>JAVMKO010000002.1:205859298-207059298 GCA_032164245.1 Sternotherus odoratus | reverse complement strand
CATGTGGATCACCATCAGCACCCGCCAGGCTCTCTGGCTGGGTGCCATCAGCCTGGGACGCCAGGCACTGCTCCACGTCGTGCACTGGGGGGACCGACGGGGATGTCTCCGAGGTCCCCACCCCACAAGGGCTACCGTAGGCGGTCACGGCACGGACGTCGTTGCTGCTCCTGCTCGGAGTCCCGTTCAGAGTCCCCTCCACGATATCGCCTCTGTAGTCCTGTGCGTTGATCGCCGGCACCACGCCATTGCAGGTGTGCCCGTCCGAGTTCCAGGACAAGTATCTACCCTTGGCTTTCTACCTTGAGCAGATCAAGCCATTTAGAAAGTCCTCACAGCTATTCGTAGCCTCGGCCGAACGCATGAGGGGCCGGCTTATCTCCATGCAGCAACTCTCCAACCGGATCACTTGTGTATCCGTACCTGTTATGACCTGGCGGGTGTCCCCCCTCTGCCAATTGTGAAGGCGCACTCGAGTCAGGCGCAGGCCTTCTCGGCAGCCTTCTTGGCCAATGTCTGTATCCAGGACATTTGTAGGGCTTCTACATGGTCTTCGGTTCACACATTCACCTCGCACTATGTGTTTGTTTCCCAAACCAGGGATGACAAGAGGTTTGGCAGGGTGGTACTCCATCCCTGGAACCTGTGAACTCCTACCCACCTCCAACAGCTATAGCTTGGAATCACCTACTGTGGAATACACATGAGCAATCACTCGAAGAAGACAAGACAGTTACATGTCATGTCTATTCCACATCCTGCCCTCCTTCCCCTCTGTCGGAGTGGTCTGATAAGAACGAACTGAGGGTAGGGGAGCGCACAGTGCCCCTTATAGCACGCCAGGGCGGTAGCACTTCAAGGGTCGTGGGGGCGGGGCTCCCCCTACGGGTACTGCTAGGGGAAAAACTTCCGACACTGGTGCACGTGGAGAGCATGCACACCTACTGTGGAATAGACATGAGCAACACATCTCGAAGAACACCAGTTACGAAAGGTCTTTTCATAATTTGTGCAGTTTCATTTTTGCTTTTGACCAAGAAAGGGGATTGGTGTTGTTCCTTAGATTTAATTAAAATGGATTTCAGACACAAACAATCAAGAAAGTATAATTGAAAAAATATGCAGCATTCAAGTTGAGAATTTGAACATGAGACCATGCACAGGTTATCCCTAGTTTAGCCATTTTATATATACTTCCAATAGTTAGAGCTATTAGATAGAGTTTTTTATACTTCAGAGTCAATTAACCTTGTTTTGCGTAACCTAACTTGGAATTTTCTGACTCATGTGCGTAAATTCTTGACTGCAATTGTGCATTACAAGATTTTTGTTTAAAATTCCCTGTATGCTTTTAATTGGAAAATATAGACAATATTGCTTCTGTTTAAAAGAATGTTAAAATTATTTCAACATCATTCAGCAAATAGTGCCCCTGCATTTTCTTGACTTCCAACTACTCTAAACAGGTGGAACAAGTTAGATTTCTTCAGTTTTTCGAGCGGAGTTCAGTTTGGGGCTGAGAACATACAAGAGAACTTCCAGTTTTAAAGTATTGAAGTGTTTAGTGCTTTGCAAAGTTACTAATCACTGAAAGTAGGACTGTCAGAGCCATAACTATGGCCCTGATCCTGCGCCACTGAAGTAAAATATAGTTCTGCTATTTATTTCAGTGGCAGCAGAATGAGGATCTAACTGAATATGTAAGTTCTAGTAAATTTAAATAAAAATTAAAAAGCTTGAATATGATAAAATGGTTCAAATAAGCATGCGCTAACATTCAGTAGTGGCAGTAGTAGTGTGTGTGTATTTATATATATGCAATTATACGTAAACTTACATTGCAGTAAAGTCTACAGAGTTCCTGGCCCCTACTCATCCTTCCTCTTTAGTCCCCAAAGCTCAGAGTTCCCATGGAGCTTCTAAATCTTGGCTCTGGCTTCTTTTACAAAACTGTTGAGCTCGTAACCTCAATAGGGTTTCTGCTACAATCTCAGCCTTTAGATAAGGATTTCAAATGCAATGTCCAACTCAGTCTCAAATACATCATTGCTACTGCATTAGAACAAAATATAATATTTATTTTAGCAATATTGTACAGTTAAAAAATAGGTATATTGAGTTTTTGGCGATGATGCTGCCGCTCGGGTGCCAGTAGCCGGGATCTGGGCAGGCTGGCTGACGGTTCCCGGCTGCCGCCCGCGTCCCGGCAGCCGGGACCCGGGCAGGCGGGCTGGCTGACGGCTCCTGGCAGCCGGGACCCAGGCGGGCGGGCTGGCTGACGGCTCCCGGCAGCCGGGACCCGGGCGGGCGGGCTGGCTGACGGCTCTCGGCAGCCGGGACCCGGGCGGGCGGGCTGGCTGACGGCTCCCGGCCGCCGGGACCCGGGCGGGCGGGCTGGCTGATGGCTCCCGGCCGCCAGCCGGGACCCGGGCGGGCGGGCTGGCTGACGGCTCCCGGCCGCCGGGCGGGCAGGCTGGCTGACGGCTCCCGGCCGGGACCCGGGTGGGCGGGCTGGCTGACGGCTCCCGGCCGCCGGCCGGGACCCGGGCGGGCGGGCTGGCTGACGGCTCCCGGCCGGGACCCGGGCGGGCGGGCTGGCTGACGGCTCCCGGCGGCCGGGACGCGGGCGGGCGGGCTGGCTGACGGCTCCCGGCCGCCAGCCGGGACCCGGGCAGGCAGGCTGCGGAGCTGCCGCCCCGACCCTGTGGCGGTCAGGCTGCTGCTCCGACAGCTCGGGTTTTTTTTATTATTAAATAACGGACTTTTTCATTTAACGGACACCCCCTCGCCCAAATTAGTCCATTAAATGGAGATTTCACTGTATTATTAAAATTGGTTACTGCTTTCCTCTTTTCAGTTGTGTAACTCTCCCCCACCCCCTTCCTCCTTGAGTTACTTGGGAGCAGGCAGCACTCACCAGTGTGGTTGGGCGCCTGATGTTGTTGACAGTAAAGGAGATCCTGAATATCCCAGTGGTGATGTTGGATAGATGTGAATCCTCTCTCCACCTGCAAAGGGATTAAAATTGGCAGTGCTTCCACCTGCCTTGGCCCTGTACACACTCACTAGCATGCCTTTGGGAGCCTCCGGGAATACACTTGAGCTAATCTGTGTAATAGCTCTAACTCAGAAACACCAATTATAAACAATATACACTTAGATTAGAGTTAACATGCCTTTACTTAACAATTTAAGGAAACATGGTGTAACAGACTCAGATTGAATGTCACTACTAATTTAGATCAGCAAAGGGCAATTGGATAAATCATAGAATCAGAGACCTGGAATGGACCTTAAGAGGTCATCTAGTCCAATCCCCTACACTTGTGGCAGGGCTAAGTATTATCTAGACCAGCGGTTTCCAATACGTTCGCCACTAGCCACATGTAGCTAATCATAGAATCATAGAATATTAGGGTTGGAAGGGACCTCTGGAGGTCATCTAGTCCAACCCCCCTGCTTAAAGCAGGACCAATCCCCAAACTAAATCATCCCATCCAGGGCTTTGTCAAGCCTGACCTTAAAAACCTCTAAGGAAGGTGATTCTACCACCTTTCTAGGTAACCCATTCCAATGCTTCACCACCCTCCTAGTGAAAAAGTTTTTCCTAATATCCAATCTAAACCTTCCCAACTGCAACTTGAGACCATTATTCCTTGTTCTGTCATCTGGTACCACTGAGAACAGTCTAGATCCATCCTCTTTAGAACCCCCTTTTAGGTAGTCGAAAGCAGCTATCAAATCTCCCCTCAGTCTAATAGGCTATTGAATTGTGGCTAATGCATGTGGCTTATTGTGGCTTTTTTATAATGTGGTTAATAAAAAAATTTCAAAACCACAAGTGTGGCTAGCATCGAATTTCTATTGGACACCTCTGATCTCAACCATCCCTGGCAGGTATTTGTCTAAACTGTTCTTAAAAATCTCCAATGATGGAGATTCCACAACCTCCCTAGGCAATTTATTACAGTGCTTAACTATCCCAATAGTTAGTTAGGAAGTTTTTCCTAAAGTCCAACCTAAACTGTCCTTTCTACAATTTAAGACCATTGCTTCTTGTCCTCGGAGATTAACTAGAACAATTTCTCTCCCACCTCCTTGTAACAACCTTTTATATACTTGAAAACTGTTATCACGTCCCCTCTCAGTCTTCTCTTCTTCAGATTAATTAAACACTTTTTTTCAGTCTACCCTCATAGGTCATGTTTTCTAGACCTTTAAACATTTTTGTTGCTCTTCCCTGGATTTTCTCCACTTTGTCCACATCCTTCCTGAAATGTGGCACCCAGAACTGGACACAATACTCCACTTGAGGCCCAAATCAATTAACAAATACAGTTTACAATAGTAAATGAAATTTATATAACTTGCATTTACACTGTCATCATTTACCCCACCCCTGAGCGTGCACTCCTGTGGATTTCAGAGTTCTAAATGCTTGCATGGGCGTGCTTGAAGATCTTGAAGCCGGGGACAGCACTCTGTTGGTCCAGTGAATCAATCCAGCCAAGGTGATAAAGGGCAGAACATTTCTCATTTGGGATCATTCCAAACTGCACACCCGCTCTGAAGATTAGAGTTGTTTTAACCAGATGTCAGCAACTCTGGGTTCTGGTAGATGACACTACTACTCCACCTCTTGGCAGATTCAGACAACCCTTTGAAGTCTCTTTGCTGTCCCCCTTCCTTTTGCAAGCACTTTTCCAAACAGCAAAGGCAATGGTTACTCTCACTGCCTGCACTGCGGGCCTTCCTCAGTCAGTGCTGAGCAGAGCAACTGCCCTGACTCCAGTGACGCCCATCAACAGCCGCCGAGGCTACCAGCTTAATCCAAGCCCCAGCAGGCTCTCAGTGGCAGCTTCTGGCTTCCTGTTAGCAGCTGTTGGTATGGGCAGAGCTCCACAAAAGCAGTTCTCAGCCCTCTCCCTGAACTCTCCAGGAAAGGAAGTTTCCTTCTCTGTTCCTCAAGGCATCGTGGGAGTTGTAGTCTCAAAGGCTGGATTGCAGCACTCACGATCTTCCCAACTGGAACACTCCCACTTACGTTCAGAGACTACTCTACTAAAAGATGCCTACAGTTGCTAATACTTTGCCAAATTTTAACCATTCAGGCTGAGGGGGACGGGGCATGTGTGTGAGAGTGAGATTTGTTAATCAGGCTTGGCTGTATTAAATAGGTGAAAAGCACAACGCTCAGAATACAGTGATGTACAGGCCTGTAATATTAAATGTACAAGAGGAATACAAAACAGGAAACACACAAAACTGAAAAATATATGAGAGGAAAGAAAATGCATCTTTAACTGCAAAAGCATTTTGTTGTCCTCTTGTGGCATTATCTCTGTTCCTTGCTAGATGGTCCTCTGACTATAAGCTAAGTGTAGATTCACTGGATGTTAGCTCTTCTGTGGCTTCCACATCTATTGCTGAACATGCGTTTTGCAGCTGAGCTCGCAGCAGCAAATGAACAGTTAGGCCTGTCTACTCTAACCATTCGAGTTTCCCAGGAGAGCAGTTAAACTGGAGGTTGCTATGGTGGGAGCACTAAGTCAGAACTCTCACTGCTGCCATTGTTTTAACAACCATGCCATTTACTCTTGTTCTGAGTTAAAATGCCTGTGATTAGAAACCCTTGTGAAGTCCACAATAGCACCCTCTAGATAAGCTGCCCCAGTTCATGGAACAGTATAGTGCAGATACAGCCCTAGAAGCTTTGCCAAAAGGGGATTTGCTGCAGGTTAGTGAAGAATCAAGCCCACAGTAACTTTAAATAGGAAATCTCATCTTTTAAAGGAGAATGACAGACTCTTTTAAACAAATAAACAATATTGGATTATTTCCCAATCATTAACAGAATTGTGCATGTAAAAATTTAAAACATTACTTCAACCTTCCTTTCCTTTACTTGCCAAATCCTGAATTCTGAAGCACCTAGGGTATGTCTACATTACAAAATTAGGTCAAATTTATAGAAGTTGATTTTTAGGAAGTGATTTTATACAGTCAATTGTGTGTGTCCTCACTAAGCGCATTAAGTCGGCGGTGTGCGTCAATAGTACCGTGGCTAGCGTTGACTTTCGAAGCATTGCACTGTGGGTAGCTATCCCACAGTTCCTGCAGTCTCTGCTGCCCATTGGAATTTTAGGTTGAGCTCCCAATGCCTGATGAGGCAAAAACATTGTCATGGGTGGCCCCTCCCTCTGTGAAAGCAACGGCAGACAATCGTTTCATGTACTGGGATTAGGCCTTAGAGGAGAGGAAAGTGATCAGAAACAGTCAGCATGGATTCACCAAGGGCAAGTTAAGCCTGACTAACCAAATTGCCTTCTATGATGAGATAATTGGCTCTGTGGATGAGGGGAAAGCAGTGGATGTGTTATTCCTTGACTTTAGCAAAGCTTTTGATACTGTCTCCCGCAGTATTCTGCCAGCAAGTTAAAGAAGTATGGGTTGATGAATGGACTATAAGGTGGATAAAGCTGGCTAGATTGTCGGGCTCAATGGGTAGTGATCAATGGTTCATGTCTAGTTCGCTGCTGGTATCAAGCGGAGTACTCCAAGGGTTGGTCCAGCGGCCGATTTTGTTCAATATCTTCATTAATGATCTGGACAATGGTGTGGATTGCACCCTCAGCAAGCTTGCATATGACACTAAACTGGGAGAAGTGGAGGGTAGGGATAGGATACAGAGGGACCTAGACAAATTAGAAGATTGGGCTAAAAGAAATATGATGAGGTTCAACAAGGACAAGAGCAGAGTCCTGCACTTAGGATGGAAGAATCCCATTCACTGCTACAGACTGGGGACCGAATGGCTAGGCATTAGTTATGGGACCTAGAGGTTATAGTGGATGAGAAGCTGGATATGCGTCAACAGTGTGCCTTTGTTGCCAAGAAGGCTAACAACATTTTGGGCTGTATAAGTAGGGGCATTACCAGCAGATCGAAGGGCGTGATCATTCCTCTTTGTTCGACATTGGTGAGGCCTCATCTGGAGTACTATGTCCAGTTTTGGGGCCCATGCTACAAGAAGGATGTGGAAAAATTGGAAAGCATCCAGGGGAGGGCAACACAAATGATTAGGGGGCTGGAGCACATGATTTAGGAGGAGAGACTAAGGGAACTGGGATTATTTTGTCTGCAGAAGAGAAGACTGAGGGGGGATTTGATAGCTGTTTCAACTACCTGAAAGGGGTTTTTAAAGAGGATGGATCTAAAATTGTTCCCAGTGGTAGCAAAAGACAGAACAAGGAGTAATGGTCTCAAGTTGCAGAGGGGGGAGTTAAGGTTGGATATTAGGAAAAGCTTTTTCACTAAGAGTGTGGTAAAGCACTGGAATGGGTAACCTAGGGAGATGGGGGAATTTCCTTCCTTAGAGGTTTTTAAAGTCAGGCTTGACAAAGCCCTGGCTGGGACAGTTTAGTTGGGGGTTGGTCCTGCTTTGAGCAGGGGGTTGGACTAGATGAGCTTCTGAGGTCCCTTCCAACCTTGATAGTTCTATGATTCTATGAGTTCAGTATCTGCACTTTTTCCTGCCGCAGATAACATCACTAAAACTTGAGAGCGCAATCTTACTTTCATGGAAGTAAAATTAGTGAAATTCCTAGATTTTCACACAGCCACTTCAGATCCCCAATTTCAGAGCACGATTGAGTCATCTTATAGGGCATGGAGGTGTTGATGCAGTGGGATGTTAGTATTAAATGTTGTGAGGTGTGAGACCCTTAACTATCATTGAAATGATTAAACTTTCTTTTTAAAGCACAAGGAAACTTCCATTCACATTTTATCTCTTTCAGATCATGCTCAAGAAATCAGAAAAAAGAGTTGAGTCTTATATTAACTAAAGCACTGAAGTGACAACTGTGGAAGCAGAAATAGAAAACAAGTCAAAATGAAATATGAGTTGGGTATATTAAATCATTTTAAAATGAATCCTAAAGTATAATAAATAAAAAGGAGACTTATACTTGGTAAAGGAACACCAGAAAGTACATATAATTAGATGTGAAATCTTCTTAAATTTATGCTTAATTTTGTTGAGTAATGGAATTGACTTAGCTGTGTGCAAAAATAAAAATAATGAGGTTAAAAGAGTGGTCAAATTAAAAAGCAAGTTGTAAGGGAGACTTGGAGAAATGAAGGCCAGCTTTCCAGAATCACAGCCTCTTTCATCAGGTTATGGAATAGCAAATCAGAACTACAACTGAGATGGTAAAGTAGAAAGTTTTATGCAGATTCAGAAATGAACATCTTTTGCATGGCCATATGTTGAGGATGCACATTCAGTGAATAGCAAATTAAACCCCCTCCTCTCTTTCCCACTACTTCTGCTGACCATCCTATGAAAGTGGAGAGGAACATGTAACGGCAGACTGCTGGACTGAAGTGTTTCAGATACAGCTTCTAAGGCTGAGTGAAGTAGACTAGTATCTTCACACTCAGCACTTCATGCACTGCAACTAAGTAGTTCAATATCAGAGCTCCAGTGATGCAGGTTATTGCAGGCATCATCACCCTGAATCAGAAGGAGACGAGAGACCAGATGCAGAAAAGAAAGACACAGATTGGATAAGAGTGGAAAGACAACTTTAACCCTAGTATATTTTCCTCTGAATAAGTTCCCTGACAACTATTATATGGGTGATCAAAATTTAGAGTCAACTACTGAAGTAGTTACCACCTTCTCTAAGAACATCCAGAAAGCTCCATAAAATGCCAGCTTTCAGACCAATGCTTTGAGGGCACTGTTTCCACTGATGAAAATAATCTTGAAGACTGTTTCCTGTGTGAGCGAAATATGCCTAAACAGAAATGTTTGTAGTGTTGTAGCCGTGTCGGTCCCTGGATATTAGAAAGACAAGGTGGGTGAGGTAGTATCAATAATTGGACTCACTTCTGTTGGCGAGAGACAATCTTACCCAAAGCTCTTATCCGGACCTCTCACCAACAGAAATGGGTCCAATAAGAGAGAGTACCTCTCTAAACAGAAATGTGTGAGCCAACATGGCCTTGCATTTGGCAGAATCATGGCAATCTTTCTAGAAAAATATCATAGAGCCTGACTTCTGCAGAGACTTTTGCTGCTCCAGAGAAGCCCAAATGAATATGCTGCAAGAGATCAAACTAAACTGGTTCCATCTGGGAGCTTTCAAGTCCACTCCACCTAGCAACAGATGGGCAAGTCTCTCTACCACTTCATTAATTATACTCCAGCAATATGCTCTTGAAGTTGATTTTCCTTGGATAATGTAGTGACGATTTCTGTGAAATCCATGCAGCATGCTGTGAGTTCCTTGTGAAGGACATTTTCAGATGTTTGGATCAGGCTAGCCTAATCAGTAGGTTTATCCAGGCTTTAAGATCTGTGTGGGATCTCAGAAATGGCACACTGTTCAGTCAGTGCTTTCTTAGAAGCCAGCAGTGCGGGAAATCAGCTATGGGGGATGAGACTAGTTGAGTCTCTGTGTCAGAGCGCTACCCCTGTTCAGCCATGTACAGATCTGAGGTAGAAGGGGGGGGGGGAGATACAGGCTTGCAGAGGAGAGTTCTCAAATATATGAAAATGGAATCTCATTAAGGCAAAATTACCATATATATCTTCCCTCTATGCCTGCAAGTGGATAAAATCTGTGAGTCTAGAAGTGGAAGGCAGTTTGCTGAATGACCAGATAGACACCTTTAACACCTTGCAGCCCTGGATAATGATATCAGGAAATGTTCTTGGGTTTTGCATGGAGTAAATTTCATCCTCTCTCTACACTGTTATCAGACGTGACAGTAGTGCTAGAAACAACTCTGAGTAGCACCTGCCCATGGGAAGGCAGAGTGTGGTGTTGCAGGAGAGTGAAGGTGGCTTAACCCTGCAGCGCCCTATAGCACTCTTCCCTTTGTGTCCCTCTTTCCCTCACATCTCTAGCACAGAGGGGAGATATGTATGAGATTAGAGTAGTGACCTGGATGGTGGAGGAGATGACTTGGATGTGTAAGAAATGTGGAGATGTGATAGGCTTGGGACAGAAGAAGTGAAATGGGTGGGTCAAAAAAAATGTGGAATTCTGCCCTCCTGCCACCAAATCTGCAAGAGTTTTTGGAGAATTCCCCTGCATTTAAAAACAAACAAACAAATGCTATTGCTTAGCTGCAGCCAAGAGAAAGATGAGAAACCTCACACAAAGCTGATGGAGTTTTTTCCTCTTCAACTCTTCAGTTTATGGTCATGTGTAAGGATACTATGTAGTCATGGAAATTCACGGATTCCTTGACTTCTGCTGTCAGGGCTGCGCGCCCTCCCCCCAACCGTGGCTATGGCAGTGGAGCTCCAGCTGTCATTCCTCTCCCAACCCTGCTTCCAGTTATTTTTAGTAAAAGTCATGGGCTCCCCTGAATTTCTGTTTATTGGCCACAACCTCTCTGTGACTTTTACTAAAAATAACCATGACAAAATCTTAACGTTAGTCACTTGTCTGCAAATTTTACCTCAGAGAAAGTGTGCCACAGCACCAGAGGACACTATCAAAACCAAACTCTGTGAAAGTGACAACCACACAGATTGAACAGTACATTTACTGCACTAGGGAAAAAAATCCATGCCAGAAAAATAAACCCAGTCCTCAACCTCCCCCATGACATTCAGCTACTCCTAGGTGTCTGGAAGGCAAATTGCACAGTGCTTCCCAATTCCTGCCTGTCTTCTTTTGACAGGTTGTGGGGTGAGGAAGTCCATGGTAGAAGCAAGGACTGAGACAGAGTTTGCTGGAGGTAGATTGATAACTTGGTTTGACAAGAAGTGGTGGAGAGCTCAATATAACAATGTGTGTGCATTATCTGAAAGCCATTTTCTTCTATAAATGTTTATTTTTCCAAGTTACCATTTGCCTTTTGCTGAAATAAACTAGTTAGTCTCTAAGGTGCTACAAGTATTCCTCGCTTTCTTTACTGATACAGACTAACACGGCTGCTATTCTTGAACCTTTTGATATCGTTTCTCTTGATAAGTTTATTTTACTGCTTTTTAAACTTTATTTTTTCACCTATCATTTACAAATTCTCACGATGAAAAAAGAGAAGATTCATAATTATATTTAGCTGTTACCTATCTAAATGATTTTCTTGGTAGTGAATGCTATTAACATTGCAAATCAGTTTTCATCATAATTTCTGTTTTCACATGTTCATACCTTTCATCTTTGGTCATGAAACATTCTGTGTTTGATCTCTGTTCAGACGTGAATTTTGGTGGAGAATGTTTGAGGAAAATCTTTTCAGATGATTTTGAATAGGGAAACATGAGTAAAATAAGTTACCTATTTTTTATGGACAGGATTCTGTCAAAATGGCTGAAATTTGAAACTTGGTATGGGTTTATTCCCCGCTCAGGAACAATGCTACAGTATTTTTGTTTGTGGGGAGAGGTTTGATTTAACAAGTATATTTGTTTTGAATATTGTGTAATAAGCATTCTCTGCTCTCCCCATTGTTAACTTCAGAGCTATGCTTGTATGCACAACTTTGGAAATGCACTTTCCAAAAAAAGCAGTAACAGTTAGGTAAAGACTTTGGAAAAGGCTTGCAACTCTCCAATTTGATATCCGCTCTAGTGATCTTAGTGCTCTGGAACAACTGCTTGATGGACATAGGAACTAGGGAGAAGCATTGTTTGAACCCTAATCAGTTCCTTTTTTCCGTGTCCTTGGGCTTGGATCTCAGAAACAGCTTCTGCAGCTCAGTTTTTGCAGATTTCCCTCCCCGCTTCTCCCCCCTCTCCTTTTAAGGTTTCCTTTTACTGACGCTGTGAAAGCCCCTAAGCTTAGGCACAGCTTTATCTGAGGCTCATCTTATGTCTGACACAGATCAACATGACAAGCGTTTTTGACTGTCTAAGCTCTGAGCATATTTCTTGGGGTTTTCAGTCTTGCTCTGCCTTGACACCTTGGGCCTGGAAATAGCATCTATTCTGACTCCTCAGTTGGTAATGAAAAGCTGCTTGCCCTCTGTATTTGGTGTCCCCTTTCCCTGCAGTTATGTCCCTGGCATTTTGGAACTGAAGTCAGTACTGAACCTATCAGAGCTAAGTGTAGTGTTGCTTGTCTGTCTTGAGAAGCTCTCTGCAGGTTTTAAAGTGATAGCCGTGTTAGTCTGTATCAGCAAAAACAAGCGAGGAGTCCTTGTGGTACCTTAAAGACGTAACAAATTTATTTAGGCATAAGCTTTTGTGGGCTAAAACCCACTTCATCTAGTGCATGGAGTGAAAAATACGGTAAGCAGTATATATATTACAGCACATGAAAAGATGGTAGTTGTTTTACCAAGTGTGGGATCAGTGCTAACGAGGCCAATTCAATCAAGGTGGAAGTGGCCCATTGGCCAAACTGGACAGTCTCTACTCAAAAGAGTTAAATAGACACAAATGAGAAATCAAGAATTGTAACATTCAAAAACCAGTAGGAGAGCACTTCAGGTTGGAAGGCTGTCTGTACGCAAGGACTGGCCTGTCTCCCAAAGTTGTGAGAGTGAGCGATCGTCCTTCAGGATAGATTGTAGATCCTTGATGATGTGCTGGAGAGGTTTTAGTTGGGGCTGTAGGAGACAGCTAGTGGCGTTCTGTTACTTTCTTTGTTGGGCCTGTCCTGTAGTACGTCACCTATTGAGAATAGGCCACTTCCACCTTAATTGAATTGGCCTCGTTAGCACTGACCCCTCACTTGGTAAGGCAGCTCCCATCTTTTCATGTGCTGTAATGTATATATTGCTTACTGTATTTTTCACTCCATGCATTTGATGAAGTGGGTTTTAGCCCATGAAAGATTATGCCTAAATAAATTTGTTAGTCAGTCTTTAAGGTGCCACAAGGACTCCTCGCTTTTTTTTGTTAGCACCTCTAACTACTGTTATACTCCTATTATTTCAGCTTTCTTGGCATCTACTGTCAATGCTGCATTTCAGCTTCTGTTACCTGTTTTCACTCACTCATCAGTTTCTCAAAAATTCTCCATTTGAGGTGAAGCCCTGGCTCAACAGTTTGAGCAAAATCTCTTCAGCTGGTGGAGTTAGGTAAACAGGAAAAAGTTCCAAGTTTGTTTTAAAAATAATCATGCAGCTTTTTATGGTTTAATAATTCAAAATGTCCAAACTTGAAAACCTCAAACATCGTATGCCTAGACCTCAGTGAAGGATAGTTGCATGTTAAGCTTGAAGTAAGTGAATTTGAAATGAACAGCAATATAAATGATTACTGCACATGCATGAAAGTGATTAAAACAAATCAAAAATCATAAAGTTCTTAGAGGTGTTTAGTAACATTATTGCTTTTGACAGTATGGGTTGTGCAGTACCTCAGTGCCAAATTGTGAAGTGCCATCAGTAGCAAGGTTTGTTCATATATCTACAGAATTGTATACTGGAGTTGGGGGAAAAAATGGAATTACAGAAAAAAGACCTACAGAATTCCATAGGTCTGCAAAATGGTTTTTTTTTTGTTTCTACCAGAGTACTACATTTTACCAGAGTACTACATTTTACCAGAGTACTACATTTTGTGGAGTTGTGTAATACTTCATTCAGCAACTTCTATCTAAATTTAAGGTGACAAAATTAAAATGAAGAAAATTCAGGAATTACAAAAGTTATTCTTTTCATAGCAATATTAACTTCCTTACATTGTGCATATGTCGTATTTAGTAGTATTAGGCTGACAAGTGTCCTTTCTGTATACAGTGTACTATATGATATTGGGAATAAAAGGTTTTCATTACCTTGTATACGCATGTAACCAAAACATCCGGTCAAAAAGGGACCTTGGTGACTCTGGTCAGCCTTGCTGACTGGGCCATTAAAAGTCCGGTCAGCAGTGCAGCCGTGGGCTACCTGCAAGGCTCCGCGAAGCTCCCAGGAAGAAGCTGGCATATCCCTCTAGCTCAGGGGCAGCCATTGGGGTTCTGTGTGCTGCCCCCTGCCCTTCCCTGAGCATCGGCTCCACAGCTCTCATTGGCCAGGAACTGCGACCAATGGGAGGTGCAAGGGCGGTGCCTACGGGGGGGTGGAGATGAGCACGCAGGGCCCCTGTGGCTACCCCTCCCCCTAGAAGCTGAAGGGAAGTGCCAGTCGCTTCCCAGGAGCCACATGAGGTAAGGACTGCTGGGAGCCTGCACCCTCAACTCCCTCCCATACCCCAATCCCCTGCCCCAGTTTGGAACCTCCTCCCGTACCCAGACTCCCTCCTGGAGCCCGCACCCCTTCCTGTGCCCCAACCCCCTGTCCAGCCTGGAGTCCTTTCCCGCATCCTAAACCCCTTATTTCTGGCCCCACTCTGGACCCCGCAGTCCCAACCCAGAACCCCTACGCCTTCCTGCAGTCCAACCTTTTGCCCAAGCCCTGAGCCCCCTCCCGCACTCAAACTCCCTTCCAGAGCCCACACCCCAGCTCCCTGCCCAGCCCAGTGAAAATGAGTAAGTAAATGAGTGTGAGGGAGAGCAAGAAATGGGGGTGGGGGATGAAGTGAGTAGGGCCGAGGCCTTGGGGAAGGGCCAGGGCAGTCTCTTGCCTATGAGAAGTGTAACTTTAGCATTTCCTGATTTTTTTTTTCTTTCGTTTAAATAAATTTGCGGCCTTCCTATAGTCTTTTTTGATTTAATATATTTAAGATTTTCCATTTACAGTAGCTGCAGACTGTGTTGCTGGACTGGTCTATTGCAACATAGTTATACAGCTCTATTTTTCGGTGCAAGGATCTGAGAGAGATGTCAACTTAAGGGACAAAGGGCTTGCTAGAAAGCCAGCAAAAGTCAATAGAAACACTCGTGTTGACTTTAATGGACTCTGGATCAGTTCCAGAGTGAATACACAAAGGTAGAAAAATATCAACAAATAGGCTCCCTTGTTCTAAAAATTAAATAATCTGATTTTTGTATAATAAAATAGGGGGGAAAGAACATAACAAGAAACTACTACTTTTTTTCTTATTCTCTTAGAAAGGGAAGACTTGCTCTTCACTTTTAAGTGTCTAAAGGATTTAACCATCCTCAGTAACTAGTGACAGAAGCTAAATTCTTGCAGCTGCTTCAGCTGTAAATTATAACTTGAAGAGGTTTCAAAGTCTTTAAAGAGCTTTTTAAATGTACTCCTGGAATAATCCTTCCAAATTACCTTCCGGACCTCATAAATAGGGACTTTAATAAACAATTTCTTTTGAACAGGTCAAAGTAGGATATAAGAATAGATCCCTACAAATTTGGAAAGCTTTGCCCAGCTTTATGCATATTATTGTAATGTACTTTAAAAATATACACAACCCTGTTAAGTTGTTGACTTGCTGCTATAATTTACAAATCCAGTAGTACTACGCCAGCAAGCTTTGGAAACCAGAGTAGAGTTTGTTTAGGCCAGGTAGGCAACTATTGCCTGTATTTGCAGCGTTGATATGGGACACAAAATTAATCTGTTGCCACAGTGAAGAAGCAGAGAGCTACAAACTCTGCACTGTAATCTTTTTAGCTTGATAACAATGCCAAATTTCCATCTAAAGCTGAGTATAGTCTAGATGGAAAACTTGGGTACATTCATTCACAAAGGGAAGAGTGAGTCTTTATATAAAAGTGAGTCTTTTTACTTTTAATACCCAGCAACAAAGTGGGTATTAGCCCACGAAAGCTTATGCTTCTATACTTTAGTTTGTCTTTAAGGTGCCACAGGACTCTGTCATTTTTACTGTATATCCATGCAGTTCATAGTTAAGTAGTAAGGATAACACTTAACTCGTGTATCATTTTCAAAACACCATACAAAAGTTAGTTAATTTTCACTACACAACTACGAGGAAGGTAAATACGTTTTATTGCCTCCCATGTTATATAGACAGAAAAAAAGAGAGAAGCTAAATGATTTATCCACAAGGCCACATAGCAAGTCAGCATTGGAGCCAAGTGTTAGAGATCAGGCGTTCTTAGCCCTAGGCCAATCTGCCATGCTTTCTCTATAAAGCGAGAGTTTTCCCAGGTTCTCCAGGATCCCCCAAGTGGATGTAAAGCTGAAGAAAACAAGTCCCACTGACTATTATCTCTTATAAGGGCTTGTCTACACTGGAAACATTAAAGCGCTGCCGTAGCAGCTCTTTAATGTGTCTTGTGTAGTTGCAGCACAGTGCTGGGAAAAAGCTTTCCCAGCGCTCTAAAAAGCCCACCTCCACAAGGGGTGTAGCTACCAGCGCTGGTGCACTGTCTAGACTGGCATGTTATAATGCTGTAATTTGCAGCACTCCAGGGAGTGTTTTTTCACACCCCGTAGCAAGAAAGTTGCAGCTCTGTAAAGTGCCAGTGTAGTCAGGCACTTCGTGTTTCCTGCCCATATGTTTTGCCAATCTTTATTCTGAGAAGTTACTTCACTAGAATGATACAGCAAAGATGGTGTGATGTAGATAAACCCATATCAATAGAGTGTGATGGCTAAACATAGTGATGGAAAGCCATCAATAATTCTTGCCAACGCTTTCTTCACACGTCTCAACCTTTTATTTTGTTCCCAGAATGTTGATATCAATGTAATTATCAAAGAGCTGAATTTGAAGCACCTTTTGGCACTTACAGGAAAATGCACACATCAGTATTGTGGCTGTAAAGAGTCCCTGGAGTTTTAACTTAGTGTTCTTTAAAAATCCAGCAGCGATAAATTCGCTTCAGTAGTACTTAAATTTACCAATAGGTAAATATACACACAAATCTGGAATGTTAAATGCATATTTTAACTTCTCACAAGCCTTTCTATATAGTCTCCTTATTTTTGAAAAATGTTAATTGCAGGAAGTCTTTATATAGGTCAGCACACTGGGATGTAGATTTTTTTTCTCCATAAGCAACCAGAACCTTCAACTGAAACCAGGATTGTGCAATACCGTGCAGAGCTTTTTAGAATTTTGCAGTAATTTAGGGAGTGGACTCTTGCGGTTAGTTTTACATCAGCAGCTGAGGAGGAATGCCTTGTGTAATGTGGAGAAGCACAGTGATCTTGGTTTCTGGAGTGCAAAAGGCGCTGTACTCCTCTCCTTTTAATAGGGCTAAAAGTTGAAAAATGTTGCTAAATTTGCCTAGCTAGTTTTTTAAACAAGTTAGGAATTTATTCTGGCACTTTTAATAAGTGTTGAGGCCATGTACTATCTGCTTTTCAACTGAGAAATGTCATCCTTTTGGGTGGGGATTGTGCCTGAAGAGACCAATATTGTCTCAAAAACAAGCCAAAAGCACCAAATATGAAAACTAAACATTTCATTTGTTGCAAGATAAAGAGTTTGCTACAAAAGCCAGAGAGAGCTATTAAATCTGTTTGGAACAGGAAATCCTTGTGAGTGTGTGATAGTTATCTGTAGTAAGTTACTACTTACTCTGTTCCTTGTATCTGTTGGCATGCCATTTTATAGACAGATAAGGGACAACATCCCGTCCCTGTGCAATTTGCAACATGAGGTTGTGATCTTGCAAAGGGATCCACACTGGGAGACCTTTCAAGACACATTGAGGAAACTTGGGAGCCAAGAGTAGAGACAAAGGGAGGGAGTCTGGGAAAAGGAGGAAACCTGGAATTTCCTATTTCAGGGGAGGGCAAACTGGCTCGCGGGCCACATCTGCCCGCCTGACCTCCTGGCCGGGGAAGCTGCTGCCAGCTCCACCCCCACTTTCCCCTCCTCTCCCAGAGTCTCAGCGTGCCGCGTGGGCAGCGCTCATGGGGGCGGGGCAGCGTGTCTGGCTCCACGCAGCTGCCAGACACACTGAGTGGCGCGGTAAGGGGGCTGGAGTCGGGGGGGGGGGGGATAATGGGCGGGGAGTCCTGGGGGGCAGTCTGGGAGCAGGTGGGGTTGGATGGGGGTGGGAGTCCCCATGGTCTGTTGGGGGCAGGGGACTAGATAGTGGTCGGGGCGGGAGGATTGGGTACGGGGGTCTCAGGAGGGGTTGGTCAGGGGACAAGGAGCAGGGGGGGATTAGATAAGGGGTGGGGTCCTGGGAGTGGTGGTTTGGGGTAGAAGGGTCTCTGGAGGGGGCAGTCAGGTGACAAGGAGCGGGAAGGTTGGTTGGGTTGGGGATTCTGAGGGGGGCAGTCGGGGCAGGATGGGGGAGGGGATCAGATAGGGAGTGGGGCCAGGTTGTTTGGGGACGCACAGCCTTCCCTACCCAGCCCTTCATACAATTTTGCAACCCTGATGTGGCCCTCGGACCAAAAGGTTTGGCCATCCCTGTCCTATTTGCTGCCTTTATCTGGCCAGCGACACTGGAAGTGGCCCAGGGAAAAGGAAGCACTCTGCCCCTTCCACTACTTGGGCAGCAGAAGGAGCTAGGAAAGAGGGATCTTCCTCCCAGCAAGTAGAGAATGCAGTTGGAAGGAGGAAGTTTCTCATCCATACCAACACCATGACTAGCAATGCCAGAAGTGGCAAGGGAATGGGGGAGCCTTGTACAGCCTTTCCCCATCCATCAGGTGGGCAGCACCTCAAAAAGGGCAGGAGTCTTGCCGTGCATGCTGCATCAGGTGTAGCTGCATGGCTTGGGGAAGTTTTTATTAAAGGTGCCATTTTCTCTCTCACACAAGAGAGAGAAAACACAAGAGGAAATGCATTTATACATGCAGGACCAAGAACTGGCTGTTCTTGATTTCCCCTTTGTGCCGTTCCAGCTGTGCAAAGGGGAATTAAAGCTCAGTGTTTAACGCAGCAGCTATGGATTCCCTCTGAGGTTGTCCTAATTAAAACTAGGGCCAGTTTGGTATCCAGCAGCCCCCAAGATCAGGACAGAAAGGTGCCACTTCTCAATTGTGCCGAGTGCTTCTCTGGCACATGTGAGCATGTAGGCCATAACCTGTATGTGTTCTATTTTTAGAATATTAAAGAGCAGCTGAAGCATCATAGTAAACTTTGAAAATCATTCTTCTCCTTTGAATTATTCTCTGGATCAGGAAGGAAGTGATTTTTTCCACTAAATTTACATAAAATTCCGTAACAGACAGGCCACTTGCATAGCCAGTCAAATATTCTATCTGATAACATCTACACTGGATGCTTTGGAGAGAAGTAAAAAATGTATAATGGTCTTGCCATTACAGTACCACACTAGGAAGGGATTTTTTTTCCTGACCCCAGCTGGCAATCAGTTTATATGATGAAGCATAACAATTAATAGTCCTTGTAATTCTTTTCATAGCTAGTATAACTGCAGATGTTACTGTTTTCTCATGTGTCTAATCTGTTTTTGGATTTTACTCAGCTATTTTTCAATAATTATTACCCCTTGGGATTAAATTCCAGAGGTTAGTCTTATGTTTCTTTTATAACATTATTGCTTTTTATTTCAAATGTCCTCTTCTTTTGTGAACAGGGTAAATGCAAAGCTCTTTGTTGACCTCCGTCAATCTTAGTTTAGACCCCCTCTTTCATATTTCCTGCTCCTCTCACCCTCTCCTGCATCCCAACCCACTGCCCAGTAAAAGTAAGTGAGGGTGGAGAAAGTGAGTGGCGGCGGGAGGAGATCTGGAGTGAGCGAGGGTAGGGCCTAAGAGAAGGGGTATGGCAGAGGTGTTCAGTTTTGTGCAATTAGAAAGTTAGCAACCCTATCACAAGTTACAGAACTATCAGGTCCCTTTAATTTTGTGATTTTGTGATTTTTATGCCTGAATACTCATCTTTAACATTGTACTGATATTATGGTAAGTTTTGCATTTTATATAGTCTTTATGAGATGCTGAAGGTAATACTCTTGTCTCCCAGTTATAAGTATTCTAGTTATGTGTCACTGAGTTCATTTTTAGGACACTGAGCTCAAAAATAAATTCTGTATCTTATAGTAGCCATCTATCAGTTATTTCTCATTCAGTAAGTGGTGGCCCTGTAAGAAAGTTATTTAGTGGTCAGTATGCATCATTAATCTTTTTAAGAAGGGGATTCTGTGCTGTAGGCGATTTACAGATTATCTGTACCTCATTGCCTGCAGTTTTTGGAAAAATTGTAAACAAAGCCAGCTGCTTGTTATGTTAGTACTCATGGTTGGTTAGATGAGCAAATGGCATCGTGCTCTGGTTCTGTAGGTTTAGTAGAAAATACCTTGTTCCAATTATTTTTTTAGTCTACTATTTTTCAAAATATGCTTTTAGTTTCTAAACAGAGAGTGGGGATTTTAAAATCCATATTAGTGATGGAAATGTACAAGAAGGACAAGGAGTAACTGTGTTGTCACATTAACTGTGGATAAAACTTACCCTACTGCTGAAGTCTTTCAATAATGTCCTGTGCTCTGCTCAAACACCATTTAAGCCCCTGAGTTAAAAGCTTAAAATAATGCAAGGGGCCCATGCAGATCCCTGGGCCAGAGTGAATTTTACTCTTTTCATGTAGATAGGAGACTAGTGAGGTTGATTATGAGCCAACTGATTTTTATAGGCAGTTTGAGACTACTAATTCCATCTATTTCCTGTTGGTTTAGTTATTTCACTACTCGATTTCATGTCTTTGAATCTTTAATGTAAAAGAATCTGCCAATGAAACTTGTATTAGACACAGTTTATGGTCTATGGAGCTGTCTGAACACAAAACACAAAATATACAAATTGGATTGCTATAGGTTAATAAAATTTCTCTGATAAAATTATTTTATGCAAGATAATAATCACGTAATCCATTTCATAATTCATAATAATTTTTTTCTTTTTTATCAGCTGCAGCTAAACAAGCAAACAGGTCATGGCACGCTTAACAAAAAGACGACAAGCAGATACAAAAGCTATCCAGCATCTTTGGGCAGCTATTGAAATAATCCGGAACCAGAAGCAAATTGCTAATATTGACCGTATTACAAAGTAAGTTGCATTTTATAATAAAAGATGAAAAGGGCAGAGAGAGAATGTTAGTTATGTAAGTGCTGAAAAAAACAGAATAGTCAACCATGTTAGAGCATGTGAAATGATTACATTAAGTACTGTTTCATTAATTATTAAATTAAGAAAAAATGTTGAAAACTGAGTCTTTAAGTCCATACTGAAGTATTAAATCTGATGAAGGGCCTATTCAATATTTGTTCACTTCATCATAAATCTATAGACAAAATAGAAGCAACATTGGTAGACTTCTGCTTATTCATTAGTCTGTGATCAGAGGGGAAATACTGCTATAGAAAGTGAAGCAGAAAATGAGAATAAAAATATTTGTAAATAGTCTTATAAAAGCAGAATTATTTTGGAACCAGGAGGATGACTTTTTATTTAAAAAAGCCCCGGACCTCCGTGGGATTATATTACCATACAGGAACCAAATTATTTGGCTCACATCCACACAATTTATACTTGTTTGGCCTTGAGGATGTCACATGGGCAGCAGCTGTGTGCTGATTGGGCCGCAAGCAGGCTGCGGGTTGAGAACCGCTGAACTAGAATATTGTTTGCTGCTAATGTTACTATTATTTATTTAGCAGTAGCACCAAAAAATGTATCAGATCTCTGCCCTCTAGATCCTATAATTTTTGGGGGGGAGGGGAATAAAACCCACAACATTAATATAGGTCTTTTGAATAATCTGGGCCAATCAGATTAATCAAAGATGTAATCAAAGATTGGGGTTTTGTGTGCCCTGGTTTTGCTTTATTACTAGACTTTTTAGACTCATATATACACAGCATATACTGAAAAGATTTCTATATGAATAACTTTTAAAACGTGCATAACTTGAATAAAGTATAAATCTAAAAGGGTTATATCTGGAGTTTTAAGGGTCCCCCTGAAGGTGACTTCATTGAAATTAGTGACTAACAGAGGGAAGAGTTTTAAACAGTACAGGTAAGATAAGTGGTTGAAAACAAACTACATGTTGGTGATCTGTTTAATTGACATGGTTTGGAAGTTCTGTGTTGGGATGGGAAAGTATATCTTTGCTTATAAAGCCAGTGAATACAGTAAACAGCAAATAATATGAAAGCAAATAGATGAAATCCTGATGGAGTTATAGTACTGTGCCTAGTTCCTATAAGTTTTAACAGAGAAATGCATCATTCAAATAAGAAGCATCTACTGGGATATGAAAATTCTACCAAGAAAATTCTACCAAAGGAGCCAGGTTAGCCTGATGGAGAAGACCATATACGTGGGGAATTTGACTTGTACAGCTCATTTCAACTGGAGAGTCTCAGGGGGTTACAAACATTACTTAATCAAGCCTCAGAACATCCCTAATACACAAGTAGGTATCACAATACACATTTAGAGAGCCGTCAAGTGACTTACACTAGGCCACATAGTAACTCAGTGACAGGGTTGGGAATATAACCAAATACTCTATATGTTTATGAAGTACAAACTTGCTTCCATTCAGCACAAGATGACTGTTAGAAATATGAGATTAGAGAGATACCATGCCAACTATTGATGTGGAGGAAGGATGATGGAAAAATTTTGCCAAAAGGATTGGAAACCAATTGGGCCATTTGGTGTAAAGACCAGCAGTAGAGATTCTGCTCTTAACGAATTGGAAGATGGTCAGGCTAAAAAGAAACAGGGTACAGTTGGTAACCTGCTCAGTGAGCGCAAGAAAATCACTGAAGGTGAGTTATCAGAGAAGAAGTGGTTTTAATAGCCTGATGGAGAAGACCATGGCCTGGGTTTTTTGTAGTCCAGAAGGAGTATGGCTGGTATGTTACCTCTTGGTGCCAAAACAACAGATGTGTCAAAGATAAAGGGTTGTAGTGAAAAAGTTTGCGAATGTTAAAATATCAGTCCAGAGGAGTATTGGCGACACAAGACTGAAGGGAAATTTTGTCCTCAATTCTATCAACTTCACAGTCTTGAGACGATAACTCAAAACAGGACACACACAGATAAATGTCTTAAAGATCCTTCCAGTGCAAAGCGCTAGTGAAGGAAGAAGAAACATGATGCTGGAGACTAATGAAATGAATGACAAAGTGTGTTCTAAAAGCCTTATGAAATGTTAGAATGCTCTCTCTGTGATGAGAACTGAATGGCTTAGGTAGTAACAGCTTCCTGGGTTCAAGGCTCATTTAGGCAAGTAAAATAATAGTGGAGCTGTTGCTTAATAAGTGTACACTGGTGTCTGTGCGCAAATGCAAAAGTGGCTAATAAGCAAAGTAAGTTACAAGTGATGCTAAGTGATGGATAATATGAGTTGTTGTGCACAACTACAACTTGGGGGGGATGATTCTCACAGGTAGGATGTTAACACTGTTGACAGTGTTAACTCTATGGGATTTGTTACGGGGTGACTGCACATTACAAATATCTACAGGACTAGACGATACAATAATTCTGAGAGACAGTGATGTGAAATATTCTTGGATAAGGACACAGAAAATAAAAGATAAGTTTATGTGAATATCTGTTACTCTCAAAACAGTGCACTTAGTCATGCACTTGTTGAGAAATATGGACCATGAAAAAAATTCCCAAGTTAGAAAGAGGACATACTCATTGTAACGAAAGGCACTCATATTGAGTGCCTTCTAGCAGCTGGGTATGGTACTGCAATCTTTTCCCCACTCCTGTAGGTTGCCATCCTCACCGGGTAGGTCTCCAGTGACTCATGGTACAAGGGAGCAAATGTCCAACAGAACAATCTCCCATCTTAAGTAAAGGCAGCCACTCAAGGTCCTGTGGCAAGAGAAGAAAAGAAAAGAGCTTCTGTCCTTTAGAACTGACCTAGTCGGGCCCTGCAGCTCTTTTTATCTGAGCCTGGTGAGCTCTGATTGGCTGCTTTCATGATGCCCCCTCAAGGCAAGCCTGGAGGACCCACCTCAGCTGCTCCTTCCTGCAGCGGGCCATAGTAGGACTGCAGAGCCTCCAGCAGGGGGCCAGGAAGAGCCAGGTACCCCCCATCATGTTCATGATCTTGAATGTGGAGACACCGTCCTGAATCTACTCTTCACCAACAGAGAGGAACTGATTGAGAATATGAAAAGGGGACTTAGTGTTAATGATAATGAGCTACACTAACTCAAAAGTGGATTCATGGAAAACAAGAGTACAAATGGGACTGGATCTTAGAAAATACATCTTGGAGAATTAAGAAACCATCTCACATGGAAGTATAAAAATCCATGAATGTGGAAAAAACTGGCATACTAAAAGACATCATAATTAAGATATAAGAGATTATAATTCCACTGAAATATAAAATATAGAAAGCAGGAAAAAGTCAGTGTGGTTTTAAAAGGAATTCTTCAAAAATCTGAAGATGAAAGAATTGAAACATGAGAGAAGCAAAGGAAAATCTACAGAACTAGCCAAGGCTTGCAAGGAAAATTGGAGGGGGAAGAGAGGGAAGGAAAGGACTTTTTAATATGTATTGGAAAACTCTATAGAGAAAAGAAGCCCATTAATTAGAGGACTAAATCAAGTATAATTCTGTTGAACTGCTCTTTAAATTTATGAGGAAAAATTAAAAAAAAAAAGAAAATGTGCAATTAGAAAGTAATTGAAAACTGTCATTTATTGCTGTAAAATGGAAGAAAAGGATCACTTGGAAAATACGCATACACAAATCAGAGCCTTTAGAGAATTAGCTAATTAACTTACTGAACTTCTGGCAATTCTTTTTCAAAAGTCATTGACAATTGGAGGAGGTATCAGGAAATGAAAACCTAAATTCAGCTTCAAATGGGAGGAAAATTAAGGGATAAAATATGTTAGTAATTAGAGTGCAATATAAATATATAAATAACAGAAAAGCGAAGTGTCCCTTACAGATGCATGCTCTTCACAATATCATAGAATATTAGGGTTGGAACACACTTCAGGAGGTCAGACAGTCCAAAGCAGGACCAACACCAACTAAATCATCCCAGCCAGGGCTTTGTCAAACAGGCCCTTAAAAACATCTAAGGAAGGAGATTCCACCACCTCCCAAGCTTGTCTATCATGATAGACAAGCTTGGTGGCTTTTTAAAAATATATAAATTTTAAACAAATCAGAAGATGAGGGGACTTAAATAGCTGTTCTGCATACATTTTAATAAACCATATAGTCACATGGAATTTAGCTCATTTGGATTTTTAAATCAGATTCATTGGATACAAGACTGTCCATGGATTGAAAACTAGCTAAAAGTCTGTGAGGAAAGAGTAACGATAAATAGCAATGTACAGTACAGATCTATTTACTCGCAGATGTCGGGAGTCAAGCCGTCATGACTGCATGTTAATGGACTGTGAGTTAAGAGGGCCATGCTGAAATATCTTAAGATATCTATACATAATCAAATCAATGAGAATCAAACAATTTCAAAATTTATTAGCACAGACTACATATATATTACATGTACCAAGAGTGTCTTATGATTCACTTAGAAAAAAACCACCATTATTTTCTGCTCTTTCTGGCTCACATTTTTTTTCTTTCTTATGAAGTCTGTCATTCGCCGCAGATGAATTATTTCAATAGTTTCCACATTTTGCTCCTCTATACATCTTACAATAGTTTCTACAGCACTCAGGGCTTCTGTGGGCAAAATTTTGACCTTTTCAACGACATCCTTGTCATTATTAGAATTCTTGCCATCACTTTCGTGGTCTGACGTAACCTTGCCGCCCGTTCATATTTCTTCCTTGGACCGAAATTCTGAAGTTGGGCAATCTTCATTCATCTCCAGACACTCGGTAATGATTTCCAGTGATGTATCCAAACTAAAATCTTTTATCATTTGAAAGAGAAGTTTACCTTTATCGTCTTTTGTCTGTGTGCATGTTTGTGGGACATCTTCCGAAAACCCTTCAAAGTCTAGCTCTGAATCAGTGCCACTGCTGGAGTTTTCCGAGTCTGAGCCGTCTTCGACAGAAAAGGCATCACCGAGAGCCTTAATCCAGCAGTTTTCAATGGACTTTTGTTTTACTCCGTTCCAAGTTTTTTTAAGTAAATAAATAATTTCCTCTATGTTTAACTGTTCCAGGAATTCAGAAATGCGTGAATGCGTGCATGACATGATCACTGAAATCAGCTCCTGTCAATAATTGTTTTTAAAATTCTGAATAATGCCCTGGTCTAAAGGTTGAATTATTGATGTCGTGTTGAATGGTAGGTATAGCACTCAAATATTTCCATTGCTCGATACCAGTGATTCGGCTGGAGGATGGGCTTGGACAATTGTCAAGTAGCAAAAGTGCTTTGGCTTAGAGTTTCTTCAACCGCAGATGCTTACGAACAGTTGGAACAAAGTTGTTGTGGAACCAGTCATCAAAAATGTGTCTTGTCATCCAAGCATTTTTGCTGTTAGCATATATTACTGGCAGTTTGGCTCTATTGAGGTGATTAAAGCAGCGAGGGTTATGAAAGCGGCCAACAGAAGAGGGGCAACCTTATGGCTGCCCATCTTATTACTACAAAAAAGAAGAGTCACACAGTCTTTTATCTTTTAAAATCCAACTGTTTTTTGTGTCTAGTAAGTAAAGACTAAAGTCTCTTCAGGTTTGTAAATAAAGCTGTTTCATCACAATTATAAAGTTGTTCTTTGTGGTAGTCTTCATTTTGTAAAATAGATTTTAACTCGGCGAGAAATGTGTTCATGGCCAATCAGCTTTCTCCAGAAATCAGTACCCGCGCTATGTCATGGAGCTTTTTAAAACAACTTATAAACCCCTTGCTGGCTTGAAATGATTCATCCCCCATTAAATTTCCAAATTTTGTCCCTTGGTCTTGAAGAATTGGCCCACTTAGCGGCATTCCTTTCAGCCTTTCCTGAGCAAAGCATGTGCACATGGCTTTGTCTGTTGTGGGTTTTTCTGACTAGCATGCATGTTTTTGCTTAAGCCCCATGGCAGAATCGATATTTTGTACAAAACCATTCATTTTAGATTAGTTTTTTAGCCATCCTCGGAGAGTAGATTCGGCAATCCCAATATCTTTTGAAACTTTGACCTGGGTTTCTCTGCTATTTACTTGATCTGTTGCAGCTAACTTTTCTTCTACAGTGTAGGAATGTTGACGCATGCCCTCTGCCTTTATATTAGGAAGAGGAAGTAAGCCTACAACACGTTTCCACTCCGCACTTCCTGTTGATTTCTAGGTTAGTTCCTGTACCGCATGTTAACGAGTCTCGCGTGTTAAATAGGCAGCACTGGGAGGCATGGCGCTACCGCGCGTTAAACGATTCACACATAAATGGTGTACTATATCAAGTTCTGGGGAATTAGTTATAAGGATGGTACAGTAATCACCTTTTTAAATTAGTGTTAAAAAACATGATAGAATGGTTGTGACATCTCATCTGTATATACAGTTCAGTGCATTGGGGTTTTGGTTAGACTGTTTTACTTGAGGATAGTAAAACTTTTATTTAAATGTAAAATATAACACTTATAATATAACACTTAAAATATAACAATTCCTCAGCTGATTTAAATTGTCAGAGGCCCCTTGACTTCAGCTGAGCTATGACATCTTACTCAAGTTGGGGATTTGGTGCTTGATATTTAGTAACTATGGGTTTGTTCAAATGTTGCATTAGTCCATAGCAGGGGGGGTGTAAATTTTCATCTGCAGTTTGTGTGTCACACAGTAATTTGCCCGTGTGGACCCTGTTGGCATGCATTAAAAGTTCTTTAGTGTGCATTAACTTAGAACTGTTTGAAATGGAATTACAGTACATAAATAAGCACTTTTAGTGCATGCCAGCAGAGTCCACACGGGCTAGTTAGTGCACAACACTCTAGTGCTGATTAAAATGTACACCCCTCTGTTATGGACTAAATTATCACATAGACAAGTGCCAACTTTTGAAAACTATAAATGTTAATAGGAATGGCCTGGAAGTCCTACACTGACATATTATTTCATAAGTATCACTTTGTTATCCAAAGATATGTCCACTTTCTGTCTAGTTCTGACATTAGGATAGTTTGACCCTAATCTGTCAGTTATATAGATGAGTAAGTATCACTGGGATTAATGGTGCTCTAAACAGTAGCTGCGAATGACTTCTGTCATGATAGCAGAACTTGACTTATTGCCTACATTTGCAAGTGCAGCAAAAATGAGATTTGTGCTTTTCCTTCCTCATTTTTTTATCAGTCCTTTAGCTTCCATCAGTTTTGGATTTGGGGTAACCTGAAAAAGTTATAATGCATTAGACTTTCATCTATGGAGAGCACAGTTCAGGTACTAAATAAAATTACAAGCGAAAATAAGTTTGTCCCCATCTTAGTCCCTATATGTGTACATCTCAAAACCACCACATAATTTTGCAGCATTGGTACTCCTTGCTGAAGGGAAAGCTAGGACTGGAATAGTAAGGTGTTGCAGGTCAGATTTGAGAGTCATTGGCAAAGCCGTGAGGGATGTTGTATAGGATCTGTTTGTACTATATTTGTCTCAAGCTAATGCTTTTATTCCCTCATTGTCATTAGCCCTAAATTCACTCATACTTTAGGGAAGATATCCGCTCTCCTTGATAGAATTGGATGTTTGTGAATTTTTACTTAGATTTAAATTGACATTAAGTGATACAAATAATATTTGTACATTTCTTAATTTTGGGGGGGGAAGATTATTGTTTCAGAAGTCTTACAAAATAATCCTGAGATGGTTTTAACACACAGTGATGTACATGGGAATAGATGTCTACTTGAGACAAAAGACAAAAATCCTGCATATTTAAATCAGTAGAATAAAATATTGACTCTCAAAGACATACAGCAGGTTGAGAAGTACTTCTGTGCAGATACGTGTTTTCTTGATTTTCTAAGGTTTTTGCAGCACCTTCTTTATATTTCCCTCACAACTAATTGGGCTCATAAGAATTAATCAAGTGTTTTTCTCTATTTCTCTCAAGCTATTGGGAATCCGCATTAGCAATTTATGGTTATTTACTAATCTCTTATGATTCCTACATTTACAGAGTTCAGAGAGACAATTAGGTATCCAGTTATTTTTAGTAAAATGTATTATACCAGAACAGGTGGTTCTAGTATTTCTCTGACTGTTTTCAAGATTTTATTTTGTAACCAATACTTGTTCTAGTTTCAAAATTAATATTGTCAAGATTTGTGTGAAGAACTTCATTCCATATCAAATCTAAACTGAATATATTGTGGTAAACCCAGGGCAGGCGAGGGCCAGAGAAGGTTGTGGTGAGAGGGATAACTGCAGTTTAATTGGATCCAGCTGAACAAGGCTGCCAGAAGCAGGGCCAGCTGAGGCCAGTTAAGGAGGCTGGCAGAGCCCTTTAAAAAGACTCCTCCCCAGAGAAGAGTGTGGGAGTTGAGGAGCGAGTTTGGAGGCAGGAGGAATCAGAAGAGTGAGGTTGGTGAAAGCAGAGAGGAGTGAAGGAGAGCGAGAGACAGAGTCAGAGAGGCTGCCAGCAGACAGGAAAGCAGGAAGGAGGGAGTTAGCCCTTCCTAGCCAGCTGGGAGCCAAACCCCAGCCAGAAGAGAACAGCTAAAGGGCCTGAGTCCGGGGAGTCTGAGGAGCCACCTTGTCACACGTGGTGTCAGAGGTGGGATGCAGTGAGTAGACTCGGTGGCCAGTCCTCTCGGGCAAGGCAAAGGCCCCCTCAAAAAAAAAAAAAAAAAAAAAAATTTAAAATGGAGGAGGTGGTGAAGGCACTGGTTCAGGCCACTGCGGCCCAACAAGAAGCAGTGCGAGTGCAGCAAGAGACTAACCAGTTGCTGATGTCCCAGGCAGCCCAGGACCGAGCTACACTGCAAGAGCTAGCAAAACAGATAAAAGTCCTGGGCACCATGGCCCGTGGGGGCCCCGACCCCCGGCCACTGAGGGCGGGCAACTACTTACAGAAAATGACAGTGGACGACGATACCGAGGCCTACCTTCTTGCATTTGAGAGGACAGCCCTGCGAGAGGCCTGGCCCCGGGAGCAGTGGGCGAGTATCCTGGCCCCCTTTCTGTGTGGGGAGGCCCAGAAGGCCTATTTTGACTTGGCGACCGAGGCAGCGGCGGATTATCCCCAGCTAAAGGCCGAGATCCTGGCAAGGGCGGGAGTGACGCCAGCCCTGAGGGCCCAGCGGTTCCACGAATGGAGGTACAAGGCCGACAAGGCACCGCGGTCCCAGCTGTTCGACTTGATCCACCTCGCCCGGAAGTGGCTGCGGCCCGAGACTCACGGCCCCGAGAAAGTGGTAGAAATCCTAGTCCGGGACAGGTATATGCGGGGGTTGCCACCGGACATAAGGGGGTGGGTCCGTAAGAACGATCCCTCCTCCTATGACGAGCTAGTATCCCTCGTGGAAAGACACCTAGCCTCCCAAGAGTTGCCTCGGACTTCCAAGGAAGGAACGCGCCCGAATAGGAGGCAAGTCTCAGGGCCAAAACCCCGGATTACCGTGACTCCAAGCCGATATATGGAAGGAGGAAAAGAGGCTGGGGATCAGCCTGAGAACCTGGAGAAGCTTGGGGACTGGGGGAACATGACTCGGGGGGAAAGGCCTAACAGCCCGAAAACCAGGGGACTAGCCCGAGCAGGTATACGTTGTTATGCATGTGGGGAAGTGGGGCATATAGCTGCCCAGTGCCCAAACCAGGTGGAACCTATGCAATGTGACTGGGGGGGGATAGAAAGTCCATGTGACCTGATAAATCAAGTGGGGGTCGCGATGGCCCCCCATAGATACACCCGGCCCGTTAAGATGAACGGCATTAGCACCACCGCGTTAGTCGACTCAGGGAGTGCGGTCACGCTGGTCTCGGGGAAGCTGGTCGGGCGGGACCAACTCGCCCGGGCCAAGCGCTCAGGAGTATCCTGTGTGCATGGGGATGTTAACTATTACCCCACCATCCCCGTGAGTATAGACATCCTGGGAAACCCCACGAAGGTAATGGTGGGAGTAGTCCCGAAGCTCCCTTATCCAGTCCTCATTGGGCGAGACTTCCCAGGGTTCGATAGCCTGCTCCCCGGAAGGGAAGCGGAAGGAGTTAGCGCCGAGATCCAGGAGATAGCGCCGAGGGATCGTGGGCCCCCGGCCTTCCGGGAATTTGACCCAGAGCTATTTTCCATGCCTGGGGGACCCAAGAAGTCTCGGAGGGAGAGAAGGGCAGCTAAAGAGTTGGGGACGAAGATTTTGACCCAGTACCGGAGGGTTGTGCTGGTAGGGGAACAAGTAAGCCCCAGAGGGACGAGGGCTCGGCGAGCTCTGGGGGAACCCGACGCCGGACCTAGTGCCCCCCAGACTGCCCCTGAGGAGGAGCCGGGGGTAGATTCCCTGGAGTTGGGGCCAATTGGCCCGTCAATGGAAAATTTTGGGCAGGATCAAGCCAATGATCCAGCCTACCACAATATCCGAAAGGAAGTAGTTGAGGTAAATGGAGTCCCGGTGGAAGGAAAAGTTAAGGGACGAGGGCCGTACTATGTGATAAAGGGGGACTTGTTATACAGGGTAGACCAGAGGCCGGACCAAGCCGTAGAGCAACTCTTGGTGCCCCAGAAGCACCAGAGAGGTGTGATGGACCTAGCCCACAGCCATCTCTTCGGGGGCCACCTAGGGGTAGATAAAACCCTCGACCGGATCCTGAAAAGATTTTTTTGGCCCGGAGTTTATGCGGCTGTCCGGCGGTATTGTGCCTCCTGCCCGGACTGCCAATTGCATGCCCCCCGGCCACACTTACGGGCCCCTCTGGTACCCCTACCCATCATTGAAGTCCCGTTCGAGAGGATCGCTATGGACCTGGTAGGCCCCCTCGAGAAGTCTGCCCGGGGCCATCAGCACATACTGGTTGTGCTAGACTACGCCACCCGATACCCGGAAGCCGTGCCCCTACGGAACACGATGTCAAAGACCATAGCCCGGGAGTTGGTGCAGATCTTTTCCCGAGTAGGGATACCCAAAGAGATCCTGACCGATCAAGGGACCCCCTTTGTGTCTAAACTGATGAAGGACTTATGCGACCTGCTCCAAGTGCGGGCCCTAAGGACATCGGTTTACCATCCCCAGACTGACGGCCTGGTTGAACGCTTCAATAGGACATTGAAGAGCATGATCCGGAAGGTAGTGAGCAGGGACGGGAAGGATTGGGACACCCTGCTCCCCTACCTACTGTTTGCGGTGAGGGAGGTACCGCAGGCCTCAACGGGATTCTCCCCATTCGAGTTGTTATATGGACGCCACCCTCGGGGGTTACTCGATATAGCCAAAGAGGGTTGGGAAGAACAGCCGAATCCGGGGAGAAATGTCATTGATCACGTATTACGGATGAGAGAGAGGATCGCTCAGGTCACCCCCATTGTGCGAGAGCACATGCAGAAGGCCCAAGAGGCCCAGCGAAGATACTACGATCGCCAGGCGTTGAGCCGGAAGTTCCAGGTGGGGGACCGGGTGATGGTGCTCGTACCCACGGCTGAAAGTAAACTGTTAGCCCAGTGGCAAGGGCCTTATGAGGTGATTGAAGCCGTGGGGGACGTAGACTATAAAGTCCGACAGCCTGGACGCCGGAAACCAGAGCAGATCTATCACGTGAACCTACTGAAGCCATGGCAGGATAGAGAGGCTCAAGTGGTCGCGCTAGGAGCAACCCCCCGGGAAGGGAACCAGCCTAGCCAGATAGGGATATCCCCCGAGCTGACCCCAAACCAAAGAGAGGAAGTGATCAGCATGATCAGACGCCACCCGGACGTATTCTCGGAAGCACCCGGCCGAACCAGGGAGGTGCACCACCACATCCACACGGAGCCCGGGGTAAAGGTACATGTCAAGCCCTACCGGATCCCAGAGGCAAGAAGGGAAGTGATTGGTGTAGAAGTCCGAAAAATGCTAAAATTAGGGGTCATAGAAGAGTCCCATAGCCAGTGGTCCAGTCCCGTGGTCTTGGTACCCAAGCCAGATGGCAGTGTGCGATTCTGCAACGACTTCCGGAGGCTAAATGACGTTTCCCAGTTCGATGCATATCCGTTACCCCGAATAGACGAGCTGATTGACCGGCTCGGAACAGCGCGGTTCCTGTCCACCCTTGACCTGACCAAAGGTTACTGGCAAATCCCCCTGGCCCCGGCGGACAAGGAGAAAACGGCCTTTGCCACCCCAGAGGGTTTGTTCCAGTATACGGTCCTCCCCTTTGGGTTGCACGGAGCCCCCGCCACCTTCCAGCGGCTCATGGACAAACTGCTGCGGCCGCATCGTAAGTACGCAGCCGCGTACTTGGACGACGTGATTTTCCATAGCCCCGACTGGGAGACACACTTGGGGAAGGTAGAGGCAGTGCTAGACACCCTGAGGAAGGCTGGCCTGACTGCAAATCCCGCCAAGTGCTCGATTGGGCTAGCAGAAGCCAAATACCTCGGATATATAGTGGGGAGAGGCCTGGTAAAACCCCAGCTTAACAAGTTAGAGGCGATCCAGAAGTGGCCACGACCAGTCCGGAAGAAGCAGGTCCGAGCGTTCCTGGGGTTGGTTGGGTACTATCGACGGTTCATTCCCCATTTCGCCGCCAGGGCATGCCCATTAACGGACCTGACGAGAGCCCGTGGCCCGGACATCGTGAAATGGTCGACTCCAGCAGAGGAGGCGTTTAGGGATCTGCGGACAGCCCTCTGCACCGACCCCGTGCTAATAGCCCCGGATTGGGAAAAGGAGTTTTTTTTGCAGACTGACGCCTCTGAGGTGGGGCTAGGAGCGGTGCTCTCCCAGATGGTGGATGGAGAAGACCACCCAGTCCTCTTCCTCAGTCGGAAGCTACTGCCCAGGGAACGGAAATATGCCGTAGTAGAGAAGGAGTGCCTGGCGGTAAAGTGGGCCGTAGAAAGCCTCCGCTACTATCTGCTCGGGAGACGGTTTACCCTGGTCACTGACCATGCCCCGCTGAAGTGGATGCAGCAAAACAAGGACAAAAATGCAAGAGTCACCAGATGGTTCCTCTCGCTGCAACCCTTTCATTTCCGTGTGCAACATAGGTCCGGCCGCCTGCACGGAAATGCGGATGGCCTGTCGAGGGTCCACTGTTCAGCGACCCAAGTAGCCCAACCCCATGGTGTTGAGCAGGGGGGGGGGATGTGTGGTAAACCCAGGGCAGGCGAGGGCCAGAGAAGGTTGTGGTGAGAGGGATAACTGCAGTTTAATTGGATCCAGCTGAACAAGGCTGCCAGAAGCAGGGCCAGCTGAGGCCAGTTAAGGAGGCTGGCAGAGCCCTTTAAAAAGACTCCTCCCCAGAGAAGAGTGTGGGAGTTGAGGAGCGAGTTTGGAGGCAGGAGGAATCAGAAGAGTGAGGTTGGTGAAAGCAGAGAGGAGTGAAGGAGAGCGAGAGACAGAGTCAGAGAGGCTGCCAGCAGACAGGAAAGCAGGAAGGAGGGAGTTAGCCCTTCCTAGCCAGCTGGGAGCCAAACCCCAGCCAGAAGAGAACAGCTAAAGGGCCTGAGTCCGGGGAGTCTGAGGAGCCACCTTGTCACAATATATATTTTTCTCCCTTGCCAATAACTCTGTTTCTCTTTCCTTCTACTATTATTTATGATTTACCTTGGTAATTACGTTATCTCTCTCAGTAAAGTGTTCTGGGATGCAATTGGTATGAAAGATACTGTATATAGAATAAAGTTATATTACATTATATTAGGTAATTCTTGTTATAAACAATGTTTTTCAAATAACCTGTGAGTCTGAAATACTTTTTATATTCAGTAGCATTGGTCAGAAAGTGCTTTGACAGCATTCGGCATTTAGAAAAATACCTTAGTTCTGTAAATAAGTATAAAGTCCTTTAAAAAATACTTGATCTTTTACACTAAAGTTAGGCACCTAATTTCATATTTATATTCTTAAATATAAGTGACTATCAGAAATGCTGAGCACCCACAGCTGCAGTTGACTTCATTGAAATATGTGGGTGGTGAGTGAGATTTAGGCAACTTGTATTTATACAGAAAGCCAGGAATACTTGTAGCACCTTAGAGACTAACTAATTTATTTTAAAATAAACTAGTTAGTCTCTAAGGTGCTACAAGTATTCCTGGCTTTCTTTATGGATACAGACTAACATGGCTGCTATTCTTGAACCTGTATTTATACAATTATTATAAAATTCATCAAATGCACCTTGAATAGTGTGGTGTACTAATCAGTGTTAGGTTGGCTGAATCTGACCTATTACAAATACTGATCTTTCAGGAACACACACTTTGAAGCTAGAGTACAGGGGTCCACTGGAGAGCAATCTGCTGTTGATTTGGCAGGTGTTCACTAGACCCGCTAAATCAACTGCCGGTGGATCGATCTCAGAGCATCAATCCCAGCTTTGGTGTAGATGTAGCCTGAGAAGAGGGGAGGCATTAAGTGTGTAGAGGGTGTCAAAACTCTATCCTCCTATGGGTGCTGTGTTTGTTCCGTACATGGCAGAGTGTACCTGATGGGATGATATCACAGAGAAGAATTACCAGATACGAAATTCTACTCTATTGATTTGAGATTTTCTGATTACCAAAATGAGATTGAGTCACCTGAAGTTTTAGATTGTGTGTGAGTCCCTCCCATTCCATAATTAGCTCTGAAAGCGGGATCGGTGGGTGGCGGGGTTCTTCTCTGAATATCATTCTGTGAAGTTCCTCCACTCACTAAGGGCAGTTAACAGCAACAGATCTCCTTTTGTGAAGCTGTCCAGTTCCTGGGCTGAGTTTCCCCAGAAGGCAGTTTCTAGGAGTGCTGATTAAGCAAGGCTGAGGGACAAACAGACTGAACCGGTAGGAAATGACCTCAAAATGGGATGAATGAGCATATCTAATGGAATGACAAGATAGTACTTCAAAACTTAAGATGGTCTCATTTAAACCAGAACATCTGGTTTTCTTACAATGTGCTTGCTTCAGGATCAGAAACCAGTTAGAAAATCTTACTGTCACTATTGATGGCATCTCTGACTTTGCTGAAAATTTACATCTCCCTGGCGCTCTTCATATCACAATTCATTACTTATACAGAAACAAAAGAAAGTAATAACAATGATTAATAAAGCAGATTATCCTTGAATTTATGACCAAGTAAATTGTTCCAGTGTCTGAAATTTTTGGACTGAAATTATCGTTTTGTTGATATTTCAATTTCTTTTCCTTTTGTCTGATTGTTCTTCTCCAAAATGTCTTTTGTCTTTCTATTGGTTATGAGTAGGTTTATCTGAAAACTGCTATTTGAGATAAGGTATCTTGCTAGCCAGAGGAATATAGTACAATCATTGCATTAGTTCACTTCTGACTGGTGTTATCTCATTTTTCTTATCTTTGTTTACTCTTCTTCTTTTTTATATATTTGGTATATAGCAGCAGAAAGGCATATATCAGTTATTGAAAGGGAACTCTTCCAAGATCTAGCATTTGATATCAAACCACGGTGAATTCCAACCTGACAGAATAGTTAAGGTGATAAAGCAAGTGAAAGAAAACCTGAAATTTTGGCAGGTGAAACTAGAAGGGGAAATAGTATCATGAAGTATTTTCCATAACACATAGTATAAGAAGCACTTCTGTGTTCTGTATAGTTCTACAAAGATGTGTGATGTGAGCATTACACGGAGAGAACCAGAGTGTTATTGCCTCAATAGCAACAGCAAAATTCCTGTTATACCTATTGACCATTCACTCCCAGAGCAAAGGACTATAAAGTTGGGTTGGCTTATCCACAGAGGCATTCTTTCCAGAGAACAATCCCAGAAATAAACAATCAAGAGATGACACTAAGGGTTAGTCTACCCTTAACAGCACTTAACAACTCTTAGTGAAGACACTACCTACCCCAGCACGAGAGATTCCCCTATCGGTGTAGGTATTCCACCTCCCAGAGAGGCGGGAGTTATGTTGATGGAAGCACTTCTCCCGTCAACATAGCACTGTCTACGCTGGGGGTTAAGACAATATAACTATGTTGCAGAGGTGTGAATTTTCCATACCCCTGAGCGATGTAGTTATACCAGCGTAAGTTGGTAGAGTAGACCTAGCCTAAGGCCATGGTTACACTCACAGCTTTATAGCGCTTTTGGTTATACCTGCCTTCAGATTCAGCTCCAGGGAAAGCACTCCAGCGTGTCCACACTGACAGCCACAACCAGACTGGTGTGGCCACATTTGCAGCACTTGCACCAGCATGGGGAGTGGTGCATTATGGGAAGCTATCCCAGCATTCAGCTGTCTGCAACATGCTTTTTAAATGAGGGGGAGGGGGAGAGTATGTTGTGTGTATGCAGAGGGAGAGAGCGAGTGGATTTTTGGAGTGCTGAGTGTGTGTCAGCAAACTGTCTTTAAAATGCAGATTGTCCTAATCTTCTGCTTTTCACTCATTCACTCAGTAAACATTTGCATTGTTGATTTGCCGAGTTACAGATAAGCTCTGAAAATGTACTTCAACATTCCTCCAGCCGAGTTCAAAACAAAGGGAAGAGAGGCTTAACTGGCTTAAATATCTTAAGGGCGGTTCCAGAGATCACTCAAAGCGCAGTATTGTTACTACCCATTTACACTGGAGCTAAAGCATATCACCCAATACACTACAGCTGTTAATCCTCTGGGAAGGGAGGATTACCAGGACCTCTATAACCGTGGATTTATAGCACTCTACGTGCTTTGCCAGTCTGGATGGGGTAGTGGGTTATAGCGCTCCTGAACCAGTGTAACCAAGGCCTAAGGAAAACCCTGTGTTTGAATCTCTCTTTAACAGCCTTGAACTCTTTCTGTTACAGAGACAAGAATAAGGTGCTGTTTTTCTCTGATCTTGTTAAATCATTCTCCTTTCCTACATTACTTTATTTTTTCTAAGGTAAACTGTGTGAAATTGATAATATTGTAGTTGGTTCCTTTGACTAAGAAAATATTTTTCCTGTTCTCCTAGCTCTGTTTTTTTATAGTATACTAACACGGCTGCTAATCTTAAAGTTTGTACATACACTTCTTGAAACTAGAAGCCCTAAGTCTTGTAAATATTCAGTGTTAGATCACCCTAGGAAGAACAAAAATGTCTTTTATGCTTTTGTGAGCATTCCATTAGTTAGTTTAAAGATCAGTACACTCATAAAGCAAAGAACTATATAAGAATACTCTCCATATAAGAATATATAAACGTATAAGAAAATGGTCATTTGTACAAAAATCTGATACCAAGGTAAAATTTCAAATTAGTAATTTATAATATTTCTTCATTTTATATGTAAAAGCATATAAATGTATTGCAAATAAGTTTATTTATGGGCACCAGGGTGTTAGTCTTTCTTGGACTGATTAATTGGTTTTCATGTTGATGGTTTTTATATTATTTGTATTAAATGACTCACCTAGGTTGAAAATTTGAAAGGCCTTTGAAATGCAGTATAACCAGTGCACTTAAGTGAAGGAAAATTTTAAAATACTATCTGAAAAAAGTGATATTGAGTCTAATCAATTTTGCATTGTAACTTTGCACTATTATGCTGGTGTATTAATGTGTGGATTAAAGAGTGAGGTAATATTAAACACGCTAATGAAGATTCTTAACACCTGGGCTCACAGAGACACATAGGACTATGCGAGAAGGGAGTAATTAAGCTGAATTCTCACATTTTCCTGGACCTCTGAAAAACACTGACAGGCTGGCATCAGCTGGCCAAGACAAAGCTCTTTCTATGATGGAAGTGTTTCATCTTGTCTAATCAGTATTCTGTATAATTTGGTTTAGAGTCTAGACAGCTACACTTTTCCTAATTCTTTAGTCTAACCGTGTTTATGGTCTGCTTAACATTAATTTTGCTTGTAATTTCATATTTATGCTCTACCCTAAGCAACATAAAATGTAAGATGCCTAGGATTGGTTGTGTCAACTGTTCCTATTAACAGTCACTTTCAGACACCTCTAAGAAAAATAAATCTACCTTTGATTCTAAGGGAGATGGAAGCAGGCGTGGGAGAAATTAATTTGAGCACCAGTAGGAGGAAAGAGGTTGTGATCCCCTGCTTGAAGGTGATGTGAAGAAGCTGGTTGCAGTTAATGTGGGTGCTAGAACAGTCAAAAGTCTTGAATTGTTAATAGCCCTGGTTAAAATATCCCAGCATTTAACATCTGTAGATTTAGATTCTGTTTCCATTCATGATGTCTTTATACAGGCCATATTTGCCCCCAATTGACATTGGACAGTGATCTTGTTGAATCACATTAACTTAGCCACTTAATGAAAAACATCACAGGAAAACCTAGGGTTCTATATGCAGTGGTATTGGTGACTTATAGAGAAGAGTGCCACCTTGTTAAGTCTGTATTGAAACCAATGCCGCCTTGTTAAGTCTGCATTGAAACCAATGCCAAGTCATGTATTATGGGACATTAAATTGATACAGATACCATGTGAGATCCTCAGGTCTAGTTGAACTAAGATCGATGCAGGACCTAAGGTGGAGGGCCATTACACAGGCAAGGATTGGTGGAGTACAAGAGCACTCCAGCCATTCCCTCACCAAGTCCCAAAATACACCCTGTCGGAGGGGGTAGCGGGAGAATGAATGTTGTAACTAGCTTTGCTAGTGGGGTTTCCTCCATTCTGGAGGAATCTGCAATTTGGTAGGGAAGTTGTCCGGTTCTTTTGCACCTAGGGAATTTGGGCAAAGGAGCTAGACACAAAGAGCAATAATCTGGTGTGATTTGCTTTGGATTAGAAATCAATGGTAAACCACACAATTAAAGATCTCACCATTCTTTTTGCAACAATTAGGTGTCTTGCCAAATTCCATTTGATAGATTCTGCCTATCTAGATTGCCCCTTCAGTTTCCATTGGATAATTCCTCTCCTAAGAACTCTGTTATGCAGTATTGGTGTTGTAGAATGATTGTCATAGTTCATCAAATAGTTATTGAAAACAGCAACACTTCTCCCTGGTATATACTTGCTAATGAATGAAATTTATCTTAAATTCTTTCTATAATACTTGTTACTATGCAAAGTATAATCCTCAATGTTTTATTCATTAAAAACACTAAAAACAAATTACCAGGTCCTATTTAAATATTCTTAAGGGTAATATTTGTAAATATTGTGTGGAGTTTGACAGTAACAGTTCCGATGATATTTTTCTAAGAAGATAACATGTAATGTCCATACTTGTGTTTGCTAACGTGTAAAAAGTTCATTTTTTCAAAAAGCAGTTAACAGGTTGTGCAATTTTAGACTTTAATTAATAAAAGCAAGACCATCCAGTGTATAATACGAACTTTCTTTCTATCTGAAAAGGAATACTGTTTTATTGAATTAATACAGTAATTTGTAGTATTTGAATATGAAACATCCTAATAATGTGTCCTATCTTACCTCTAATAAAAGTGCCTTTCAAACATGAAGTTAAAGATGCTAACATCATGGTGTTTTCATAAAAAAGGTGATTTTTTAAATATTATTTTGTATCCTCTGTAATGAAAACTTACAGTATGTTAGGTATAGAGGTATATAAGATCCTGATTCATGAAAGCACTTAATTACATGCTTCTTTTAAGCAAGTGCTATTCTGATTTGGGATGCTTTCTGAATTGCAGCCTAAACAAATACTGCCTTTGCAAAGCATCTAACAGTATGTTATATTTTGACTCATTAATGTCCCATTAATAAATTCACAAGCATAGAGGTGAATTTCCTATTCTGCAAACATACAAGTAACTTTATGTACGTGTAGCGCCACACTGAGTGAATAAATTTATACACGAGTGATATGTGTATAAATAACTCATGCAATGAAACTACACTCCCTTAAAGCTGTGCAAATGTTTGTAAGATTGTGACCTTATGTTTTAATTTAAGGCAAGTTATTCCTTTGACTATGGGTGGTGAAAGGGAAGCTAGTTGTGGTTGAAAAGGGGAATTGATTATTTGAGTGTAGATGGGAGTTAAGGTGACTTAACTGTTTAATTCCTTGATTTTCATAGTTTGCATTGGCAGGATATGCAGTTTAGAAACCTTAACTGTAAGTTAATTAAGTTGTTTGAGTGGGCATGTAGATTTAATAGCTGGAACTAGGAACTTTTATTTGCATTAAAATTATTACTTTTGACAGAACTGACCTAGATAATGAGCATTATAAGAGGTTGTATGGTGCCTGAGGTATCTAAAGCATGAACAGACAGGATTACTTCTTAACTCTGTCAGCAGCTGCCGCAGCAATGTCAGACAGATTTGAGTCTCATTGAATTGCTGCATTATAGTGTTTTACTGCCCGCGTCTGTATGTAAAAATGTGTTTAAAAAAAATAAAAAATCAAATTTTCTATTAATTCATGTGCTGTATTTTGGGACTTAGCACAGGAGCTAAGAACTTCAGGCCTCAGGAAGTCTAGAAAGCATTCCATTTACACGGGATCATTTCTGTGCATGTATTTTCAGAAAGGTTATTGCAGAAATGTGTATGGAAGATTCAAAAAAAGGTCATCACTAATGCAGCCCCTTTGTGCCCCTTCTGTGTGGGGTTTTGGATCACAGGATACATAGACTTTTACTCAGTCCACCTGCAACAGCTTCATCAATGCATACCTCCATGTGGAGCACCTACCGGGCATATGGAGTATGATGACCATCCTGTGCAGCTTATTTTTTCTGTAGATCTCCTTGTCAGGGGACAGGGTAAGGCTTAAGTGGTGAGGATGGGTGTTGTGCTTTGACCCTTTGAACCTTGGTGAATTTAATCCAAACAGAATACATGGGTGAGTGTCACGGGGCGCACACTCACCCCTGCGGCACCTCCCGCTGGTCAATCGGGGAATTAGCCTTCAGCGTCCGGAGCACCCTCCGCAGGTTGATGCCCCGCTCCTTGTCGGGCCCCGTGTCCCTCCCGGACCCCGGTGCCCTCTACCTGAGGGTGCTGCACCCCTGCAGTACCCCCTTAGATTTACGGGGTCTCCCCTCCCTGGGGGAACGCTCCACCCTCTAGCCCCACCTTGCCTCAGAATGTGCCACTGCCAGTCACCACTTGCCCCCACTCACTGAGGCAGACTGCAGTATCATGGCCTCTCATCACCGGCAAGGGGGGTTGGCCTGCTGCTTCTACTGCTAGCCATGGGCTGCCCCCTGCAACCCCAGTACCCTTGGGTCGGGCCTTCTTCCAGGCCTTGCAGCCTGGGGCTCTCTGGCTAGAGCCTTCCCAGCTCCCTCTGCCCTGCCCCAGCCCTGCCCTAATCCCGGTACCTTGCTCAGCCCCAGCAGCTAGGCCTGCCTTCCTCTGAGGACAGAGGAGACACTCTTTGCCTCTCAGCCTCCCAGCCCTTATATCCTGGCTTGGGTGTGTTTGGGGCGTGGCCACTCAGCTGGGCCTACTCCCCAATCAGGCCTGGAAGCCTGCTAGCTCCCGGCCTTAACCCCCTCCTGGGCTTTTCCAAGCCCCTTTCTGTAAGGGGCAGGTGGTCACCCCGCCACAGTGACCCTAAACATAAATAAATACTTTCAGAACAAACTGAAAGAAGTTTTTACTACCATCGTGATCATTCTGCATGTCTCCTGCAAGTGCATGCCATCACACTCCTAGGGTATGTCTTCACTACCCGCTGAATCGGCGGGTAGCCATCGATCTTCTGGCGATCGATTTCTCACATCTTATGAAGATGCGAGAAATTGATCGCTTGCGGCGCCCCCGTTGACTCCGGAACTCCAGCTTGCCGGGAGGCGCAAGCTGGAGTCGACGGGGGAGCGCGCCGCCGACCGCTGCCGCCATGAGGACGAGCAGTAAGTCGGCTGCAGATACGCAAACTTCAGCTACGGGATTCACGTAGCTGAAGTTGCGTATCTGCAGTCGATCCCCCCCCCCCCCGCCTCCCCTGTAGTGGAGACCAGCCCCTAGAACAGTATAAAGAATTCAGCTATCTGTACTTTTTGTATGTATGCAATGTCCTCAAGTCTCAGTCTAGCATTCAGGTCCTTGTAGACAAGGAAAAGAGGGGACGATTTTCAGATATGTTGTTTTGGAAAGTATTTATGTGTAACTCTTTAAGTCTACCCATCTATTTTGTGAGAGTCAGATCCCTGATGTGGTGGTACTGCCCTCTGAGGGAGTGGGATACGTGAAGGGGATCGGCACAGGAGATAGGCATCTCTTGAATAGGGTGCCTTGAAACACTACCACAAGCATCATGGAGGAGAGAGATTGTTCGTCATCTGGTCTACTGCAGAGATCACCAGAGAATAGCTTCACTATCTGGCTTGTTCACTGATTTCCAAGTTTGGGTTTTAATGATGTAAGCTCTTAAATAGTGTTATGTAAATTTATTTATTTAAAAAGTAGTTCAGTCCATCTGACATTTTTACTTCTGTTAGGACTGGGCAATATTCTTAGCAAAACCACTCAATTTATCCTTCAGTATCAGAAGGCTAGCCATGTTAGTCTGGATCTGCAAAATCGACAAAAGAGTCCTGTGGCACCTTATAGACTAACAGATGTATTAGAACATAAGCTTTCGTGGGTGAATACCCACTTCGTCGGATGCATGCATTCACCCACAAAAACTTATGCTCTAGTACATCTGTTAGTCTATAAGGTGCCACAGAACTCTCTGTCAATTTATTCTTGTGGGCCTTCTGTGAAAATGCCTCTAAGGTGGTGGATTTAGGTTGCCATAGGTTGCCTACCCCTGAACTATAGGGTAAGTAACCCTCCTTTATAAATCCTGGGTGTTACTGTTGCTATCAGCAGAGATGCTCAAATTAGATCCTCCATGATTGAAGCAGGAGGGGGCTGGATAGAATATTGTCCACAGGAAGAGCCAAAGTTTGGAATCACCTCCCTCCACCCCGCCCCTGGTCTGATACAGAGACCCCATTTGTCGCCTTCCAGGCATGCTGCAAAGTGTATTTACTGTATTTACAAAGGCTCTTGGAGAGAGGGGCACAATCAGAGTTGAGGCCTGTGGGAGGGTGGGAAATTTGAGGGAGCTTTTGGTGTTGGTTGCTCATTTGTTGACAGGCTAACAGTAAACTGTTAATTCTACAGCTTGTTCTTATACATGTAGATCAGACAGCTGGGGTGGATTCTCCTGTAGCCCAGTCACCTTGGCTCAGGGATGTGTCCAGGAGCTGGTTGAGGCTCCCTAATCTTGTGCCAACCAGCCTTCACATAAATTGGAGGAGCTGTTGTAATTTACGCCTGTGGAAGATAGACGTACTGGAGGTCCATGCTCCTCCTCGTCCACCTCTTCTCCCCCCCACTCCCCCTCCCCCCCCCGCAATGTCCTCCTTTCTCCCCTAATATTCCCTGTGCTGAAGATGGGGGCAGTGGGTGGCTGGTGCAGGAGGCAGCCATGCTGCTTCTGGCAGTTTAATGCTATGAGAACAATTGCTGTATGCCAGGGGAATTCTTCACTAATCACCTCTGTCCAGAATGCTGCCCTTTTGCACTGTCTTCGTGGTGTCCTGGAGATTCTTAGGGTTTTAGGATAAGTTCCTTTTTAATTTTTTTTTTTAATACTTTTTGTAAATTTAAACAGAAAACATTATTCCTTGCAAGCAACTGAAAATACCATCAGCAATTTTGCTTGTGTTTCACTGCTGGTAAGAGTGTTTAGCTTCAATCACAGTCCAAAACTTAAAATTTTCATTATGCTAATTTACAGACTTTGTGATAGGCCTGTTTCCTTTATTATGTTACTGGCCTGTTGATCAATTACACTTCTCAATCTGACCATGTGTTATTCCCTGCCTAAACTCCATTTCAGTGATCAAATAGATGCATGTTGATCAGCTACTTGTCCATATGTGTTTATTTGGTTTCTGCTGGTTTCTTAATGTGAACAGATTTGTATTTTATGGAATGTCAAAGCTGAATTTTCTTGCTATGGATAACAAACAAATGTGTATCTGGAATTTATGCCTAAAGCAAAGGGTAAGATCATTGAAGTTATTGAAAACATTACCTGTAACAGAATCTTAAATGTATATTGCAAATACTGTAATCCTGCTATATTCTCCTACTCTAATCTCAGTGCAGTTCACAGATGGAGAAACACTGAGAAAGCTGAGCTATAAATACTGTACTCTTGAGCAGCAGTGTAAGTACGATTCCTCGGTTATTTTCTCTTTGTCCTGAAGGCAGCAACCTCATCTGGCTAAATTTGGAATTTAGCAGGCAGATTATCTGGATGATCTTCCTCTTTACATCAGATAGACCCTCATTTTATCTAGTGAGGATTAGCACTAACTCCCCTTTGTACAGATAAGTTATATTTCAGAAGGGTTGCTCCTACCTCCTAAATTATTAGGGCTGGTTTGGTGACTTAGGGGTTTTACTTTTTCTCCCTGCCGTATTCTCACCAATCTGAAAGGGTATTTGCTTTACTTCTTTGGGCTGACTACATAATAGTCTACATAAATATGGGTCAACAAATTTCACAAATTAGAAATAACATTTTAAATAAGTCATGTGTCCACTCACGCACATGCATGTGTGGACATGAGTATTTAAAGAATCACATTTATTCTTAACTCAGTTTTAAGGCATTTAATTCTTTATGCCTCTGTATGAAGTAATTCTGGTCTAGTGATAGTGTTCTGGAGACCTGCCTCGCAGTATTTAACATTACTGTCCAGTGTCATAGTTCAGCTGCTGAAAATTGGCATATTTCCATTGGCTCAGTGGAGCTCCACTGATTTACAGTAGCTGAGGATCTTGCCCTCCGTGTTTAATTGGTTATTGGCTTTGGTTCAGACACACAATAGTACTCTTATTCTTGAGCTGTATACCTTAATCTTGAAGAAGCAAAAGGTTAAGATGCACACAGAAAAGAACCAGAATGAATTGCAAAGAAGAGAACAGAGGTAAAGAGAAAGATGCACAGAAAGAACAGAGAGACTGAGAAGAGACTTTTCTATACATGTGGTTGAAGAAGATGATCTGGTGATGCCTTCTGGCCTTAAACTTTGTCTCTATGAGACTTGGGAAGGTTAAAAATGGACACACAGAGAACAAGGAAAAAGCACAACAGCAGTGGTCCAAATGCATTTGGTATCTTGGTCACTCACCTGAGTTTTTGGATTATGCAGGCAGCTCTAATAACTCTTCCAGGTGTAGTCTTCTAATCAAATAAAAAAAAAAATTAACGCAGTATAAAGTGACAAAACAAGTTCTGAGGTCCTGTGGCTTAAGTTTGCAGAAGGCTGGGTTTTATTACAAATATGATATTTGAACCAGATTTTCTTGTGGGTACCGGTCCCCGTGACAGTACAGAGGAATCAGAAAGCAGACCCTTACCTATTTGGCTATAAGGGAATTCATCCAATGTATAGGAGATGCAGAGCTGTCATGCCTGGCTCCTGCATCCCTTCCCTCTCCCCCTGCTTCCATTCTCCCCAGAGATTGGGCCTATGTTGTCAAGTAGTGTAGGGTAGAACAGGCTGGGGTCATAAAGCCACACAGGATCTGGCCCTTTTACCATAGATTCAATATGGACCCAAACATTATTATTCATTGATATTAATATAATAGTACCACCTAAAGGCCAAACACGTTTGGACCCCCGTTGTCCTAGACCAGTGTTGAGCAAACCTTTTGGCCTGAGACACACATCAGGGTTGCAATATTGTACGGAGGGCTGGGTAGGGAAGGCTGTGCCTCCCCAAACAGCCTGGCCCCGCCACCTATCTGACTCCTCCCGCATCACAACCCCTGACTGCCCCCCTCAGAATCTCCACCAAAAAAAAACCCACCCGTTCCTTGTCCCCTGACTATCCTGCTCCTAACCTTCTCCCCCCCCCCCCCCGGGACACCACTCCCTATCTAAGATCCCCTGATCACCCCCTCCCGCGATGTCCCCACCCCTAACCACCACCCCCTGGAACCAACTGCTCCCTGTCATCCCTGCCCCTTATCCAGTCCTCTCGTCCCCCTTACCATGCTGCTCAGAGCAGCAGCCCTGACGGAGCTAGATGTGCTACCATGGCGGGGTAGCTGCGGGGGCTGGAGCAGCCTCCCCAGCTGGGACCTCAGGGGCCTCGCAGGACGTCCCGTGGGCCAAATGTGACCCACGGGCCGTAGTTTGCCCACCCCTGTGCTAGACCAACAGCTCTCAAACTGTGGATCAGGACCCCAAGTGGGTCATAATCCCGTTTTAATGGGGTCATCAGGGTTGGTGTTAGACTTGCTGGGGTCTGGGACCGAAGCCAAAGCCTGAGCCCCACTACCTGGGGTCTAAGCCAAAGCCTGAGTCCTATTCCAGAGGCTGAAGCCCACGCCATGGATAGCAGGGCTTGGGCTTTGGCTTTGCCCCCTTCTCTTCCCCACAAACAAGCCACATAAAGCTCCAGCTTTGGTTCCCCACCTCCTGGGGTTGTGTAGTAACTTTTGTTGTCAGAAGGGGGTTGCAGAGCAATGAAGTTTAAGAACCCCTGTGCTAGATACTGTACAAACAATCTCTGCCTCAAGAGCTCTCAACCTAACAAACAAGACATTACAGATGGATGAGAAGAACAAGCAGCCTGGGGAAACAAAAATAATTGGATGTGCACAGTTCTTAGTCAACTCAAATACTGTGGATTCTGTGACAGAATTGGAGCTGCTCTCTAATAATTTATGAATACTGTATATAGACCTAGTTATTGGGATGGTCACTGTAAGAATATGAGAGACAAGGAAAGTGAAGTAATATCTTTAATTGGTCCAAGAGACTGAGACACAGGGACACTGGGATATCTGAAGAAGTTAAGCCTGCCTAGATTACCATCAGGGATGGTAAGCCATTAGGTAAGGCAGACATGCATGTCAGCTATTTTAAAATTCTTTTTCTGTAACGGCTTTGTTCCCCCAGTTTAAAATAATCATTTTGTGTTGAGGACTGTTTTGTCACTAATTTGCACTGGTCACACATTCCTAAAGAAATGCAGGTGCCAGAACTCACTCTGACCTGCTAGGTAAACACAATTGATGCACTGTATACTATAGCCCCGAGTTTGGTCTCCGAGTGGGAGAACGACAGAACTGCACCACAGGCTAGTCGAAGGCACCTTTTGGGGTTGCATTCAGAGATACCAGAAAGGGAACAGAAGTGTAACTAACCTTGTAACTGTGACAGATACATAGCCAGAAAAATACAGACCAAAACAGATATTTGCCACTGATTACAGCTCAGGCTGTGCGCAATTCAGTCATTCACTTAACTGCTGCTCGCTTCTTATTCTACACACAGACCAGAAACAGCAGTGGCTCAAAAACGTTTTGGACCTTTTTTCATAAAACTAATAATCTTCTTGCCCTTCATTTGTTGTGAATGGAGAATCATTTACTTTATTTCAAGGTAACATTGTTTTTGCCTGGGAATAACAAATTACACTTGGGCAAACATTCCATATACCAGACCAAATCTAACTAGCGTTTTTTCTTTCTGCAGATAACTTAATTGCCTAATAGCCTATTGTACATTCTTTGCTCTTGCCGGTGTAGTTGAAGGTGGCCATTCCAAGCTGGCAACCTCAAGCACAGGAACTTACCATAACTGGGGGAAGCTTTTGGGGTTTCATGTTTGGTGCATGAATTTCATTGTGATTGTCCTGTCTCCTTCAGATTAATTAATGCACTATGTTATATTCCTAGCCTCACTCTCTACTATGGTCTGTATGAGTAAAATTGTTGAAACTAGCAGCGTCAGAGTGTGTAAAGCACTATGCTTTCTCAGATTGGGACTGAAGGTAGAGAGTTCATCCTGTATCTAAAAGTACCAGTTGCTAGTTAGTGGTGAGCTTGGAGAATCTTTTTGGAAAATCCCTCTGAAGTAGCACTACACTCAGACTCCTCTAAGCACTTACACAGTGGAGAACCTACTACGGAAACAACCTGAGTTTGGAAGGAGGTGTAACATTGCACAAGTTAAAAAAAACAAGCAAAGAACAAACAACTGCTATGATACTAATTCAGTTAATAAAATGTATATTTCTTTATTCCCAACTGTAAAAAAGAGCCTGTGACCATAACATTTAGATTTAAAGACTATTACTTAAAGACTTCTCTTGTGCTTTGTGTGCAGGTATATGTCTCGAGTCCATGGTATGCATCCAAAAGAGACCACACGTCAGTTGAGCTTAGCAGTGAAGGATGGTCTTATTGTTGAAACCCTGACTGTGGGATGTAAGGGATCAAAAGCTGGTATTGAACAAGAAGGATACTGGTTGCCAGGAGATGAGATTGTGAGTATAATATCTAGAAGAAATTAAATCATGTTTCCTGGTATGTTGACATGGAGCCTATTGAATTTCCATTAACAGTTATTTATAGATGATGTATTGATGTCACTTGTGAACAAAGAAATGATGTTTCACAAGCACAGTTTTACTATTTAAATCTTGCACTGAAAAGATTTTTTTTTTTAAGTCCTCCCTGTTCCATAGAAATCCTGCCTTGTAGGGCTCTACATCTGCTCCCATGGAACACTGTCTGTGACTTTACACAGTTTTGCTCATTTACTCTCTGTGAGATAACTTCACCTCTCCTATGGTCATATGTGAAGATTCTTAACACAAATCTTACTGGTGTCACTTTGACTCCTCTGACATCTTCATATCCAGACTGATTCTTAAAGGAATATATCTTTTTTAAAAGATTGTATTTTAAAAGGAGAGTGTTGATTTGAGGGTGTCTGAATCTGACGGGGGAAAATTATCTCTTTTCAAGGAAAAATTTTATTTATATACCCCCAAGCCAACCCCCAAAATAATGCAACAATAACAAAACCTGTGTTATACCAGATGTCTGGAAACAGTCTGGAAATCTATCGTGGTACACTTTTTTAGCTATAAGACTCCAAAAATTGGTTCAGGAAATATATACGGTGACTAAATCTAATTAATCAAGTTGAAAGACTAGTGTGGCTGTTCATAATATTTCTAATTTCCTGACAAAAAATGGCTGTGTTTTTAAAGAGAGGATGGTAATATGTAGGTGCAAAATGTGAGATATGTGCTGTGTTAACTGTTACTCTGAATACCTTTCTTTTTATTTCTTAGCAATGGAGTAACTTTAAAAAAATATCAAAAGTCTCACAATGCCACTGCCTTGATGGGTCATTCAGACACTACTTCATTAGCAACAATTAATTAACAAAAACTGGACCCAATCATGCAAGCCTCCTCATGGAAACTCATAACAGGTCACTGTAGTTTCATACAGATATTTTATCTTCACTGCAGAGTTAAGGCAAATTATTTACACTTGAGTTAGTCAAATGAGTGGCCACACTGCAAAATAACACAGGAAATGCCCTGAGTGATTGGATTAGCAGCACAGAGTGTTTGTTTTTACAGTTAGTGGGTTGTGCTAACTCTAATTGTAGCTCATATCTTCTGCCAGGTCAGCCAACATGAGTTAAGGGTTTTGTGTGTGGATGGGACTTGAATTAAGGATCACAATCAAGTTAACTCAGGAGTAAAGATAAGCCCTACAGGGGGCTTGTAAAAGCTGTGGTGGCATGAAATGAAGCTATATATGTTGAAGGAATTATACACAGACAGCCATATTGATTTCTGTTACATTCAAAACACAGGAAGTAAAATATGTCTTGGACAAACAGAAATGTCTTAGCAGTAGATCCTGTAAATGGCTTAACATGCTAACCTCCACTGACCACTGATCTCAGATTTTAAGCATGTCTGCACAACAATAGAAGACTCACAGCACAGCCACAGCTGGCCCAGTCAGTTTTGTCAGGCTCATGGGGTTTGGATTGTGAGGTGCTAAAATTTCAGGGTAGACATTCGGGCTTGTTCTGGAGCCCAGGCTCTGAGACCCTTCCCCCTTGCGGCGTCTCAGAGCCCAGACTCCAGACAGAGCCCAAACATCTACACTTCAATGTTATAGCTCCATAACCCAAGCTAACCCGGGCTCTGAGACTTGGTGCCACAGGCTTTTTATTGCGGTGTGGACATATCCTCAAAAAACGATGGGAAATTTGATGAAAGCAATGGAAAGACTTCCACTGACTATGCAACACACCCAGTCAGAAAAGAAAAATTGTTTCAAGGGGTTAACAGAGAAAACTTACTCCCAGATATAAAAACAATTACTTCATATGTCATTTTAGCCATTCCATTTTACAAACTTTAGGCCTAAATTTAGGCACCCAAATCTATATGAATGCACAAATAAATGGTCTGAGCTTCAGAGATGCTAAGCATCCACAACTGCCTCTTATATGGGTGCCTAACCATGGGTAGATGTGCCTAACCTGCTGCAACCAAATTAGAGCATATTAGCCTTAGTGCATAATGTGGACTGATCACTTTTCAAGTTAATAATAATAGTAATAATAAAAATACAAATCATAAAGATTATGTAACAGCTACTATGCATGGCAAAAGTTTTTGTTTGATAACCTACCGTATTAGTTTGCTTATCTGATCATTCTAATTGCTCTATTGGGTAGACTGACATAACAAACTCTGGTAATACTCTTCTTAATATTGTTATGTCAATGATTGGGCTATTCTGTGAAAGGGGTAAATATTCTGTCATACAGTGCTTGAAGGTTCTATCATAGATCAGTGGTTCACAGCTTCAAGGGTACTTTCTGAAGTTTTATGAAGCTGTGTTAATATAATACTTTAAGCAAACTTCAGTGCATTTAGAAACAGTGTGCAAAGACCTGAAATAGATCTTCCAAGATGCATGGAGGGGTTGTGGTTATGAGGAGGCTCTTACTTCAGAGGCGACCTTTGTGTGGTAATGTTTAAAAAAAGAAATAAAAAAATATTAAAATGACAACCGTGTTCTGAAAAACTGACAAGAACAAGGAAATTCAGATTTAAACATCAATGAAAAATGTTCTCACATATATAAATTTATTTAAGATCCCAAATCAATTACAAAGCATGACTTAATGGACAACATTTCTAAAAGTTGGTACTTACAACAAATGAATCATGTGAAAGGGGTAATTGCACTTGTAATGCCTTGGTATGTCCAATTACTCATTTTGCTTGCGTGCTGGGCACCGACACAAATGGTATGGCTCTAACATAGTTAGCAGTTTTTTCAAAATCCATCCTCATATTACACATAAATACAGTTGTAAACAAAATAGTTGATAGACATGTCCTCATTTAATTATATGCCAGGATCTTATTTCAGAATTCTGCATTTCCACTGCTACAGTTGACGGTACTAATGCCTGACTGAGTGTAGCACCTTGCCCTGTTTTGGGCACTATTGTTGTCATCACCTTTTGCAGAAGAAATGTGGAAGTCTGAACTCAGGTAATAGTAGTTTACAGTTCACCACTAAAACATTTATTTCTATTCTAAACACAAGTGCCTGGTAAGTAATATGTGCTCTTCTCAGTCCTAGCCACAACAGGCAATGTTAGGAATAGCAGCAACACATAACATACATATAATAATACTTTCCTACATCACAGTGGTGTTGAGGATTATTTCGTTTAAATGCTCTGAAGTCCCCACATGAAAAGTGCTATCTAAAGCAAAGTAAGCACATTATTTGTTATTAACAAGACTGAGTTTTCTTGCTTTTGTTGATTTAGGAAACATTTTGACTTTAGTCTAAATCCTTAATGATAGTAGTTCCAGTGATTTGGTTCCTGTCAATGGATAACAAAACATGGAAACACAATTCCTGGCCAAAAATAATTAACAATCAAATATTAATTTAGTTAGTTATATTTTGTTCATTAATATCCTGAAAAGATAGTGGTCTGGATCATCCCTGAGTTATCACATTAAAGTCAATGGAATTACACTAGAAATACATTTTGCTTGGTGATTCTAGATAAGGTTCTTAAAGTTGAAGTGCCATGCTTATTAGAAAGCCACACTCCTTTTACTGTAATTCATAAATGCGATACACATTTTGTGAATTTTACAAATGGTTTTCATAGAGGTTATTCTTAGTGCTTTAAATGTTAACTTTTTTCTACAGGGCAAAAAAGTTTTAAAACCAAATTGGCCCATAGAAAGGGATTCTCTATTAAAAAATAAATTTACATTTATTTTTCATAAAGCCAAACAATATTCTTTCTTTAAAATGGAGATGTGTTATTGGAAAAGGTCTGGTTTGTGCACTTGCCTAGCAACCACAGCTCAGTTCACACCACTAGAGGGGTCTGAAGTTGTTGTGTAGTGGCCAGATTCTCTGGAGGTATAAATAGGAGAGACTCCACAACGGATTATAGTGCTTTGTGCCATTTCACTGCTGCACAGACAGTGGAGGCAGGAAGAAGGCAATGTTCTTGGAATGTCACTCTTTTATAAAGGGGACTGGCTGGCTGATTGTGCTCAGCTAATTGCTGCTTCCAGCAGACAGAGACAGCTCCATCCAAGCCTGTTTTTTTCTGGTCCTCTTTTCTCAGAAATTAATACCTGTAAGAGTGACATGGCAAGAAATCATTTTGTCCTTTTCAGCCCTCCCTCCACACCTCCAAACCACTTACCCTCACACCTTTTCCTTCTTGTCAGTTTAGTGGAGAGTGCTTTTTGCGGGGAGTCAGCTCACTAGCCGCGTGTTTCAAACATACAATAGGAAACTGAAAATCCTGAGATCCAGACTTGCTAACTTACTTCAGGGATTTTCTGACATTTGAAATAATTGTTGAAATCTTATATTTGTATCTGGAAAATAATGTTACTTATTCAAAGGGACTTCAGATAACTTTCAGTCTCAAGTAAGCCAGGACAAAATCAATGTCTTTAATTTCCCACTACTTTCTTTACCATCGCTTTCACAGCTGCTGTGACCAATTGCTGTAGCATTGTCAGAAGCCCTGAGATTTTCAAGGCAATTCTGAGAGTCTGAGGAAACTCCAAAAAGATTGATCGTTAGGCCAAATGCACGAGGTTAAGGTAGCTGAGAAAAGAGGACTCTCGTTGCGACCTGTTTTAAATGGGCTTGGATGAAGCAGAGACCATCCTACTTGCCAAGCCTATAGAAAATACTTCAAGTTTTCACAGTGGGCCGGCACTCCTGTTGGACTGGCTATAGCAGCCTCCACTAATGTGCAAGTAGTTCTGGTTACTTCCCTCTACAGAAAGGGGCAGAATGGGATTGAACCTGTTGTTCAGCAGGATGCAGTCTTCTTTAGACTCTTTCCTGATGCTAGATTGTAACTTAGGGTGACCAGATGTCCTGATTTTTATAGAGACAGTCCCATTTTGGGATCTTTTTCTTATATTGTCTCCTATTATCCCTCACCCCCATCCTGATTTTTCACACCTGCTGTCTGGTCACTCTGTTGTAATTAGACCTCCCTCCATGCGGGGGCCAAGTTTAGATCTCAGCTAAGTACAATGTTCCTTTTGGAGCTTAAATAGAGAAAGTGAAAGCATAAGCCAGCTCTTTGATCCAGGCAGTCTTGGTTGCAGCGTGGGTGTAATTTCAGTTGCATGTGCTTCGCTACCTTACTGACATGTCTAGAACTATTGCTGTATGTTGAAGTTCAGGCCAAGTGTCATCCTAATAACTCTGAAGTAGCCCAGAGGTCTGAGCTTCTGGAGCTGTTGAATTTCTCTCTAGATCATTCTCTGTCTTTCCAGCATGTAGGACCTTTTGGCTCAATTTACTCGACCGGGGATGGACAAACTTTTTGGCCGCCAAATTGAGGTTCTGAAACGGTATGGAGGGCTTTTGTAGTGTATAAAATTGCTCCCCATAGGAATGTGCTATTTACGGTATGCTACTTACGGCTGCCAGTCCTGGTGCTCTGAGTGGCATGGTAAGGGGGCGCAGGGGGGGATGGATAAGGGGCAGAAGGTCCCATGGGGCAGTCAGGGGACAGGGAACGGGTGTTGGATAGGCATGGGAGATCTAGGGGGCCTGTCAGGGGCTGGGGGTGTGGATAAGGGTCGGGGTTCCAAGAGATTGCAATCAGGGGACAAGGAGCAGGCCTGGTTGGATGGGTTGGGGCTTTTGAGGGGGCAGTCAGCGGGCGGGGGCCAGGCTGTTTGGGGAGGCACAGCCTTCCCTTCCTGGGTGTAGTGCATTAAATTGATCCGTATAGGAATGTGCTACTTATGGAGCACCAGGACTGGCCGCTGTAAGTAGCACATTCCTATGGGGAGCAATTTAATACACTACACCCTGGCGGCTCTCCCAGCAGTGCTGCCTGGCAGAAGCTCACAGCCCTGTGGCCCGGAGCACAAACTGAGGCTGCAGGGGATTGGCCAGGGGCTAGTCTCCCCGGCTGGGATCTCAAGGGCCGGGCAGGATGGTCCTACGGGCCGGATGTGACCCGTAGTTTGCCCACCCCTGTACTAGAGGGATCTCAGCCACACAAGTCTAGTGTACCTGAAGAGAGATTTCCACGCAGGTGATTTCCATGCTGTTGCAAATGCTGAACCTAGAGAATTTTTATGGACTTGTGTCAGAACAGGAAGTTAAATCCTTTTGGATGTGACATTCCTGATTTATATGCCTGTGAGGATGGGCTGGTTAGAGGCTTGAACACCAGCTCCCAGAATATCCAAGTATCAGACATTTTGGCCTTAAGCAGGGTAGAACTCTGTGAATTCCTAACTGATGGGTGAGATATTTTAGCATTGCTGATACATTAAATCCAAGACCCACTCCCTTTTAGGCATGCAGGACCTTAGCACGGAGATAACCTGAACATCTTTACTGCGTTTCTTAGCTTTGGAAACTCTGCTTTTAGTAGGTCAATCCTGCATGTTGTAATTTCTTAGTGTCTCATTTCTTCTTGAAAATTGGTACCCACTCCTGTCCTGGAATTGGAGTCTGAAGTTGGAGTCTCATGTCCCATGGGTTGTCTGTGCTGGTTGAGGGACTTTGGGTAATGATAGTTACCTGCTGATTTGAGAATAGATTTAGGGCGTAACCAGGTGATTTTGGTTGACATTAATGACTGTTACATGGCTCTCCCATTTATGTACTTGTTCTGAAAATGAACATCTTGGTTTCTTCCTTTTCCTCTGTGGCAGCTCAGACACCTTACTCTGTTTTTACTCTGTCTGTGGAGCTGTGACTCCATACATTTCTGGGAGTGATGTATTTTAATATCATATTTATGCTAGAGTCTGGGTGAAACCTCATTGAAGCTGGTGGGTGTAATAGCTACCCTGGATTCAGGATAAATCTAAAAAGTAGGACTGTTGATTATTTGCAGTTAACTCAAGACATTAATCACAATTAATCACAGTTTTAATCTCACTGTTAAACAATAGAATACCAATTGAAATTTATTAAATATTTTGGCTGTTTTTCTACATTTTCAAATATATCAATTTCAGTTACAACACAGAATACAAAATGTACACCGCTCACTTTATATTATTTTTATAACAAATATTTGCACTGTAAAAATGATACAAGAAATAGTATTTTTCAATTCACCTCATACAAGCACTTTAGAACAATCTCTTTATCGTGAAAGTGCAACTTACAAATGGTTTTTTTTGTTAATAACTGCACTCAAAAACAAAACCATGTAAAATGTTAGAGCCTACAAGTCCACTCAGTACTACTTCTTGTTCAGCTAATTGCTAAGACAAACAAGTTTGTTTACATTTACATGGGATAATGCTGCCCACTTTTTATATATAATATAACCTGAAAGCGAGAACAGGAGTTCACATGCCACTTTTGTAGCTGGCATTGCAAGGTATTTACATGTCAGATATGCTAAACGTTTGTGTGCCCCTTCATGCTTTGGCCACCATTCTGGAGAGCATGCTCCCATCCTGATGACACTTGTTAAAAAAATAATGCATTAATTAAATTTGTGACTGAACTCCTTGGTGGAGAATTGTATGTCTCCTGCTTTGTGTTTTATGCGTATTCTGCAATACATTTCATGGTGTAGCAGTCTCGGATGATGACCCAGCATGTTGTTCGTTTTAACAACACTTTTTCACTGCAGATTTGAAAAAATGCAAAGAAGGCACTAAGTGTGAGATTTCTAAAGATAGCTACAGTACTCAATCCAAGGTTTAAGAATCTGAAGTGCCTTCCAAAATCTGAGAGAGGTAAGGTGTGGAGCATGTTTTCAGAAGTCTTAAAAGAGCTTAAAAGAACCGATGCAGAAACTACAGAACCCAAATCACAAAAAAAAGAAAATCAACCTTCTGCTGGTGGCATCGACTCAGATGATGAAAATGAACATGCGTTGGTCTGCACTGCTTTTGATTGTTATTGAGCAGAACCCATGATCAGCATGGACACACGTCCCCTGGAATGGTGGTTGAAGCCTGAAGGGACATATGAATCTTTAGCACATCTGGAGCGTAAATATATTGCGACGCTGGCTACAACAGTGCTATGCGAATGCCTGTTCTGACTTTCATGCAACATTGTAAGCGAGAAGCGGATAGCAGTGTCTCCTTCATATGTAAACAAACTTGTTTGAGTGATTGGCTGAACAAGAAATAGGACTGAGTGGACTTCTAGGCTGTAAAGTTTGACATTTGTTTTATTTTTTAATGCCATTATTTTTTGTGCATAATTCTACATTTGTAAGTTCAACTTTCAGTACTTGCATTAAGTGAATTGAAAAATACTATTTCATTTATTTTACAGTGCAAATATTTATAATAAAAAATAAATATGAAGCGAGCATTGTACAGTTTGTATTCTGTGTTGAAATTGAAATCAATATATTTGAAAATGTAGAAAACATCCAAAAATACACCGGACCCTCACTAGAACGCACGTCTATATAACACAAATTCCAATATAAGATGGTCTCAGTCGCGGATCCCAAATTTAGTAACGGTCATTAATTTTCATTGTAAAGTCCCCACTAGAATGCAGGACTTGGCATGGATCTCAAATCCTGTGTTCTAGCAAGGGTACAGTGTATTCTAATATTGTTTAATAGCATGATTAATCACGATTAATTAATATTAATTGTTTGACAGCCCTAATAAAAAGCAAACACCTTTATGAAATAGATAGTTTGAACAATAGGAGCTATCACCCAAAACTCAGGCCACATGCAAGGCCAGTCAGGAATCTGAACTACGTGGAGTAGGGGCTGAATGGGTGTTGTTTCAGGGAGCTGTGTGCAAGAAGAAAGCAGCAGAAATATCATAGAAGAAAAACCAAATGAGAGAGCGTTTGGGTAGAGTGCTGGCTGGAAAGATGCTTGAAACTGCAAGCAAAGAAACTTGTCTCCTGTTGTTTGATTCCTACCGTGTTTAGGGAAACAGACCTTATGTGTGTTCTTTTTAAATAAACAGGATTGCATCAAAGAAATACCTGATTCCATCATCAACTTCTCTTCATAGTGGAAACAGTCAGCAGGACCCCTCAGTTTTACTAACCGCTTGGGTCAAAAGAGGTAGCAATAATTTGTATGGCTGGGGAAGTCTGTAACACAGCAGGATCAACCAGTAGGGTCCCTTTCTAGGGAAATTTCATTAGAGCTTTTCTCCCCTCCCCCCTTCCATTTGCTGATTGAATCACTTGTACCTGCTGTCTGAGCTATCATTAAAGGACTTGGGAAAATCAAATGAACAGGTAAGACATTACCAATGTTAATAAAATACACTGGTTGTGTGAAAGAGAGGTCATCCCTTTCGACAAAGATCTCTACAGAATAGGGTAGCCACACATTTAATTTCTTATTACAGTTTCATATAAAAACTTAGCATTAGAATGATTATGACTAAATCCTAGTTCTGTGCCTTTTGTATTAATTCACTGGTTTGGTAGGTTTTTTTTTTACACTTTTTGCTGTAATTATGACTGCTGTTTCTCTTTGCTCACTAATATATGGAAGTGGTCTAATAGTTACAATGGTGATGCCTGGTTACTGTCAATCTATACCACACATCTAATGGTATGTTAATTATACTGCAGACTGGCACATTATCCAAATTACAGATTATCTATTTCAGTTATAACTAAGTAAATCTCCTTTAGTAATGAACAGGTATTTCTCTTCCATGTACATTTGCCTTATAATGAACATTTTCTTCATACACATATTTTCACCATGACAACAACTAAATACTTCATTTAATAGAATAAACTCAGTTCTCTTGAGTTTATCTATATTTAAAATATCAAATGTTCTGGATAGCCTGACATTTTTTGTTCCGTGTTATTTTTTTGGAAATCAGGTGTAAATTTATATATTTGCATTAAAAAAGACACCAAATCCTATGTAAGACAGAACACATGAAAGTGAATCCAACCGTTGGTTGTCCCTTGTGCCAAATTCTGCATGTTGCTGGAATTGCCTCCCTTCAAGGTGCTAAGCACACTCAGGACCTGTTGATGTCAGTGCAAAGTCACCTTTATGATGTAGAATTAAATTGATTTTAATATAAAATAGCAATGCAAGAGAGTAACCGAACACCACCCAATCCAATTCTGCATAGCATAATATAATCTTTGTCTGTTAAATACAGCCTGTGATGTATACATTTGCTACCCTGCTAATGCATGCATCTACAAGTCAAGGAACAGCTGAATAAAATGAGTTTCTGTTATATTATATCTAAGCTATGTAACTTTAACTTTACTGCTAAGTCAGCTCGCTCTTGGAAGCTGTGACCAGACACTGGGTGCCAATGAACTAGTGAATTTGAGCAGTGGGGCAGCTGCTGGATGGAGATTCCCCTTTTCTGTTAGTGCAAGGACCCAGAAGGTTTCCCCTGCTACTCTTGGGGGGGGAGAGGGAGGAAGTACTGCCAAATTACGTACTTACAGTGGGGTTCTAGTTTATTCCAAATGGCCCTAATGAATTTGTATCCCCTTATATTTCATAAGCAGATCAAAAAGATTATGAATGTTATTTATAAAATGACAATACAACTGCTGATAATACACAATAAATAAGGCATTTCTCCAATTTGTCAAAGAATTCACACCAGTACAGTAAATTATATGATGTGACAGGCAAGTTTTTCCCCATGCCAATTTGGTATTTGTATCTGAGTGTGCATTCTAGTTCCTCTAAAATTTTTGGAGATGTCAGAGGTTACATGCTGCTGGGTTGTGGGTTTTTATGTTTTGTTTTGTTTTTCTGTTCCCCCCCCCCCCCAAAAGTAGTGTAAGTGCATGGGACAGTTTTTGGTAGCACACTAAAATGTGATGAAAATGCTAGTAGATGAGGTGGTATGCAAAATTTATAGGAGGAAATGTATGCAAACAGATGATAGAAGTGATTATTTGATTTCCCCATCACCATGTTTGAATTACTTCTAGGCTGTGTATATCCTGATAATAAGATGGATTACAGTATAGATACCAAGATGTTTTGTTTTTTTATTTTGAAAGGCCTACAGTATGCAGCCTTTCTCCCGGACAACAGCAAAAAACAAGGTGAACAACTTTTGCACTATGTGGTCTTAAATTCTGTTATATTTTCTGTTATTTTCTGCTGCATTTCTCTTTCATTAGGATAGTTTAGATTACTGCATCTTATTTTTAGAGTTATTTTATTTATCACACCATCATCATCCTTATCACTTCCAGATCTGAGTTTAGCCAACACTGTGTACTTAGTTTCATTTTTTTTTTCTCTGTGGCAGCTGGAAGTGGTTACTCAGGTGTTAACTTCAAGATGTGTAGTTGCAATGGTGGCCCTTTAATCAGTCATTTTCATAGTGGGTGATGACACCTGGTGGTAAACTTTGTAAATGCAGATTTAGGTATGTTTGTTCTTGACTCTGTTTTAAGAACTTGTACCTGTTGTGGCAAGAACATTAACCGTCAGGTTTTATTTAAATAACTCTAGTATCTTCAAGGGAAATATGTTGGGGGCCAGAATCTGCTTCCGTTCACTGCCATAACAAACCAACTGAAGAAAATGAGGTTTCACTGCTGTTAGAGCAGAATTTTTTTTTTTGTAACTTGACTGTTGAAGCCAATAAGGTATTTTTCACAAGGGACATTTTGCCTTTTATATATATTTTTTTAAGATAAGGACTATTGTGCATAAAAATGAGTTTTACTTTATATATACATGCACCGTATGCACTTCAATTAACTGAAAATACCTAGGATGAAAAGTACAGAGAGATTTGTTTTCAGAACTCCTGTTGTGGGAATGCTATGGTCTGCCGCTGTTTTATTTAAGGTCATACATGATTTTTGGTTTGGCCATATCCTTTTTTCTTCCCAGCAAGTGTATTTGACCATGGTCATAAAACCTTGCATTCAACTGACAGTCTATTTCTACATAAATGGCACATCTGGAATGTACTAAAGTATTTAGTTCTTCTAATAATCATTACAAAATTGTGAACTATCTAATCCTGTGGTAAAGTACCTTCCCATGAGTAGCCACTATAAATGGACTTGAGTCATCTTGATTTTGATTTAGGAAAATCTTTGATCAGAAGCTAATTCTCTCTTCCTTAGCTGGCCTTCTTGCAGAGTTACATAAAGAAGAATAGTATTAATGGAAATGGAAAATATACCCAAATTGGTATTTCATTTTGATATCTCTTTGTTAGTGTAGTAGCAAATCAAATAGTCTGAAGTGTATTGCTATTGTACTTTGCTGGGAGGGGCTTGGTAAAGTGAGTGTACTGTACATAGACATCATAAAAAAAATCTAATTTATCAGAGCTGAGGTCCACAAATTTTGAAAATTAGATCCAGTGAGTAAAAAAGACAATAGTCTTATTACATCCTGAGCTACAGATATGGACAACATGTTAATATTTTTATCCCCAAGGTTCTGAGTTCAAAGAGAATTTGGTGAAGGTTAAAAAACAAATTTCCTGTTATTTTGGCATTAATACTATGTGTTCTGGGGTGTAGGAGACCTGGGTTTGGGATAACCACTGTGTCCAAGGGTGTTTTCTACTCAGGTGGGTCATGGAGACAATACAGGTATTCTCCAGGGACAAGGAAATGATAACTGCCGCTTGCTGTATAAACATCTCCTACTCAGCAACAGTGGAGATGCTATGGTGGAGGAGGTCATTCACATGCAAAGAATAAAGTGTCAGTAGTTCCCAGGCATGGAGAAATGAAGTGAGGATTCTCAGGATTCTGGACCAACCTTGGTCGGACTAGATGTGGTCAGAACATCTTTTCCAACAGTCGTTGGGCAATACTAGCACCACCTCCAAAAGATGAGGGTAAAAATCATTTGGTCAGATTTAATCAGAGTAATTCTTTCAAAGAAATGAAAATCAGTTGAAAAGTGCAGTGTTTGCCATTGAAAGGAATCAGAGTGATATCTGAGCTTTGGAAGTTATTTTTTTGTTCTAAGTATAGGGGAAACTGCATTTCAGATAACATTGGCAAATATAATCATTTAATGGGGACCACTAGAAATTCTGTCTATATTTTAGTATTGTTGACTCCTGAGGCTAAATTCTGGCTCCAGTCACATGCATGCTCCTCTCATTGACGTCAGTGAGGATTACACACATGTATCAGAGGTCAGAATTTGGCAGTTAAGGCTAAATTTTCAAGGAAGAATGTATTAAAACAAATCTGTGTATCAGTAGAATCACATTTTTGTCTTCCAGGCAGTACTCCAGGAATAATCCTAGTAATGTCCAGCACTGCAGATAAAACTTTTTCCTTTCTGAACTGTATGGGGATGGCTCGTCAGAAACTTTTGTTTAACTAATAGGTTCATCATTTTATTTATGCTTTGTAATTCACACTTTAGAACTGAAAACTTGTCATTTCTAATAGTGTAGAAGACTGTTAGGCACCACACTTAAGTAATTTATGTTAGAAAATACACCACATCTTTGGAAAGGGAAAGGAGAACACTGATCTGCAATTTGTTAAAGTCCAGTGCTAAGCACAAATGTTTGTTTGGGTAGTCTAACAATTCAGTATCTTAAATAAAAGGTTAATAGGTTATATCATACAAGACTAGAACCAAAAAAAATATTTTCATTGTGGAGATTTTTAATGTATAGTTTGGGACATAACTCATATTTGGGTTTGTGTTACTAACCAGACATTAAAAGAAATAAAGGCTAGTAGTATTCATATTATGTTTAAGTTATAGTGTGTTACTTTAATGAAGTTCTTTTAGTATATAGGTTTTTATTCCTGGTTTTAAAACACAAATGAGGTACAGTACGCTTCTTTAAATGTTTATAATGTCTAACTGCTGCTGGACTTTAAGTATCAATTTTGTTCTTAGTTGCTGCAGATAATGACAATATCATACCAAATTATTTTGTATTTTTTGTAGGACTGGGAAACAGAAAATCATGACTGGTATTGTTTTGAATGCCATTTGCCTGGAGAGGTGTTGATATGTGACCTGTGTTTTCGTGTGTATCATTCCAAGTGTTTGTCTGATGAGTTCAGGCTTAGAGACAGCAGTAGTCACTGGCAGTGCCCAGTTTGCAGGGTGAGTACCTATGAGCTTTAATGTGCTGATTAGAGGGTTGATATTCATTAATAGTTTCATTAAGGTGGCACAGATGGTCTGGCCAGGTTAATGGATTAAGTATTGCCTGTCGAAACAATGATACATACATAGTGTACCTGTATAAAGATTCCAAAATACTGTACATATAGATAACTGCTGTTTTGAAGATCCTTTGAAGGAAGTTTGTATAAAACTTCAACAGACAAATATAATTCTTCCTCCCTATAAGCCTTTCTGGTATTTCTGAATGCTACTGTGGTTTTCAGTGCTAAGAAATTAATTCATTCTGTGTAAGCATCTTGCTGTGAAGTATTTAATCCATACACTTCCTAGAAACTTCTAATAGGAAGGTTTCACTGTATTTAGACAAAACTTCTATATCTTCAGTACTACCCTTTTTGTGCCCATTAAATATTTTGAATTGCACTCTATCCACTTCTATTAGATCCTGAGGTAGCTTCTGCTATATTGATAAATGATCTGTGGGAAGAGGGAATGGGAATGAAAACTATATCTTTGGGTAAAGACCAAATGGAATAGTCAGGTAGGTATGTAGGTAGCTTTCATAATTCTGTTTTTCCACATTAACTTTTATTTATATGAATGCATACACTATACTGTGTTGGAGTGTATCTAGAAAAGTGTGGATGTATGAGTGTAATGTGTGATTGCAGCATATTATGGAAATGAGCATATAAAATGCTGTTCAAGGTGCTATTTATTTTATTGATGGTCATTTTAAATACAGTGTATTTTTCTGAACCATAGTATGAATGTTTTCAGTTTAATGATCTTGTTATTAAGATGTGGAATAAAATTATACATTATAAAATAAGAGGCATATTAGGGCAGCTTTCAAAAATATAGGGTGAGATTCTGGCTCTATTGAAGTCAGTGAGAATGTTCCCAATGGCTTCAGTAGGGCCAGGGTTTCACCCGTAGCCTCTACATATTACTTTTCTTTTCAAGGTTTTGTCCTTTCGAGCGTGGTGGGAGGAGAGTCGTTTTTATGTGCACTACAGGAATGGGCAGAGATGTTGTCTACATTCCATTAGGCAAAACTAAACAGCCAAACCATGCTATTGTTCATTGGCACCTGGCTTTGAATCAGCCAGCTGCATCGCTGTACTGTTAGTATTCCTGTATATGCTCAAGGAGTGGGGCAAAGGGCACATTCTGAGCCTTAATTAAGTGGAGGGAAAACTGCATCTGAATTCTTAAAAGAGGAACTACTGATGCAGAAGGCATTCAACATTACTATTTGCTCGGTGGCATTGGGATGCTGAAAGCAAGATTAGTTTCCCTAGATGTAGCTTTGGAACCAGATCTTGTACAGCGAGCCAACCCTGAGATAGTCTCTGATGCCAAGGATGTGGGTTCCCACTCTTTATGCTGAAGGGAAGCTGTTGAAGGCCAGAGTTATTAGGGTTGCTTCTTTTAAAAGTCAAGCACATTTCTCTTACTTGTGACTTGACAATCATCCGGATGCTAATTGTAAAAAGCAGCACCTTCTGATTCATTGAGTCAAGGCAGACTGAGAGCTGCAGACTTCTGGAAGCATAAGGTAATCAAGTCAGCACAAATAAGGGAGTGAAATGGAAAGAAAGGAAGTCGGAGGGAAAGATGAATAAGAGTAATTAAAAATAAAAACTTGTTAATACTTTCCATATGAACATACAGAGAGTATCCCAAAAATGACAATTGTGTGGCATTTGCTTGTAGAGGACAATATATTCTGCATTGCTTAGCATTTAATTTCACCACTCGGGAATGCAACCCAGAGCAATTCTACAATCCTTGGGATTTTTAAATAGATCTTTTAAATCTCTATTGGGGCACAAAACAAACACACACATAACTCACAGATGCAGTTAAAATTAGATATATTGGACCAAATCCCAAACCCCGCTCCAGTCTGAGGTTGTTTTAAGTTACAACTGGGGACCAGAAGAGTTCAAAGATGACTTAAAGCCATTTTATTTCTCCTGTCATCTGCTGTAATATGACCACTGTCACATCAGAGAATCTGGTTCAGTATCCAATGTATACAAATAGATTGGGCAGCCCGTTGTACAATACATTTTACCTTCATCCTGGAATCTTGAATTCCATTAGTTTATGCTGATGATTTTAAACCTTGAAGAAAATATTTTGAAACTCATCCTCTCTTCTGAGAGTGATGTGCACTTGTGCCTACTGGTCCTTTTTTTTTTTTTTTTTTAATCTCCTTGAGAACACATTTATTGGCCTTTGTGATTCATTCATTTTCTGATCCTGAGACCTTGCAGCTCATTCATTGGCCAGAGGTGACTATCAGCCTCTTTCCCAAAAGATTTCCATTTTGTGGTACGAATACCACTTCCCGCCTCCTCCCCCTCAACAGCGCTACTTGCTTGCTGCTTAACCCGACGTGCTTCCCACCCACCCCAATTCTGCAGCAGTGGACTAGTGGGTCCACTGCAGACTCTGGAGGCAAGAGGGAGATTGAATTGCTGTCTAGTCCCACACACTTAGCCACGGGTTTGGGAGCTGTTCTGTATTTTACGGCCATCTCCAGCAAGTGACTCTCTCTACTCATTTTATTTTAAAAGAGACCGAGAGAGCATCCTCAAAATCATAATAGTTTAGAGTGCCTTGGCTGATGTCCAAAGGACATAGCAGAACTTAACTATCTTGTGAAAGGGCAGAGAGATTTACTTTGCATTGTCAGCAGTAAATGTATACATTCAAGAAAAATATTAACTGGGACAAAAATATGCATGTCTAATATTTCACTCTAATGCCACTGTACAGAATCTTTCATATCCAAGGATTTCACAGCTCTTTAGAAAGGAGAAGAGAAGGTGTTTTAAAACAGAATATATTGGAGGTATAACCTAAGAACACTTAATTCTTACTGTGCCAGACCGCTCTCTCACCCCTTTCAGGAACACAGGCAGGAAACCCTTCTTTGCTTCAAACAGTGCTCTTTAATCACAGTGCAGGACCCCACCACCAATATATACAGCTTTATACAATCCAGTCTTCAGCTTACAGCTCTTCAGACTCTATATAGTCCAGCTTACAGTTTACAACTCCAAACACACAGCTCTGACTAGCTCAAACCACCACCTCACTCTATACCATCCCCACCACACTGGGCTTGCTTCCTGGTAGGCCTTTTATCCCCCTGAGGAGGCTGCCAGGTGCCACTCATCCAGGCTGATTGCCCTGCAGCCCAGGTGGCTGATTAGCCTTCCTGCAAGGGAGGTTTGCAGAGGGCTTTTCTCCCTCTTAAAGGGCCGGCAGGGCTGGCTCAGACACTCCTGGCCAGTACCCTGCCACATTACTAAAAGGTTTCCCATGTAATGCTGCCCAGGTCACCGAGTCCTTGGACTATTCATAACACAGTTGCTGGGTGTGATACTTCAGTCACCCGATGCAGCTTTGTTTTGCCCACCTGCTTGCTCCAGAAACATTTTACCCTAATCAAAAGACAAAGATTTTTCATTTTTTAAAATATTTCCCCCTCCACAATGTTTATTACAGTTCCTTGGAAGCTTGGCTCTGAAATTTGTTTTCTTTCCATTGAGTGTTGAGCTTCTGGCTTTTTTTTTTTTTTTTTTTAAAGGACCAATGTGCATATTTGGAGTAATACTGCATAGCTTTCAGCATTGGTAAGAGGATTCGGAGTGAGGCATAGGTTCAAATCTAGTCCAGGTTGGTAGTGACTCAGAAATTGTCACTGACTGCTGACTGATCATTGCTTTATGTTGGTGCTCAGCCCAGTTTTTGGTACATAAGTAACAACAGAGAAACCAACTATCAAATGGTTGTGAAGATCAGATAGCCTTTCACCTGTAGCAAAATGGTTCTCCAGGACATGTTAAAGGCAGATTGGTGAGTCAGTAGGGGACATGGGAGGATTGCAGTTGTTTTGCTTCCTTTTGGGTGGATAAAAGGAAGAATTTCATTTTCCACTGCTGTTAATTTTGCACCTATTATCGGAACTAAAAAAAGAAAATAATACCAGAAAAGTACTGAATCATTTGTTTTGGAAAAATTGATGCATGCAAAGACTTGCATGGACTTCATAAATAGAAATAAAAACAGGTCAACTCTTGAGTGTTACCAACTGTGATCATGTCCTTTTAAGATTTTCTTAAGAAAAGAAGATGGAAAGGCAGGATGATTCAAGGCAGTAAGTAACATATCCCATTTTCACACCCAACTCGGGAGAGATTTGGCTTCATCTAGTGCATTATAGTTCAGCTCATCATTATAATTTGTATCTTTCATCCAAGGGCTTTCAAACAGTTATGACTTGCAGCAGCTCAGTGAGGTAGGTAAGCATCTTTATACAGGGGTAATGAGCACAGAGAGGTTAAGATACTAAATACTGGGAAGATCTATATTCTGTACATTCTAGTGCTCAGTAGTGTGAAGCAGTTCATGGAATATATAGAAAGTCAGTGTCCCCATTGTTAACAATCTACCATAGACACAGTGTGCTGAGTGGAAGAACACATACAATACAGAAGGTTAGAGGCACAGAAGGATGAGGGTTACAGCAGTTCAGTTATTCAGGTTTGGTTCAGATTATGGTGGTCACTCAAGACGATTTTGTTTAATATAAAATAAGAGAGAAGAAGAGCCAAAATGGAGAATATTATTGTTTCATTTATTGTGGGCATCGTGGAAAAGAAGAGTTGTCATGAGTTTCAGAGGTATCTGGCTGGCTGACAGGATATGGAAGGCATTCTTTATGTAGGGGTTGGAATGATTGGACAAGTGGGGCATGGAGGCAACACAATCGGAGATGAGACTGGATAAGTATAATTAAGGCTATGGTTTAGTCATGGGTATTTTTAGTAAAAGTTATGGACAGGTCACAGGCAGTAAACAAAAAATTCACGGCCCATGACCTGTTCATAACTTGTACTATATACCCCTGACTACATTTTGGTAGAGGAGTGGCCCATTGCTGCTCGTGGGGGCAGCCCTGAGGGTGCCGTGGATCTGGGGGGGGGGGGAGGGGGGAGTGACAGGTGGCAGCACGCAGCCCAGGACCCCCGCTGGGGATCGGGTGGGGCTGGCAGGCTCCCTATCCAGCTCCTCACGGCTCCCTGGAAGCAGCGACATGTTTCTCCCTCAGCTCCTAGGTCCGCGCACTGCCTCCGCCCCGAGCACTGGCTCCGCAGCTCCTATTGGCTGGAAATCACAGCTAATGGGAGCTGCAGGGGCGGTGCCTGTATTTGGAGACAGCAGACAGAACTAGGAGCTGAGAGGAGGGACATGTCGCCACTTCTGGGGAGCCCCCCCCCCCCCCAAAGTAAGCGCCGCCCAGAGTTCTTATCCCTGTTGTGCCCCAGCCCTGAGACCCCTCCCACACACACCCAGATTTCTGTTGCTGCTGGGGATGGGGAGGAGGGCAGAGACCCAAGACTGCCCCAGCAGCGACCAGTGCCGCTGGCCCAGGGGCTGCCTGAGCTCCTCAGGCAGCCCCCAGGTCAGCTACACCAGCTGCTGCAGAAGACACAGAGGTCCCAGAAAGTCACATAATCCTGGACCTCCCTGACAAACGATATAATATAGAGTTAAGGGACTTGCCAAATCAGTGACCTATCTGGAAAGAGATCTCCTGAGACCTGACTCCCAGCCCCCTGCCATCTGTGCCCTACTCACATCAGATCTTAAATTTTCACTCCAGAGGGTCCCAAAGCTTTTTAAAAATATAAACTGATTTACAGGTTAAAGAACAGCATTTTCGAAACACTCATGTCCCATGTTTAAAAGTGACTTATAAATCATGGACACACAAGTAAGGAGCCAGACTAGATCCTTGGTCCTTTAGCTCCTAAACCAGAAAGCATCTTCTGTGTGAGAACTCCTGTACTAGAGGCTTCCCACATATGTATATATACACTATATACATACACACTAACAAAGCCAACTCTTTACAGTCTGATGGGATCACAAGGCAAGGTGGCATGGCAGCAAAATAACTTCATAAAGTGGCATCATGTAAGGCCTGATCCAGCTCCAAATGAAGCCAGTGTAAGGATCCCTCTGGACTTCAGGTGGGAGTTGGATCAGGCCATGATAATCTGCTCTTGAGAACCTTGGTACTTAAACAGAAGGCCTGTTGCCAGACAGGGAAGGTTTGCATTAGCAGAGATGTGGGAAGGCTTATAGAATATACTGCACTCTGCCTGGCTCTTCTAACTTCAAAAATACACAAATTCATATTGTTTTCTCACATCAAAACATGAGAGATTAAAAGAGTGCTTGATCTGATTCTCATTTGCACTGAGACCCCTTTATGCTGTGCTGTCTATGTGAAAGGGTCCTTAAAGTGGATGTGATTATAATTTACTCCTATTCCTTTGCACTGCCAGAGCAATGTAATTGAGTTTCAGTATGACTGAGAATCATGCCCCAGATCTAACATCATCCATTCTCTTGCTTTAGGTAGCTTGAGTTGGACTACTCTAAAAATATTTTGAGTATTTAGAAATACTAATTTTGCATGTTACTATAAGAACATGTAATCACATTTTTAAATCATATAGGAAGACTTTGTGACACATTTTCCCAACATGGCTTCCAAACTGAGCATGAGCAACGAATATCTGATGAAGGGCAAATCTTTGTGGAAACGTAAAAGAAAAGTCTTTATTATAATTTGATTTATTAAACTGAAGATTGAAAGTTGTACCGCCAGGAGACTAAACCTACAGTAAAAAGCCATTTTGCTGACTCCTTAGCTTTCATTACTTAAAATCTCAAAAGTAGTGAGTTTTAGATATCAGAAATGCAAATAAGATTTTTCCTAAAATAAACCAGTGTACGGAATTGAGGAGAAGTGGACAGATCCTGGCCAAACTGGCTAATTGATGATGGTACTGTAGTTTTCAGCACTTGTGATTAACAGCAAAGCCATATTAAAGCAGACTACAACCCATTTATCTTATATATTCTCTTTACAAATCTGTCCTGCAGACCAACGCATGAAAAAATACTCATTAATTGGGGGATATTTTCTGCAGCTGATGAATTCAAGACTGTCAGGAAGGGAAACAGAGAGAGAGAGACTGGGCTAGGAACGTGAATTTTATTGTGTCCTAATGAGTTTCAATCTATTCAAATGCTGTGTCATTAGAAGAACACACATTGCACTCTATTGCTTATTTAAAACATTCAAATGACAGCAGCTAGTTCACAGTTATCTTTTAATGCTCATTTAGGTTTCCATGGAGTAGAACTGTTATGTTTTATGTAAGACAGCAGTTGAGATGGATTTAAACAGATTGGGTAGTCTCATAGCAGGTAAAATTGAACATGGAGATATGTAAGGTAATGCACATTGACAAAATAAATGCAGTTGAGCTCTAAAGATGAAATTCACCTCCATAAAGAGGCTAGAAAAAGGCCTATGCACCACTTAAGTCCTAAACATAGGTCTTAGGTATGACATGAGTGCTCGACTAGCCTTGGGCTGGCCCTCTGCACAGTGGTGAATTTCATCCCATGTCTGCAGCCTTGTGTGAGGAAAAAGGCTTAAGCGTTGATATGGATAGCATAATAAAGATGTATGTTTAGTCTGTAGTAGCAATTAAAACTATAGTATTTAGGCTGCTGAAAGTAAATATGTAAAATGGTACCTCTGTTCTCAACAGATCTGCTCTCTTGGTGTATTCAGAATCATACCTTAATACTCCAGTGAGAGAAATAAGATTTTATAAATTTTTACCCGTTAGCTTTTGCAGAGCCAACCTAGCTAAGAAGGCATGAATTGGATTCTGTTCCTTTTTGTGCATCACAAAGAGTATTGTTTTCTAAGTTTCAATCAGTTGCACCTTTGTAAACCTTATTAAAGACCATGCTTTGCACAGGCGTCTCAGAAGTCATAATTTGAAGACCTGGAAGTTACAGAAATGTAACTCTGAGCCTAATTTAGTCTGTAAAATCTTCATAGTGGTGACAATGAAACACATGAGAAGGCAAGAACTCAACCTAACACTCAGTCACCAGGCTAAGTATTCAAGGCTGGGAGGCAGGGAAAAATAAAACCAAAAAAATCCTTTTTTGCTTGTGAAGTGATCATATGGAAATCACTGAGTGATAATAAACATGGAACCCCACATTGCTGCTTTTGCAGTCTCTTTTCAGCACAGAACTGCACATTAAATGTGGAAGACCTACAGGAGGGAGGGAAAAGAGCAAAGAGGAGATATCACTTTACTCATAACTGTAGTGACGATGCTATAGTTTAATTCATGCTAAACAGTTTCTGCTTGCCTAGTGAGCATATCATTTGCAGCTGGTACGGGCGTTTTTGTTTGTTTGTTTTTGTTTGTTGTTATTGTTGTTGTTGTTTAAAGCTTTCTTCCGGTCTTTCAGTAGATCAGTGGTGACCCCTTTCACATAGTGACCCCGTTATAAATTAAAAACACATTTTTATATATTTAACACCATTATACATGCTGGAGGAAAAGCGGAGCTTGGGGTGGAGGATGACCGCTCACAACCCCCCCATGTAATAACCTCATGACCCCCTGTGGGGTACTGACTCCCAGTTTGAGAACCCCAGTGGTAGATAGTAATACCTTGCTGATAAGTTGACCATTAAATAAATACATTGTAATTTTACGCTGATCCTAGTCTTTCTTCATTAATTCATTTTATTAAGACAAAGTAATTCTGCACTTTTTTGTGTGAGAGCATTTGACGAGGCATTAAGAACACACTAACTGGAAATAAAGCACATAATTCTTCTGTAACTGAAGTCCTCAGCAAAGTACATAATTCATTTATCACCATGATGCTTTGACTGTTGTGCATTAGCAGTACCAATTTTGAAGAAGAGATTTTCCTTAACTAATTGTGTGATTTAATCTGAGGCAAATGTACCTTTTTTTAATTCTTTGTAATTCAGTGGTTTTTTTAAGTCAGATTTTTAAAAAATAGTTGACTGGTTTTTTTTTTTAAACAGAGTATTAAGAAGAAAAACACAAGCAAACAAGAGATGAGCACATACCTGCGATTCATTGTCTCTCGTATGAAGGAGCGGGTGAGTCTGAAAGAATGACACTTTTCCAAGGCTGTGGTTTGCATAGAGGGGGTAATAGAGATTTGGGAAATGTTTCTAATGTCCCCTTTTAAATATATGTTGTATTCAATTAGGGGCATATTAAGGTCACCCGATGCATAAGTGGGGTAGGGAGCAGGAGACACGAAGAGCCATTCCTTCTTTACACATCCTCCTGTGGAATGGTTAATGTGTTTCAACATGTACAGCCCATGGCCCAGTATACAGATTATTCATCTTTCTGGCTGCGATAGCCTATACCCACATCCCAGTGGAATGGACTCTTTTCAGATTTTACAGACACACAAAATCTTCTTTCCCTTTCTCCACCTCTAGCATTCATTGTATGGCTCCCTGGTCCTTATATGAAGTAGTTAAATTAATGTAAAATGAAAACATCTTTTTCATATACTGTCTTTTGGTCCTTCCAGGCTATTGATCTAAACAAGAAGGGGAAGGACAACAAGCACCCAATGTATAGGAGGCTGGTGCACTCAGCCGTCGATGTTCCTACTATACAGGAGGTACAGTCACATACTTTCTGATTTCCTAAGCAAAATTTTATTCTGCCTTTAAAAGTGAAGCCAAAATTTTATGAACTAAAATACTAATCCTTGTTATTTAATTCTTTCTGTGGTCATTTCTGCTATGGCTTCTGTCATAAGCATAATAGCCAAACATTTCAAACATGAGTGACTAAAGCTAGGCACACAAATCCTTATATCAGCACCAAAAAAAATGTTCCTGATTTCCAGAGGCAAATAGCACCATCGGTTCCCATTGATTTTAATGGACGATATGGGTGTTTGACACTTCTGAAAAATCAGACTATTTATTTAGTTGCCTAAAGTTGGATTTGGGTGCCTAAAGTTAGGCATCTAAGTTTGAAAATCTAGCCTGTAAGTAAAGTGGCTAATGAAACAAGCCATAAGAACATGTTTGACCAAATATTCCAATTTTTTATTGTTCAAGCAGTTACAGATATCCGCGTTCCAAACATCACGATGATTCATAACGTGCTAAACATTTTGGTTGGTCACAAAAAGCAGGAATGACTTGAACCACCTTTTATGTTAATTTCTTCAAAAATTAAAATACTTTCTCTATAAGGTGATTCATCCCATGACTTATTAAGCCAAAGGAGTTGGGGGCTTCCCTAATAAAGATTAATATCTTACTGAATATTGCATCTGAAATTATATATCTTGTACTGTTTATTGATACTGTTACTGATTATTTTAATTGGAGATTTGGGGGTTCTTGATTTTCAGAATTATAAAATAGAATTTAGTGTTGCACATGCCAGGTCTGCACTCACATTTTTGGGTGAAACTATCACCAGTTGCACTCCGCCAGAGGTGTCAGTTGCCAGAGTAGATGTTTTAGCACCATGTTATCTAGATTTGCTCAGAGCAGGTTTGGTTGACACTGGCAGAAATGCCAGAAATTGGCAGAACTTTGTCTACACTAGAATTTTCATAGGTGCTATCACCAGGGCAGAGCAACTGACAGTATCACAGATCAGAATGTTCTACTAGTGTGGAGAAGGCGATAGCATGCTCAGCTTGGGCAGGACTAGAAAAATGCACTGTGTGACTCAGTGCAAACCTCTGTTATGGTTTAAAGGTCTGGGCTTTGAAAGTTAATCCTTTGAGAAAACAGTGGCTGCAACATGAGGCACGTAGAAAAGTATATAGAAGCTCGGCGCTGAATTGAAACTAAGATGCAAAGCACAGTCCCACAGGGAGCAAAATCTTTGAGCAAATGCTGCAGGCTGTAGTCTGTTCTTTTACACAGGGCCGGCGACAGGGGGGTACAACGGGTACAGCTGTACCGGGCCCCGGACTTAAGGGGGGGCCCTCTTAAATCCGGGGCGGGCCCGGTACGCTGCTGTACCCCCTTGTTGCCGGCCGGGGGGGGGGGGGTCCGCGGGCGGCGGGAGACCGGCTGGGGGGCCCCACGGGCGGCGGGAGACCGGGGGGGAGGCCCGCACGATCTGCGTACGGGGCCCCCAAATTCCTGTCGCCGGCCCTGCTTTTACACACTACGGGAGTGAATGGAATGACTCCAGATTTACTTGTTATAACTGAGAAAAATCCCCCGCTTTAATTAAGTTAATTTTAAAGCACCTCTCGGTACCTGAGAACTGGACAAGTACTGCACCTACTGAGGTACGGAGAGGTAAGGTGCCACAGATTAATACTGGAAGTGTTATAAGAATGTCTGTGAGCCATAGCAGTGTCAATAACTCACCTTGTCTGTCTAATACGTATTATTGTATGAGCTTGTGTGCATAATACGAACAAGTCACTTCACCAGTAGTTTTCATAGTACTATATTTTGCTTTGTGTAGAAAGTAAATGAAGGAAAATACAGGAGTTATGAGGAGTTCAAAGCAGATGCTCAGCTGCTTCTACACAACACAGTGATTTTCTATGGAGGTAGAGTATTCAATTTAATATTTTTCCCATTAATAGATAGATCTCAGTGTCTTTACTCTCAGGAAATTGACCACTTTGGATGAGACTTGAGGCCCAGCTAATCAAGAGAGGGTGAGGCCACCTTGAGAGTCTGTGGCTACTAAAAGAGCAGACTGTTAGTTCTCATTTCTACAGTACCCAACCTTCCTCCCTTCCCCTAAACCTGGTACGGATTTCTCTGCAGCTGGTCTTCTCAATGGGACCACCTCTACCCCCTTACCAATCTATTCCTGCTTCAGCCTAGGAAGCTGTAAGGGTAAACAGTAAAGTCTGAGGAGTTGGGACCCCAGAGCAGCTCCATGCTGAATAGCAGGCCAGTTGCTAAGAAGAGCAGTGCTGACTACCTGTTTAGTTTCTGGCCACTTACAGAACAGATACAGTCTTCAATTGGCCATAGCAATGGGTGGACTTCTTTTGAAGAAGTTAAGAAAGAATTGCTCTAGAACAGGTGACAAGACAGTTGCAGTGTGAGGGCAAGTATACTTTTCCTTGATACAATTTACTGAGGATATATTTGCTATCCATAGGGTTCTAAGAGTTAAGTTCCAAGTTTGCAAAGGCACCTAACTCCCACTGATTTCAAAGGAAGTTAGGAGCCTAAATACTGTTGAGGATCTGAGCCTAAGAATTCTCAGGGAATTACAATTTGTGTTTAATACAGGCATCTAGTTTGTAGTCATGGAAAAGTCAAAATGTGTTGAGAGAATATTTGATGCAGTGAGATAATGTAATTGGAAGTAAAAGCACCACATGGGGAAGCTTCTAGAATTGACCCATAAAAACTGCATGCTGTAATCCTCTAAGAGACAGTTGTGTTTCTCTAAGGATGTCGTAGGAACGAGTGGTGTTTTAGAACAATTGCAGCATGTGGGCTTGGGCAGTCATGTTTAAAAAAGAAAATGAAACATCTAGATTGTTAATGGTGGTCCATCCCTCAGTCGACTTCTAAAAATGTTTACTACCATGTTAGCTAGTTTTAAAGTCCCCAGTAATATTTATATACACAGATGGATGTGATGGGGGGTAGTGAGGCAGAGAAATAGAGTTGATGGTTGGAAATTTAGTAAGAGAAATGTTAGCTAGGATAGTGAATGAGTTTTTTTAAAGCATATATTTATAGCATGAAAGACAACGTGATGGCGATTGCAAATCTTTGAGCAGTGTGCTCATATTGTGGTTATTGATGGTATTTGTTTTTAATTTACAGTGGACAGTGAACAAGCTGATATAGCTAGGATGCTTTACAAAGACACATGCCATGAGGTAAGTAGTTTCTAGTAAATGAGATGAAAGAGATGATTTGGTACAGATGAAACCATTTGATTTTAAAATAGTGTCCTATCAGTTTCTAAAATGATGATTTCATCCTTCTTCTAAGTTGTCCCTGAAAGCAAGGAAATAATGTGGAACATATATTATTAACTTTCCCAAATTAAACTTTTTCACAGTGAACTCCTAATTCCTTTTCCTTTTGTTCTGCATAGCCAGGGTTTTATATCTCTCATACACACAGAACAGCTTTATTGCAATTTATTATCATATTCCTTTGCTCACTGAACTACAATTCTTCATAATGGGGAGGACATGATTAGTCAATGGAAAGGAGAAATCAGGAGTAAAGTTTTAGTTTCCAAATAATATATAAACACATATTTAGACCAGAATGATTAGTCTTATCTGATTTAATTCAAACCCAAAGCCAAATTCTGACTGATTTCCAAGATGGACAAGTGAAAAATTGAAGGGGACAGGAAAGTGGTGTTTGGGACACCTGTTGATTTGCTCAGCCTTCATAGTCAACTAATTTCAGTGCTTTCAGGGTGTGCTTTAAATATGCTAATTGTCCTTATGCAGTATATAATCTTTAAAAATAAATTAAAGTTCATTATAGTTCATTATAATCAACTAATGTATATTATTTTTAGCATTATATAGCAAATTAGCATTATTTTTGTAAAAAAGAAAAAAATTCCATGTTAAGGCCAAAATTTCTGCCACTCTCAACTTGCCTCCATTTTTATGACTATAACTAACTAATTGCACAAAATTGAATTGATTCCACAAAATTAGCAGGGAGGGCTGAATATTTGGCCTAAAAAATCTTACTACTTAAGTGTTAATAGCACTGTCACAAATAGTGTCCCATGGGCTGATTTACTTGTTTTTGTTTTTCAGCTGGATGAACTGCAGCTTTGCAAGAACTGTTTCTATTTGTCAAATGCACGTCCTGACAATTGGTTCTGCTACCCTTGTGTATGTTTCTAACACAGATTTTTATTTACTTGTTTTTTAAAACAAAAAACCTTCAGTTCTGATGTTATTCATTTCTTGGCTACTCTGCTTCAAATAAGCAGAAATAAGCTTTTTTCAAAGGTACTGTTTAGTCTCTGCACCTCTGATATTTTACACAAGCAGAAACATTAACTGAAGTCCAAAGCCATAACAATGTGGGTAATAAACATGGTAATTGGGCAGTTGCATTAGAAATAAGGAGTTTACAAGAATTAATGCTCTGTTTCTGGATAAAGCTTTGAGGACAAATTTAATTTTTGACGTGCTTAGGATTTCTGTGTACAGTAGATAGTTACACACTTTTCAGAATTTGTCTTTCTTAGTGTCTTTGATCCAAGCAGTATGGCTAGCATAGAAATACTCTGTATTATAGGAAGATAAGACTGTGAAAGAGCACTAGGCATAAAAAGCAACTGTGGTGTTAAGATACTAGCATGGTGTTACACTAAACTTAATATTTGTGGGATGACTGAACATAATACTTCAAACCCAGTAATAAAGAAAACACTTTTTTCCCCCCCCAGATACCTAATCATGAGTTGGTTTGGGCCAAAATGAAAGGTTTTGGGTTTTGGCCAGCCAAAGTCATGCAGAAAGAGGACAATCAGGTCGATGTTCGTTTTTTTGGGCATCACCACCAAAGGTAATTTATTAATCCTCGGTGCTGCTTATTAGAGACATTCATGTTGTAAATCATTACTGAACTAGTCACCAGCCTAACTTTGCCATAATTATTTCAGAAAGTTCAAAGTCCAGGGTAAGACATCAGAGGCTGCCGAATGATTCATAGAAGATTCCATTTTCAGAATTGCCATAGGGATGTTCTCTACTGTTTAAAGTAAAAAAGCAAATTAATTTCTATGCACATGAGACTTCACCGCCACATCAGTCCTCAATAAAGACATTGCACACACAAGACACATATTAACTGAGATGTATTTTAGGTGCCTGAACTGCTAACTTTGCACATGTTGTTAACCAACAAGACGCATCACAAGTTTACATTTTAGGGATGTAACACATTACAACGTGTTTTGGTGTTATTGTTAGCATTGTGCCAACAATCCCCAGGTAGACCCTAATTTTCAGAAGTTAGTAACTTCAGTGAAATAATCGCTTTCATGTAGAACCTTCACCTATGGGCTTCAGGGAGTGGGGTTATTCGTTTAGGTAACATTTGGCTATGGCTACTTTGTGAGATCATATAAGAAAAGAGAATAGTACAGCCCCCAATTTTGTTCAAGTGTTATTAATGTAGCTGTTGCTGCTGTGCAGAATGTGCACATCATGCTGCTTTTATTGCATCAAAGTGTATGTGATCGTAGAAGTGAGGCAACGTTTACATTTTGACTTATTGTTTCTGAGATAGAAGTGCATTTCAGTGCATCATGGGGGAGACTGGAGACTTTTATAGATGGTTTTTTTCATACGTATTTAATTTGCATTTTAATTTAACAAGGGCTATGTATATTTGTATTTGATTTATCTAGTAAATAATAGAATAGACTATGTCTTAAAACAACTGTCGACAGCCTCTCCACAAGTGCTTATTACATGACTTCTTATCAAGGAGATTTTTTGGCAAAGATAAATGAATAAGATCTCTTACTTGCATTCAGATCATGGAATGACTTATATTGAAATCATAAGTACCTTTGCAAAAGCTTCATACCTAAGTAGACAATCATTTCATTTGTAGTTTTGGCTCCAGGCTCACACAGCTTCACACAAGTGTTGTGTTCTCTTTTTAAGTAGTTTGATGAAAAACACCTGAAACTCTATACATAAATATATAGTGTAATAAGAGGAAAATCTAAATAACTTTAGAGACTAAGGAACCTTTCAGATCTCTAAGTCACTGGCAGGAATCCAGTCGAGAACAGTATGACAAAAAGTAATTATTGTCTGATGGCTGTTCAGTGATTTATAGAAAAGGATCTGGTGCACTTGATTCAGTTCCAGAGGGATGGATGGATGTCCAAATCACAAAAACCATCAACACAAGAGGCATGAATTTGGCACTCATCTTGAGTTTCAACGAATAGTCTAAAGACTGAATTGGAATAGAAAGTATACACATAGTCATGGTATCTTCATGTCCTAATGGTGCTCAGCCCCTGTGAAAAACTGACCACTTTGAGGTAGTTGCCTAAATACAGATTTAAAATGTGGACTCTGTCTCCAGGGCTGCCAATACAGCAGTGCCATGAGAATTGAAGGTGGGGAGTTTCAGAAGAACTAAGCGTAGAAGCAGATTTAGTCTAACACTAAATTCATTGGAATATCTCACCCTAAATCTTTTTTAATGTATATTAAAACACTCTTTCTCTTCAGCTTTCTGATTGTGTCTTTAAATTGTATTTAAAAGGGCCTGGATCCCTTCAGAAAACATTCAGGATATCACAGTTAATATCCATCGGTTGCATGTGAAGCGCAGCATGGGCTGGAAAAAAGCATGTGATGAACTGGAACTGCATCAGCGTTTCCTTCGTGATGGGAGATTCTGGAAGTCTAAGAATGAAGATAAAGGTGAGGAGGAGGCAGAATCCAGTATCTCTTCCACTAGCAATGAGCAGGTGAGTACTGCTGCAATGCCAGCAACTACTATAATTTATTAAATGATGGAAAGGTGACCTGCAATGGAATTTTTAAAAGTTAGTTTTAAGTTGTGCCCTGTTTAGTTCTTTATGATGAGACTAAAAGGCAGGTTACTCTTTTTTTTGTTTTAATACTTTAGAAATACCAGGAATATAAAGTTATCATCTTTCCAGGTTTACTTGATGACCACTGGAAAGACTCAGGGATGTTTATCGGGAACTCTGACACCCTGATTGAATGAGCAAAGGTCCTTGAAGTTAAATAAGTGTTAATAAAAACAAAGAGTTTAAATTGTCCTGCTGAAAATCTCTTCTCCCCACAACAGCTCAGCTTTCATTCTATTGACTCTTATGATATCACCATTTCACTAGTTCTGCAGACATAGGAACATAGACATTGCCATATGGAGCAGACCCATGGTCCATCTTGTCCAATGTCCTGTTCTTGATATTGACAATATCAGATGCTCCAGGGGAAGGTGAAAGAACGTGATACTAAGAACTACCTACATCCTGGCCTGTAATTATTAGAGATTAATTATAACTCTGATTAGTTTTGTTATAGATATACATGTACAATTCCTGTTTGAATCTTGCTAAATTCTTGGCCTACATTCCAAAGTTTAATTATACGGTATGAAATTAGAGCATTTTCCAACCTAGAAAGGACCTGAATTTCTAATGTACAAAAACAAGCAGAAAAATGTTTGTTTTCCTAAAAACAAAAACAAAAATCTTTCTATCACTCGAGTGAATCCAGGACTGGAGTTTTGTTCCAGAATGAAGAACCCGTTTGCCTGAGCATACCAATGACAAATTGCATAAATAGTATAAATGAAATAAATAGTTATTATTTATTAGAGAATTAACACAAACACACACACACACGCGGTTTCTACTCACTCCACAGCTCATTAGTTATGAGGTAATTATCACTAATTCAGAAAATATATGTGAGTGTACAGACTCCTCATTTTGGAATTGTATTTGGCTCTGTATGTTGCCTTCCACACTCCAGATATCTCACACATTTTACAAAGAATGCTATTTATGTTGGCAGCTGAGAACTAGTGTTTCCCAGCATTTGGAATTATTCAACATTCTTTTTAATAATGTTGACAGCTGAAGGTTACTCAGGAACCCAGAGCAAAAAAAGGACGACGTAATCAAAGTGTGGAACCCAAAAAGGAAGTAAGTAGCCTAACATGGTATGTTTGTCAGTTAAGCAAAACAGCCAAAAGAAAAACACTTTCAAAACTATGATAGACATCCCTTATTTTCTGTCACATTTTACTTGTTTTATGCTACTACCATTAAAAGTTTGTATGTCAGCAGGGCGACCTTCTCTGCTGAAGACTATAATGAGATCTGTTTATCCTATGTATTGGCACTCATAACCATGGTATCTGTGTAAGATCTTTTCTCACCACAAGTAATAGTCAGATTGTATCACAGTTAAAAATCTCCATCACTAGTAAATCAACATCCCACTGACAAGTTTCTTTAGGAACAGTAAACTAGGTTTAATTTTAATAATATATTACATCTTAAAAAAACTGTTAGAAGAACACTATTTAAATTGCCAAGTCAAGGACTCAAAAGTTAGGAAATGCCAGTATTATGGTTGCTCATAGAACCTTAAATCTAGACCATTTGTACATCCAAACCATGCACTGAAGGAGGCAGAGAAAAAATAAAGGATGTGATCAAGTAGTTAAAGATTTTCCTAATAGACACGCACAGGAAAGCAGTGGCACTGGCAGCAATAAATCTGGCATTTCCTAATTTGTATTCTTAATAATGTTCCTTGAATGTAGTTTTTTATGTGTCTTTCTAGTTGTTTGGAAAAAAGGAAATAGATTTAAAAAAATCTGTTATGTACGACTGTAAAAACTTACCTCATCAGCAGGGTTCAAACTCTGATACGTCAGCACAGGCTTCAGCACAGGCTACGAGTTCTTGAGCTGCAGAACTAACTATATTAGTTGGCAGCAGCAGAAGGCTGCTAGAATAGGGAGGGGCAGCTGGGTTCAGAGGATGGTCCAGTGGAGCCTGGCCTGGCTCTCTCTCCATCCTTGGGAGATGAAGACGCTCCTGCCCCATGTAGTGCCTCTACAGTGAGGGATGGATCACTGGGGCCATGTGCTAGGTATGTATAGGGAGGCATCCTCTGTTTCTGCAGGTTCTCTGCAGTTCTCAGCGGTTCCTAGAGCAATGTATGCTGCTGTCGCTCCTGCTGCTAAGGCTTTGACAGCAGTCTGGAACCAGCTCATTAGTATATTGGGGCATTTAATTATTATTTTGGCAGCCTGCCAAAATCATCCTGTGGAAAGGCAAGTGAGAGAAAGAAAATGGTGATTTCTAACAGCCTACAGTTCAGCTATACTGAACAGGATTTCTTGGGGGGGGGGGGGGGGGGAAAGACACTTCTCAAGCCTAGAGTCTGTCTCCCAGCCAAATTTCAAATGTCCATTGTAAGCAATGAAGATGTTAGAGTTTCTCAAGGAAGGTTCAAAGGATATTTTTATATTGAAAGTTGTTAGGCAACCTCAATATACGGTCACTGCCATTTCTCCTTATAATTGTGTGGGTCACCACTTGATAGGAGCCTGAAGGTTGAATCTAAAGGGCGCAATTGAACAGGGAGCAGCCCATCTTTGCTTTAATATGGGGAGAGTAATCACAGAAACTACAGGTTACAGCATACAGTGCTTCATTCTGGTTTACGTGGCACCAGTTGGAACATTGTATTCTGGAACATGTAGTGTCAGTGGGCCTCAACTCCAAATGAAAAAGGAGGCCAGTCACAGTTCGTAGCTTAGGCATACTGATTTACTTCTTTCTTTGAATGTGCCCACCTCTTGTGCTTATGACATTTTAAATCATGAGCCTGGCTGTCCTTTCACTTATGCCGACCCTACCTGGATGTAACACCACAGACTTAAATTAAACTACTCCTGATTTATACCAGTATAAGTGAGAGGAGACCCAGGCCTAGCACTTAGAAATGGAAAACTTGGTCTTGCTCATTTTTGTTCTGCTTTTTGTGTTGCAGAATTGTTTAAAAAAAAACCTGGTCATAACTGGCAGAAAGGTTAGATGTTCTTGTATGTGATTTATATAATATTTAAAAACTGTGTGTATATATATATATATATATATTGATGCCATATTTAAAGTGTATTTAAAGGCAAGATATTACCATGACCACCTACATTTTAAGGAAATAATGTACAGTAACTCCTTGTTTAAGGTTGTAGTGATGTTCCTGAAAAATGCTACTTTAAGCGAAATGATGTTAAGTGAATCCAATTTCCCCATAAGAATTAATGTAAATAAGGGAGGGTTAGGTCCCAGGGAAATTTTTTTCACCAGACAAAAGACCATTTTTTTAATATATAGATACATATACAAAATGTGTGTGTGTGTGTGTGTGTGTGTATCTATCTATACACACACACACACACACAGTATAAGTTTTAAACAATTTAATACTGTACACAGCAATGATGATTAAAGCTTGGTTGAGTGGCAAAGTCAGAGGGTGGAATAGGGTGTGATATTTCCCAAGGGATTCCTTACTGCTAAATGATGAACTAGCACTTGACGGAGCCCTCAAGGGTTAAAACAGTGTTATTAATGTAGCCTCACACTCTTCAAGGCAGCACGAATAGAGGGAGGGGAGATAGCTTGGCAGAGAGAGACAGAGACACACACTGTGTGTGTGTGTGTGTGTGTGAGAGAGAGAGAGAGAGAGAGAGAGAGATGTGCCTTTCCCCTTTAAGTACGCTCACCCAACTCTAAGTACATTGCCTTTTCAGTAGATCAACAAGTTGAGACAGTAGTTGCTGCTAGCAAGCGCCCTCTGTTCTGAGCCTTGTCATGTCCCCCACCTGCTTTGTGGAGCTGGGATGGGAGGGGGACACCCTGATATTAGCACCCCTCGCAGACCAAGCAGGAGGCTCCCAGGAGCAGCTCCAAGGCTGAGGGCAGGAGCAGAACATGGCACAGGGGGAAAGGACAGCTGAAGTGCCCAGAAATTGGTAGTAGTCATCCTGTAATTAACCAATACACCCAAGTCTTTCTTCTCCTCTATCACTTCCAACTGATAAGTCCATCTTTTAGTTCCTGAGTGCATGACTTTGCGATTGGCACTATTAAATTTCATCCCATTTCTGTTACTCCAGTTTTCACAGTCATCCAGATCATCTAACATGGTTCCAGTCTTCCTGCATATTGGCAATACACCCCAACTTTGTGTCATCCACAAATGTTTTTAGCACACTTCCACTTTTTGTGCCAAAGTCATTAATAAAACTATTAAATAAGATCAGTCCCAAGACCAATCCCTCAGGAGTTCTACTAGTAACCTCCCTCTAACCTGACAGTTCACCTTTCAGTATGACCCATTGTACACTCCCCTTTAGCCAATTCTTTATCCACCTTTCAGTTCTCATATTAATCCCCATCTTCTCCAGTTTAATAATTTCCCATGTGGAATGGTGTCAGATGTTTTACTGAAATTCAGGTAGATTAGATCTACTGCATTTCCTTTGTCTATAAAATCAGTTATCGTCTCAAAGAAAGAAATCGGGTTGGTCTGGCATGATCTACCTTTTGTAAAACCATGTTGTATTTTATCCAGGTACCATTTACCTGCATGTCCTTAACTACTTTTTTTTTTTTTTCCAAAATTTGTTCTAAGACTTTGCATACAATTAAGGTCAAACTAACAGGCCTGTAGTTTCCCGGATCACTTTTTTTGCCCTTTCTTAAAAATAGGTGCTACAGTAAAAGCTGTTTTATCTGGCATGTTGGGAGAATGGGGGGTGCTGGTAAGTGAAAAATGCCAGTTAACTAAGAGGGAGGGAGTTTGTGTATGGGGAGGGTGCAGAGTGTGGGCTCTGGGAGGGAATTTGGGTGTGGGAGAGGGGGGCGGGGTGCCAGATTCGAGGGCCACTCACCTCGGGCAACTCCCTGCAAGTGATGACCTGTCCTAGCTGCTCCTAGGTGGAGGCATGGCAGGAGGCTCTGCGTGCTGCTCCTGCCCCGCCCCAAGTGCTGGCTCTGCAGCTCCCGTGGTTGGAAACCACAGCCAATAGTTGCTGCGGGCCGGTGCCTGTGAGCAGTGGCAGCACACAAATCCACCTGCTGCTGTGTTTCTGCCCAGCTGGGACAGGTCATCACTTGTAGGGAGCCGCCTGAGATGTGCGGCCCCTGGATCCCACACCCCAAGTGTCCTCCCGCACCCAAACTCCCTCTCAGAACCTGCACTCTGCACCCCCTCTAACACCCCAACCCCCTGCCAGCCCCACCCAACTGGACTATAAACCAGAATTTCAGTGAACATCAGAAATGCCAGTTTATAGAGCTTTCCAATCGGCAAAGTGCCGGATTAAATAACTTTTACTATATATTAACAATGCTCCAGCTGTAGGGTATGACCCCCGAGTCTACAGATTCATTAAAAATCTTTGTTATAGGGCTTGCAATTTCATGTGCAGGTTCCTTTAATGTTCTTGGATGGAGATTATCCATTCTCCCCTTCTCCCCCCCTTCCCCCCCATTTAGTCCCATTAAGCTGTTTGACTTTGCCACCCACCTCTGACGTGGTAATTTCTACTTCCATATTTTCATTTGCAGTAGCACCCCCACCTCTGTCCCTAAACTTCTTATTAAAAACTGAGTTGGGCCATGTCTAGATTACCTTTAATCTCCACCCTATCCTCAGTACTCAGTGGTCCCACTTCTTCTTTTCTTCTTTTCTTTTCTTTTCATTTATATGGGTGTGGAGCCTTTTACAATTAGTATTCATTTCCTTTTCAAGGTTGAAATCTGCTTGGCTTTTGGTAGTTCTTACTTTTCCCCTACACTTTCTGGACTCCAAGATGTAGCTCTCCTTGCTGATCTATCCCATCTTCCATTGCGTATAGGCTTTCAGTTTTCTCTTAATAACATGTTAGAGGTGCTTGATCATCCAGGTTGGTCTGCAACCCTTCCTGTGATTTTTTTCCCCTTGCTGAGATACAGGCTTCAGATAATTTCTGCAACTTTGGCTGAAAGTAATCCCAAGCCTCTTCCACATTTGAATCCTTGAGTTCTTCAATCCAGTCCACTTCCCTAACTAATTCCCTTCATTTTTTTAAGTTTGACCTTTTGAAATCAAAGACCCTAGTTGCAGATCTATTTTTGTTTATCCTTCCTTTTAGTTTAGGGAGAAGACTTGAGCCAAACTTTATGTTGTATTAGTCAATTTGGGGTCAGTAAAAGCAACCCCAGAAAAGGGTTGAATTAGGGCTCTAGTGAATGGGCTGTGTTTGAGAGCGGACTGGTGTCTACTCACTGAGTTTACAGACTGTTTTGCAGTTTTACAGTATTTCCTGTGAATGCTGTAAATTGCCATATATATTCACTTTTGACCTAATGCAGGCGTCTGGATTGGCAACTAGATAAGGGCAGCTCTAAGAAATTAATCAGGCTGACATATTAAATAGCACTTGGTAGCAAAAGGGAATACACAATCTACCTTTTAATGGGTATAATTTCTGTAGTCATCATTTAGGCAACCACAAAGCACAGCCCAAGCAGTAGACATTGTGATAAGTGATGGTTTGACATTGCAAATAATTTGTTAATTATCCATTCTGCATTAAGTGGTTATCAAAATAAAAAATAATAATCTTTTCTTAGAGGAAGCAAACAGGGTTTTTTTGTGATTTTTAAACACTTCAAGTTCCTGGTCTGGGGGATGAGGAGTGTGGGTAATATGGTAATGTTAGCTATATCTGTTTTAAAGAGCATGGACCACTAGTATTATTATTCTGTTACAAACTGTGAGCTAAATTCAGTTCTACAATAACTGTGATTTCTTCCCTGGATAGTTATGTAATTGCACAATGCTTTCATGGTCATCTGTGTCTAGTTCTGTTATTATTAGTAACACTTGGCATCTGATTAGCCTTTCATTATCAAAGTGCTTTTGAAACAACTAGTTAATCCTCTCAGCAGCTGTGTGAGGTAAGCAAAATCTTATAAAATACCAAAGTAGCCTACTGGGCCCAATTTAGCCCAAGGTCCATCCGGATAAACTCAAGTTTAAGGGCCCACATCTAGGATCCCTCAGAGAGGGTGTAAGTGAAGAGAGTGCAGCCACCCCTTCACTAAGGGGATTGTGTGGGTGCAGTGTAACCCCCAAATGGGCAGTGCTAGCTGAAAAAGGGTCATGGGAAAGATAAGGCTGGTTATGTCCTTTGGAGTCTTGGCCTCAGACTAACTCTGCCAGCCCTCCATCCCACTGAGCACCTTCCAGGAACAGGGTTTTGGCTAGTACAGGGGGATGTTGACATATGCCTAACTTTGCCAGCTTCAGTGTATTCGAATCCTTCCTTTTGGATACTAAGAATTCTGTTCTGTCCTGGACAGAAGAGTTAGAAATTTTGCTCTTTCTTTGTAGGAGCCAGAACCTGAAACTGAAGCAGTAAGTTCAAGTCAGGAAATTCCCACAATGCCTCAGCCCATTGAAAAGGTTTCAGTCTCAACACAGACCAAGAAGTTAAGTGCCTCTTCTCCAAAGATGCTGCATCGGAGCACCCAGACCAGTAACGATGGAGTGTGTCAGAACATGTGCCATGACAAATACACCAAAATCTTTAATGACTTCAAAGACAGGATGAAGGCTGATCACAAGAGAGAGACTGAGAGAGTTGTACGAGAAGCAGTGGAAAAGGTAGTCCGCACTGCAAGTAACCCAAACTGTACACAAGTGGTTTGGGGAGGGAGGAGATTATTGTCTTCTGTCATCTGTTCTTAAGAAAATAGGGAAAATCCTTTTTTAAAGTGCAACTTTCAAAAGACAGTGGGTAAAAACAGCATTGGTTATTGTATTTCATATCAAGTGTGCTTAGTTTATTCAGTGTCGTTGTTTTTTTCTAGCTTCTATACCCGTAAATGCAACCTGCTATCTAAAAATCAAGCTGTCTTCATTCATTCATTATAACTGACCCCAGTAACACTTTTCCAGCTCGTTTGACTCTAAATTATGCCTTCAGTCTTCACCAGTGCAGTGTCATGCAGTGGGATTACACAGATGTTTCTGATTGGCTCTTTAAGTGAAACTGAGTAAATAATTCTCTTATCAGTTATTCCATCTTGAGCATTAAACAGTTTGGGTCAGATTGAATCTTTAAGTGTTGCCCTTTGAACTCTTCCACCTTTGTGGTTTGTTCATACTTAGTGAAGCTTCTCTGCGTGGGTTTTGTCCAATTTGCTCTTACTGTAAATTTATACAAAATAATAAAAAAAAATCCCTTGTAAACTGAGCACATCTGATCTAGAGTCATTGGCATCATGCACTTGGAATCCCATGATGCTACTTTTACAGACTTACCTTGCAGTGTAGAACTACTGTAGAGTTTTCGTTGTGATCTATGTATTGCATGCTAAATTGCTGGGGTCTCTTTTTTATTTATTTTTAAGCAGTGGAAGTTTCTACATTTTCCAAGAATGAAAACTCTCCTTTGTTTGACCTCCATTTACTTTGGTAATGGTATTTAGAGGTAGCCAAAGAATACACCTAGGCACTGACTTTCTTTATTGACTTGCTTCCCATATATCAGCTGCGTACAGAGATGGAGGAGGACAAAAGGCAGGCTGTAAATAAAGCTGTAGCCAACATGCAAGGAGAGATGGACAGAAAGTGTAAGCAGGTAAAGGAGAAGTGCAAAGAAGAGTTTGTAGAAGAAATTAAGAAACTAGCAGGTCAGCACAAGCAACTGATTTCCCAGACCAAGAAGAAGCAGTGGGTAAGTGTCAAGATTTATTACCAGTGAATAACTAAAAATGTTTTGTACAGGCAGCAGGAGCATGTGTTTTCTCCATTACTGTTAACCACTCTATCCTCCCTGAGCTATCAACCTTGGGGTCATCCTAAAATCTCCCCTCCTCCTGTCCTCTTCCTTCACATTCTCCCTCTACTTTTCCTTGCCACCCTAACTGCCAAATCTCTACTCCGTGCCTTGGTTATCTCCCACTTCGAGTTCTGCCGTCTCCTCCTCTTAGGCCTATGTAAACTAACCCCATCCTCTCCAGCCCATCAAAATGTTGCTGCTAAAATAACCCTTTTTTCCTATGGCTACAATTATGTCCCTTTGAGCCACTTCTCTGCCTCCCCATTATGCTATGTATATATTAAATTCAGACTTGTCTTGCTTTCCAAGCCCTGCATGAAGCAGCCACTTGTATAGGATAGCTATAAGTAAATATAGATAGCTTGTCTCCATTTGCATTCATCTGCCAATGATGCAAATTTTGTTTCCTTCTCTCACAAATGTCTCAGCACCTTAGAGGGACCAGATGTCCCGATTTTTATAGGGACAGTCCTGATATTTGTGGATTTTTCTTATATAGACTCCTATTACTCTCCACCCAATCCCGATTTTTCACACTTGCTGTCTGGTCACCCTACACCTCCTCCTTCTATGGTACCTGTGTGCATGGAATGACTCCCCAAAATATGTCTCAAGCATTCACCCATCCCTCCTTCGCTCCTAAAAATGTGAACCTCTAGCAGCATATACAAAAAGTGAATATATTAACACTTAAATAAAACAACTGAGACTGGTCACCTAGCTCACCCATGTATCCCATTCCCCACGCTTTGTGTTTTGTCATTCTAGATCGGGGTGAGCAAACTACGGCCCGTGGGCCACATCCAGCCCACGAGCTAATTTTGTCCCCTCCCCCCTCCCCCCCCCAAGTTCCCAGCTGAGGAAGCTTGCTCCTCCCCCACTGTTCTTACACCTCTTCCCCCCCCCCCCCACCTCAGTGTGTCGTGCAGCACATCTCGCTCAGGGCCAGACACGCTATGCGCTCTGTCGGATCAGTGCACCAGCGTGTCTGAGTGGTGTGGTAAGAGGGCCAGGGACGGGGGGTTGGATAAGGGCCAGAGGGTCGGGGGGCAGAAAAAGGGATGGGGAACGGAGGGGTTGGATAGGGCATGGGGTGGGGCTGTGGCTAGGGGTTGGGACAATCAGAGGACAAGAGGTTAGATGGGGGGGATTAGGGCCAGGGGGGGTCTCTGGAGGGGGTAGTCAGGAGCACTGTTCCCTCTTAAGCTGTGCGCACACAGATCCTAAACCCTGCACGCATGGCAAAACACCGTACGCACAAAAATTTGCATAGAAGAAATTTTTTGCACACACAGCCTGTCAAAAATTAGAGGGAACATTGGTCAGGGGACAAGGAGCAGGGGGGCTTACATAGGGGGTGGGGTCTTGGTGATTAGGGGTGGGAGTCTCTGGAGGAAGTCAGGGGACAAGGAGCCAGGGGGGGTGGATGGGTCGGACGTTCTGAGGGGGGCGGGCAAGGGGCAGGAAATGGGAGGGGGTTAGATAGGAGGCAGGACCAGGCTGTTTGGGCGGGAACTGCCTTCCCTACCCAGACCTCCATAGAATTTTGACCCCCAGTGAGGCCCTTGGGCCAAAAAGTTTGCCCACCTCTATTCTAGATTGTAAGCTTCTTGGGGCTGGAAGTACATCTGCCTCTATATCAGTACAGCACCAAGCAAATTTTGGCTACGAATTCATTACATATCATTATTAACATGTAGTGCTGCAGATTTCAATAGGATATAGATGGAAAATTTGTTATTATCATTAGGAACAGAAGGTCTCCTCTAACACATGGACTAGTTATAGAGAGCAAGCAACTAAACATCAGACAAAAGGTGGACTAGACGTAATGTTTTTAAATGTTGCATTAGAATTTTGATAGCAATCTATAAAATACAGGACGTTCGGCTTTAGATGTACTGTACACCTCTCCTGCATGGATCTTGCCAAATATACAGGGCTAAGACTTGTTTCACTGCCTCACCACAAGGTGGCACTCTCGTCTTGGAGACTTCCTTCCTCCTTCTCACAGTGACCAGCTCTCTGTCAAGCCAGTATCAATGATTTTTTTCCTTTCCACTGACAATGGTGGTTTGTTTATATTCAAAATCACTAGTTCTGTCTATTGCTCTTGTAGCTGGAAGATAGTCTGTAAAAAGAAAACTGAATCCCTTAGAAGAGAGAAGGAAAACATCAAGTAGGGACAGAAGATCCCTTCCTCAGTATCAAAGATTGGTGGTTTGAAAGAGGAATTGAATATGTCAAACAACACATCTCCCATAGAATGATCTATCGTTCTACCAGTATAGAGCTTTTATGTATTGATGGAGTGTGATTTAGTTTCTAATGGTGATGTACCCTCAGTACTTACCTTGAGAGCCCAGATAATTATTTAGCTGTGTAGCTGTCCCCCATAGGTAGAATTTGCACTCCTGCTGTCCCTGTTAGCATTTGGAATCATTCTAGTTTATTCTGATTTGTTTGTCATGTTTGATAACTTTATTCAAAAGAAAGAGCTACGTGATGCACTGGTACCCATTCCATTGCATCTCGTAGACGTGTGCACGCACACCCTCCAACTCAAGCACTTATGTGTTATCCCTTCTGGTGCCAAAGAGCATTCTCGACAGTCGCACACAAATCTAGGGACCCGATCCGTCAAATGCTAGTTCAGTGAATAATTAGTATAGGCAAGTCCTGTCTCACATTTTTAGAAAGAACTTTTATGAAGCCTGATAAACTTGGCTGCCAATGTTCAGCCTCAAACTGTTGGGAATGGTCGAAATATGAAATATGAAACCCCTCAAAAGGATTTTTTCTCCAGTGGTAATAACAACAGACGCTTAAGTGCAGTACTACTGCTGCGTGCTGCTATTATAGTAATGATACCTTCATACCAAAATCTCCTATAATCAGCATACAGCAAATGAGTTTTAGTGGCTTTGCTTATTAATGTTTTTGTGATGGATAGTCCAAAGCCAGGGAAAGCTTTTATTATTAATTACACATTTATATTTCAGTTACGCAGAGAGATCACAATTAAGATCAGGGGTCATCGTGCTAAGTTCCCTACAAACACAGAGGGATACATGGTCCCAGCCCCAAAGAGCTTACGGTCTTGCTAATGGGTTGAACTCTCTGATGGTATAAATCAGCACAACTCAATGGATTTCTCACTACTAGAAATTGAGAATTTGGCTCTAATATAAGATGCAAAATATGGGTAGCAATAGGAGACGAGAGGGTGGAGGACAAGATTAATAGTCATAAGATTAGGCAGTATGATAATATAGTAAAGTCAGATTCAGAGCTAAAGCTGGCAATTTGCTCCCTCTGTTGTGGGTATCTGCACCTAGGATGAGATAGGAGCTTTATGTCTGAGACTTATGGAAGGCATATGTAAGAGGAGCGGCAGGTTCTCCATCTATGGATCTGAATTGTCCCCCTCCATTTTAGCTTTATTGATGTCTCCTGGCATGCAACTGTGAACCTGATCTTTGGCTGACTCCCATGCTCTGTGTAATGTATAGACGTACATCAGTTCCATGGTCCTTCTCAGCTGATGTTCCTAGAGACTCCTGGACAACCAGCTTTATGAGTTATAAAAAGAAAAGGGAAGAGATTCCACTTGCAGCTTGGGCAGTCCCTTGATTGGTGATGGTTATTGGCTTAGCCAATATAGATTTTTCTCTTCTGTCTTTTAGTAAGCTGTAGTTCTTCAGGACAATTGGGTTTGTTTCCTTCGTCTTAGTAAAAAAAATTGTAACCACGTGGGACATAAAAGAAGACAGTTTCATGAAAAGTGAAATCCTGATTCTTTGACTTGGTGGCTGCATGTGCAGAGAATGTGCTGCTCTTCCGCTCCCCGTCATACAATAGACATCTCAGTCTAGATTTTCAAATGTTCCCTCGTGCCCAACCTGGGACTTCCAGGACCTGATTTTCAAAGTTACTGAGCACCTGCAGCTCCCCTTGTAATAGTACTTCCCTACTGTGACGGGCAGAGAGAGCGAGAGAGACTGTACAGGGATACTGTGAGGATACATTTTAATGCTTTTAAAGTGCTCAGATACTATAATGATGGGGGTGATATAAAAATCTAAGGAATGTGACTTGTTAACAGATCTGGTCCAAGTCTCCTCATCAGTCAAGTTATTTTCCTGTTAGCTCTCATCTCTGTTGCACTACAACAAAATAGTACAAGCAGCACTGCCCTAACACTCAGGTAGAAAGAAATTGAAGGCACAAGATTATAAATATTCACCTTTCAGAACCAAATCCTTTGAACTCTGAAGCCCTGTTCATCCTTCTTGAAGGGCCCAGACAGGAAAACTTGAGCCCCTGGAAGTTATTGCTGTGTAAATCAAATTCATTATCACTGTGCTGAGTAGCAGAAATTCTCTTTTCATATAAAGAAAGGCCTTCAGCCTGAGTAGAGCAGGGTAAAGAAGCCTCAGCTGAGGAATGGTGCAGCAGACCACTGGTGTTCACGGCACTTCATTATGTAGTTCTACAGGGTCAGTGTGACTGATGCAGAATTCAGCTTTAAGCTGCTTATAATGGTGATTGTCATTATAAATGATGTCTATTGAACCTCAATATCCACTCATTATAACCACCTGCCTAGAGTGTGAAAGTTAATGGGGATTTCATTTTTCCCGGTTTCAGTTCTTCATGTCAGTTATCTCCACTATTCTAGAATTAGGCTCCAGCTTCTAGTCCTGGGCCCTTTATTCAGAACCCGAGAGTCTCCACTGGTTGCAACCAAATAACAGGCAAACATGTCACAAATCACAGATTAGAAGGAAAAAGCGATTTAACTGTTGATACCAATCCAGAAGAGATCCCCCAATTTCCTCAGAGGTCAGATACTAGCTGCAAGATTTGCAAAAGACCCCAGTTCCTATTAAGGAATCTTAGGCCATGTCTACACTAGCAAGCTTATAGCGGCACAGCTACATTCATACCGTACAGCTGTGCTGCTGTGAGATAGCTCATGTTGCCACTCTATGCCAATGGGAAAGAGCTCTCCAGTCGACATAGCTACCGCTGCTTCTTGGAGGTGGTTTAATTATGTCTGCAGAAGAGCATCTCCCACTGCCATAGTGCTGTCCACACTGGTGCTTCTGTCAGTGTAACTTACGTCACTCAGAGGGGTGTTTTTTCACAGCCCTGAGCAACGAAAGTTCTAATGTAGACAGAAGCTAAGTGAAGTGGCCACTGGCCAGATTTTCAGAGCTGCTCAGCACCCACTCACATTGTTCTCAAATGGACCTGCAGGGGTGATGGAGTCTCCATTGTTCTCAATGGGAGCTGCTGGTTGCTAAGCCCCATTGAAAATGGGGCCACTTCATTTAGGTACCTACAAGTTTTGGGGAAAATTAAGCTCTATATATTCAGGCGATGAGGTGTGAGTGTAGACTAACCCTGTTACTTTGCAGCTAGGTAAGTCTTCCTCAAGGGATCTGCTGAAAGAAAGAGCAGTCCTTACCTAGCAGGGTGAAAAATTCACCCTGCATTTGGCTGCCACGTGCCTAACTAAAGGAGGAATACTCCACAGTATGTACCGAGGCAAGCAAGTGACAGAGAACAAACGAGCAGGTGAGACACAATTTGTAGTTGCCAGGGTTGATCCTACGAGCGATAGTAATCCTGTGCCATTTGTTCTCTCTGCAGTGCTACAACTGTGAAGAGGAGGCTATGTACCACTGCTGCTGGAATACTTCCTACTGTTCCATCAAGTGTCAGCAGGAACACTGGCATGCTGAACACAAACGTACCTGTCGCAGAAAAAGATGAAAGATTTAGTCCTCCCCTAGAAAACCACCCGATGATTGCTATTCTCAGACACAGCGGTTTTTGTTTCCAAGAAGCCAAAATTGTTTAGAATTTGCTTCCCATTTTGCACCAGCCTTTAAACAATTTTCGTAAAGAAATTTTGCACAGTAGTTTCAACCTTCTGTTTAATGCTCCTCCAAAATTTTTGTCAGTCTACTGAATTGAACATCAGTGGGAGCAGATTACTTTAAATAATTTTAAATAGAGGATTTGTTGCATTTAAAAACATTTTTAGGTTTTACGGAGATGTTAATCTTTAAAAGCAACAGATATAAAAAGAAAAACAACATGAGCTTAATGAGAGGAACACTTAAAAGTTAGATCTGAATGTAAGAACTATAGAACTGTTTAAGAAAAAAAGCATACTACCTTGATGTAACATTTATTTCCTAACCTTGGTGAGCTGGTTTTGTTCAGCTTAATTTTACTGTTTAAAGGCATTATCTATTGGTTATACCAGTGGGTATATGATTGAATTTAGGGAACAGGGTTGACACAGCAGGTGCTAGTCCTGCCTATTTTTTCTTAAATGTTTCCCTATTGTGTTTTTTTCATTATTTCTTTTCAATATATAACTTTTATAACAAAATATTAGCTTTGATCTTGTAGTTTCAAATCACAGGGGATTGGGGTAATTTTTGCTGAGCTGGATCTTAGAGAAAAATGAATATTTAAATTTTAAAGTTTGCACATTTCATCCTTGTCCTAACATGAGTGCTTGTAACAAGAAAAAGAAAAGCCAAAAAAACTACCTTTATTCATCCATGGAATTATAGATGAGGCATAAAAATATCTTTAATGCTTCCCCCCTCCCTCCAAGCCCCCAACCCAAGGTCATTTGACAGCCTATTATCCAGTGTCAACTATTCCATTGCAACTTAATAATAAAAGGAAAAATAGCACTTAAGTTTCACAGAAGCCGTTATGTTTGTAGTAATGGGTCATTGCCGATTAATGAGCTCCATCACTGTACTCAGAATGAAGAATAATGCATGTTAATTTTCTTGTACTAAAGATGCCGTGATTTGTAAAAAGTCTGTATTTTGCGGAATGTCTGGATTAAGAAGCATTACCAATAGGAATGGATCGATAGTTGAAAAATGATTTTGTTTTGTTTTATATATAATTATATGAATTGCATCCATATTCAGAGACAATTTTTTAACTAGGTGTAAAGCTACTTAAACAGCTTTTCTTTTAAAGTGTCTCACCATTTTAGTTTCTTTTAAAGGTCGGTCTTAGACCGAGTCAAATGCCCATTAATCATCCTAGCTATTTTTTGAGAAGTTAGAGGAATAATTTGTAAATATTTATTTAGATCTTTGATATTTATTGAAAGCAATTACATGATGGAACGATGGAAGCGGAAGAATAAGGAAGAAAGCCTTTCAAAAAAGTTTTCTTTAGGATTTGTCAGGGTCAGTGTAAAGATTAAAGTATAACTAAGTCTTCTGTGAACTGCCATTGAAATCCTGATCTTTTTTACTTACAGTGGTGATACAAGTTAATTGATTTGATACTGCCAATTAATGCCCAATATGTTGAAAAAAACTACATGGTAAGTTAACTGGAACAATAGTAACTAGTTGGTAACTTGAATTACCACAGACTGTTATTGCCTGATAACTCTGTAATTAATATTGGTCGCCTCTGTGTTGTGATGGTAAAACATATCACAACTAAAAATGTATCTTGATTGATTACTTTACGAGTTCCCAAACTTCGATCCACCCCTATGAGAGCAAGTTATTGTGGAAATATTTTTGGTGTAAAATCATTCCAGAATATGTAATATTTAACTGATAGCTGCATGAAAGTAAGATTCGTGTTACTTTGGCTTTTTTGTCTCTGTTGACACGGTTGCACATTTCCAAGTTACTACAGCGTGAAAACTGTGTGTTTAAAAAAAAAATAATTAAAAAATTGTGGCCTGGTTTTGTATAAGTTTTAGGTAAAATTACAATTGATTGTTTTAGGACTTATGATTTAAAAATTAATTTTTCTGCAAATCATAAAGCTATATTAAAGTGTTGAGCTTAGCCACTATGCACATTGTAATTATTCATTGTGGCTGTCCAGTTCTATGATGCATTCTGGCATTTTGTAAGCTGCTCTGACTAGCAATATATAGAGTCATTTAATGTGTTAACATTGGTTAATAAATGTATTTAAAAAAAAAACCTCGCTGCGCTGTGAAAGTGTCCATGTTAATTCCGGCCTCCTACAGAAAATATAAACTTCAATCTAGTATTTTACTTTTAGGAATAGCTTTAAGAACACCTATCCTCTAAAAAAAAATCTCCTTTGAATTATTTTTATTTAATAGTAACATAGACAGTAGTTGTACTCATTTAATGGGGAAACTACTCATGATATGGTTTCAGTGATCTAATTAATAATTATAGTGATTTTTCAGACGTGCTAAGTCTGGATACTCTCTCCCTACATTACCAAAGAAAGTCCCTCCATTTGGATGAAAAAATACTCTTAAGATTCAATAGAAATATTTCTGGTATCTGTAGCAGGCGTGACTGGAAAAATCACTGTTTAAGATTACCAGACAGGGTTTGTATCTGAATCAAAGTCATTTCTGTCATCAGAGTGTTATGTCAGAGGAACAAGACTGTCGAGGTCCAGAGTCTATGACCTCACTGTTTGGTAACTAAATGAATATCAGAAACCAGAATATATGGTTGAGACACAACCTCACACTTCTTTCCTGGCCATTACTAGATATTATCATGTTCATTTCAAAAGATTATCTCAGATACAGTTTTTTCCCAGGAAAGCATTGCTTTTTACCCCTTAACAATCTCTCAGATATGTTAACCACTTTTCCTACTGATCAGTCACAAACTTGAAACACATCTTACTTAACATGCAACTTGGACAAGCTGTGGCAGGCAATGCCGGGAGATTACAGACCAATAATAACAGCCCTCTTGAATATGAATACTGAGCAGCAATTCTTTAGAGAAGTAGTTTTCAACCCTTTTTCATTTGCACAACCCTACAAAAATTTTGAGTGAAGGTGTGGGCCCCTTTGGAAATCTTAGATATAGTCTGTGCCCGTCCCTCGGGTCTGTGGAATCAGAGGTTGAAAACCACTGATGTAGAGCAAAGATGTTACTAGTATAGTTTAACACTGGACACACTGGTCACGGGTAGTCAGGAATCACAGGCTTATCACTTTATCTTCAGTGTTTCCTGTCATTGAGCCACATCCACGTGTGTGCTCTCTCCTGCCATCTATTCATTTGTTCCTTAAAGTTGGCATGGTAACTCACCCACTAAGACTAGCACAAGTCTAGCAGCAAAGGGCTGAGCTAATGAACCTCCTGTCAGGGGCATCTGGGGCTTGTGAACATGTGCACATTGGCCAAGAGGTTTGGCAATTGAGCACACTACAGAGAAAAATCAGGGCATGCTAACCTCTTGAGAGGAGTCAGGTGAGTGTTTTGTTCCTGCCACAATGGGAAAATTGGTGGGATAATTTAAAATCAGTTCACCTTAGGCATGTGAACACAGCTTAAATGGGCATTGCCATTATCAAGTGGTCAAGTTTTACTTTCTGATACACATGGAAAATAAACACGAAGTTTGCATGCTCAAGTAGTCCAATTTCATAGCGGTTGGGACACTACTTATTAACACAGTAGAGGTACCTGATTTCTAAACCATTCTGCAGAGTCATGGCTCACAGGCAACTAAATGAGCTAAAGATCTGACTGTGTCCTCTCTAAGAGTGATTCACACACTTATTGGAATGCAGCAAGACAAAATTTGCACCCACCCATATAACTTTTACAGCATCCCATGCTATATCAAGGAATGATGACTTGGAACAGTCTGGCCCAGGAAGAAAATGGTTTACATGTTTCTAAAATGCCCAAAATATCTGCTCAGTGGGGCCCAGTGCACAATAGCAATTGGGGATCCCCAACTTCCCTAACCTAAGAGAAGGGAGACCCCAAGCAGGGAAGGTGTCCTCCACTGGAGCTGGGAGGCCTTGAGGAGAAGGTGTTGGAGAGTGAGCTCTAGCTACAGTGGCTCCTGTCCTGGGGGGGGGGAGGGGGCTCCCCGTTCTGGCTTGTTGGCTCTCACCCCAGCATGCAGGTGGGTCCCTTCTAATTCAGTACAGTACACTGTTCCTGGATTCTTTTGGTGTGTGTGTTTTTGGGAGGGGGGGCGCATGAGCATCTTGGCTGACCTGACACACATCACGAACCACAGAAACTCACCCACCCCTGCCTGTGGTAAGTCCAAAACTGCTGGCTGGGTTACTGAAGAAGTTCTCCACGTTTGAGTTAAAGACTTCAAGTTATAGAGACCTCTCCATTTATTTTATTCAAACCAGCGAGTGCCCCATGCTCATGCTGCAGAGCAAAGTGAAAAAAAACCCTGGCGCTCTCTGCAAGCCTGAGATGGTGGAAAATTCCTTCCCAATCCCAGAGACGGTGATCAGTGAGACCCTGACCATGTGGATGGGACCCGACTGGGAACAAATTCACTGTAATAATTCAGTGCCCTCGCCACTCAGTGGTCCAGCTCCGGCTGCTGGAGGTATTTATTTCTTTATAGCAGTCACCGACGGGCCATATGCCTCCATAAACAGCCTCCTTATACCATCCCCTCCAAAAACGTCTCAAGCGCCAACCTGAAACAAGGTAGGGGGTGCCCTTTGACCACTGCCACAGCTCCGACTTGGGCTGACAGGAAGGGAGTTTCCCAGCTGCTGTCCCTGCTGTTTGAGAGACGGATGCTGCGGCTGCTTTTCTGACAGGCCAGGACCGCCTTTCTCCCCAGTCTGTCATGGGTGCAGTCCCAGCAGATTGCTATGGACGCTCTAATTTGGACCGGCACATGCTGTACGGTGATAGCCCAAGCACCAGGAACCACTGGGCAGGTCCCGACTGGCATTCACCCTGTGCGTTCCTCCTTTGGAGAGACAGGGCCTGTCAGGAAAGTGAGGCTTAAGCCCCACATCCAGCCCCTTCGGGCACCCGTGAGTTCTCAGGGCTGTGCCAGGAACACAAAATATTCACACTGAGGCTTTGTGCCTCCTACGTCCTGTCTGGTGTCACCTCATGGGAGCTGTGCTGTCAGGGATTCCTGGACCGTCACCCACCCCCATGAGTACTCTGCCCCAGCATGGACAGGCTCTAAGATCTAGATGGTGTGTTCTATTTCCCCCCCCTCCTGGCATCCCAGCCATGTGCCCTTAGCAAGGGAGGGGGGCAACTGCAGAAAGGGGCCAGCCAGAGTCTAGCCACCACAGGAACCTTGGGATGGCCTGGTGACCATATTCCCTGCTGGGCTCTGCCTGGGACTGATTGGCTATTTGCGCTAAACTGCTCCTTCCCTCACAGGCCCATCGCCTTTGCTTTATTCTGCACTTCCCCCTGCCTCCTTCCCTTTCCGCCACTCACCCTGCCCAAAAATGATCATTTACCCACCCTTTGGTCATGCTGCTTGTGTGTTCTACCCTTTCCTCAGCGTGGGCCTGGCCTGTAGCCAATATTCTCATTTTATTCCTTTTCTTTTCCCATCTGTGTCAGTCTCTGGTCTTATACTTCGACTGTAAGCTCTTTGGGGCAAGAACCAGCTATTTTTCTGTGCTTGTACAATAGCACATAACCCCATGGGACTCCCAGGCAGCACAGGACTACAGCTAATAATAAACTAGAATAGGAAGGTGAAGACCACCTGTGGCTGCATCCGCTTTCCTCTGCTGGGTGGGGTAGGGAGAAGGACAAGCCCCCATCCTCCCACCTCTGACAATGCCCCACTTGCAGGGTCCCAAACGTGTGAAAAGCCCCTTGGTGAACAAAGGGTGCAATATGTCTTGGCATGCACTGATTCCCCTAACTTCCACATGTTGACAGAGACCCACCCATTGAGGGGGCCACTGGCATGAGCTAGCCCAGGGGTTGGCAACCTTTCAGAAGTGGTGTGCCAAGTCTTTATTTATTCACTCTACGTTAAGGTTTCATGTGCCAGTAACACAGCTTCACGTTTTTAGCAGGTCTCTTCCAATAAGTCTATAATATAGAACGAAACTATTGTTAGTTTATAGTAAAGTAAATAAAATGTTTAAGAAGTGTCATTTTAAATTAAAATGCAGATCCCCCCAGATTGGTGGACAGAACCCGGGCAGTGCGAGTGCCATTGAAAATCAGCTCGCATGCTGCCTTTGCCACCTGTGCCATAGGTTGCCTACCCTCATCTAGCCCTTCATTATTTTTACTGTCTTTAAAATGAGAAGGAGCTGAGAGTTTACCTTCTGCTTCCTTTAGGTGGAGTAAGAGGCACAGCTCTTTTGTTTGCTTTTCCTAGATGACCAAATATATTAAATATGTTTGGGATTTGCTACTGGTAGTTATGCGCTACTTGGCCAATTTTAGCTCCAGTGAGTGAGTGCACATATGTGAGCTGTACATATGCTTTCCAACTGCCTTAGTAAATCAAATTAAAAGGGGTGAGTATAAAACCCAGAAACACTCTTGCTGGATTGTTTTCCATTAAGGAAGTTCAGTAATAAGTGGAAAAGTTCTACCAGCGCTGGGATGAGTGTAATGTTTCCAGTGTTTTTTCATGGAGGAAGTTTAAGGTTAAAGTGGCTGTTAAAATAACCCAACTACCCTGAACTGCTAAAAGCTTGAAAAATACTTGCATTTTAAACTAATCAAATCCATTTCTAGAAGACTACAGACTCAAGAATAGTTTTAGGCTCTTAACGCTCCATTCACAATCTTAGAATGTGAAGTGCTTGAAATTAGCGACAGAAACAGAATGAAAAAGAAATTAACTTGGACTGTTCTGCTATTACTAGGTTTTGCATGCCATCCGGACTACAGCAACCCCAAGGTTTCTTTAAGTTGTTAGCAAAATATGTGAAGAATGTTTAAGGAATTACAAACAAAAGTGAATTAAAAACAGGGTTTGCTTTGCTGATAATTTTCAAATTAAAAAAAAAAAAGACTATTACAGAAGTAACTGAAAACATTTCCTACCCGTTACATCCAAGGACTTGATGTGACATCAGTCCCTTTTAAAAAGGCAAGACAGATGCAGGTTTACTTGTAAGAAATGTGGGCCCAAGTCTGCTTTCCAACTCGTTCAAATCAGGAGTAACCCTGCTGAAGTCAATCAAATTAGTGCAAAGCTGATGGGTGAACAGAATTTGCCCCACAGATGTTCCTAAAAATAAACTAGAATTCCATATATAGATGATAGCGTGTGAAGCTGTTTCTATGAACTGCTTTACTGGTTCCTGGGGGAGGTCTGTTATACATATACATTGCATTCCGCTGTATTAACAAAGTCAATGGCACGGAGCCTCAACTTTTTGACGTACTTTTCTAATGTAGATGAGGCTTTAGGAGTAAACATTTACAAACAGCTGAGCATGTAAATTTCATGTAGAAAGGTAAAGCTATTATTTAAGGGATATTAAAAGGCAATGCACCCTTTAGTGGCAAAGTGGATTTCTATACCATGTGCAGCCTCAATCTGACAGCTGGGTTTGCAGTTCACGTGCCATATACAGTCTGAAAAATAATGCAGCTGAGAATTTTGGCTCCTTCTAGCAGTCATGTAACACTTCCTCCTCATTGCCACACTTGCTGTTGCCAAATGAGTCTCCATGTTGCTCAGAGATCGGTGTGGCAAGGGCACTGTCATCAGGTGAGTGATGGGGCACCCCCTGGGCATTGACAGGACAGTGACCCACAACTCCCTGGGTCTCCTGACCGTATTCCGCCAGCCAGCATGATCATCATCCAGAATGCTGGGAGCAGTGCCAGGAACTCTGGGTTGCCTGCCCAATATACCGATGTGCCACAATTGATGCAGCCCGACACAGGGTGGACCAAAGGTAAGAATGTGAGCTGCTGTACAGTGCTGCAGTTTCCAGCGTGGTTTTTTAAAGTCATGACAAGGTCACTCACCTTGTGACTTGGCAAAGAACCACCACAACGTTTATACTTAAACATCAGACTCAGTACAGCTCTGTTCTCACTAATGCCCCCAGGGCGCTTTCAGAAGGGGTGTTACCCTTTGGCGCTAAACGTTTTTCATACAGCTAGGCTGTGTTCTGAAGCAGGATGCACGCGCGCACACACACAATCCCACAGGCTTCAGTAATTGGAAATACGTTTTAAATCAGAAACATGCACATTCAAGAATTTAGAGATGTTGCCCTACCCCAGAGTTTAACTGCATAGCACCTTTGGCAATGTAGTGGGTGAAGGGCCTTGACAGAACAAAACAATATATGCAGTTGCCTGACCCACCTGTATGGCAAACAATAGGAGCACACCAAGAGTGACAGCACCAGTTTGCTCTAGTCTTGAAAATTTGGGGAGATTTTTTTCCCCCTCCCAAAGTTTTACTTTTGAGGGGATTTGCCACATAGGAGGCTTGGCCTGTGCAGCTGGGAGGGACGGCGTAGCTGGCTGTTTGACACCTCACTTATGGAAGGCACCTGGCAGGTCATGGGAGACTGCAAACAATACAACCACGTCATGGGAACTTAAGCAGAGAAACTAATTGGTAGTTCTGTATTGAAAGGACACTAGGATAGCAGGTCAATAGGGAAACACCTGCGCGGGACACTCACGTACCTAATCAGGCAAAGCGATTAGCCAGGCCTCTGTGGGGACAAGCTCTGCAGTAGGAGTGAGCTAGGAGGGAAAGTTCTGAGCTATGCAGGGAGGCCAGGCAGGGAAAACTCAGCACTGAGTAAACTAGCAACTGCATGGAGAGTGCACGGTCAGAGGGGCTGAACTGGGAAGCTATGGAGCACTCAACAATGTACCAGGGTATTTTTGGTAGCAATCTCTATGCACACATGAACAGTTATTTCCTTCTCCTTTTCTAGGCATCTTTTGATTGTGTTTGTGTAAGAGCCTCTGTTTCCAAACCATTGGGCTATTAAAGGTCTAGTTACGTTTAATACTCTGTGCGTTAAAGAGCTATCGGAGAACATGGCCTTAAATGCTGTAACTCCCACCCCCACCAATGAACCCCCCACACATGGAGTCTGACTGCTTCAAACCCTCTAGTGCTCGACATACAATAGACATGCCCGTTGTGGCCTCCACATGGTTCTGACTGCCCGATGGAGAACAGGTCACTGCTGCATGTGATGGTGTCTTACTGACAAGCAATACTTTCCCATACTGCTAAGATTGTGAATATTACTATTCCCTATGACCCTCAACTCTACTCACTGCTCATGATGCATATCTGATGGCATCTCTTCCTTAGGTAAAAATGAAATGAGTCATATCACATGCCTCTTCCCAAACACAGAATACTCTTGTCGTAGAAGGCTGACTGCCCCTTCCAGTCAAGAATGGAACAAAGCCACATATAAATATATAAAATCATCAGTGGAAAAGTTGTATTCTAGTGAAAAGGGGAAAGCGGCAGAGTTGGAATTTTACGCTAATTCATTTATCGAGTGCAGAAGCTATGAAACAGGATTGTTCAAATGCCTGCCACTGATTAATGGTCAAACCCTATATATATATATTTTTCTTTAAAATTAGCTGAGGTTGCATCTGGTCCCTCTCTGAACAATTGCTGCTTTCTGAAGGGGTGGACTAAACCCATGGGTGAAGTGAAATCACAAGTGCTTTCTTCATTGTTACAGACAGAAGAGGGACATCAGATATGCATCATCACAACAACAAAAAACCCAACTAATTGCAAGAGAAATCTAATCAAGTGCTTCTTCATTCCCTTTGTGCCCCGTCTCCTTTTTAAAACACTGTCAAACCATAATTGCTTTGGAAGCACTGGGTGTGTAAATAGCTGTCATAGATCTTGCTGAGAGCTACAGCCATATTCCTACAGCTTCTTCAGAGTCACAGAACAGAAGGGGGAAGACACTTTTGTTCTGTTCTTTTAGCAGAAGGCTCCTGCAGGCTGAATTTTAGGTAGTGCGCCCAAGTTTCAGAAACCAGATTTAGCAAGACAATACATGTATTATGAGCCTCTTTGTAAAACCTGTTCAATGCCACTGATTCCTCACCTGATTTTATTCTCTCCCCCCCCCCCCCCGAGCAGGACATGCATTTTCAGGATTTTCACCCCCTTGAAAGAATCATTTGGGTGAGGTGAAGCCGTGGCTACACTTTCACCCACCATTTGTCCGTTAAATAGTTGCCTTTTAAAAAGCAAGAGTTGGAGACCAGTATTTGACACACTCAGATCCCTGGTCTTACACAGAGACAAACTCAAAATAGTATAACTTGTTCTCCAGCTCAGTGAGTGATCGAAAAGCCAAACTGTGGAAATCCTTAACTCCAACAGGGGATTGAACTAACTAGCAGCAGGGAATGCCGACCTGAAAGCAGGTGATGCAGTACGTGGTGAAGGAGGGCTGGTTTGACTAGCTGCCTGTCAGACAGTGGCAAGCAGCTAGTTGTGTGGCACTTAGGGGTGAGTGAGCCCTATCCCTGCAGAGCCACAAAGCCTTTTATCAAAGCCATTTTAGACGAGGCTGCACCAGGTCACTACTGGCCTGAACCTCACACAGCAAAAGAGAGCTGCCATGATAGTCGCTAAACAGTCTGAGGAGCAGTTTAGGGACAGTAATCATGAAACACCTGGGTGGTGCTCATTAGTATTTGAAGCCTGTTATTGGACCCAGTTCTGTAAATCTCACTCATGTGAAAAGTACCATTCACTTCAATTGGGCTACAGAAGGACTATGCGTTTGAGTAAGAGTTGGACTTGGACCCAGGAACCATAACACGGTGACCCTCTTGTAGCTCTGACCTTATTTTATCTGAATTTAGCAAACCCCTAAGCCACAGCTCAGCTTATTTGATTTTTTCAGAGGCACCAGTGTTCAGAAACAGGAACACTTATTCTCTGCAAGGCCATGAATGAGGGGGAAGGAGAAGACTGTCCAAGTACCTTTGTTTAAGAGACCTTTGTCCTGTAGTGATGTTTAGCAGGGGCTTAATCTTTAGTAGCTGAAGTTGATTTGCATTTCTCTCCTCCAGCCTCCCTCTCTCCATTCCTCTCCAATCCCCAACCCCCCCAACAAAAAGAGAAAAGAAAAAGACAAGGTTTGCATGAGATTAAGTCACGGTCTGTGTGCGTTTAAGTGCGCAGAGGAAGGCTGGTCCAGAGGTTAGGATACTAGCCTAGAATGCAGATGTGGGCAATTCAATTTCCTGCTCTGCCACAGACTTCGGGAAAATCCCTTAGGCCCAGATTCTAAGAGGTATTTAGGTACCTAGCTCCCATTGATTTCAAATGGTGTTGCAATTGGAATGCGGCGTCTAAATACCTTTGAGGATGTGGGCCTCAGTTCCCCATCTTTACAATGGGTACAATAGTACTGCCCTACTGCACAAGGGTTGTTGTGAGACGAACTACATTGATGAGTGAAAGGCACAGAGTTGCTATGGTGATGAGCCGCCTAAGTATCTAGAACAGCTGGTAGCGCACAGGTCGCTTTAAGGGCCCTGATTGCTGAGGAAAATGCTGTGCCGGAGGTAAAGTGAATCCACATTCAGCACTAAAACCAAATATGGGGCTAGCTAGTTAATTTTTAGAGGAGGCTGACTTTCTGAGGTGAAGGTTTACCTGGAACAAGAACTCAAAAAATGGCACAATTGGGTCCACTTTTATCTTGTCTCCGTGATTCTAGCTAAAAAAAAATCAATTCCGTTTTGGTAAGATGATGTTTGTGCTACTGGCCAGCCTTGCAGAGTCAGACTAGAACCTGAATCTCAAGCTGCTCGCTGGCTTGGGACTCATCACCAACAAAGTCACTGCATTTGGAACAACTGATGAGCGACAACATGGAACAAAGTCCAGCTCCGTCCCCATAGGTGTGTTACTTCGCTAGCACAGTAAAGCTATGTGCTAATTTGAGTGAGTAAAGAAGAAATGATATGCGGGGAGAAACCCCTCTTGACTAACGTGGCACCCTTGCTATTCAGGCACTAAAGCTGGTGGAAGAAAATGGGGGGGGGGGGAGGGTGAATTTCACCAGCATTTTCATGAAAAATGTGTCCCTTGGACCAGTTCAAAATTCAATAATTTTTGACCAAATCTAAATAATCACTTTATTGCAGATTAGAAGACTACTCTGGTTATGACTCTCCATGCAGAGAAAAGAGACAAAATAGAATTTTCCAGCGTCTGAAGTAGAAAAATACCTTTAATACCATTTTAGCAATGGAAGACAATTTCTTCCATTTCCCCCCACCACCATTAATAGAACTGATCTGAATTTTTTTTAAATCAATTTTCAATAAAAAAAGGGAAAAAAACCACATTTGTTTGTACCACCTCTACTGACAGATTTATGCCTTTCATTGTGAGAGTTGGGCACTATGTTTGATGTAAAAGGTTGTGGGAACCATCTTCATTGATGATAAAGGTCTCCCTATATATTTGGCCCTACGTTTATTATTGAAGCACATTCAGGTTGTGCTTCATACCTTGTTACGCACAAAGTGGCTGTATGTGGAGACACTGCTCAGCTTGGTACCAGCTTGGTAAATGAGCCATGGCCAAATTGACAAACACACCCTGTCCTGTGGCAGCAATGGACTCATAAAAATCCCATTGCCTGTGTTTTGGAAAAGCATAATGAATCTCGAGCCAAACCTATGAACAATAGCAGGGTGGCAGCAGCACCCAAGGTCTTGAATGAGCTAGAGTGCCTGGAACAGGCATTCATGGCCATTGTTATGGAAAGTCTTTGCTGGTCACCATGGGCTCTTTGAGATGCGTGCTCTCCATGTGTAGTGCACTTCAGGTTGTACTTGCACCCGGGACTGGAGATTCTGCCCTAGCTGTGTCTGTGTGGCCTTTGTATGAGGACTCATCCTCCACACTGAGGGTATGAAAGGGGCTGCCAGATTGTTTCTAGCTGAGTTCCTTCTCCACCACTAGTCTCCCAGTAGAGGAAGCCATGCAATGGGGAGAACGGGTGGTCGGTGCACCACATCCAGGAACAACACATCTCGAAGACTTCAAGTTATTACAAGGCAAGCAACCCCTCTGCTGGTGAGTGATTGCCTCCGTCTGTGATGCGCATCACGCAACTCACAAGTAGTGTTTGTTTCCATATGAAGATGGCTACCTGGAGTCCTATGGTACAATGCTCCTCCTTACAGAGGCATCAGCAGCAGTTGCTTGAAGCTGTACATATTGTCTAGTGAAAGTGTGTACAGAACTCCAAGGTGCTGCTCTGCAGATGGCAGCTGCAGTTAAGTGAGTTATTGCTGCATTTGAGTGAGTTCTTATAATGCCCTACGGGACCTATTGTTCAACTCATAGCAGAGTAGGAATCTTAGATTCTAAAGCCAGAAGGGACAATTGTGATCCTCTAGTGAGACTCCCTATCTAACCCAGGCCACAGAACTTTCCCAAAATAATTCCTAGAAGATATTTTTTTAGAAAAACATCCGTTCTTGACACACTCGGAGATCGATGTTCATAGCCTCAGGGCCTCTCCTTTCGTATGTTCCACAAATCAGATAAAAAGGCTAGGGGCCTTTGGAAATTTTGTTCTTTGAAAATAGAGGGCAAGCACCCTACACAAGTTCAGTGAGTGCCACTCCACCTCTTCCCTGATCCAATGAGGTTTAGAGTAAAACACAAGTAGCTGGATATGCTGTTTGAGGTGAACGTCTGACACCACTTTAGGAGAACACCTTAGGTTGCAGCCTCATGATACCTTGTCCTTACAAAAAAAACAGGATGGGGGGGGGGGCAGTCAGCCATGAGCACCTCCAGCTCCCCAATTCTTCTGACTGACTTGATAACGATGGGGAAATGGTACCTTCGTAGAAAGATGTAATGAAGAGCAGGAAGCCAGGGACTTGACAGAGCCTTACCAAGAGATTAACATAAGGTTCGAGTCCCCGGCTGGTACAGGTTTTGCCACTGGAGAAAAGGCTTAAATCACGTCCTTTAGGGAGCCAGCTGTGACTGCATGAGGAAAAAACAGCAGGTATATGTGGTGGAGGATAAATCACCCTGATGTACCCTGGGTTAGTAACTGATGTAGCAGGACAGGAGCAGAAAGGAGGGGTGGATAGCTGGAGAAGCACTGGGGATCAGAATGGTCAGGTGTCACCTGGTGCTAGAAGGATGATTTGTCCTGTCAGCTTTTTTTTTGCAATACTTAATGTAAGAAGGAAATTGGGGGAGGGAACATGTACTGCAAGGCTCCTAACCATTGTATGAAAAACTCATCAGCCAGCGCTGCAAACCCCTCTGAAGCAGAACTCTTTGTACTTGTTCACCTGGAATGTGAAGCTCCACACCCAAAATACCTCCCGGATTCTGAGGTCACAGTTCTCCACAGAACATGAGTAGGAGCTGTCTCCTCAGAGAATCTGCCAGGGTGTTGTGGATCTCTGGAAGGTGGATGGGTGGTGGTGATTTAGGGTAATATGCACCAGTTCAAAATGGTGATGGCTTTTGTGAAGTGTGTGCTGATCTTTACAACACAATGTAAAGCAGCAACTCCAGGGATGGGGATGACATTTCCTGGGGAATCTAGTCTTCCTTGTGTGCTCCCCAACCTGGGGGGTACACATCTGCATTACAAGTGGAGAGTTGAATGTACCCCTACAGTCCCTATTGGCCACAGTTCCTGGCCAATGGGAGTGCAAAGTCCAGGGCAGAGCATGGATACTCCCTACCTCCCCCACCCAGGGATGGGCTGGCTACTTCCAGGAGCAGCACAGGCAGGAAGCCTGTCTTCGTCCCACTGTGCCACCAGACTTTTAGTAGCCTAAAATCTCCAGGTTTGGCTTTAGTAGCCTCTGGGAGATAGAGCCCGATTCCAGAAGACTCCCGGTGAAACCAGAAGGGTTGACAACCCTCGGCACAGAAAAGAATGCAATGATACCAACTGAGGCCACTCTCAGGTGGAGAGGAGCAGCAACTCCAGTTCTGGGAGCAGCAGGAAAGCAAGCTGGAATTGCTGTGAATGTCTCCACAGCTTCCATCATTGAAGATGAGAGTGCCAGGTCCAGCAATATAAATGAGGGGTTTGGTGCCAAAGAAGCAGTCCCGGTACTAGAGGATGCTGCAGTTTTGCCCTTCAGAAAAATCCTGGTCTGCTGCTGCTCGGTCTTGGCAAGTGCCACAGTGGAGTACAAAGCTCATGATGACTCAAAAAGGGACAAAGATTTCTGCTTCTTCTGCGAGGCCTCAGACAGGGAACCTTCCCTCTTGTTCTTGCACAAGTGCTTATGTCTCTCTTCCCCATTTGCCCAGGCTCTGCTCACCAGAGTCTTTTTGGACTCAAGGGGCATGTGGAGGTTTGATTGCTGCCTGGCACCAATGACACAGAGCCCCCCCTACCTTCTTCAGCTCAGCATATTGGAGGGGCTTCCTAGTGAGAGGTTGTACCCATCCCGAGGATTTTACAGAGCAGAAACTCCCTGGCCTGTTTCCTCCTGTGTGGGAACAATATGCCGGTACATGAGCTTCCCCCAGGCAGTGCAGACACGTGTCTTGGATGGCCATGACTGGGAAAAGCTTGTGACTTTCACAGTAATTTTTGAAGGTGGGCATACTTGGCCTAAGCCTTCACACCCCTTGGGGGGGGGGTGCTGGGTGTGTGTGTGTGTTGGGTGTAGCAATGTTCACAGTGAGAAGCTGAAGGTCAGCACAAATGCTGTAGTTCCATCCTAGACTGTGTGAGGGGAGATGGACTAAAATGGTGGAGCTGCCCTTCATTCCCTCAGTGCAGAGCACAAGGAGAGTGTGGGGGCCATGTGAGGCCCATATGGAGACAGGGGAAAATCTCTGGTCCTGGCAGCATGGAATGCACAACACATAGGCACAGTCACTTGAAGAAGTTTAATTTCTTATGTCCTCTCCTCTGACTCTTAAGGCCCCCGCAGGCTCATTTCAGTTCCCTTCATTTCACAGAATCTACTCCATGACCATCTCCTGGCTGAGTCTAATACACATTTTATTCTTCTCCTGCCTGCAGCTGCTGCTCTTAAATGTCAATTACCCCCCCTCCTTAGGCTCATGTAAGTGCTCTCCAACCCACTCCCCATCACTACTCTATCTTTACATCTTCTCCCCCAACCCAAATTAGTTCTCTTCAGCCTCCTGTTCCTGTCTGCTTTTTCAGACTACTCTTAGATGATAATAGAGTTGGCTGGACGTATTCCTGGAGGTTTCATCACATGACATCAATTTAATTAAAGATTAATCTTTAATTCCCAGAGACTCCAGGAGAATCCTGGAGGAGGCAACCCTAGGTATTTCCTAATGGTAATGACTTTAGGTCCCCTTATTTTTTTAATGCAAAAGGTTTCTGTATTGCATTATTCTCTCTCTCCACCCTGGTCCTCCTTTCATCGTGCAGGGGTCTGACATTACAGCAAACTGCCAATTCCAATCTTCTGCAAAACAAACTCCCTTCTCTCCCTCCCAGACTCTCTCCGGGTGTCACATTCATCAACCTTTCCTCTCATGCACTTTTGCAACCTCCAAGGTTTGTTAGCCAGGCTGTTTCTAATCTCTCCCTGCCCATCATTGCCTTTGTAAAACCTGCATTATATCATTTCAGTTTTGCTTCAGCTTAAAAACTTCTTAGCCGAACTCAATCTCAAGTGCCTATACGTAAGAACCCAAACCTGTATGTGGCCTTTCTGAGCTAGTGAACACCCAACATTCACTGGATGTGAAGGACACTTATTTTTAGATGTCTAAATATAAATGTAGGTGCATAAACTTAAGCATATGGGTAATTTTGGCTTTTTTCCACCCCTTGATACTGGTTTCACCTTCACTGTTGCAACCTCCTCGTCTTTGGCTTTGCCTCATCTTGCTCTACCCCATTCTATACACAGGTTTGGAAGGAGAAGATATTTTATCAGTATACTCCTGGGGGAATAGATTAAAAATGCTGCACTTGATATTTCAAAATTCTGCAAAATTATCCATATTTTATTTGCCAGAATAATGCCAGTTTCAATTATCTTGGTAATTTATTTCAAAATACCTGCCAACAAGTATGTCAGTAACTACTGACAAAAAAATATCCAGCAAATGTTTTTTGATAAATACTAGGCATATTAATACAGAATTTGAATAATAATTCATTTAAACTACAATATAGAAACGTATTTCCTGCCCTCCTCAGAAGCAGTGCAAAGGCTTGGGGGAGTCAGGGATAATAGAGGAACTGAGGGAGAGGGAAGTAATTGCTGGGCAGAAGCCTGGAAGTGAACCTGGAGGGTTGTTAGGTCTAGGTGAGAGAAGTATGGAATAGGTATTTTTTTGGGGTGGGGAAGGGGGGATTGTTAGGGAGTTAGGGAGCCTCCCCCATGCCCACCCTGGATGACCACTGGGTTTTCCGATTTAGTCAGGCATATCAACCCCATCCCATGTGCTTGTGCAACCACCTCTTCTCAAGTGTCCCTCAACCCCCTCCCCATGTGTCTGTGTCCCCATTCAGCCATCCTTCCTCCTTTGCCCCCATGAGGTCCTGCAACCCCTCCGCCCATCCCCATGTATTCCTGTACCCCACACACTCGCATTCAGCTCATCTCAATGTTGTCACCCCACTAGCTCCTGTACCCTCACTGTCCCCAGTCTGTCCCCCTCACTAGTCCTTCTAAACTCCAGTCTACATGACCCGTCCCCCAGCAGCCTTGTGGGCCGCACTCTGTAGATCCCTCCCATATTCCATGCCTCCTCACCTGGCCCCATGGGCATGTTGCTGTGAGGAACGCAGCCTCTGAGCCCTCCTTCTGCCCTCTCCCATGACTGGCTGTTCCTGCCTGTGAGACAGCTGTCTTGTCTTCTGATGGCTGCCGTGACGAAAGCAGGTGGGCGAAAGGTATAACTGCAGTGTTGCCCTGCAAGAATCTATATTCTGTGGAGAAAAAACATCTGCAGGGGATATGAATTTTGCACCGGCAAAATGGTGCACAATTCCCCCAGGAGTATCAGTAAATGTCAATAAATGTTGATTTCATCATGCACACAAACCTACTACTAATAATCATTTATAGATAGCATTGTTTTTACCTTGTCTATGAGCAATGTTAAAGTTTAAGGCTATTTACTATGTATATTTTGCCATGGGATGTTGAAAATTTTGTTTTAATAGTTATACAAAGCTTTCCCTTTCTGAATGTTATCGTGTACTGTCAATAAACAATTGTGTGACCTCCCCATAATTTCCCCAAACTCTGAGAATTTATAGATTAAAAATAGAAAAAATTAAAAATAAACACCGCTATTTTCTGTCAAAGTTATAAAAATAACTGAATTCTGTCGACCCTAGCTAAACAAAATATACTGTTTATATCATCTTCTCTTGTCTCTCCAGTCTTGTCATTCCTTTCTTCAATCCCTTCCTCTCAACTTCAGTGAGGTAGAAGTTTCTGCCATTAAGACTATACAGGAGCATTACTCTCTTTGCCTGTACAACCATCCGCTCTTTTCTTTCTCCCAGACATCTTTGAACCTTTTCCCCAGGCTGCTACTTACTTGGAATTCTTTCCCTTTCCCTCCACTGCTGTTTCTTCCTTCAACTCTCTCCATAGGACACTTGCTTCCACAAAGCCTCTCCCTGCTGCAAATTCACCAAAGCATGAAATTAAAGAAAGCAACTTCACACCTTTGGATTTAGACTATTATCTGGTAAAGGGTGTATTATGCTTCACAACTGTTTTGCTTTTTTATTTGTAGTGTAAGCTCCCCGGGGCAAGGACTTTGTGTTTCAGAGTGCATAAAACCCCAGTACACAATAGAACCATAGATTTTAAGAAACCATGCCAACCTAGAACACAATGAAGGTGTAGGTTTAAGATTAGCAGCCGTGTTAGTCTGTATCCATAAATAAGATGAGGAAGACTTTGTAGCACCTTAGAGACTAACCCGTTTATTTCAGCATAAGCTTTAGTGGGCTATAGCCCACTTCATCAGATGCATCCGATGAAGTGGGCTATGGCCCACGAAAGCTTATGCTGAAATAAACTGGTTAGTCTTTAAGGTGTTACAAAGTCTTCCTCATCTTAATGAAGATATAGCCGCTGTTCGTATGACCTCTTTTAGTCAGTGCCGTGTATTGTATTGTGCGGCATCGGAGTAGGGTTGATTTGTATGGAACACTAGAATACGAAGGTAAGTAACACAAAAAATGCATGGAAATGAATTGATAAAAGAGTATTCTGGGCAAGACAAGGAGAGCTCCTGTCCACAGGATGCTAATATAAATAAGACTCTGAATTGCATGAGGTTGTCCTCCAAGAAGTATCTTGAAATGGTGCTGATTTGCTAATCCTGAGAATGTAGTGGATGGACAAGCTTTGGAAAATGAAGCACCCTATCTACATAATAGTTATAGTATGGCTAGTGACAGTGCAAATTTCCATACCACAACTTCCCATCCCAGTGCAAGTTTCTCAACTCTGCCTCACCTTAAACTGGAGGAATTCACTCCTATGGATGGTCACAATTGTTGAAACAATTTCCAGGGTTCCCATTCATAAACACTTATCCATTAATAACTGGATTTAACCCACTCAACTGTTTACTTAGGCTCCTAAACAAATGCTGACTGGAATGTTTCATCCATCCAAAACCAAATCTTGAAGACAAGGAGTAGGTGAGGGATTTAGGAGGTTCCTATCTGAATATAGGAACTAGCAACTGATTTCCAAAACCAGAAACTACTGGTCATGAGTAGGGTGAATTCTTTGAGAGGACCAACTGAAATAATAGCGACATTGTTGTTCTCAATGCTACAATGAGATAATCCCAAACATTTGTGAGCTATTTTAGAAGTTCTGTCCTTATATAGTTGATTCATACCAGTTATCCATGTACTATATTTTCACACTGTCTCAGAGAGTTAAAAAAAAAGATTTAAAACACCTAGAGGAATAACTTAATAGTGACTTATTTGAAATATGCTAGTAGCAATTCCTTGCAACAAAAGTGATGTGACAAATCTGAGGAGTTTTACAGTACTAATGCTTGTTATTGCTTCTCACAAAATGTTACCAAGCTTACAATAATCTTTACACTTTCAGCAAAAATGTGAACAGTATATTTAAATATATTAAAAAGAATTAAAAAAACATTTCACAAAACATTTGTTGCCATATGAAAGTCTTTAGCAATAAATGTTCACACCAGTATTTAAACATTTTTTAAAGTATAATGATCTTACTAATAAATTATGCAACAAGAGAGGTAAACAAAATAAAATTACAATATAGCTATCAGTATTCTTCCATAGAACCCATGTGGATTCGGAAACCTAATTTTTAGATGACTAATTAAGAAACTGATATTTTCAGAGCAACAAAAATAAAAGCTTTTATTTGTTCATTTGAATATAAAACAGGCGTTATCACAGATGTACAAAGCGTACTGGTGGTTTAACATACAAGAAGGTTGCTGTCCTTTGCACATAAAAACTTTTGTTAAACTGTGATTGGCTGAGTTACATGAATTTCTCTAACCAGTCACCACACTCTATGAAATAACGCTGCTAACATTCAACTGATAAAAGGGACAGTCTTCCCTTGGGTAAAGTGTCAAGCAGGATTAAATATATATAATAAACAAGCACCATGAGGAATCTGCTCCTGTTTGATTAGTTTTGTGTTTAAATGTTCATTGTGTACCCTCTTTTTTGTGCATGTGCATCCAATTGATTACATGGTTTTGTCTGACTTCAAAAGCACAAGGTCACAAGACAAACATTTTATACATTCTCATGAATGGTTTATCTACAGTACAATTTCTAATACAGAACAATCCTTCTTTATTGCTCAGTCTGATGGTACTTAGTGTTTCCTTCCTTTTGCTTGAATAACCAACCTAGAAATTCAGTTTATCATTTCTCTTAGCTCAGAATTTAACCACCACGGATGACAGGGCGCAGAAGAGATCTGTTATTAACTGTGTTTCACAACTGCATTTGCAGTTGTTTTTCCTGTGAATGTGAAGTTTGACATAGTGAAGGTTAAAGTGATGTTGTAAATGACAGCTAAATTTGTTTTGCAGTACTGAGATCAGCAATAGCAGGACTTCATGAGTTAGTTCACACGCTGCAATTATGGTTGTAATCAATCAGCATCTTTTCTGAACCTTACAATAACTTGCCATTAAGAATGGATTTCATTCATTCTGGGAGCAGAAAAAGAGTGAGAGAATATAAGGATTGGTCTTCAGAGCATGAGTAGAGATATTCACAGGACAGTGAAATCCGAGAGTGGTCTGAAATAAAACAAGTCTTACATAGTAAGATGCTCTGTACTGTACATGCAGACTAAAATGTCCCTATCTTTTAAAGAGATTTTAAACAACCAACACTGTGTCTTAGAAGCCAAACAAAACTATCATTAGCAGGGGTCCACTGCCATTGATATTTTCCAAAGACAGGCAAAATATGTCCCTTATACGTGTTATACAAATGATTACTTCTGCCCTGCAACAACCTTAGTCATGCATATCTGGTAACGAGAGTCAGCACATGAACATATTTTGGACATTAAGAAAAGCATTCTTGGACTGCTGCTGGTACACCCACTCTTGATCACACACAGGTCAACTTGGTTACAAGGGAATGAAAGGACTAAGAAAGTTAAAAGGAAATAAAGACACTGGAACGGGAAATTGAAGATCTAGTTTACCCAAAGGCGGTAAAATAAAGGCAGCTGTGATAAATGTTTTCCTACTGTTCCCTATTGATGGCCTCAGTTCTGAGACCTTGGGACTCAGTTCCTTAAAACAGGCAGTTCAATTCCTCTGTTAGTTCACTTGGTCTAGGGATTCGTTAGGAGATGCACAATTTGTGCTAAATCAATCATAATGACTATATGTTATTCTCTGTTGAAGAATAAATTAAAGACCATTAAAACAATAGTTTTCTACAAGTGTAAACTGGATGTTTTGGCCACCAAGCTACGTGGACCAGCTGAGAGGCAAATTGATAACTCTATGCAAATAACCACCAAAACCTTTTCTCATCACAACAAAAACACCAACTAAAATGATGAAAAAAATTGTGCAACAAAGATATGCAGCTACAAAACAGTGCTATTCTTCAACCTGCCTTTTCTAAAGTCTAACAAGTGTATGCACATGCCAGCACAAATATTTATTGTTGACTCCATGGCAAAGAAAAAAAAATCTTATAGTGCATTTTTAGTCTTAAATTCATTCACTGCCTTAAAGGCAGCAATAATTCCACTTGCTGGTATCTAGAGGATTTTATTTTTAGACAGGGATACTTAGCAATCCAGGATTGCTTTTTCTGAAGAAAATTGTGAGTAACATTTGGTTATCTACAGTGGGAGATACCATGCAAGTGACAAGTACTGCATTTTAAACTTTAAAATCTTTTTTGTCATTAGTGAATTTATATTTCATATATATATATTTGATGTGATACTATCCACTCAAGATAATACAACACTTTGTTTTTATATTAGCAAACATTACAAGAGATTAATATTCTTGAATGTTTTTTTCTTTTATACTTCTAAAGAGATCAAAATAAATTAAACATTTTGTACATAATTACAGAAGAAGTAGTTAACTTATTTTATCTTTTTAGTTTAGTACAAAGATATTTGCAAGTTCATTGCCGAAATACACCTTATTTATAAATTTCTTCCACTCTAACACTAGTATCAAAGGCTCTTTGGCCTTTGTGCTTTCGAAATCTCTGACAGAGAAAGCTGCTAGAACTCTGATTGGAAGGTGCTATTTTGGGCATTTTCCTCGTACCTCTACCTAGTTTCCTAAAATGGTGGGCTCTAAAATGGCTTAAATTAGTAAAGGATCTGTATTTGTAAGTTTTTTTATGACGCGTCAAAAATAACCGAACATGATTCTTTGTCATCGTCTCTAAATTGTTAAAAAGAATCCACTTGGAGGGCAGAATAAAAAAATTAGCTACTTCAGCTTTACTCAACATAAAATACAAAGCCACATTTACTCAGAAAGCAGTTTCATCCAATAAGTAAAAAACAAACAAACAAACAAAAAACCTAAAATGGGCTTTTCCAACAACCCGAAGGGCAGTACTCCTTAGTCCTTCTGCGTTAAAATTTAGTGGTAAAAGAAAACACATTTCACATTTTATTTCCTGCAAACCGTGACTGCTTTGAAAAGTCATAATAGGTACAGTTCCATTCTGATGAGAATCACCCTCTTATCTGCACATTTTTAGTGGACACCAAAAAATTTTATACATCTATAGTAAAGTCCATGGAAGCCTTAAGATACAAGACTACATGTTGTAGGCCACATAGATGGGATCTAGCTGGTCTGCCAAAAATCCATCTCGTAGGTGCATACGTTGTTTCTCTCCACGGGAGTTGATAGGAATTACACCAATGTCCACCACCACCACCACCCCTACAATCAGATAGTGTTCCTCCAGGACCACATTGGTGACTAAAGGAACCAGGTCCAAGGCTTCTTGCTCTGATCCATCCAGCTCAACTACAACGACCAACAGATTTGTCCAGGTAAACACCGCACTAGAATATACAAAAAACAATTATTAGAAGCTTTAGGAGTTTCTCTCCAATCTGACACATCCATGTTTTGTCCACATGTTTTGTCCACAGTTTTAAATATACTGCTTAAATAGACTGTTCCTGTCTGCTTTCCATATGGGTATCAGACTGTAGGAGAATTCATTCACAGGTAGAGACACAAACAGTCCTGTTAGCTGTTTTAATACTATGTTTTGGGGTCTCTTCCCACTTCCACCTTTTCTTTCTTTCTTTTTTGTTGTTGAGAAAAGCGAAGGGAGTGACAGAAACACTTTCACATGTGCCCTAAATGCTAGTGACGTCTCATTTATTTTCTAGATAAGGATGACAGGTTTAAATGTCATGCTTTGTTCCACACAAATAGCACATAACAATTAAGGGCCCATTCTTTCCCTCCACATCTGGAGCATGGAAGGGGAGAGTTCTGGCACATTTGCATGTTCTTCCCTCCAGTTCAGTCCTGCCCCCCCCCCCCCATCCCAAACTCCTCCAGAGCCTCAGAACTCCTACCAGAGGGCTGCAGGTTTGAGGCTCCAGCATGATACAGTCTCACACTTATTCACAGATACTAAGGCTCACATAAGCACTTATCGTTTTCGAGAGTTGGCGCGCATGAAGCTGGGGTGTCAGTTTACAGCACTGTAGTGTGCCAGGCCACCCGTCAGATCAAAGAGTGCTAAGAAGCTTTTAGTGCATGGGTGTCAGGGCCCACAAATACAGTGCACGGAGGCTACAGTACTGTAGCTTTACACCCCAGCTTGCTGCACACTGAGACTTACATCTACATGTGGAGTCAGGGGTGTGATTCCCAGCTCACATGGACATACTCACGCTAGCTCTCACTGAGCTAGAGTGCAAAAAATAGTGGTGTGGGCAGCAGCGAGCGGTGGCCATACTAGCTGCCCTGAGCTTGTATCCATAGGGTCCAGCCAGCCATGGGAATGACATCACTAGCTCCAAGGATAGACATAGCCCGACTCTCTGCACAGACATGCTCTTAGTCTGACGTGTTGCGGAACAAAGATTATAGAATTTCAACTGTGTAATTTGTACATCAAGTCCAGTAACTTGTGGCTGAACTACAGCATCTCTTATCTTTGGCTGCAAATACACACGCCTTCCACACCTAGACCCACACAGAGAGGGGACCTGTTCAGGCACAGAGAGGGGTCAGGATACAGCAGATCCAGAAGTGTGTCATCAGCGGGACCCCTCTGACCTTAGCAGTGCTAGAGTACCAATGTTACAGTGTCCATTAGCCAGGGAGAATATAGTGCAGTAAGGTTAAGTTCTGACTCCATAGCAGTCACTTATCCATGTGCAGTACTGACCTTTTATTCCCTCACTGTAGTAGACTTGTGTACTAATTTCTTAACTTGCATTACCTACTGCCAGCCATGTACAATCGGGTGAAGATTCTCTAGAACCCCACTGAGCCCCAGGAGTATGCAACTATATTACATCCAGAGGTCAACACTCCAGTTCAGGAAATGGGTATTAGCCTATGAACGCTTATACTTCAATACTTTAGTTAGTCTTTAAGGTGCCACAGGACTCTGTCACTCCAATTCAGAGTTCCCTTGTCCCATCAAATTTTAAAATTGAAAATACAGGTATTTTGGAAACTGCAGAAAACACACGATTATCTATCCATCCATGCCCAGAATTTAGAACATGTACTTTATCCTAAAGTTTATAAGAGAATCTTTCAGGAGAGATTTATTTAAAAATATTAGTTTTTAAACCTCACAAAGTTTTGTTGGATTAAATTATTTTGCGCTTATTGGCTTGGAAAGTCAGTGGACAGAAGCAGACAGGCTGAGTGGCTGCCTTCTGCCTCCATGATGCTAAAAAAAACCCCCTACTTTGATTTAATTATATTTTAGCGAAGGTCTAATGAGTTCTGAATGATGTTGAATATTAACAAAGTACAGTGGTCAGTCTGCCAAGATGCCTCTTTCTCTCAGAAGGCTCTGGAACACTGATGGATTGCTTTAGACATACCTTAGTGTTCAGATGACCTAAATTAACATTTGAAACAAGAAATTCAAAAGAAAGTTACTTTAAAATAATAATGACATCCCGGTGTATACCTACCAGGGTGGCCTTCCTGGGGAAGTAGCTAGAGCTCACAGCTTCGCCCCTCCTCCCCCAATGCTTTCTTTCCTACTCTTGAAACCAGCAAGGCTAAAATTCCACCTTTGGCCCCTTGATACATCAAGATGATGCAGCATCTCTAGGGCCATCTGTAGATTACAGTAGAGCAGGCTAAGCAAGGCTAACCACAAGTACAGTATGAAACACTGACTTTTTCAGTTGTAAGGCTCGAGTTCTAAATATTATTTTAATGCTTTAATTAGATAATGCTTTGATGTTCAGGAACATCCCTGTATGCAGTAGAAAAGGGAGGTTTGTTTTTATTTCTAGTTTCCGAAACAAAGGAAGACACAGAAGAAACCTTATTTCCCCAGACAGATCAGAAATACCGGCCCTTTTACAAGCAGGATTTTGTTTGGGAGCTATTTTAACTGAACTATTTAACAGAGGGAGTCTGACCATCTAGCAGCAGTACATGAAAGCTTCATGAAAAGGGCAATTTTGCTGGTACACAATCCTGACTGACTCTCGGAAAGGGCTTATTTCCATTTGTTTCCAAAAAACAAAAACAAAAATTAACAGATAAGCCTAATAATAATAATAATAATAAATTAACAGATAAGCCTAAACATTTGCAATAGTTTAGAACCTTTGGAATGTAGTTTGAAAGTTTCCCTGGCATTGTTTTTCTAGACAACGAAGTAAAATAGAATGAAACTTGGGATGCTGGAACCTCATTTCAAATGCAATGCCTAGAACTTGCTGGTGACAGACACCTCTTTAGCCTTTAAGGTGCCATAGGACTCTTAGACACCTCTCTGTACAGTCAATGATCATATATTTATGCATTCCACACAGAGGCCCATTAAAGTCACGTTAAAGTTGCAGACATGTATCAGTGCTTTGAATATGTATTTGCTTTCTAGAATTCTTGAGTTGAAAAAAATAATAATTAGGAAACCATGAAGGTTACATTTCCATAAGCCACAGTCTTGCTCTGTAGACACAACAAAAGCATTTGAGTTGGAAACAAATTCCCTCCTGCAAAGCCAGCAATATTCCATCACACTAATCTCATCAGGAAGTACCAGTAAGAGGCTGTAACGCTTCAGAAGGAATTGAGCTAGAATAACTTATTTCAAAATGCATCCAAAATGCTTCCTGTAGGTTTATACATTCTATCGTTGTGCATAGAGGGAATGCCACTTCCTTTCAAATGCAATGAAGACATATGCTCTGTTCCTCTTTCCAGGGGTATAAGTTTAAATGAGGCAGCATTGTGCATTCTTAATTAAATTACAAGCACATACATAATTTCCTAAGGTTTCTTACAGTATTAAAAACATTTTCAAAATGCAAGTTTTTCTTATATTGAGGCATAGCTAAGTCAGGCATCAAGACAGAAATGGATTATGGTGGCATTCTTCTGCATTCTTTAACAGTACATGTTGAATACAGCCGGCCATTAAAACAATTTCTTTAGTGGTTCCTCTCTAAAGGGGTGGTGGGAATCTGAGCATGTCTGAGGAGGTGGGGGAACCGGAGCACTTATCCACATGGAGTGAAACACAGGCCTCACATCTCTACTATTTGCAAGGGGGGCTCTTTCCTTTGAGAGCCTCCTATATTCTCTCTAGATGTGGGGGATAAAAATGAAAGTCACAACCCCCCCACACACTCAGGGATACTCCCTCCCTGTAGTCCCTGCAAAGAGGGTGGTGGGATGGTGAGTTTACAGTGCTGCCAATGATCCAACCCCAACATAATGAGTTTGGGGAAATTGCTCTGGCTGGTTCTCTTAGGCAGGGCTAGTCTGTCTGTCTTACCCTGGGGGCCCACTGTACGCTGCCCAGGGTTGGGGTGAAGGTCTCCTGCTTAGGAGTTCCTTCTGCAGTTTCAGGAGTTGCTCCTGCAGTCTGCTGAGTTGGACGGCTCCTTTCTCCCACTGACTGCACTTTCCTTCCGTTTAAAGGCTTCCTCATCCTTAGCTTCTGAGGATTGAACAGAATGGACTTAAATTGCAGCAAGGGAGGTGTAGGTTGGACAATAGGAAAAGCTTCCTAACTGTCAGGGGGGTTAAGCACTGGAATAAATTGCCTAGGGAGGTTGTAAAATCTCCATCAATGGAGATTTTTAAGAGCAGGTTAGACAAACACCTGTCAGCGATGGTCTAGAGATAATACGCAGTCCTGCCATGACTGCAGGGGATTCGACTAGATGACCTCCGTAGGTCCCTTCCTGTCCTATGATTCTATGCATGATTGACAGGATGGGCGGGGTGAGCCTTGTCCTGCTACCTTAGCCCCTCTAGCCCCTTCCTCAACTGGGTGGGGCCTTTACACTCCATCACAGTTATAGATGGTGGATTTTATACTACTGGAATTATCAGGAGAAAAAACAAATCGAAAATAACTGTCCAGACCAGATACTCATCAATAAAGTTTGGACAGCTCAGTCATGAATCAAATGGACAAGGTAACAACTTTCTTAGCTGACTTAAAGGTGTCCCAGTGAGCACCGATTTCCTTAAGCAGAATTGTAAAAATAGTATTTGGGATATTTTCTACAACAGAGTGTTATCACAACTCTACTAGGTAATGGGGTAGACGATGGTGATTATTTGGGTTCACCTCTGCAGCTTGCTGTGAAAATGCAACTTTAACTCTGAAATGCCTTTGTTTCTAGTATTTTGTTGTGTGGTTGTATTGTTTACACACACTCTTGTGTCTGCACTCTTGAAGGTTTGTGTGTGGGAATAGCCTTGTCTAGAAATGGTCATCCTCTGGAAAGGGACTCTTTTCCCACAGATTCCGGGAGAGTCAAGAGGACAGAATAACCCCTTAGTCTGCTGGCTGCAAAGACTCCTGCCAACCACAGACTCCACCTGCCATCCTGGTGAGGCAAGTTCTGAGGTTACAAAGGTCTTAAAGATCCTCACAAGGAAATTAACATTCTTCACAGTTCTGCATGTCAGGAGCTCATGCTGCACCCCTGCAGCATACAGGAAGTGAATAGGAGTGGAGCTCCCATTCCCCCAACCTAACAATTACAGGCCTGGGGCTCTCCATCATCACATTCATGGGGGGAGACGGAGAGAAATTCAGGTGTCTGGAGGCTTGGGAGAAAGCAGGGGGCAGTAGAACCATGAGGAATACTCTTCCCCTACTACACTGACTTGAATCCTGATGCTTCCCTGGCCCCAATGGTGGGGGAGCTGCCACTGGGGATTGAAGAAATCCAATGCTGCTCCCTCTGGCTACCTCCTGCTGTTTCCTGGGATGCAAGCAAAGGATTTTGCAGCACCTCAGGAGATAAGGGATGAAGCATTCCCTGGGATCCTTCCTTCTCTCATCCAATAAAACTTCAGAGTGAGACTACTATGGCTTCTTGGACCACTTTAGGGGTCTGAAGAATCAACCAAGGCCTTGTCTACTCTTGAAAGGGTTTTCTGGCATAGATAGCAGAGTGATATTGGCACACTCTCCTCCCACAGTGGATACCAGCTTATAACAGCAAGGGTTAAACTAGTTCCCTACACTAGAGCTTTTGTTGTCATAGTCGTGCTGGTTTGGGTGGTGGGGGGAAAAATCACATCCCTGACTGACCCCATAGCCATGCTAGCAAAACTTGTAGAGTGTAGATCAGGCGTAAGAGCTACAGTGATGGGAAAGGGCTGCTCACTCCACCAGTATCCCTTTATTGGGCTCAGGGAGCAGCTGGGGAGGGAAATCTCTGTTCCCGGGAACCTCCTATCAGGGCCAGCGACAGGGGTGTACTACGGGTACAGCTGTACCGGGCCCCGGACATAAGGGGGGCCCCCTTAAGTCCGGGGCCCGGTACACAGCTGTATCCGTTGTCGTCCCCCCTTGTCCCCGGGCCTGGAGAGCGGGGAAGGGGCGGGGAGGCGGCGCGGCTCTCCTCCGGAGCGGACGAGCGTGCGTGTCCCTGGCAGGGCCGGCGACGGGTTACTACGGGTACAGCTGTACCGGGCCCCCCGACTTTAGGGGGGCCCCGGTACACAGCTGTACCCGTAGTCATCCCCCCTTGTCGCCGGACCTGGACAGCGGGGAAGGGGCGGGGAGGCAGCGCGGCTCCCTCCGGACGAGCGCGCGTGTCCCCGGCAGGAGCAGTGAGCCCGGCCGGCGGCAGCGGCGCAGTCCGGGGGGGGGGGGAGGAGGGGGAACAGCAAGGGTGGCTCGCGCTGCTTCCGGGCTCTTGCTCCCGCTGCCGCCAGCTGTCAGCTGGGGGGGGGGGGAGCGCCGGCTGGGCTGGGGGGGGGAAGAGCGCCGGCTGGGCTGGGGGGGGGGGAGGCCGGCTGGGCTGGGGGGGTGAGGGGAGGCCGGCTGGGCTTCGTCCCCCAGCCGCTGTCAGCTGGGGGGGGAGCGCCGGCTGGGCTGGGGGCGGCCGGCTGGGCTGGGGGGGCCCCAGCCGCTGTCAGCTGGGCTGGGGGGGGCGGCTGGGCTGGGGGGGCCCAAACTATCAGAGTAGGGGGCCCCCAAATTTCTGTCGCCGGCCCTGCCTCCTATGCAGGCATCAGGGAATAACTCTCCACCCCATCAGGTGGCTCTGGACAGCGGAAGGTGGTTACTAAGGATTATGCCTAATGTGTTGCTTCTCCCCACCCCCACACCTGGCAATGTTGCATATTGACAGTCCTTACCCGGTGTGCAGGAGAGGGTTCTCCTGTGCGTCTCACAAGGCCTATACAGAGGGAGGGCACTGGTTGAGGACTGGTGGCTGAAGGGAACAGCATGCCTAGAGACCTCTCCCAGTCCACCCATTTTCAACGCAGCAAATTTGGGGAGTGAAGAATTCCTCTCCCCAGCCACCATCTGCTGTTTCCATCAGTCTGTAGTACTTGTGATTAATCAACAAAGAGTTTGTGCCTGAGGTTTCAAAGTCATCTAAGGGATGTGAATGGCCAGTTCCCAATAACTTCAATCAATGGACATCCATGTCTTTGAGGTGGAGCTAAGAGTCTCAGTTTACTGTTTCAATAATTGGCAACTCTTGAATGTTGACTTTACTGAACTATATTTTGGTGCAGAGCACTAGGTCCCAGCTAAGGAAGAGGAGACTTTTAAGTGGTCTCTCTTCTGTTCCATTGCTTGAAAGTGGTAAAACAATGTTCAAGGACTTCTAGAATTTTGGTGGACACCATTATTGTAAAGGTGTTCTAATTCATGAACACTTTGTTCACGTAAATTTAAATTTTGTATGTATGTTCTACCTCAGCCTAGGTGCTAACCTGTTTCGAGGCAGATATCTTTTTGTGGACTGTAGGAGGTGTGGAGGGGGAAGGGGGAGAAAGACATCTGACTTACATTGCAAACCTCAGATCTGCCAGCTCATCTCTATAACATTGAACTCTACATAGACACACTACATGTAGGCCAATCCATAGTGGTGCCTGAGCCATGGCGAAATAAGAAGTAAAGAGATAGCAACTGAGAATTATGTTATCATAATTCCATTGAGGTGTTTTGATGAATGAAGCCTCGGTAAAACTGAAATCTTGCCTGCTACACTTTATGAAAAGTGAAATCCCATTTTAAATTAAACAATCACACAGCCCTTTCACATCTGTAATTCATGGTGTTCTGCTTTGTTGAGCTTTCCCCTCTCTGTGTTTGTTGTGGTTTGGCATTTTGAGAGGAAGACATTTTTCTTACAAAGAGGAAACAGTTAAGAGGGTCACATAGATTGTGACTGATAATTAGAATAATGTTTAGTTCATTTGCATACTGCAGTTCAATTTGCAAAAGTTGCATTTTATAGTAAGATACACATCTAATGATTTAAAAAATACCCTTATCAGCCAATAAACTGCACTCTGTCATAACTGTTAAATTGTTATTTGTATTATGGTACCATCCAATGAAGGCCAGGGTCCCATTGTGACCAACAAATGAAAAATATGGTCTCAACTCTGAAAATCTTACATAAGAATGTGATCAACAATAGGATCCATGCAAGTCTTTGCTTACATGAAGCTGATTACAGGACTGGGGCCTAAATTAAGACAAGGTGCAAGAAGTGGCTAAAGGAGCAGGGTAGGGCAGACCACGGCTGCAGTGATAGGATGTGGATACTCATACTAATGATCAGCAAAACTGGATTGCAATTTTGATTTTTTACAAGATATAAAATATACAAATAAATATCAGCTATCCACAGTAGCCATATGCCTACCCACTGTCTACAGTCACCTGTCTAAATTCTACTGTGTAGGCACACCCATCCCCATAATTATTGAAAATATTGAAAAATATAATGAGCAAGAGATCTGTTTTGACCAGTAGATGTAAAGTTAAAGCCCTAAGTCTAGAAGAGGCGAGGCAAAAAGTGAAATATATACTGAAAATGGATGAAGTTTTTGAAAAGACCTAAATCTCACTGAAAGTCAATGGGACAAAGGCACTCTTGAAAATTTTATCAAATGCCTTTACAATATATAAATGCTAATAATTGTGTTGTACAAACCATTAGGAAAAGCAGATAATCACTAACTCAACATCTTGATATTTAATCAATAATTGGTCTTAGCTCCATAATTAAACTAACTTGCTATGTTGCTTTCTAAGGGAATTCCAAAAAGACTGAAGAAAGAAAACAAACAGCTAAACTTCCAAACCCCACTGCTAAAAGTAACTCAGAATAAAACCAAAACCCCACCATTACCACCAAACAGCATGTTACATGTTTTCGTGTTTTTTTAAAAGAGTAAAGAAAGTTGTCCTTCCTGATAAAAGTGGATTATGCTAAGTTTTATTTTAGAGAGTGCATAATTTATGGTCAAGTTATAAACTCTTGGGATACTGGTATATTTCCTTAATCAACTGCACTATCCCAAGCAAAAAACACAGAAAACTTCTTACAGGCTAGATTCTAATATAGGATTCACAATGTTTCACAACACTTACCATTCTGTGATGCTCTTGTGTGCTCTAATTACAGATGTCTCAATATCAATTGGATGATATCTCATCCCTCGTAACTCCATGGCTTCATCTAGTGCACCCACAACATAAAGTGCATCATGTCGCTCTAGTTACAGAGAGGGAAAAGCAATGACTTAAATAAATTATAAATATATTCAAACTAGTAAAATAACAACATTCCGTTTATAAAGTATCCATGAATTTCAGATGAACCAAAGCACCTTACAAGTTATACACATTCACGATTACTAAAATGCAACATGCGATGGAGGGCAGCAGGTAATCAAGTTGCTAAGCACAATATGGGAGAAGAAATTTTTAGCCAACACCAGATCAAACCTCTATTCTTATGAATGTAGAGCAGACAGTGTAACTTGTATAGCATTCTGTTTATCAGTCTCTGAAGGATAATGAGTGAAACTGACCCCTCTGGGATTTGAATCTTTCTATCCTGCAACTTTGAATATCTGGTAGCTTAAACCACTTTGGTGTCTGTCTATGATGCCGATATAATACGTTATATTCCTGATATCAAATCACTGATTAAGACAAAACTATGTTGCAATTTGTTTGTAGCATGAATTTTTATCAGAGACAGAAAAAAAAAAACCCAACAAACCCTAGACTGAGATGAGAGTTCTTCTGGGATCTTAGCTTATCATAAACTAACATATGTCATCCATAAGAGAAAATATATTGGTTGTGGCAATGACATTTAAGTCTCAATGAAGACATCTCCCAGATGCTATGTAGAATAGGGACTTGTCCTTCCAAAGAGGGAGTTGAGAAAGGAAGGAGAAAGGAGATATGCCACTACTACTTCACTGGAGGATTTATTTCACTGGAAATGAAAAACTAGAAAACACTCAGTTACTATTCTCTCAAAATAAGAATTCCTGCTGCTTCTTGGACTCCTTTTACTTTATCCAGGAAAATGCCCTGAAGTAATTAATAAAGCAAGAAAATCCTACAAAATGCTTTATAAGATGCCTAAAGTTCTAAATATGAGGAATGGGACAGTAATCTTAATGCACAGCAATTATAAATAGAGCTTCAGACTTATTAAATTAATCTGACTAGAGTCTATTCAAATTACAGCTATTGATTAATCACAATTAACTCCCGTGATTAACTCAAAAAAGTAATCGTTATTAAAAATTTAATCACAATTAATCACACTATGAAACAATAGAATACCAACTGAAATTTATTAAAGATTTTGGATATTCTTCTACATTTTCAAATATATTGATTTCTATTACAACACAAAATACAAAGTGTACAGTGCTCACTTTATATTCTTATTTTTTATTACAAATATTTGCACTGTAAAAATGATAAACAAAAGAAACAGTATTTTTAATTCACCTCATACAAGTACTGTAGTGCAATCTCTATCGTGAAAGTGCAACTTACAAATGTCGACTGTTACATAACTGCACTCAAAACCAAAACAATATAAAACTTTAGCCTACAAATCCACTCAGTCTTACTTCTTGTTCAGCCAATTGCAAAGAGAAACAAGTTTGTTTACGTTTACAGGAGATACTGCTGCCTGCTTCTTATTGCCAACGTCAGCTGAAAGTGACAACAGGCATTCACATGGCAATTTTGTAGCTAACATTGCAAGATATTTATTTGCCAGATATGCTAAACATCTGTATGTCTCAAAAGAGCAACACTCCAATGTGGAAACTACAGAACCTGAACCACCAAAAAAGAAAATCAACTTTCTGCTGGTGGCATCGGACTCAGATGATGAAAATGAACATGCGTCAGTCTGCACAACTTTGGATCGTTATTGAGCAGAACCCATCATCAGCATGGAAGCATGTTCTCTGGAATGGTGGTTGAAGCATGAAGGGACATTTGAGCCTTTAGCGCATCTGTCACGTAAATATCTTGCGACACTGACTACAACACTGCCATGTGACCAACTCTTCTCACTTTCAGGTAACACTGTAAGCAAGAAGTGGGCAGCATTATCGCCTGCAAATTGTAAGCAAACTTTCTAGTCTGAATGACTGGTTCAAGAAGAAGTAGGACTGAGTAGACTTGGAGGCTCTAAAGTTTTACATTGATTTATTTTTGAATACATTTTTATTTGTACATAATTCTACATTTGTAAATTCAACTTTCATGATAGAGACTGCACTACAAGGTGAATTGAAAAATATTATTTCTTTTATTTTTTATAGTGCAAAAATTTGTAATGAAAATAAATATAAAGTGAGCACTTCACACTTTGTATTCTGTGTTGTAATATAAATAGCATTCTATTATTAACAGTGTGATTAATCACAATTCATTTTTTTAATCACTTGGCAGCCCTAATTCAAACAGATTCAATTGGTTCTTAAAAGTGGCACTGTGAACACTATTGATACATGGAAACGATGCTTCCCTAGCAATTGCAGCTACCATCACAACCAATTTCTCCAAGTCATAATAATTTCCCAGTCAGAGAATTTCAGCCACACTGCCTGTCTTTTGCCTCACAGCATTTGTTTGCTTATACTGTATTTTGACAAGAGATAGGGTATTTCACTAGTGATTAATATGGCCCTGTGCTTCCCTGATACAGGGAATATTTTGTTTTCTATCTTAATTTACAAACTACAGCTTATAGTAAATGTTTATAACTTGCTCCTACAGTCTTAAAGACAGGGTGAGTTCAAAAATAGGATAACTTTTGCTAATAACGTCACAGAAACAGAATTATTAATAAGGGTGTTTTCACGTAAATCCCAAGCCCTCATCCTGCAGCAGTGTTCCATAAGCAAGGATCTATTCATGCAGATCCAATTGCAGCAGCGGTGGAAACATGTAAGAATATTCCATATTTTTTCCGGACGAAAAAGCACTAGAGACATTTTGTATAGAGAATCAGAAGGTCTCTTCCTCAGGGAGCTTACAGTGTGTATAGAAAACATACAAAAGCACACTTGTAACAAAAGGACTATAACCAGGTAGTCATTTTTGGCAGGCATCTTGTTCCATTGTTCTATTTTCTTATTGACACCTACTTTGAAAATGCTTCTTTGGAGAGTTACAGAGCATTTAATGGTGATGCATACAACAGACAGGCTACACATGAGTAAACAGTTTTGAAAGTGCTGTAAAGTTATGTATAAACACACATTTTAAAATGGAACTAGGGTCTTACCTCCATTTGCATCTGTAAGTTCTGTTCTCCTCAAGAACCCCAAATAGCCAGTCCGAGCCCAAATAGTCTGTGTGTCTCCAAAGCTGAGTCTTGAATTAAAGTGATCTGATTGCAGAGATTCATCTCCATATATGGTAAAATACCCGCTGGCATTATGAGCGCTGTGAACCCATATCTAAGTTGAAAGCAATTACATGGGCATTAAAGTATCTATCCAGAGGGAAGAATTCTTGCATCTATTTTCAGTCATAACTAGATATTTCTATAGTACCTTTTAGCATGATGATTTCTGATTCAACACTAACCTTATTTATTTCTATACTTATTTGAGGGCCAAATCCTGCTTGTCTTACATGAGTAGCTTTGCTGAAATCAATGAGTGAGGTTCTGTGCCTCTTAAAGGTGCAGTACACGCCTCACACCTCAGGGAAGCGGTGCCTAGCCTTTGTATCCTCCTGGTCTTGGGCTGCTCTGAAGGCTCACGAGGCTCCTGGCATAACTTAGACAAGCCCCCGGAACTGTTTAATTTCTATCAGTCTCATAGGGCTGTGGTGCTACCCAAGATTTCCACAGGGCTGTGTTCTGTGATGCTTCCCCGATATACCCGTCCGCTCATGCCTGCCACACTAGCACTTTGAGGGCGGTCCTTTGATGACAGCTTTATAGACAGGTCTTTCACAGTGTCTGTGCTGGGGAAATTCTTCCCCAGCTTGATCCAAGACTGTTTACACTGTCCTGGTCTTTTCATTTGGTATAAAGCCTAGGGGCCAGAAACTCACCCAATACGACTTTGGAGAGTGTGCCCCTGTAGTTATCAAACAGTAATAGTGCTTAGTACTTACAAAGCTTCACAACAATTCTTGGGAGACACGCAAGTCAGTACTAAGCTTTTACCTAAAATTACCTTTTCTCAAATAATGAAAAAAGCACTGACAGTATTTTTTAGTCAAAACATTCTACTCCAGCCTTAGCACAAAACACTGGGATTTCAGGAACTCATTTTTTCAGAAAAATAATATAGTTTCAAAAGTTGAACTGTAATTTTAATCATGACCGTACAAATTATTTCATTTATTGAAATCTGTTTGCTCACTGAAAATAAAACGTTACATTCAATTTTATTACTCTGTGAAACACGAAATAAGCAGGAAATGTGTACAGCTTTGCTAAACTACATTAAACAGAACATTTTAGATTATAGTGATCACAAAAAGAATAAAGGAACTCTATGTAGTTGAAGTTAATATCCTTCACTCTGTGTAAGAAGTAATAAGACAAGTAGAAAATGTAGATGGAAAAAACAAGTTATTTTAAAAAAGGTCTCTGAGCTTTTCTTAAAGAGATACTCATTTTTGAAATTCAACAACAACAACAAAAAAGGTTTTTAACAGCATCAGCAACTTTTTTATTGTTAATTTCACACATTATAAAGCTGTATGGTCTATAGATATTTATGAGTTTGGCATATCTTTGTATTTATTTAAGGAAGCCACTAATACAGTGTAAAGTGGCTTTTGCTCCTTAATATAATCCATGACAGATCGAGGGGCAATTTTTGTGACTCACCTCACCAAGATGAGAATCCCCTAAGGGTCCCTTTGTTTCAGGATTAGCAATAATGATGCGAACTCCAGGGAGGATCTATTAAAAGACAAAGTGAGTCATATTCTGTAAGAAACCAGATGATGTACATGTCTGTTTATGTAACTATACAAATGATACTTGCCCCCAGAAGCCCTTTACCTGACTCATTAAAAAAATCTTTAAAACACTTGACATATTACTTAAGGAACGGTATTAGCTAGTTGTGATAGATATACCTAACTCTGTGCTGTTACAGATTGCTGCCAATAAACTTTCTGATAAGAAAATCTGTCTCTTTCATCAGTCAAGGGATTCATATGTGGACGAAACCTGCATACGAGAGTAAGCCAATCCAGACTGACTGTATTTAGGAAATGCTGCAAACCCTCCTCTTTGTAAAAGCCTTTTTGTCGTAAGAATGACACAACAGTGACATCCCCTTACTATCAAAACTAAATAAATACATTTTAAAATACTGAATAGGCACTAAAACATTCAAAACCAAAAACTCTACCCCAAAAAGAGTTTTTACTCAGAAATGGGACAAGAACCAGTGACTGTAGGAAATCCAGTAGGAACTTTTCTATGGCTTCCTGTGGAAGGTGCCCAGACACTATAAGAACAGATGGCCGGATAAAACCCTGATAGAAAGATAGTGTCTTCTGCCAAAGATAACGTTCACATGGGGAAAATAATGAATATACTATGGTGCCAAGAGCCTCCATTTCAGTTCTTTAAGCTAGACTGTCTGGATGCCCAGGGCAGCAATAATGGATCCTTTCACACTTACAGAGACTGGTTCAAATTTAGCTCCGCTTGGTAGCAATAAGTAAATACGTAGCTCTTATATAGCACTTTTCATCAGTAGATCTCAAAGTGCTCTACACAGACAATCAGCATCATCCCCAACTTTATAGAGGAGGAAACCGGGGCACGGGAAGGTAAAATGACGTGTCCATATCACCCACTCAGCCAGGGGTGGAGTCAGGTATAGAACCTAGGTTTCTTGAGTCCCTGTCCAGTGGTCTAACCACCAGCCCACAATGTCTCCCATCCCAAAGATGTTTCCCCCACCAGATGTCTGGTGGCCTGTGAATAATGTGTGAATGTCTTGGTGGTTTCAGTGCAATTTACAGGGGATATGCTTTATTATTAAAACCACCACTGCCAAGAAAGGTGCCACTAGTTGTCTCTAAAGCAAGTCAGAGGACTGCATAGGCAGACAGTGAACTACTATCTCAGGAGTAGGAAGCATCTCCCTCTGTTCTGAGGGAATTAAGTTGTTGGAGTAATGCTACTGTGCTGTAACCTCTCTGTGGATAACGACAGGACTGCAGCCTGTATGGCCGTTAGAGTTTTCCTCAGCACTAAATTCACCTTCAAAAAATTAAAGTGGAAATTAAAGAAATGTTTAATAGTACAGAAGCCATGTTCAGTACTTACTTTTCCTGATTCCATTAGGGGCAAACTATGAGGCGATCCTCTCTCTACTAAACGAACTCTGTAAAATAAACATAACAATAGCGTGCATCAGACCTGATTGCATGTATGAGTATTTTATTTCAATCAGGTATTTTTTTTAAAAGGTATCTAGGACAGCTTCATGGTTGCAATACTGAACATAAATTCAGAAAGTAGGACATCTGTGCGAAGGTCAATGATTTCCAGAACAGGAAAACCTGGAGAACATAACTGGGGGGAATAATGAAAAAAGGCATTAATGAACATTTGTTCAAATACAGAACTCTGGAATGGTATTTGCAGCCTTTTATTTATTCCCAGTAGACTTTTTGTTCCTAGAATATTCAAAGGAAATGAAAAATCTGTTCACAACAAAGAGACTCAATCTTCGGTTTTTCACAATCATTCAGTCAAGGCATAGCAACTTGTGGCTTAAGTGACCAATCAAGCTCCAAGAACAGTTAGCAGTGAAAGACACGGTCATAGCGAATAGCTGATAACTAAACAGATTGAGGTAGGTCTGTATGTACAACTTTTGTGTAATTATTTTCAGTGGAGTGTGTGTTTGGCAAACATTTCAAACAAACAACAAATCTGTGAAATGGAAACTTCATTTGTTGTCTGGGATTGACCTCTTTCTTAGTTGAGACATTTGAGTTTCCACTCTCCTTGGAAATCATAGAATCATAGAATATTAGGGTTGGAAGGGACCTCAGGAGGTCATCTAGTCCAACCCCCCTGCTTAAAGCAGGACCAATCCCCAAACTAAATCATCCCATCCGGGGCTTTGTCAAGCTTGACCTTAAAAACCTCTAAGGAAGGAGATTCTACCACCTCCCTAGGTAACCCATTCCAGTGCTTCACCACCCTCCTAGTGAAAAAGTTTTTCCTAATATCCAGCCTAAACGACCCCCACTGAAACTCAAGACCATTACTCCTTGTTCAGTCATCTGCTATCACTGAGAGTAGCCTAGATCCATCATCTTTGGAATGTCCTTTCAGGTAGTTGAAAGCAGCTATCAAATCCCCCCTCATTCTTCTCTTCTGCAGACTAAACAATCCCAATTCCCTCAGCTTCTCCTCATAAGTCACGTGATCCAGCCCCCTAATCATTTTTGTTGCCCTCTGCTGGACTCTTTCTAATTTATCCACATCCTTCTTGTAGTGTGGGACTCCAAACTGGACACGGTACTCCAGATGCCGAACAGAGGGGTATGATCACGTCCCTCAATCTGCTAGCAGTGTTCTTACTTATACAGCCCAAAATACCATTAGCCTTCTTGGCAACACTGTTGACTCCTATCTAGCTTCTCGTCCACTGTAATCCCTAGGTCCTTTTCTGCAGAACTGCTGCGTAGCCACTCAGTCCCTAGTCTGTAGCAGTGCATGGGATTCTCCCATCCTAAGTGCAAGACTCTGCACTTGTCATTGTTGAACCTCATCAGATTTATTTTGGCCCAATCGTCCAATTTGTCTAGGTTTCTATGTATCCTATCCCTACCCTCCAGCATATCTACCACTCCTCCCAGTTTAGTGTCATTTGCAAACTTGCTGAGGGTACAATCCATGCCATCCTCCAGATCATTAATGAAGATATTGAACAAAACCGGCCCCAGGACCGACCCTTTGGGCACTCCGCTTGATACCGGTTGCCAACTAGACATGGAGCCATTGATCACTACCCATTGAGCCCAATGATCTAGCCAGCTTTCTATCCACCTTATGGTCCATTCATCCAGCCCATAGTTCTTTAACTTGCTGGCAAGAATATTGCGGGAGAATGTATCAAAAGCTTTGCTAAAGTCAAGGAATAACACGTCCATGGCTTTCCCTCATCCACAGAGCCAGTTATCTCATAATAGAAGGCAATTAGGTTAGTCAGGTATGACTTGCCCTTGGTGAATCCATGCTGACTGTTCCTGATCACTTTCCTCTCCTTTAAGTGCCTCAGAATTGATTCTGTGATTTTTCCAGGAATTGAGGTGAGTCTGACCTGCTTGTAGCTCCCCAGATCCTCCTTCTTCCCTTTTTAAAAGATGGGCACTACATTAGCCTTTTCCAGTCATCTGGGACCTCCCCGATCGCCATGCTACCTTCCTTGCCAAGTGATTCACTCATACACTAGAAAAACTGGTATGGCACTCTGGAATTCTCCTTTTAGAGGTGTATTGGCCTCTAGGGAAATTAATCGACTTGAATAGTCTGTTTTAAGGAGTCCTAAGAAGACTGACCTGTAGTACACAACTTGCTGAAGGAGTCTTGGTGATGCATGTGCATTCCTGTGGGTAAGTGAAGACCCTAAACAAACTATCAAAATTCTAAACACCTACCAAGGGTACAGCTAGTTGCTATGCGTTAGGAGCAATCATGGCAGATCTCCCCTTTTGTGATTCATCACTTGGTCAACTTACAGGGGGAGTACCACTTACACTTCAGCTTGTTCCATTTAGCCCACTCTGCCATGATAGGAAGGAGGAACAATTACAGAGCTGAGTGAATGATCTTTGGAGAACAAAGCCTTGGAAATTTCAGCCCCTACAGAAAAAGGAAAGTGTGGGAAGTATTTCACTCACTGCTGACCCAAAAAACAGCCGTGACAGCTACGATTGTATTGGACAGGCGGGTGTGCTGAACCACAGCTTTTGTTCAGGGGGGGCAAAGAAACTGATGTGAAGGTGAAAGGGGCATGGCCAGACATTGGTGCCTTGTAGACCATTCTGAATCATTTCATGTAACTGCAGGAACCAAGGCACTGCCCAATTGCCTTGAACTGGGGAAGAGGAGAAGGTTCAGAAATTCATGTCTGCCTGTGGAAAATATGCAGCCAAAAAAGAGGCTTGTTACAAATAGCTTGCTCAGCTCTAACCGGGCAGAAGTGAAGCAGCTGAAGCTAAAATAAAATGGTGCAGAACACTGGACTTCCAGTTACTTGTTCTAAGTAGTGCCTAATCATGTTGGTAACGAACCATGCACTCGAGTTCTCAATGTTTTCATGGTTTATGTTCAAATAGACAAGTACACAATATTTAAGGAAACGCGGAAGACAAATTTGAACTGACCCATACAGTAATTCCTAAGTGATGTGGACTATAGCAGTGGTTCTCAACCAGGGGTCCAGGATCACCTGGGGAGCTGCAAACAGATTTGAGGGGGTCTGCTAAGCAGGACCTATATTAGACTCACCGGGGCCCAGGGCAGAAAGCCGAAGTGCTGCTGTGCAGGGCTGAAGCCCGGGGCGCTAAGCCCTGCCACCTTTGTGGGGGCCCCTGCAACTGCGCCGCTTGCTAGCTTCTAATACGGTCTCTGGCTTTTATATGCAGAAAAACAGTTGTAGCACAGCTGGACTGTGGAGTTTTTATAGTATGTTGGGGAATTCAGAAAGAAAAAGATTGAGAACCCTGGTACTAAAGAACCGAGTCTATTCTATGAAAGTTGATGTATATGAGACAAAGAAAGTGGAAGAAATAAAAATGGTAAATTTCCAGACAGATCTTTTGGCTCAGTAGTAAGGATTAATTTGACTGGTGATCGGAGTATTGTATAAGCAATAACGTTTTGCTTTGCTTTTCAAATTGCAAGATGTTCAGGGTTAAAAGAAATGTTTTGTACAGGTGAGAACACGCTCTATGAGAATTCACTACAACACAGAATCTGTTTAAGGAACACTTTGAGGTCAGTTAAAGTCCAATTAAAAAAAAACTCTCCAGAAAACCTTAAAGATTTTATATACCTGCGTGCCAAGTACTACACTTCAGGAGCAAAAATGAAATGCCCAAAATACAAAATAGGGAATAACTGCCTAGGCAGCAGCACCACAGGAAAATCTCTGGTGGTTATTTGGATCACAAATTGATTATTAGACAACAGTAATATGCAGTTGTGACAAAGGCAAATGTCATTCAAGGATGTGTTAACAGGAGTGTGGATAAGGGGGATCCAGTGGATACAGTGTACTAGCAAAAATACCCGGCGTTGCTCGGGTCCGTTGGAGGGGGGGGGGGAGGTGGGAGAGAGCTGAGCGAGTGGGGGAGCCGTTGGAGTGGGGGGAGGGGGGGAGATTTTTAAAATTTTAGATTCTTACCTGAGGGGGGAGAGAGCTGAGCGAGTGCGGGGTCCGTTGGAGGGGGGAGAGAGCTGAGCGAGTGAGGGGGCCATTGGAGTGGGGGGAGGGGGAGAGATTTTTAAAATTTTCTATTCTTACCTGAGGGGGGCGAGAGCTGAGCGAGTGGGGGGGCGTTGGAGAGGGGGAGGAGGGAAGAGAGCTGAGCGAATGGGGGGGCCGTTGGAGGGGGGAGGGGGCAGAGAGCTGAGCGAGTGCGGGGTCCGTTGGAGGGGAGTATTATTACATCATAACTGTGTCACAGAGAACAGCAGCTGCCCAGCTGATGTTAATGGGCTTTAAAGAATTTCACCCCTAGGGGGCGTCAGAGGTGAGATTTGGAAAATTTTCGATTCTTACCCTGATTAGGACCCTAAAGCCTATAACTGTACCAAATTTCAAGTCTCTAGCTCAAACGGTGTGGAAGGAGTAAGGGAACGTACATACATGCACGCATACACCATTTGACTTTTATATATATAGATATAGATTTTGATTTTCAGAAAGCCTTTGACAAAATCCCTCACCAAAGGCTCTTATGGAAAATAAGCAGTCATGGGATAATAGGGAAGATTCTCTCATGGATTGGTAACTGGTTAAAAGATAGAAAACAAAGGGTAGGAATAAATGGTCAGTTTTCAGAATGGAGAGAGGTAAATAGTGTTGTCCCACAAAAGTCTGTAATGGGATCAGTCCTCTTGAACATTCATAAATGATTTGGAAAAAGGGGTAAATAGTAAGGTGGCAAAATTTGTAGATGATACAAAACTGCTCAAGATAGTTAATCAGGCAGACTGTGAAGAGTTACAGAAGTATCCCTCAAAACTGGGTGACTGGGCAACAAAATGGCAGATTAAATTTAAATGTTGATAAATGCAAAGTAATGCACATTGGAAAACAATCTCAACTATACATATAAAATGATGGGGTCTAATTAACTGTTACCACTCAAGAAAGAGATCTTGGAGTCATTGTGTATAGTTCTCTGAAAACATCCACTCAATGTGCAGCAGCAGTCAAAAAAGCAAACTATGTTCGGAATCATAAAAAAGTGCTAGATAATAAGACAGAAAATATCATGTTGACTTTGTTAATCCATGGTATGTCCATATCTTGAATCCTGCGTGAAGATGTGTTCTCCCCATCTCAAAAAAGATATATTGGATTTGGAAAAGGTTCAGAAAAGGGCAACAAAAATGATGTGATATGGAATGGCTTCCGTATGAGGAGAGATTAACAAGACGGAGACTTTTCAGCTTGGAAAAGAGACGACTAAGAGGGGATATGAGAGAGGTATAAAAATCATGACTGGTGTGGAGAAAGTAAGTAGGGAAGTGTTATTTACACTTCATAACACAAGAACTAGAGGCCACAAAACTAAATTAATAGGCAGCAGGTTTAAAACAAACAAAAGGAAGTATTTTATCACACAATGCACAGTCAACCTGTGGAACTCTTTTCCATAAGATGTTGTGAAGGCCAAGACTATAACAGGGTTCACAAAAGAGCTAGATAAATTTATGGAGGATAGGTCCATCAATGGCTATTAGGCAGGATCGTCAGGGATGGTGTCCCTAGCCCAGGGGTGGGCAAACTTTTTGGCCTGAGGGCCACATCGGAGTTCAAAATTGTGTGGAGGGCCGGGTAGGGAAGGCGGTGCCCTCCCAAACAGCCTGGCCCCGCCCCCTATCAACTCCCACTCACTTCTGGCCCCCTGACTACCCCCTCTCAGAACCCCCAACCCATCGCCCTATCTGGAGATCCCTTACTCTAATGGCCCCCCAGAGCCCCACCCCCTATCTAAGCCCCCCCTGCTCCCTGTCCTCTGACTGCCCCCTCCAGAGACCCCCTGCCCTTAGCCACCGCCCCAAGACCCCACCTCAAGCCCCCCTGCTCCTTCGCCCCTGACCACCCCCTCCACAGGTCTCCTTTTCCTTACTCACCCCCCCAGGACCCTATCCACTTATCCAAGCTTCCTTTTCCCTGACACCTATCTATACCTCCACCCCCAACAGGCCCCCTGGGACTCCCATGTGCCATCCAACCTCCTCCCTCCCCCCCCCCCACCTTCTGCCCCTTTAGGTAACCTGCCTGGCCCCGGTCCTCTTACCTCGCCGCTGCCTAGAATAGCGTGTCTGGCCCAAAGCCAGACACACGGCTGCGCTGATCTCCCAGAGCGTGCAACGTGTCTGGCCGGGAGCTGGACACGCTGTCGCGCAGCCCCGCCCAACAGCGCTGCTCACGCGGCCCTCTGGGGCCGCGGGGGAGGGAGACAGGGCAAGAGGGGCTGGAGCAGTTTCCCTACCGTGTCCTGCCGAGGCCCCAGTGCAGCAGCTGAGGCCGCGGGGGAGGGGCAAGAGCAGCCTCCCCAGCCAGACCTCGGGGGCCGGTTTGGAGGAGCCCGCGGGCCGGATCTGGCCCGCGGGCCGTACTTTGCCCACTTCTGCCCTAGCCTCTGTTTGCCAGAAGCTGGGAATGGGTGACAGGGGCTGCATCATTTGATGATTACCTTTTCTGTTTATAATCAGAGAGGTAGCTGTGTTAGTCTGGGTCAGCGGACGTGACTAAGAGTCCCGTGGCACCTTAAAGACTAACACAAGTATTGAAGGATAAGCTTTCGTGGGGTAATACCCACTTCGTTGGATGCATGCAGTGGAAGTATCCAGAGGCAGGTATAAATAAGTAGGCAAGACCAGGTTAGAGTTAGAGATAACAAGGTTGGTTCAGCCTGATTAGTCTAGAGAATGCTGATGGGGGATCAGATGATAGTCTTCAAATATGTAAAAGGTTGCTATAAAGAGAGTGACCAACTGTTCTTCTTGTCCACCAATGGTAAGATAAGAAGTAATTGGCAGCAAGAGAGATTTAGGTTGCATAGTAGGAAAAAAACTATTTAATTATAAGGATAATTAAACACTGGAGCAGGCTATCTAGGAAAGTTGTAAAATCCCTTCTATGGAATTTTTAAAGAACAAGTTAGATAAACACCTGTTATGAATGATCTATGTATATTAATCCTACCTCAGCCTGAGGGTGCGGTGTAAGGACTAGACGACCTCTTGAGGTCCCTTCCAGCCCTACATATCTATGATTACAAATCAGAAAGACTTCTAAAATCTTAATATAGAAAGTATATTATTCCTGACCTAAGACAAAATAGGACTTTCACTGTGCCAAGGTGTTCACCGTGGTCACAGATCAGGCTAGAAAAAAAACACTGTTAACACTGGTTTAAACTATGCCCTCACAATAAGTATTACTGTGCAGGTGTTCTAACTGTGATTACACATGCTTCCCCAGACAGCCTGGCCACTTGCATTAAATAGGGACATTTTCACAATACCAGGAAGACAAGGGACAGAATAAGGGCTACATTTCTACCAATTTTTATATTTTCTCTTCTATAGAAAGCAAAAAGTGTTAGAAAACAACAAAGGGTTTTTGTTGTTTCTCTTTAAAACAAGACCCCACTCAGACTGTACAAAAGAATTTACTTGTAGAGAGGCAGAGTACTACAAAGATTCTGCCGAAAGAGAACAAATCAGTAAGTCATAAACACGTAACACTATAATTTACATTTATAAAACAAATGAATATTTTCTATCAGGGTTCTCAAACTTTGTCGTGAGCATTCTTATGTTCAGGAAAAACCAAAAAACCAAAAACATAATTGCACTTCCCCATAGTTTACTACAACAACACAAAGAACTGAAAACCCTATACTTTCCAAGAATATGAGTAATAAAGTACAGCAGCTTAGATCAATTATAAATATAATAAGAGTGGGTGTTAAAAGTACCGATGTTATTTCCTAAAGCACCTTTCTTGTGATCTCACAGTTCTGTTCAAAAAGATTACACCTCACAGCAGCTAAAAAACCAAAACTGTACAAACATTCTAGGACATCGTAACATTCATTGACTGTGTGACACCTCCCCTCTGCTCCCTCCCCCCAACCCATTCTCAAATTCCCCGGGGCCCAGAGATGAAGATAGCAAGACTCACGCATACTGGGCTCACACGCAGGGAGTGGGTCACCCTTTAGTGCAGGTGGCCTGGTGCACAGGAGCTGTGGGCAGAACATGGCATTCAGAGGTCTGACTGCACCGTGAGCTCTGTGTAGGTCTGATGTGGCAGGAAGTCAATGAGGATGCTGAGTTGGTATCTGGGACCTGTCGCAGTCACCAGGGTTGAGGGGGAGTCAGACCTAAGGTGGGACCATCACTGGCTGGGAACTCTCCAGCTGTACAGCACAACATGGGAGGCAGTGGATCGCCCCTGGCAGGAACCACCGGGGTGTTGGCTCTCCCCGGGACCTGACCCAACCAGCCAGAGGGACTACAAGCCTGCAGGTAGTAGCTCCTCCCCCATGCGAGCAGTTGACCTCCAGCACAGGGAAATGGGGAAGAGATGGAACTAACAGTATCCACAGCACTAATGGCGAACCTCACACCAAGAGAGGGGCGCCGAGGAGGAAATGAACGGTGGGGCAGACTGGACGGAGAACTCTTCTGGTAAGCCCAGTTTGCCCCACCCCACTGCCCAGAGATGAGTGACGGCTCAGTGGCAAATGGAGGGGAGCCTCTGGGATACTGCAAGGCAGCGCCGAGGTGGCCAGGGGCCTTGGAAATGGAGGTGAGCCTCAATACCATTGCAAGGCACGGTTGAGATGGGGAGACACATGGGGCAGAAGGGAGCCCCTAGAATACTGTAGATCGGGGCTGGGCAAACCTTTTGGCCTGAGGGCCACATCAGGGTTGCAAAATTGTCTGGAGGGCTGGGCAGGGAGGGCTGTGCCTCCCCAAACAGCCTGTCCCTGCCCCCTATCTGACCCCTCTCCCACTTCCCATCCCCTGACTGCTGCCCTCAGAACCCCCATCCCATCCAATCCCCCCTGCTCCTTGTCCTCTGACCACCCCCTCCAGAGACCCTGCACCTTAAGTGTCCCTCCCAGAACTCCCTGCCCCTGATCCAACCCTCCCTCCCCGGCCCTCTTACCATGCCACTCAGAGTAGCATGTCTGGCAGCCACGCGGCCTGGCTGGAGCCACACATGCTGTTGCACTGCCCTGCAGGAGCACGCAGCCCCGCCCCACAGAGCGCTGCTCATGTGGCAGCATGGCTGCAGGGGAGGGGTACAGCAGGGGGAGGGGCTGAGGGTAGCTTCCCCAGCCGGGAGCTCAAGGGCCGAGCAGGATGGCTCTGCGGGCCGGATGTCGCCCATGGGTTGTAGTTTGCCCACCCCTGCTGTAGATGGTGCTTCAGCCAAAGAGAAAAGCACAGACGAAGATGGAGGGGCCCCAGTTGAGCTGGAGAAAAGGGCATGGGAGAAGATGAGGGGAATGAGAGGTGCTGGGATGCTGAGGGGAGAAATATGGGAAAGCAGGAAAGCTGCTGAGCTGCTGTGGGTAGGGCTGAGCTGGGGAGAAGAGCACCGGATGCAGCAGAGGAGCTCCTGCAAGCTGCTTCCCTTGGTGCTCACGACTCCCTGGGCAGAGCTCTGACTCCTTCTGCATACCCCCAGGGGGAGCAGAGCTCTGAATCTGCTCCAGCAGTACCACAACTCTAATCAGAAGACAGGTAACTGGTGTCTTTCCTGGTGCACACCCATGTTTCCAGAGGCAGGCCCCAAAGTTCACGAACATCTGCGCTGTATGCAATATTTACTGTACTGGAAATAATAACCTCCCCTATTTAAAATGTCTCAGTTGACAGATTAAAATCCTGACGTGGTTTTCTGAGGTTAACAAATCATGGATATTGCCCAAAATACTACTCCAGCTACAGGAATGTCCCTAAAGTGGTGTTAAAAATGTTTCAGTTATAATTAAGGCTAAGATTATGTTACCAAGGTCACAGATTCCTCCACTTTCAGAGACCTCCATGTCGACATTTCCCAGCCCCAGGGTGGCAGGTCGGTGCTGAGAGCCGAGCTCCGAGCCGCCATAAGCAACGGAGGGACCCTGCAGCTCCCAGCTGCTGTAGGTGGCAGGTGCTGGACCCCCCCTTTATGCAGTGGGGCTCAGGCTCTCATTCTCCCCTCCCGTCCCCCGTCAGACATATTTTGTGATGGTTATTTTTAGTAAAAGTCAGGGACAGGTCACCGGCAATAAACAAAATTCACAGACGCCTGTGACCTCTGTCTGACTTTTACTAAAAATAACCGTGATAACATCTTAACCTTAATTATAATCCAAACAGAATGCACCAGACCAATGGAGAAAGCGGCTCTGGTGGCATTTATTTAAGTGCTAAGGAAAGACAGCAATGAAAGGCATCATGCTGCTTGGTGTGCTGGCAAGGGAAGCAAGAGTAGAAGAAAAAGTAAGTGTTAGTCTGAAAGGCTTTGAACTTGGGATCATACATGCTATTAAAACAGTTTTAAAAGCCCCATTTTGAGTCTAAGCTACCACTACATCTCAGGTTAAACAAACTAACCAGTCTAACTTTACTCTGATGGATTAGCATAAGAACATCCTTGACATAAGACCCTTAATATCCATAACATCCTTTCTTAACATAAGAAACCCTCAAAAGAACTACAGCTGTAATACACTCTGGAATTTTTAGAGTGAATTTCAGTTCTCTAAACAGGCAGACCTTGGAATTTACAATATGTAACCACTAGGGACAGTAAAAACCCTCCTCCTACAAACTGCTTGCATAAGTTTTTATTTGCAACATTTTCAGTTCGTTGATCCAGATTTCAGCTTCCGATCTCTGCACTATTCTAAATATCAAATATTGATAGCTTACTTTCAACTTGTGGTAGAACAGCTCCTATGCTTCAAGCCGAAGGTGCTGGTAGGAAACATTTCCTGATAATGAATAGGAAGTGCAGATGTTCTCAAGGTCTGCAATGTCTATTGTATTAGACCAAGTCATCTCATTAGACCAGGAGTCAGCAACGTGTGGCACGAGTGCCAAAAGGTGGCACACGAGCTGATTTTCAGCAGCACTCTGCTGCTGGTCTGGGGTTCTGGCTGCTGGCCCCTTGCCAGCCGGAATCCCAGCTGCTGGCCAGCTCAGACCGCTGCCTGCCTGAGGACACTGGAAAACTCAGCAAGGAAAAAGCAAGGGCAAGGATCACACTAAACTGATAAGATCTGCATTTTAATTAAATTTTAAATTAAACTTCTTAAACATTTTAAAAATCTTATTTACTTTTTATACAATAGTTTAGTTATATAATATTGACTTACAGGGAGAGACTTTCTAAAAATGTTAAAATGTATTACTGGCACAAGAACCTTAAATGACAGTGAATAAACGAAGAGCTGGCACCGACCCCTGCATTAGACTATTAAATTTACAACGGTTATATTTAGTGTGACTGGATATTTTATCACTGATCCGTCTACCCTGAGATTTGTGTAACACTTACACTGACCCTCCCTAAAGTGCTGTTCAATAGATCTCAATTAATAAATTTAGATCTTTGCTTCCACTCTCAAATTCTTTCATCTTCTGCTTGACAGTGGGGTAAGCATGAACTTAACATGATTTTTTCTAAATTAAAACTAAGTATTTTCCCTCATACATAAGTCTGGGATAGCCAGCATTGTTTGGTGCATTCACTTCTAAGCTGGAATTCTAGTTAGCCACTTTAGCCACAGGGAGAATGGCTTCACACTATCTTATTGTTCACAAGTAAGTATTTAACACTGTATTTGCCTAGAGAGGCAGTTTTTAAAACACAATCTATATTAGCAAGAGAATCTTGTGTAAAGTGGTCAGAAACTTAAAATATGGCTTGAGATCAATTACATTTCAATATTTTTTAATTATAGCAAAATATTTCTGAAGGCAGGAGTACCTGCTGTTTATTTAACCACTGAGAGATGCTACCAGCTTCTGCTTCCTCCCTGTTGTCAACACACCTTAATGAAGTGTTGATAAATGTGTCCGTGCAACAAGTTATACAACTTTTATTGAAGTGCTAGAATTAAACTGCTGTTGGGTGGCCACACTATGCTCCTTGTGCCGGTGGAGCGCATCCACATTAGCTGGTCTTTAACTGCTGTGGGTTGGGGGGAGGGGCAGAGTAAGTTCAGACAGTGGCAGGAAGGAACTAGACCTGGGGCAGGGGGAAACCCCCGAATCAGTCCCCATCTCTCTGCACCTCTCTCTCTCTCTCTCTCTCTCTCTCTCTCTCTCTCACTCACACACACACACACCTGTCTCTGTGTTCAACAGCACAAGCATTCCACATTAATGGTTTACTTTGTGTCCCAAAGGAGATCAGCACAGCACACAAAGGCTCTCAGAAATGGAGCAGAAATGGGTTTTTTGCAATGCTGCAACTGAGTTTTGTGCACTGAGTGGCTTGGCACTAAGTGGCTTGGCACTAAGTGGCTTGGCAGCGTGTACACCTTGGGAGTTACACCGCAGAAAGCTGCTTTACTGCGCACTAACTTGCCAGTGTAGGCTAGGACTAAAACCAAGTATAATCGCTCTACCTTTCACAGTCTAGAAAGGTGACTAGGAATGTGAACCAATGAACGTAGCCTCTTCTCCCCACACAACACTGCCTTATATCAGAATAAAAAGAGTACTGGAAACGGATGTCAATATTGAAACAGCTACTCATCATGAACAAGTGTTAAGCTATCATTTCATAATAACCAGGAACTAAAAAAGGAAGAGCCAGATTAAATACCCATCCATGTTAGTAAATGCGCCAGAGACAACAGTTTATGTTTTACATCTACCGTAGTTATGTAGGAATTAACACAGAACCCAGGAAACTACCAGTAGCTAATATCCTAAGAGAAGTCAGGAAGAAGGACAGTGATTGTGTCCTATAATCCCCTGCAAAATTATTCTCCTTCTACACTTAACTTTGTTCGTGGCACCCCTCCAAATTTCACCTGGGTTTTTCCTATAAAATTCAGCTTTCCTATGTCTGACCATCTCCTTCTCTTTTCTTTTGTCATTCTTGCCATTCACCTCATTCTTATTCCTCTTACTTTTTCTCCTTTCTGCTGTTTCACCAATTTTTTTTCCTGTGTTCACTACACCCAGATTTCCTCCACGTGATTTTACTAAGTAGATGAAGAGCCAGAATGGGCATTTTCTCAATCTCTATTTCTATGAAAACCCTTCGACTACCATGTGCTTTTTCTGATCCCTGATAACATTAATACATATCAGTGCATAACAGTTAAAAACATTCAAATTTTTTATGTATACATTGACAGTTTTTAATTTCTTCCCATTCTCTAGCCTTAAATTACTACGGAGGATATTTAGCCTTCTGGTTTTGAAAATTTTGGCCAGTGTGTATAAGAAAAGTACGGAATAACTTTGGTCATGTATTGAAAGTTAGAATGACTTGTTATTGTTAACTCTGAAACAATTTTTTTTTAATTGACAAAGATTTTATGCCACTAAGAGAATTTTTTTTAATCGAGGTACAGTTTTTACCCCTATAATGCAAACACTTAATGCACACATTTAATTTTAAGCATGCGTCGTCCCATTCACTTCACCGGATCTATTTCATTTTACTAAACTAACTATCTGTGCTTAAGTATTTGCAGCATCAGGGCCTTAATATTCAACATCTTTTAGCCTATAGCTAGAAAATGTTAGAGGGTTAGAAAATTCAGGTAAGACACTGACTAGTAATGGCATTCAAAACCAAAACACTCAACATTTATAATTTACTTCATTATACATTTTAATGTAAAGTTACACCACAATTTTTCAAATTAGTTTTACAATGCCTCAATCGGATTTAAATTAATGTTTAAAAAATAAAGCATGTGATTTAAATTGCTCAACACTGACACACACACACAGAGCAGACATGTCTACATAGTTGTTCTCCCTCCTTCCATTGCCAATCTCCAAGGCCATAGGTCAGGTCTCGCAGATTAATGTCTCTCAGAGCAGATGCTAAATTTAAAGCGGTCAGTTGATGTCCATCTCAAGATACCTTTAAACTTTACAACAAGGCAAAACAGTCGTTCACTGGCCCACTCAAAAAGGAGTAGTCAGAGTCAGGCCACTTCCCTGGCCAGGCCCAGCTGGAGGAGGACATCCTACGCCCCCTGCCCCAGCTTCAGGATTGCTCACTGGAGGAAACAGCCAGCCCTTTTTAAAAAACCTTGTCCGCTGAGCCCTGATTGACTTCTGCCCACTCTCTAGCCACTAGAGGACTAATTCTCCTTGGTTCCACAGCAACTGATCTACGGTGGTCTCTGCAGGCAGTGAGTTCTAAACTCACTGCTCTTTCTCCCTCACCAGAAGGACACCTTCTTTCAGCTGGGTGCACACTGGCAGCAAGACCCCCAGTAGGGACCATCAAATGCCTGGTGCATACCATCACAGGTGACATAACAGGCCTGGTAGGGCATAGATCTCATCACACCCTGAAACTAATGCCTCTGCAACAGCCAGTCAAAGCAAGAATAGGAGATACTGTATTAGGTAAATGAACCCAGACCATCTCAGGGTATGTCTACACTGAAAACACAACAAGAGAGGAACGAAGAAAGAATGAAAGAAACAAAAACCCCATGTATGGCAGTGAGCTGAAGAGCCTGGGTCTACAGACTTGGGCTGACATTTCAGCACTATAAATAGCAGCATAGACGTTCCCGCTTGGGTTCTGAAACCCAATGTGGGGGATGGGTCTCAGAGCCTGAGTGGGAATGTCTACACTGCTAGTTGTAGTGCTGTAGCATGAGCCCGAGCCAGTAAATCCAGGTTTGAGACTCACTGAAGGGTGGTTTTGTTTTATTTTATTTCAGTGCAGAGGTACCCCCGTGAGCCCAGTGAGACGCAGAGTGGCCATTTTCCCAAGGATTTGTAATCCCCACAGATTTATGAATAGGTACTAGACAAAGTTAAGAACGAGCATGTTTCCTCAAAACCAAAGCCATAATGCCGCACAGGTACTCTCTCTGGGAACAGCGTAATGTTTTAAAATCTCATTCTAGTGACAGATATTCTCAAAGATAGAGATTGCCTCTTTACAGGTAACTTGAACAATTCTAAACCTGATGTATTTACACTTCTAGTTCAACTTCAGAAAGCTGCCTGCATCCCAAGTAAGGAGAAAAAGACTCTGCGGAAAAGATGACTGTAGTGTTGATACTTTGTAAAATTGTTTTCTCCCGCTGGTGATATTTGACACATTTGATAGATTTTGATCTTCTCTTTATAATTGCACATTTATCATAGGGGGGAAAGGATTGAGATAAAGCAATCTGGATACATCAACTTTCAGGATTAAACCAACAAACACTGCACTGTAGTCTTGCTTTACCAGCACGTAATGAGACGGTAGTTAGAATAATATAAATGTATTCCTGCCCATCCCATCCCATCTGCAGCTTGATATTTTCTTCTAGGCTCATTTTTCCCTTTAAGTCTCTCAGCAGTGAAGAATCACCCAGGATGTGTTTTGTAGTTTGCCAGTTTCCTCACCAATTTCAATCACAGAAGTGGAGAGTTTGTCAGAGGAGCTATTAAGGAAAATGTGGTTCTGAGCCAGCCTCAGGGTCTGGAGTGCTGGGAGTGGTACTAATTATTGTTGCTATACTAGCTCTGGGAAAAGCCTTAACACACTACACAGCAGGTACACTAAAAAATACTTTCAACTGTGTGATTCTAATAGAGACGGAAAGAAGCTATCAGGTCATCTAAGTCCAACTCCCTGCCAAAGGATTGTTCCCTACAGTAAATTGTCTAGTGCTATGTCCAGCCTTATTTTAAATGTCCCAAGTGCTGGGGCTTCTTCCACTTCCCTTCAGGGACTAATCCTCAGGTTTTTTGCCATGATATTTGGTATAAATATTCCTTTTCTTAGTTTTAGCTTATTACTCCTAGTTAGATCTCTGAATACAATCTTAAATAGTTGCCCTCCATTGTTGGCATTTTCCACCAGTTCAAATATAGGTTAGCTCATGTTCACCCTTTAACATCACTCGGCTAAGATTTAATTCATTTTTCCCCTCACAAAATCAATCCCACCAACCAACCTCAGCCACTTTTATAGCTCTCCAAACTCCTCTATATTTGTCTATATTTTTTTGGTACTGAACAGGCTGGTGTTTTGAGGCACCTCCTCTTCCATCACATCAAGTTCAGATTCTTTCCTAACCCTCAAGGCCCTTAACTATTTTGACTCTTCCTATTTACTTGCTCTGGTCTCAGATCACATCTTCACTTTCCACCCCTAGTGATGCCAACTTTTACAGCCTGCGAAGCTGCTCCTCTCACAAACATCTTTGTGCTTTCTTTAATATTAGCTTTTATGTATGCGATTTCCTCCTTGAACTTGAGTACATGAGGTTTCAAATCCTTCGGCAACAAGGCTTACAGGAAGTCAGCCAGCGTATGATGCAGTAATAATATTAGCTAATGCATATTAAATATAGTTATTTATATATTTTTCTGCCTCTCCTAACTTCTGGATGTTGCTAGCCTCCTCTACAACCTTTCCCAAGGTCGATTTGTGAAGTTGTCACTTTCACCATCACAATCCCCATCTTTCCTCATTTTTCAGAAAAGAAAACGCTTAAAAAATTGCAGTTAGACCAATTCAGTGGTCAGGTCAACCTCCATTCTAAGTTAAACAGCAGAGGCGTTTACTGCACATTAACAGTCACCAGGGATCTTCACGGGCCCTTTGCAGAATCCAGCATGCACAGATGTCATTGAAACCAAATTAAAAACCTCAGAACATCGCAGCATTTTTCTTCAGAGTGTTGCAGTTCTGCTCATATTCCACACACCCCAGAGAAGGCTATAAAGGGCTGGTCCTCACTACCGGGGGGGATCGACTGCAGATACACAACTTCAGCCATGTGAATCACGTAGCTGAAGTTTGCGTATCTGCAGATGACTTACCTGCCGTCCTCACGACGGCGGCAGTTGGCGGCGCGCTCCCCCGTCGACTCCAGCTTGCGCCTCCCGGCGAGCTGGAGTTCCGGAGTCGACGGGGGAGCCGCGGGCGATCGATTTCTCGCGTCTTTACAGGATGCGAGAAATCGATCGCCAAAAGATCGATCGCTACCCGCCGATCCAGTGGGTAGTGAAGACCAGCCCATATAGAACACACTTTTTGTAAGAGACTTATATAGGAAGAGAGGGGCTGAGTCCTAGAGGAAGTCTCCACTACAATAAACCATTTCTTGCAAGAACAGGACAAGCAGTTTTCACTTGAGTCTAGCCCATATGACTTCGTTCTGTTTCTGACACTGAAAGAAAGATCAGAGCAGAACAGGAAATCCACTAGTTTTCTTTATACAATTACTCAGAGATCTCCCTCCCAAGCCCAAATATTGCACTATTTTTAAACGGGGCACATTGCTAAGAAAGGTGCCAAATGACTGCTGCAGGCCAGTGACGCCTGAGCGTGTCACAACAGCTGTCCAGAGGAAATCACTGACATAGCCCCCTTAGTTCTAGTCCATGAATCATTCAACAGTCAGTGAGGGCAGGGAGCAGAAGGGGAAGAACCAAACCCTGGAGGAAAAGTGAAAGATGGAGACTACTGTACTGTATTATACAAGACACAGCAGGACCTGCAATTTGTATTTTATCACAATCTCTGGCTAGTCCTAAAGATAGTTTCAGAACCATCGCTCAGCTGACACCTCACTCCTAGGTGCCTTAATTTCTGCTGGTAGCATTTACAAATCCACCTAAGCTGCCTCACAGCAGAGGTGCTGGAACAATTTGTACAGTGGGGATGCTGAGAGCCATTGAACCAAACTGTAAACACTGCACATAATGGAAACTCTTTCAAGCAGGGGGTATGGCAGCACCCCCAGCATCCCTAGTTCTAGCACCTATGCCCCACAGCTAATGAGCTGCTTGGAGCGCTACCTAAGGGGGAAGCCCTAGTGGCCCTGAAGTGGGATTCTCATATTAGACAGGGGGAAGGCCTATCCCACCAGTAGGGTTAAATCCTGTAGGTGTGCTCTGAGATACCTATCATAAAAGATAGCCAGGCGTAAGCAGGGTTGATGTGTCCTCAGCCTGGTAGTTCAGACAATCATCTGGGATGTGGGAAACCTGGGTTCCTGCTCCTAATTAGGGAAAGCAGAGATTTGAATTCAGGTCTGCCACATCCCAGGTGAGGGATAGGTCAGCGAGAGTTTATTGCACAAGTCTGGGTTTCAGCTGCTAGGGTGGGAATTCCCTAAGTGGCTGACCTGTTTGAGGCACCTACCTCCAGGAGGTGCTGCATGGCTGGGGATCCCCAAAATGGAGCAAGGCATCTATCTCTGACCCATCAGTCCTGTGCCTAAAGACCCAGATCAATGGGAATTACCGTATATACTCGAGTATAGGTCGACCCGAATATAAGCAGATACACCTAATTTTACCACAAAAAGCTGGAAAAGTTATTGACTCGAGTATAAGCCTAGGGTGGGAAATGCAGCAGCTACCGGTAAATTTCAAAAATAAAAATAGATACCGTATTTTTCGTCTTATAGGACGCTCCGGCCTATAAGATGCCCCCTCGTTTTTTAATAAAAAATCCGGACAAAAAAAAAAAAAAAAAGCGCCTCGCTCTCCCGTCCCCGCTGCGCGGGCGGGCTGCCGAGGTTCCCCCTTCCCCGCCGCAGGCGGGCTGCCGAGGTTCCCCCCTCCCCGCCGGACCAAAAAAAAAATGTGCGCCCCGGTTCCTCCCCTCCCCGCCGGACAAAAAAAAAAAAAAAAAAAAAAAGCGCCTCGCTCTCCCGTCCCTTCCGCGCGGGCGGGCTGCCGGGAGCGTCCCGGTTCCCCCCTCCCCGCCGCGGGCGGGTTGCCGGGAGCGCTCCCGGCAGCCCGCCCGCGGCGGGGAGGGGGGAACCGGGACGCTCCCGGCAGCCCGCCCGCGGCGGGGAGGGGGGAACCGGGACGCTCCCGGCAGCCCGCCCGCGGCGGCGGGGACGGGAGAACGAGGCGCTTTTTTTTTTTTTTGTCCGGCGGGGAGGGGAGGAACCGGGGCGCACATTTTTCACTGACTCGAGTATAAGCCGAGGCGGCTTTTTTCAGCCCAAAAAGTGGGCTGAAAAACTCGGCTTATACTCGAGTATATACGGTAGGTGCCAAAATATCTTTGTAGATCTAGGCCTAAATGCAGTCCCTTTCCTCTACATTTCACTCCTGGCTAGTTCAGGAGAATCCCCACTGAGCTGGCTGGCTTCTGAGAATTTGTTCCTTTGGTGCTTAAGTCCCCCGCTGCATTGTATGGGGAGCCTAGGCAACTAACCTGGGCTGAGAATTCCACTGGGTGGCAACGTTCAATGCTCAGCGTTGCAATGCCGAAGTACCTTTGTGGATCTGGCCCCTTGTCCTTTGATTCATCCACTTTCTTAGAGGTGTTCACTAATACAGAGCAATCTGGATTGCTCGGTAAATTGGGCGCAAGAAAACGTTGTGTGTTTTAATATGGCTAAATTAAATGTATATGTCTAGGAACAAAGAATGTAGGCTACTATTTACAGGTTGGGGGACTCAGTCTTGGGACAGTGACTCTGAAAAAGCTTTTGGAGTCATGGTGGATAGATAGTCAGCAGAACCTGAGCTGTCAATGCAACCCTGTGACCCATATTTTCTGTGTGTATATCTATCTTACCTACTGTGTGTTCCATTCTATGCATCTGATGAAGTGGGCTATAGCCTATGAAAGCTTATGCTGAAACAAATTTGTTAGTTTCTAAGGGCTGGTCTCCACTGGGGGGGGAAATCGACTGTAGATATGCAATTTCAGCTACGTTAATTACGTAGCTGAAATCGACGTCTCTACAGCCGACTTACCTCCCATCCTCACGGCGGTGGCGGTCAGCGGCGCGGTCCTCCGTCGACTCCAGCTTGTGCCTCTTCATGAGCTGGACTTCCGGGGTCGACGGGGGAGCCGCTGGTGGTCGATTTATCGCGTCTTAACGAGACGCGATAAATCGATCACCAAAAGATCGATCCCTGCCGGCTCAAGTGAAGACAAGCCCTAAGGTGCCACAAGTACTCCTGTTCTTTTTTCAAAGGGCGAATGTGATCCTTAGATGGCTATACAAGGAGCAGAGAGGTTATTTTACCTGTGTATTTGGCACAGAGATGACTGCTGCTGGAATACTGTGTCCAGTTCTGGGGTCCACAATTTAAGAAGGATGTTGACAAATTGGAGAAAGTTTAGAAAGGAACCATGACAATGATTAAAGGATTAGAAAACATGCTTTATAGTGACAGATACAAGGAGCTCAATTTACTTAGCTTAACAAAGAGAAGGTTAAGCAGTGACGTGATTAAGTAAGTACCTAGGTGGGGAAGAAATACTTTATAATGAGCTCTTTAGTCTAGCGGGAAAGATATAACATGCTCCAACAGCTGGAAGTTGAAGCTAGACAAATTCAGGCAGGAAATAAGGCATTTTTAGAAAAACAGTGAGTCAATCAATGATTGGAACAATTTACCAATTGTGGCGGTGTGGACTCTCCGTCATGGAATTTTTAAATCAAGGTTGGATGTTTTGCTTTGCCTCCCATTCAACAAAAAGAAACAACGTGGAGCTTTTAGAGGTAGCATTTATATAAGGCAGAAATGAAACAAGAAAGCCAGCAAGGGGCTCAGTCACACTCTACCAGGCTACTGCTGTCCTCAAACATAAAACATACTTGAAGAACTAGAATTTTGCCAATTTATTGCTAAAGAATTAAGACCCAGGAGTGAGATCCTGTAAGATAATGGACAAAATACCTGTAACCTACCTCTTTGTGTAAGAAATCCTTAAATTCCAACTACAAACCCTCTATCATAGGATGCTAAAGTGGGACTTATGATCTTATTTTAGAGACTTCAACTAGTCTTATTGTCAATTCAGAATCAAGTTTCCATTAGCTTTAAGATGGGCTTATGTGCAGAATGATGTCACAGTGTCCTTAGAGAGCAAGTCATGATGATCTATAATGTCAGAATGTAAAAATAAGCTAAAGCAACTGACAGTCTCAAACAACACAGCCCAGGTGTTATTCTGCCATTACAACTGTCCCATATCTACATCAAAGGATATTTTTAAAAGTTCTACTTGTATTAGTCTCAGTCAATTTATTTCAAGTATTTTGTCTATTCTATGTTTTACAGAAGGGTCACAATTGATACAGTTGTTATTGCCATATTTCTAATTTTACGTACCTTCCCCAGTCTGGTCTCTGTGCTCTTCCATTATGTAATGTGGCTATGCTAAATTAAAGTGTCTCTGCTACAGAGCATTCCCTGGCTAAAGTTCACACAATATTTTTTTCTGATAACTCTGCAATAAAAAAAAGACTACTTTCTAGGTAGATGAATTAGAGATGTTCTAGAAGTTAGCAAGAAAACTTATTTTTGTTCAGCATTTCTGTTCAGCATTACTGTGAACAATGTATGCACAGGATGAAAATTTGAACTAAAATATGGGGAAGCAAGTTAAAGATTTGATAGGTATTTTTGGTGGGTGAAGGCTGACGTGCTTGAATATTTTAACAAGAGTCCAAAGCTTGAACTAATTGCTTTTGACAGATGGCTTGAATTGTAATTGCAAATAGATACTACAGATCTACAGAAATAAAATCTAACAATTTTCAAGTATCTGAAGAACTCTGCAACTTCCTACTTCTATTTCTTCTGACTGAGAGAAGAATATGGCATTTAAAATCTGTATCCTCATAAATTGTCTATCAAGGAGACAACGCTCTCCAGTAGATCTTCTGAAAATTTAAAAATTATTTTAACACTGCAGACACATCCAAAAAACAAAACCAAGAAACGGAGCTTGGCTGACTAATCAAGATCTACTAGAGACACTGCTTTCCACAATGCTCCATTATTTTTAATTTTAAAGAGACTCAGTACTTTAGAATACTCCAAGACGTTGTCCAGATAATTGGACAGGGGCACGCTTGCAAGGCGGTCGGCCCATTTAAAAGCCTGTGGTGCCGGGGATGAGCAAGACTGATCTAAGGAGAAGCCCAGCAGGCAGCTGCTAGGCATCAGGAGATCCAACTAACCAGCAGCTAATGCTAGGTTCTGATCCCTAGCTGGCCTGGGCGAGGGAAGGCCAGGAGAGACAAATACTGCTGGGCTTCTCCTTAGGCCAGGGCTTGTTGTTCTGCAGGTCATTAAAGGGGCAGACCCCCGAACCCCCCTCCCCCCCCACTACAGGCATTCTTCCTACAAAGCATCGGTCTGGTGCCTGAATAAGTGCAATATGAAGCCAGAAGAACAGTAATTTGTTTCTAATCATGGAATCTGAATACTTCAACAACAGAGCACCATGGCTGATCACAGTACAAGTGATGACCAGATATTTAAAGAATTCAATAAACTTAAACGACCTCTTCCTTCTTAAAGCAATTCCCAAGTTTGGGATTCAGCTCCCTGATCAGCGTTGATTGTCTCAAAGATTGCTGAGCTGCTCAGCACTAGAACTAGCACGCAGGACAACTAGACAAGAGAAGCATGTGTTTAGTGTATTGTAGTCCTCATTTTTTTAAATTCAGCCCAAAATAGGGATTTAATATACAACTGGGAGAAGGATAAGATTTATGAAATGGAATACTGGAATTCACACTTCGGATCACTGAGAAGTGTGCATGCACACTCAAGTAAGGATGCTCACCTTTTATCCGGCATTTTATTGAAGAAAAATATGAGAGCAGTTTTTATAATTACATTAAATAAATTCTCATCCTACTCTAAAATAGTCTGTAGTCTCAGATTCTAGTATACCAACTTTTCTGCTTCACTATTTATCAAATCAAAGTCAAGAGAATTACTGTGTCAATTAAATTATTGTTCTAAATCAGAGTGCCTGCGCCTCCATGTAGGAGCTGGAGTGGTGACATACTGCTTGAGGTAAGCACCACCCAGAACCTGCACCACTGAGCCATCCCCCTGCACCCCAATCCCCTGCCCCAGCCCTGATCCCCCTCCTGTCCTCTGAACCCCTTGGTCCTAGCCCAGAGCACCATCCTGAACCACAAACCTCTCATCCCCAGCCCCACTCCAGGGCCTGCACCCCCAGATGGAGCCCTCATCGCTCCCCACCCTCCTCCTCCCTCACTTTGAACGTCTCATTTCTGGTCCCACCCCAGAGCTCGCACCCAATCCCAATTTTGTGAGCATTCATATCCCCCACACAATTTCCATACCCAGATGTGGCCCTCAGGCCAAAAAATGTGCCCACTTCTGTTCTAAAGAGAGGAGGACAGTTGTAATCCAGCACTATAGTCCGTTGGCAATATTTATATCTAGTGTTTCAGTTCTGGCCAATGATTACCCAAATTGCACATAGCACAGGAATTTTTCTCTAAATTCTTACTCCAAGGTGGTGTTTTCATTAGTCATGCACTGGATCCAAACATCATTACTGGAAAGGTTAGAAACAGAAATTATGTTCAAGCTTTTGTCAAATATTAATTTCTATTTAAGAATAACATGTATACGGTAGGTGAAAACTGTTACTGCATAGATAAAACCATGTTTATCAGATTGAAGGTGACACATTTAGCTATGTTTTAGGAATAATTAGAACGTGTATTGTCCAAATTAAAAACATATACTTAAAATAAAAATTCTCTTACACGTTTTGGAAAACTTGATTTTCTCTTTGGTAGAAGGTAAGTGGTATACCAGTCTACAGTGTAATGCTCTTGGACTATCTGAACTAAGAAAGTTTCAAAGGTGGTCTTGGACTGTCGTTCTATACTCTCGCGGCTATGCACGTCAGTCATATTTTTAGGTACAGGTAAACAGCAGTGATATTCAGTTCCACCCAACGGGCTATAAAAGAGTAAACATGAAGGGATTATGTCCTCTAATTTATGACCTGCATTGTAAATTCATTTGCCCAATACTTCTGAACCGAGGCCTTTATCCATCAAATTAAGAGTTATGCCAGCAAATCTAGGCCAACTCTAGCAATTTCCCTCAGTGTTCTGCATAACCAGGACACCAAAAAGAAATTAATACACTGCAAACGCTGATCTTGGTAACAGCACCTATTTTTTCATGACAGGCTAAAGAAGGTAAAAGTATTTACTGTAGATACAGTGTATTAATCAATTTCATGCAGCTTATAAAAAGAGAACACATTTTCATACTAAGGACTATTTTACAGATTTCTTTCTTCCCCTAGAAGAAAAACTAATTATTTCTCCCTATGCTTACTTGTCTCTTTTCCCAACCAATGCCTTAGCCACAGTGTAGTGTAGGCTACAATTATTTTCTCCCACATATGAGTGACATTCTAAGTAGTGATGGAAGAGGTTAAGAAGTGAGGCAATGTCTTTGTTCCCAACTACAGAACTGCACCACCTCCCATTGATTTAGATTAGGAAAAAGAAATTAGCTTCTCAGTAGGTCTACTTTCGCGCGTGTTATGCACATATTGTACAGAATTAATTGCTTCACAAAAAACCCTGCAAGATTATGATTGCTGCATATTCTGTGGATGAATTCTGAATATAGGATCACTTGGATCTGATTAGGCATCAGTATTGTCATTTGATATATGGAGATATACCTATCTCATAGAACTGGAAGGACCTTGAAAGGTCATTGAGTCCAGTCCCCTGCCTACACTAGCAGGACCAAGTACTGTCCTCCGACAGATTTTTTTTTTGCCCCAGATCCCTAAATGGCCCCCTCAAGGATTGAACTCACAACCCTGGTTGCTCAAACCACTGAGCTATCCCTCCCGACCTGCATTTATAATGCTGTGTATCAGAAGAGCAGCAATTAAGGTAAGCACCACCTTGTTTGGGGACAGGGGCAGCCAGGCACTGTTGCGTACCCTGCTCTGCCAAAGAACTAGTTCATGTCCCGACAACCAGGCTGCATATGCTACTGCATAATCATTTTGTAACTCATTCGGTTATTGAGGACTGCAACCTCGGAGTATTCTCAGAGCCTTGGTCTACACTGAGGGGATCGATCTAAGATACGCAACTTCAACGACGAGAATAGCGTAGCTGAAGTCGACGTACTTAGATCAACTTACCACGGCGTCTTCACGGCGGTGAGTTGACTGCTGCTGCTCCCGTCGACTCCACCTGTGCCTCTCGCGTTAGTGGAGTACAGGAGTCGATGAGTGAGCACTCGGGGATTGATTTATCGCGTTTAGACTAGACACTATAAATCGACCTCCTGATACAGCGATCGCTACCCACTGATCTGGCGGATAGTGTAGACAGACCCAGAGAGTATATGTGAAAGATGGATGGTGTTCTTATCCAGTCCTAGGGAGAGAGCTCTCTACTACCACCATGAAAGAAAAGACTACTTGGGTTTGTTCCCAAATACATTTTTTCCCCCAAAAATAGAAGCAGAACTGGTGAATAAAGCTGGTCCAAAATTTTCTATTAAAACTTTTGATGGGAAATAAGATTTTTAACAAAAAGAAACATTCACATAAAGTATCTACTTTCCTCCCCCAAAAAATTTGATTTGAAGTTGGAAAAGTGAAAAAAAAGGTTTCCACAATAAAAAGTCCTCCTGTTCGCCGCCTCACCCCATGTAATATTTCAGATGATTTTCCAACCACCTCTTCCGGCAAGACTTTTATGTTTCTTAGGGATGAGGTACAGCTGCTAAATCTTAACAGTAAGTGAAAATCTTTAAAAACGGAAGTAAAAACATTGCTTAACAGACAGAGAGAAGACTTAGTTATCTTCATTTTACAGCTAAGAAAATGAAGACAAAGTGGTTAGGTGACTTCCTTAAGGTTAGATAGCAAGTCAGTGGCAGAGCTGGGCTACAGACTCCAGTATAGAGAGGTATAAAACCAGATAGACTAGTAAGAGTTAGCCTGGTAAAGAAGGGAACCATTGCTAGTAGTCAAGAGAAACTGGATAATAGGGCAAAAGATTTAGGCCTGGTTTACATGTAGTTTTTGTGCTTCTTTAACTGTACTGATTCAGAAACAGACATAATTAAAATGGAACAATCCTTCATACGGATGCAGTAATACTAGTATTACGGTGACCAGACAGCAAATGTGAAAAATCGAGGTAGAAGTAATAGGGGCCTATATAAGAAAAAGACCCCAAAATTGGTACTGTATCTATACAATTGGGACATCTGCTCACTTTAACTACACCGGGGGGGGGGGGGAAATCAAGCGGGGGGGGGGGGGGGGGCAGAGGAACCGCTTGCGGTAATGTGAATTCGGATACAATGAGGTAAAGCAGCCCCGCCCCTGGAGTGCTGCTTTACCGTGTTATAACCGAATTTGTGTTATATCAAACCGCGTTATATATGGGGGTAGAGGTGTAGTATAAAGGTATATCTCGTACAACTGAGCTGAGTAAAAGCATTAAAGTTCATACAATAAATTGTTATCCAACTAGCTAGCAACCCCAGCTCCTTTAAAATGGCTGGTGTAAAGTGAATCAAGACCGATGAGAGTGAAACAAAAAAAAGCCATACCCCATTAGAAAGAGTTGGATTGCCAGTGTGACCTTGAACAAAACGAAAGAAGTAGAGAAGTATACAGTATTAAGTGTGTCCACATGCAGTCCACAATATCTCAGAAGCCTGCAATTATACCAGCGTTGTGTTAATTCAGTCATTTCTATTTTAGGTGGCTGGTGACTATTAGTAAGAATCTGAGGGTTACTACCACTTTCATAGCTTGACAACTGTATTGTAATACTGTTCCTACTATGCACTTGCAAATCTGTCCATAGCTGCATATTGTGAAACCAAGAAAAATGGGGCTCATACCTGTCATGTCTCAGTGCCCTCATATCAACATACACAGTGGTCGGGTCTGGTCCGGATGTTCCCTGTGAAATATAATATATTCTAGTTAGAATTTAGTTTACATGAATTTATAATTATATGAAATACAACATATTCTAATGGGAATAACTGTAAAAGTAATTTTATTGTTTAGGAATAGAAAAAATTGTCTATTAGTTAGGCTAATCAAATAACATTTATTTAGGGTACTAATAAAACCAAACTAAAACTTGATTATAATATATTATATAATTATACTGTTATAACAATCATAATATAATAACCTCCAAATATACCTACCCTAGGATAACTGTTGCCTTGTGGCTTGTGAGAACTTCAAATGATTGTAATAATTAAATGTCAACATAACCTTTTGGAAGCAAAAAAGCTTGACTATTCAGCACATCGATACTTACAAAAATATATTAAATGTTTTGTCATATAAAGGAATGCTGAAATTGCTGTGGAGACACAGTTTAATGGTAAAAGCATGTGGTCAGGAATGTGAAACATGATTTGTTAAGAATCTTCCACACATGCAAAGAGCATATATTTAAAGCTAAAGATATAAAAGCCAGTACGCATGACATGAACTGATATGGATTGAAAATCTATAAGCAATTATTCTGTTCCTTATCAGCTTTCCACTTTATATTTTTACTACCCATTTGTTGTCTTAATATTCAGTTACTCCGGTAGCAACAGACTGTTTTTACAGTGGTTTTGTACTCTGGAATGATTTTTCCCTTATCCAAGTGCTTAAACTCATCACCATGTATAATCTGAATTTCCTATTTCTAGTGATCTTTTCTTTCCTACATACTCCACTCTACAGTCAAGTAAAAAGCTAGAACAACTGCACAACTTTGTTTTGGAACAATGGAATTTTGGAAAGTCTGTTCTAAGAAGCTTAATGTTTTGAACACCAAATAATAGTTACAGAAACCTCTGTATCAGTTACTTAGGTTTTCAAGGAATATTACAGACCATCAAACCACGATGTCTTATAGCCACTTTAAGATACACAACACAATGTAATTCTTAGAAATGGACATCTTCAGCACCAAGAGAATTAAAACCAATTTGCTATTTTATGTTTCTACTACAATGCTTACTGGTAGCTCCACAATTTGTTCAGTACTGAAAACTGTGATGATGTTCTACGGATAAACAATTTCCACACCAAAAAGGAAAAAAGACATTACTAACATTTAATATTTACAATACAGACACTGAGCAGTAACCCACCACCAAGAGAGTCAAGGAGAAACAGCGCTGCGCATGCACGATAGCCTCTTTAGCTTGTAATAATACAAAATACAAGATACAACATCCTATCTAGCCATTAAAGATGTGATTTTCCATCTACTAATAAACTCAGCAGTGTAACAGACTAGTGCTAAGTGGAGAGCTTAGTTCAAGTATAGATGAATGTGGAAAAAAAACTAAAAAAAACTGTTACCCTTAATTTTTTTTTAAAAAAAACTGAATTTAACCAATTTGTAAAATAATGGAAACAAGTTGGTTAGAAAATGAAAGACCACCATCATGGCAATAGTTATTTTCAGTGTGAATGAAATAATTACTATAGCCAGCTAACTTTTCATGACGCCTGCATCCAGACAGAACTGTACTGGAGTTGCACATAATCACACACACAGAATCTCATAGTCCTCAAATCTCCAGACTCAATTTCTAGTCTGTCCCACTGTTGGAAGCTGATAGGTGGGTATTTAGGGAACGTGAAAATCCCCTACCTGCTCGGCCAGCTTCCCCAGCCTGTGAGGCTATAGCAGCAGGAATAGCAGGGATGAAGGAGAGAAGGAAAGAAAGTAACACAAGACAAAAATAACAACAACATATGGGAATGAAGGGTGGGAGGGGAAATAAAAAAAGAGAGGAAATGCAAAAAGCGGGGAGTAAAATAAAAAGAAAAACAATGTCAAATACAGGAATCTTACAAATTAACTATTTTACCATTAAAGGTTTAAAAAAAAAGTAAAAAATGAGGTGTCGATATTTTAGTAGAGCAACAGAAGAGACAGCAACAGATCGTTAACCTTAGACAAACAGACTTAAGTGATTTTAGGACACTACAGACAATGTTAGTAGACAATTTATGTTAAGCACACTATCTTTCATGTGAAAGTGTAAGTAAATATTATAGACTCGCTATTTTAAATGCACATAAATTGAAACAGAGGCTCCAAGTTTGCCATTATTCTTAACAAATAAAGGTTGTTAGTGATTACTTTTTTCCCTAAAAGCAGTAAGTATCTTTGAGATTTGTTTTATTTTTTTGGCAAAATTAGTTGGCAATGGAGGGGAAAAAAAAGATACTTACACATTTTTCACACAGATTAACCTGCTCATAGGGTAGAATAAAATCAAGGCTTCTTGTATAGTCTGATTTCTATATGTTCAAAACTAATTATGTAACTTGGTACTACAAAACTCCTTCATTCTTTGTCCACAAACCCTGGAATGCAGGGTGTGAAGCAGTAAAGGTAAATACTAATAAAAAGCAAATAGTTCAACATGAAGATTCAACATTACAGTGAAGTAACAATAAAAACCACAGAGATGATTATTCCTCTGTAACTAAGCCTGTTGTTTCAGATACTCTGGGGATGTAGCAACCACTCACTATCATGTGGAAAACCTAAACTCCAAAACGGCATGGGACTTGACCTATGATTGGTGAAGTTAGACAATTCCAGGAGCACTGGAGTGTGGTGCTCTGCTTTCATAAAAATATTAGTGCAAACAGAACTAGACTGTCAACTTGATAGCCTATAGGAAATTGCCACAGCAACAGCCAAAAATTGGTATATTTTGAATGAAGGGGAAGAGGGAGCATTTTTAAATAGGACATGTTTGCATATTACAGTGCTGCCTGAGAATAGCCATATAAATAATAATGTGTAGTTTTCACTGTATGCTATAAAACTGCAACTAAGCATGAGGCTAGCTAAGTGCAATAAGTCCAAGACCAAACATACACAAATGCAAAAATATTAACACTCCAATGCCAGAGTTGACTTTTAAAAATATCCTCAACTGCCCTCATAAAGGTTTTTCAATATGAGCTCAATGCATGTTTGGAATTTAATTTTCAACCTTGTCCTCTAATTCTATGGACACATGTAAATCTGGTAGTTAAATGACCGTGCTGCCTATCACCTGTGAACATAGAATTAGAGGCTGGGTTAAGATCTAGCTGAAACATTAACCCTGTGTATACAAATTCACTTAGTGTGAAACTAACTCTTGATTAGAAACAACAAGATATATTTTATAGATTCTTCTGTAAAAGTGTCAATTCAAAGCCAGAAAGCATATCCTTTCTTGTGTCTGATGTTTAGAAGAAGGAAAAGAAAACCACTCGTGTAGGGATAAATTTTTTCCTCTGAGACACCTGCCTAACTTCTATTGAAGTCAGGGACAACTGTGTATGAACAATATTGCCAACCACAAGTGTTTAAAATGCATGAATTGGGCAACAACAAAAAAATCATGAGATTTTCAAAAGATAAGTGTGGGGTTCTTTTAATTTGCCTTCTGGTGTGGGCACCTTTAGGGGAACACATTTTCAGGATACTCAGGAACCATGAGGTGTAAAAATTTACTTTTTCATAAAGAGGAGTTCGGTTGACATAGCTAATGACATTCGGGGAGGCTGTGTTTCTATCCTGACAGAAAACCTTCTATACTAACACAGGCTCACTTATATAGACGTAGCCTAACATAATTCCAGCAGATGGAGATTTAAGGAAGTCACTCAATATCATGACTCCACAGAAAATCTTGAGAGTTGGCAAACTAGCTGAAGGATTTGTACTACATATGCAAGTACAAAATTATACATGCCAAGAATTTACTTCCATTTGAAGAACTGAACAGTCCTCTATCAGAGCAGTTCTAGCTCTCTAAAAGCAACTCCGCATTATTCCTGGTGTTGGAGATCCTAAAAGGTGTGATCTTTTATTAAGGAAAAAGACACAAACAAGCCTTGCCTCCTAAAAGATTTTACTAATAGAACTCTCAGTCAAGGCAATTAATATACAGGTGTTAACTGGAGTGAAGCATCAATACACAGTTTTCCTCAACTATATATATTTATATATATATAAAAAAAACCTACATGAAGAGTGGAGTAACTTTTCTAATTATAGTGCAACAAAAATGTACTTGATCATTTTCTTTCAAAGGAGCAAATGTGGCTGAAGGCATTTTCTTCTCCGGTGGAGGTTAATAACAAAGTGACTCTGGAAAAAAGATTTTATCGCAAGGATAATTAAGCACGGGAGTTGTAATTTGAAGTTAAATGCCTTTTTGTGCCACTCCTCCTCCTACTAAAAACTTAATAAATTCCAAGTATTTAAATGAAAGCTAGTGTATAAAGCTAAAAATTCTGGAGGAGCATCTCTGCTTTGGTAATAGCTCATCCCTACTTTGTTAATTCTTTAGAGAATACGAAGGATATTGCATATGAGAAGTAAAATAGTCTATATCCAATCTACTTATCTCAGAAATACCTATGTGACTTTTAGTAATAAGGTGCTAGATTTGTAAAGGCATTTAGGTGCCTCAACACCTTTATAAATCTTGCCCTTTGTGATATACAGTAATTCAGTCTAAAATTAGCCAGAAGAGATATATTCAGCGTCAGTGTATTAGTCTCATAGTACTCCATATGTTGCAATACTAAGATTACCATTAATTTACTAGAAAAAACCTGTTTTGTATCAAAGGGATTATTAGGATGCCTGCCTTTTCCAAGTATATATCCATAAAATAAGATTGATAAACATGCTCCAAAATTCGCTATTTCTTCTTTATGTACCACCTCACTTTAAAGGAAAAAATAGAAGAAGCTTGTTCGAAAAATCAGAGCACTTTTTAGGTAAAATGCTTGTGTCCTTCATTTGTCACTAGTCTGAAAAGAGCAAAAATGAAATAAACTAGCAATTCCAAGATAATTAGATGACCTTAGAACTATTTACAGAACAGAATCGCCCTGTTGCTGAAGACTGCTTCCAGAATACGTGTGTTATTCAGTCAGTGACTTCTAGCAAAAGCGTACACACTGTGCATTCCCTACATGACCATAAACATAGGATATGCTCAGCTCCTGACAACCCACTATTGAGACTCTTTGGAATAATCAATCTATAGGATCTTCAACTGATGGAATTAAAGGAAGGGAGGAAAAAGAGATTGAACCCAAGTCAAATAAAAAGGTAACTCACTCTGAAGACAATCAGGACAGATCTCTCTCTGGAAAAGGGGCAAATGGTGAGCACTAAGACCTTTTGGTAAAGATAACATCTAGGTGCAAATTTTAGGAGGAACCTCAAATGGGTCTGATGGCTCAGAAACATACAAAAGCATTTTTCTGAAGTACAGAATTAAAACCCCAGCAAACAAGGACCATTTCCTGAACATGCTGAAGAGATGCTAACTTAAAGAACCTTGCTGAGAAAGGGTTAAGACTCATTCTGCTCTTTAACCTGCCATCCAGGAAACAGAATACTATTCAGGTCAAGACACCTGCATAGTAGAAGTCATAGGACTACTTTCCTGAATAAGAACAATAGTCTACCTAACCCAGAATCCCGTATTTGACAGTTGACAGTACCAGCCTCTTTAAAGGAAGCAACCCAGCTGGAGCCAAGGATTCCAGAGGATTTTGGCATCTTTATATTTTCTATTGAAAGGCCATATTTTGCAGTTACTTTTATAAATAACTAGCAAAAATAACCGGCGTTGTTTGGGTCCGTCGGAGGTGGAGAGGGGGCAGAGAGCTGAGCGAGTGTGGGGTCCATTGGAGGGGGGAGGGGGCAGAGAGCAAACCTGACACCCCCACCTCACCCCCCCAACTAAACCCGATACCCCCACCTCACTTACCCCTCGACCAACCCCGACTCACATTTCCCCCCCCACCCAAACCCAACACCCCCACGTCACCCCCCTACCAACCCCAACACCCCCTTACCAACACCCACACCTCACCCCACGTAGACCAAACCTGACACACCCACCTCACTTCCCCCCCCAACCAAACCCGACACCCCTACCTACCACCACAAACAAACCCGACACCCACACCTCACTTACCCCTCGACCAACCCCAACCCCCCTCCTCACCCCCCCCACCAAACCCAACACCCCCACCTTACCCCCCCCCACCAAACCCAACACCCCCTGACCAACCCCAACACCTCACCCCTCACCCACCCCGACACCTTCCCACCCCCCCAGACCAAACCCGAAACCCCCGGCTCACTTACCCCCCGACCAAACCCGACACCCCCACCTCACCCCCCAACCAAACCTGACACCCCTACCTCACTTACCCTCCGACCAAACCCAACTTGGGTCCATTGGAGGTGGGGAGGGGGCAGAGAGCTGAGCGAGTGCGGGGTCCGTTGGAGGGGGCAGAGAGCTGAGCGAGTGTGGGGTCCGTTGGAGGGGGGTATTATGATATCATAACTATGTCACAGAGAACAGCAGCTGCCCAGCTGATGTGATTGGCCTTTAAATAATTTCACCCCTGGGGGGCGTCAGAGGTGAGATTTGAAAAATTTTCGACTCTTACCCTGATTAGTAGCCTAAGACCTATAACTGTACCAAATTTCAAGTCTCTAGCTCAAACGGTGTGGAAGGAGTAAGGGAACGTACATACACGCATACATACACCATTTGATTTTTATATATATAGATGTCTCCACTATTACTTCAAAACAGACTTGACATCTTCCTTGCTTAGATGCTTTAAAGAGCCATTCTGCCCATAAGAGTGATTAACAGGGCAATATTGCGAGCGCTAAACTACTTCAAAACAGCGACGTAAACAGTTTTCTACTCCAAGCTATTTTTTAAAAAAATCATGTACATACTTTTAATTCCTCCTATGGATTGAGGTGCCTGCCATTAAACTGTTCAGGCACGCACAAAGATCTCTGCCCACCTGAGTAGCCATATCAGTTCTCTCCTGGATGTTAATGGGCAGGTCTTTCCTCTTATTTTGTGCTACACACAGCTTAAATCTGCAGTCAAAATTGTTAACAAATATTCATTTGAGGAGTGATCCCATCTCAAGAACTGTTCTAGAATTTTGTGCATTCACAACTCCTGAGGGCTGACTTTTGGTCAGGAATCCAACATACATACATATTTGAGTAAAAAAGCACCCCAAATAAAATTCAGTATTGATCAGGTTCTCAAGTGATGGGATATGCCTGCCATTTCTCAGGGTTAATCTGGGCTTTCATATACATTAGGTTCAACGATATTTTTGAGGTTGACTGAAGATCTAACTATAGAACTGGTCAGTGTTCTCCCAACTCACTTGCTGCTTTTAGTGCCAATATGGTCTTACTGAAGTGCCTTGTATACCAAGTGAGGCAGCCACCAACAATATGATGTTAAACTCTCTGGGGACTGGAGCAAGCCTGAAAGGGACATCGCCATGAGTGGCAAGTGAAGCCTCCCTGCTTAGCAGGGAAGTTGAAAGGGAAGCTTGTCCTTGTTATCTACAATGTCCTTCATGGCCTGTTCTCACATGCATCAGAGCACAGAGTGAATTCAAGCAAAGCTCTGAAAGACAGTCTCAGGGATGGAGCTTCAGGGACTGAAGGGCTACTAACCTCATGTACTTGAGAAGTTTTAGTGGATGCTTAAAGCAGTCTGCCATGACAGCAATGCCATAATTTCCCTGAGCTATGTCTCCCACCGCCACCTCCTCTCACACAAAAGAAAATCCTGCAGCAATTTCAAAGTTGAAAGCGATGCAGGAAGCATGGCCAACAGACCATTGTTATTAAGTGACTAGTTCATCCGATTCTCCTTTGTTTTCTTGACCAGGGAATTCCTAGGAGAATGGTTACTTTTTATGGGAAAGGAAGTGTTCTGGACCTACTGCACAATAAGTATCTATAGTACCTGCATTTTCCCCGGATATGCAGCTTTTGCAGTTTGGATGTATTCACGATGAGGGGTAAACTAAGCCCTATTTGCTAAATGGAACGAACTATCAGCTCTCCAAAAGAAAGCAGGCCTTGGAGCTCTTTGATGTGAGTTTCCAAGGATGAAGTTTGCGGGTTCTTTTTTAAATGAAAATTTTGATTACTTGTTTCACTAGGATTTTCTACCTATCTTACAGCTACAGGTAATCGAGAGAGAGCAAAAAACAGTTTCTCCACAAGGGTACAGAACTCGTTCAACAAGAAAGATCCCAAAACCTAAGTCAATATTTATTAAGTGAAATAGGTCGTGTGGATGTCTGAGTTCACAACATTAACACGAACATTTCTAAACACGACTGCTGTCTGAGTCCAAGATCTTACATGTATTAAGCAGAAGGGTCATTCATTCTAAAAGGATTCAGGTATTGCTTTTAGGAGTGCAAGAGATTAGCTTGAACTTTTACATGCTGGGAGACTATTTACGACAGTAATTAGAGAATGTTGAATTAGAAGAGGGCTACCTTCAGAACAAATAATGACTTTTCATCTTGCTCAGTTGACTACAGCTTTGCCATATATTCAGTAGTGATCATTAAATCACCATCTAATTTAGCTCTGGGTTACAGGAGAGATGGGGAAGGGCTCATACAGCTAATCCACCCTGAACACGCCCGATCCTGTCTGATCTCGGAAGCTAAGCAGGGTCAGGCCTGGCTAGTACTTGGATGGGAGACCTCCTAGGAATACCAGGTGCTGTAGGCTTAACATGGGCATGGGGTTAGCAACTCCACCCCGTAGGGAACCAACTTGCTACTGAAATGCTAACAACAGAGATGGAGTGCTCTGTGGTTTGTGGCCCATACCCCGCCTGGAGGGGGTACTGGCAGAGAGAGAGAGAGAGGGAAGGGCTCAACTCCTGTAATCATTTTCTGTTGACATGCTGCAGTAGTGAGGTCACTTTAGACCAAGGTCTGATGAAGGCCTTGATTATTCAGTTCCCTCCAACAGGCCAGGAACAAAGCTGGAGATAAGGCGCAGAAGCAATGGTCGGTGCTGGGCTGATCACCTATACTTGTGAAGAATTTTTGGATGGCCTTGCTTGTAAAACAAAGTGCTATAAAATGAGTAGCAGAAGAGAAAAGCAAGTGCATTATTTGCAGTACTTCTGCTCAGATGCGTTTTTGGCTTCCATATCTGAGCAAGGCTTCTGCTACTATTCACGAAGAGAACCCCAACATGGAGCAGCAGTCGGTACAAGAGCTAAAAGGGCACGATAGCCTTTGCTAGATGTGTATGGGTTATGCTAACAAAATGGGGGACTCAAGACTGCAGCCAGTAACCCAGAAAAAGACTTAGCGGACACAGCCGATAGCCAACTCCCAGAGCTGCTCTGAAAAGGCCTAACATGATCCTTAAACTAGTGGAGTAGGAGATTATATTGCCTCTATATATGGCACTGGTGAGACATTGATGGTGTCCAGTTCTGTTATCCAGACTCGGAAGGGATATTGAAAAATGGAAAGGGTTCAGAGAAGAGCCATAAGAATGAGAGGTGGACTGGAAAACATTCCTTACAGCTGCAGACTTAAAGAGCTTCATCTATTTAGCTAATCAAAGAGAAGGATTAAGATGTGGCTTGATCAGTTTAAATATTCACAAGTGGAGAAGATCTGATAGTAGAAGGCATAACAAGATCTAATTGCTAAATTTGAAGCTAGGCAAGTTCAAAATGGAAATAAAAAATAAAATAGAAAAATTGTGTCATAACAAAAAGGATAATTAAATACTGGAACATTTTATTAAGGAGTATGACAAATTATCCATCATTTGGACTCTTTAAATCAAAATTGGATGTTTTTCTAAAAAGATGTGGTTTTACTAAAGCACAAGTTATTGGGGCTTTATGCAGAATCAACAGGTGACGATCTAAGGTCTGTGTTACAAAGGAAGTCAGACTAGATGATGACAGTGTTCCTTTCTGTCCTTTAAACCTATTAATCAACAAAGCTGAATGCCTGGAGCAGAGAATGCAAGATAAATCCCAGGTTCTCCCTGGAGATGTATCTGATGAATGGGTCAAAATGGAAATATACAGATGCCTCATACGGCGACAGCTGAGTCGGAAAGATTAGTTTTTCACTGTGTGACCTACATATTATCTGATTAAAGTAAATAACTATTCTATACAAAGCAGGAAGCTACTTTGTTTTAAAGTACATAAAGAAAGCACTTGGAAGCAGAGACATGCACTACATGAATAAATTCCAACTTTTGTTTTAAAAATATTAAATTTAATTAAAAAATTAAATTATTTACTTTAAATAATTATTTAAAGTATTAATGTCAAGTTACAACTTGAGAGTATAAATTGTATCATTCTGATACACTTTACTGAATTACAGCATAACTGGGGCAGAATAAATGCTATGAATGTATTGTGAAGGACGAACAGTGTTCATTGACAAATGCAGAAGTGTAGTATTTGCATATGAAAGGAGAACATTAAGTAACAGATGAATTTGCTCAATATGATTAAAGAACAACTAAGCAAGCAACCAAAACGAAACATGATGAAACCTCCCATGCTTCACAAGAAAATTGCTCATTGACCTTTTTTTAGTACTAGCAGTTATACAAACTTAAGGCATGGAAAGTCTTACCTGCAAACAGATAGCCAGGTTAACTCTACAGCCAAACGATGTGCTAACAGCCCGTGGATGGAGACCCAGGTCTTTAAATAATTTTGAAAATGACTGAGTGAGAGCTATTCGGGGTCGTTCTTCTGCCACGACAACACATGTCCGTACACGCGAGAGGTCCAGTCCCCTTCCCTAGGAAGAAGTTATAACCATGAAAGCTACAGTAAATCAGTTTTGAAACTGTGCATTAAAACGTGTGTTAAACACACTGTGAAACAAAACACGAAGACAAGAATATAGGATTATAATACTCCGATTCCAGCCTTTCATGGAAGCTGGATGGCCAACTGACACATTTATGGCTGATGTAGAACAGACCTACTTGCTCTGAATTTCTTCCCTAGCATTTAGGAGAAAATGGACCACAAAAAAGTTCTAGAGGGAAAATATGCTAGTATCAAGTAAATGCTTAGGATTGCAGTGATCAGTGACCTGGAAGGGTTAACTGTCCTAGGAAAAAAATGATTGGAGAATTATTAAAGATACAAGGGAGTGGAGACATTGTACACACCCTGAACTCTACCTAACAGGGTTTCAGTAGAATAATGGGAATTCTGAATCATTAAAGGAAGGTCTGACATTTCACAAATAGTTGCATGAGAGAGACTATAAAAACACTGACATCAGAAATGTTACACGTTTCTTCATTTGTTATAATTTATTGAAACTGGAAGAAATTTAAGAGCAATGTAAACAAATAAAACAAAATAAGTCTCTGTTGTAGTGGCTGGTGCTGCTTAGGCTTTACTTTAGTGTAGTATTTCCCAATCTAGGGTAGGGGCAATGGGTGCTAGAATAGTTGGAGTGAGTAAAATAGGACAGAGGAATGAATCAGTGTGTTCCCTAGATACAAGATGACACAATCCAAACAGGTTACTGTGTCTGCCAATATCACACATACAGCAGGTTGCTCCTTGAAAGCCACCCATCTTCTACCTCCTAGTTCCTGTAGTGGCCTTGACATACAGGGCTGTTGACTCAGGCACCAGCCCACCCCGCCGACCTTCTTTCTCTGCTCTCGTGGCACTCAGCGTAGCCATGGGTGTCACCAATGGCAGCCCTCCCATCAGCGTGAGAGCGAGATTTCGGCTTCCAGATGTTGGACAAAGGGAAGCAGCGTGGAAGAAGAGAGTCAACAAAAAACATGCGAAAGACAAACTTTAAAAAAAGAATGTAAAGAGAAACAAGAAACCCACCAGAAAACAGACAAAAGGGGGAAAAAAGGAGAAAGTGAGCAGAAAAACGACGAGACAACAGCAAGTGTGTCAGAACACATTTGGAAGATGACATAGTAGAGGAGCCTATTTGTCAATCCATTTGGGCTTGGGAATCTACTAAAAGTGGGAACTGTTTGAGGCAAGCTGTAAGCCTGAATGACTACAAGATGCATCTATAAGTACAAAAGGATAAGGTGTAATAGCAAAAAATAATAATAATTGGAGAAGGAAGGAAGGAAATATTTAACCACAAACACACTGGCTCCAAGCTCCTCTGCTTCACATTACACCACACTACCTTCCTAAATTACTTTAATTCTGAAGAAGATATATATATAGCTGTCAGTAAATGAAGGCAGATACTGACATCTGATAAGTTAAACTCTTTTGCAAGCAAAGAGAAAAAAAAATAGATCTTTTAAACATAGGCGCCAACTTTCACAGGTGCCGGTGGGTGGTCACGCCCCCGGCCCCGCTCCAACCCCAACCCTTCCCCACCCCCATTCCAACCCCTTCCCTAAAGCCCCACCCTGGTCCCGCCTCCTCCCTTGAGGATGCCACCTTTCCCTGCCTCCCCGGCTTGCTGTGCTAATTAACTGTTTGGTGCAGCAAGCCTGGGAGGGAAGGAGGAGAAGCGGAGCAGCCGCCCAGTCAGGGGAGGAAGCAGAGTGGGGGTGATCTGTGGGGAGGCTCCTACCCCAGGTGTGCCGCCGCTCCGCTTCTCGTCCCTCCCTCCTAGGCTTGCGGAGGAGGGGAAATGCGGCGTGCCTGGGGGGGGAGGCAGAGCAGAGGTGAGCGGGGGTGGGTCGGAGTGCTGCTGGTGGGTGTTCTGCCCCCACCAATTTTTCCCTGTGGGTGCTCAAGTCCCAGAGCACCCATGGAGTCTGTGCCTATGCAGTTATGGTTAGGTAGCAGAACTGGCTACAGAATGCACAGCAAAAAAATTATCAGTATATCCCAGACCCCAAGCTGAAAAAGATTACAGCACTTCTGGGTGTTCGAATGTGTCAAAAACAAATATTTCACATATTGATTAGAGTAAGTTATACATACAATATACAAGTTGGCTAATACACACACAGTTCTGACTTTTACAACCCTAGCACCTGGCTACATATTTGGACTGTACAATAAACAAAATTCTTCAAGATCTGGAAAGCCTCAAAGAATAAATGTATCTAGGAACCTCCTGATCTGGAAAAGTGCTATGGAGCAGCAGGTGGCAAAAGCTAATATATGGTCTTTGGAAAGGAATTATACTGGCAGTATTGAAGATTTCTCTTACTCTCTGATTATCTTCTCCTCAGTGGATGGATTTAACACATGCTTATTGAGCAGAGAACATTCCTAAACGCTATACAAATGAAATGTCACACTACGAAGAAATGTGGAATTCCTCACCTTCAGTGATTCTGTTTGTGAACCGAGTCCCTTGGTACAAAGCTCCATGACTGAATAGGAACAAAAAGTGTCTCTCACTTTGTACTGACTCACAGCTAGAAGCCATAGAGCAGGATTGGTCTCCAGTTCTGAGGGAGGAATCAGAATAGACTGGTGTCCTGAATAAACGCTGCAAAAATATAAGATTTGTTAACACAGGCCTTGAATTTGGTAGATGAGATGATTGCAAACTAAAAAGGGTATTCTCACTTAAGTGTGAATTTTAACATCAAGCATTAGGCACAACATATTTACATCTCACTAACGCTACATAGTTGTGTCAGCTTTAGGTTAAGAGCTAAATTCTGCCCTTTGTTACACCCATATAATTCAAGTGAAGTCAGTGGAAATGAAGGCAGAACTCAGTCCTAAATTACTAAAACCTACAAAATAGAGATAGCCCTTACTGCTAGAAATGCATGAAAGAGCACATAGCTACCTGCGTTAGTAGCATGAAAAATACGCAATGGCTGATAAAGGATTATGTTTGGTTATTACCATTTAAACATTTCTTGAACAGAAAACACAATACCTTCTACTCACCAAGGAGATGACCCACTCCCATGGAAATAAACAGGAGCTTTGCCATCATCTCCAAGGGACCAGGATCAGGCCCCAAATTAAACGTGAATTATGTTATGAACTTTTAAAGATGAAATCCCACAGCTGTATTGTATTGTATGCACAATATTGTATATTGGCTCCCCAGTATACAGTTATACTAAGATGATGACACTTGGTAATGTTCCTATGCCAGAGGTACAGCACTAATTGTTGCAGTATCATTATGCTCACTGACAAATTCTTCCCCAGAAGTGTTTTCTGGATTGACGGTTCTCTCCTAGATGAATTGTGACTATCAGACAAGCAGATTTTCCCATCAGTTTTTCCTCATACATCTTAACCTGTGATTTTATGCATCTTTCAGCTTTGACATGTCACAATAGAATACAATAAAAGATGAAAATCGGAAAGGTTCTCACGAAGGGTCACTTTAGAGGCAGTCAGCTCCAGGAGTCACTCAATGCTGGTATTTGAAGAAACGTTTAGCCCTTTGGAGCCCAGGGGAGATTCTGGCTCTTCTGAAACTTGAAAATCCTTCAGTACCATAAACTTTCCAGTATTAAGAGTGTTATAAAGTCTGTGTGAGAGCAGAGAGCATTGAGGTTGATGGTGCCAACATGCTCAGTACTGACAAACTCTATGCTGAAGTGAGCAACATCAAGGAAACCAGTGCCAATAAGACTGGTAGCATAAGAACGGGTGCTGAAATAACCACTGGTAGCTTTGCATCCCTGGATAGTACCAAAGCCTTGGTACTGTGCTCCCTCAGAACACTCCCAGGGTACCTGATTGTGACACAGGGTCTTCTTAAAATGATAGTGTTGAGGTGAGCTGGACCTCTTAGTGGAAATGCCCATCAGGGATCTGTCCATGGCTTTCCCAAAGGAGTGCTGATCCTTTGTGGATTTATTTTTAATAGTCCTACCAGAGTCAGGAACTGAATTGACCACCAAAGATGGAACCTGGAAGCTACTGGATGCAGAATTCAGAGAGATACTTCTGGACTGCAGTGGAACTTTTCCAGTGGGGTCTGCCCTTTCCAGATCAGAAGCTAGACACATAGAGCAAACAAACAATCTGGCATGCCTCCCTTGTCTTTAAGGACTTATACACTGAACATTTCCTGAGCATATGAGCTTTCCCAAAACAAAACAAGCATTTGGTAGGTCCATCATTCAGAATTTCTGCCTTGCTGGAGAGGCAATACTTGAAGCTAGGTGACTTGTGGTGGGACAAAGATCCGAGTGAGGAAAAAAGACATAATATGGAAGGTGAAAACTTCATCAAACCATTAACAATTATCAGACAAAATTGCCAACAGGCAACTCTTTACTGTCCAACACTAATCTGTTCACAATTCACAACAATAGGACATGAACATCAAGACATGAACATCAAGGAACTGCACCTCGCAGGTGAGAGGGATCGGAGCAGTAGATGGGTCTGTTCTGCCCCTTTTGCCCTCTGTATGGGAGCATAAGGGCACATGCATGGCCCCAAAGGACACTGCTGGACAACAGACTCCAACCCCAAGCACATGTGAACCAAGAGTGGAATACATATGGACAAGCACTCAAAGAATTACTAGAGGGCTTAGCTTACTTTGGCTAACACACAATTCAGGAAAAAAGTTCATATCTGCTTTATTCTCTGTTTCTGTTTTATATTTAAACCCTTCTTAACATGGAGTGTAGTAGGCTCCATTCCAATAAACAGTCGTTTGCACATTAGGACAGGGATATGTTAAGCTCAGAAAGTAGTTTAATTGCATTTAGTTTTGATTTTATATTGGGAGAAAAAAGTGTTTGCTTTTAAAAAAAACTATTATAACGTCGAGATTTAAAAACGCAATGCAAAACAAAATAGTAGGGTCAGCTTCTCAGAATGGAAGGCAAGGAGCTGCAGAGCAAAATACGAATAAATAAATAAATAAACAACATCATGAATTCCCCCATGAAAAAGTCAGCACAAACAGCTAAACAGAAGAGCTTTCGGATTAGTGAACTCACATAGACCTGATGACTCTGCTGCCATGCCTAGGATGCCTCGTTCTGTGACAAAGATCCCAAGGAAACCCTGCTGGAGTGAGCAGCCAGTTTATAGAGAAGCTGGTAAATCCCATTTTTAAGAACGTATTGCTCTGCTTTGCAAGGTTTCTTTTTGTTATTATTTTATCCTCTTTATGACATAAAATAAAACAAACTTTGCAAAACCATGCAATATACCCCAGACTTACCAATGGGCTGGCTCCATGCTCCAGTGGGCTTTCCTTAATAGCTTTGACGTCACAGAATATTGAATTCTGGGGCGTCACAGAGAAGCAGGGCAGCATAACCTCTAAGAACTTACGACAGGGAAAAGAGATGAGTTTTTGGTTCTTTGTAGAATGAATACCTCCTTCGGCCTAGTTAGTGGAGGAATTAAATGTGCATAGCTGAAATGATTGAATTAAAAATTTTAACTTATGTTTTTTATTTCAGAGACTGCATAAAGGAGCCCATTTTCTCTGCCTGCTCTGCATCCAATATGAATTGCTATCATTTGCAGCCCTGTAACCTTCAAAAATAAAGACAGTAGGAGCAGACCATGAATCTCCATGTTAACTACACTATTACTTGCTATTCTAACGGCAATGACAGTAGACTTCACAATCTGTATATTTAATTTGAAATCCGGATATCCCTCAGAAATAAAGCACGGCATGTTAAAACAATCACCTTTTGGCACATAAGTTACAAAGAGTAAACTGCATACTTAAGTGGCTAAACTGTATACTTAGGAGGCTGTGCAGTGCTTCTACAGAGCATCCTAAAAATGACACTCACTCCTAACAAACTAGTGTGAGATGGAAGTCAAGTCTGCGCAGCAGCATGAACCACGCTGGTTTCTCATGTCAGCTTTCTACAAACAACAGAAATAATCTATCAGAGCTGACTGTGAATTTTTGGATCAAAATGACAGAAAATGGGGTTGCCAAAAGAGAAATCAATGTTTTCTGCAGGAAAACATCAATTTTGCTGAAGCTGTTCGATGGCCCATCAGGGAAACTTAAGCAAAGTCAGTATGGCCAATCCCAAAAGCTCAGACCCTGAAAAACTATGAGGATTTTAGAGAGTAGAGAGAGGTTATATTGCATTTCATCTTTTTAATTTTTGAACTCCCCCTGCCCACTGTGTGCAAGGCAAGTTCCAAATTTGTAGGGTAAGATGATTTTGGCTCTCAGTGGAAGATCCAACTGAGATAAAATTACAGGTCTTTATATAAAATGTTGCCCTAATTACGCAGAACTTTCAGCTTCTCCATCTAGACTCTAATAATTATTTCTGTGCTCCGTATTGAGTCCCACATCAGCCTCTTCCCCAACCTTTCAGTTAATTAAGCAGCCCCCTCCAGCCCCACATCAATTGCTCACAGCCAGCCATATGTAATCCTGTGCCCACATGTGCCCCAGCTCCTCTGCACACCTCTGTTCTTTCTGGTGCTGTAGGGTGTCTTAACCTCAAAGTGTGGGGTGGCAGCTAAGGCAGGATCCTTTTCTACTTCCCAAGTCTAGTGTTGTAGTGATGGAGAGAGGAACGGAGTAATGCATTTTTCACAAGATGGAGGAAGCAGAGATGCCCTGAGCTGCTGGGCTCTTTCCACTTACTATTCTCTCCCCCATTGTGAAAATTGTATTGGCTGCTCCTTTTCCCACAATCCCTAATCCAAATTTTCTCAGGTTCAGCAGGGCAGACAGGGAGGAGCATCTGATTGGTTGCTCTTCCCTAAAAGGCAGGCAAGTGGGGAAGGCAGCCAATTAAAGGGAGGTTTCCTCTGGGCAAAACAAACTTACATGAGGGTTGGAGCGCCTCATTTATTTATAGACTGGCTCCAACACAAAAATCACAATACTCCTGAGAGTTAACAGCACTGGGAAATATCTCCTTTTTGGTCAGATCAACGTTAATCTGCGTCCGTTTGAGCTGATCTGGTGTCTCGTGGAAGTTGTAATTTGCGTGTGTCCTCCTTATCCTAGCTCCATGGTCCAATTGTATCTCCCTATCTTGCACTGCAGTCTCACCTCTGCCTGATCCACCACGGCATATCCTGGGAGACATAGTCTGGCCAAGGAGAATAAGAGCCCAATACACACATGAACTACAACTTCCATGAGGAACTGTGATGGTTCACATGGACACAGATTAATGTTGAGGTGACCCAAAATTCAATGCTTTGATGTTGGAATGTCAAAGTATTTAGTTTCAATAGAAAGTAGGTAAACAAAATGTTTCAACCATTCCGAGGCTGCATTTCTTATGAACTTTTTGTTTTGCAAGAAAGTTAAAATTATTTGATGTTCTGTACCAACTGGGGATGTAAACAAGATGAAATATCAAAATTTCCTATGAAATTATTTTTGTTCAGCTCCAGCCCCTTTGTAAATCTTGAAATAAGAGATCAGAGCAATTATTTAAACCAACAAATACACCGGATCCCCTTAAAAAAAAAAGGAAAAGAAAAAACACACACACACAAAGACAATGCTAGGAGAACATTTTACGGTATGGACCTTAAGAGCACAAGCTGCAGGATGGTCTAGCTGCCTCGAGTCTGCGCTAGGACGTGGACAGGTACATAACTGTAACTGCAGTTACACTCTTTTTTTGAATGCTAGTGAGTGTGAATATCTCTCCTGGAGTTGGGAATCACACCCACAGCTCGAAGCGAAGACAAGTCCGATTTGGGAATGGCAGTGGCCTGAACTAAAGGAACGGTGTCAGATTACACTTAGCCCAAGACTTGCATTTTGTAAAAACAAGCATTTTAAAGGCAAGGCCCAACAAAAACTGTTCCTACACTTTGTTTTTAAACAAACAAGGTTTGTTGAAACCAAAATGCTGCCACTCTAAAAACCTGCAAGCGAAACTGACTCATTGATTTTTCATTGTCCAAGCTCAGATAAATGTTGCTTTACGCCACAACAGTTAATTTTACTATAATGATTCTCAGTGTATCAGTTCCAGATTATAATATAGCTATAACAACATGCTTAAATCAGAACAAATCAATTTTTTAATATATTTTCCAATTGCTGTTTTTTCCCAAAAGGTTAATAAGAGAACAATCTCTGAGGCTGTAAGAGGATTTTATGCTAAGATAACGTGCTTGAAGCTAACAAGCACATAGTTTATGCATCTCATAAATCATAATTATCTGGTGCAAGACAAGTCCCTGTACCGTTAACTTTTATTTATTTATTTTTTACTGCTTCAAGCATCTAAACAAAGTGTTGATTCCAATAGGATGTTCACTTTTTAAAATTTATTTTAAATAAAAACATTTATGTATCATTTGTAATGCCTTAAGTCAGTAGTCCTTAACCTTTGTGTGGCCAATAGCACATTCATATTTTCAGAAGAGTGTGGCGGACGCCAACAATTTTTCAAGGCTTATTTTGTATTTGTACATTAAATAAGAAAAACATATTTAATATTACATAATATATGAATCCAGTTTTTACAAAATAAATATCATAAACACTTTTCATCTTTTTTTAATTAAAAAAAAACACTGTTGAACTGCTGGTACAAATATATTTATTATTCTTACTTTAACATAGATAGCCAGGTATGGTTAATTGAAAAATATTCTTTGTATTGTTACTTGTATCTGGATAAACAAACAAACAAATATGAAAAAAGTTAAACGCAAGTTAATCATACGCACTCATCAGCACTTAATAGAAAATAGGTATCATTAATTCACGTGTTATTTCTAATTAAGTCACTGTGATTTTTGGCACTGCATTCTTCAGTCAATTTTTCGTAGTTGGGAGAGCAGAATGATATTCCCATTCATAAGCAATCGTTAAGATGGCCATCTGTAAGCCACGATCTGTATTTTGATTTTATGATGTTCACCGTTGAAAACAGAACTTTGCATACATAAGTGGAACCGAAATAAGATTTTATTTTGTATACTACATTTTTTAAGGCAGGAAACTTTTTTTGGTCAACCTGATTCCAAACATTTTCATCTGTTGCAGAGAATTTTAGAACAGTATCATTTTGAAGGTCCAGATCTCCAGTTCCACATCTTCTATTCTTACTTGAATGAGACTCGCAATTGATGTAGCCATTTCTGTTACCTCTATTTGGCAAGTAAAAGGATTCACAAGAAAGGCAACTACAGGCTCAATGATGGTGAACTGCTGAAATCGTTTTTCAAATTGTTCCAGAAGTGTTTGAATGTGGATAACAAATGGTAATGGGTTAAAATCACTGTCACATACCATTTTCTTCATACTTGGGAAATGTACGAGAGATTTTGTTTTCATATGTGACATCCACAAGATCAGTTTTGCTTTGAATGAGCATGTGAGCCACATGTTTGACTTTTCCCTGGAGTTCAAGATTTAAAATGTTCAATTTGTCAGTGATGTTGGCAAGAAAAAACAAGTCCATTAGAAAACTCTAGCTGGGAGTCTTCTAGTTGCTCAAAGTTCTGATTTGTGGACTTCAGAATTTCTTTGATCTCTTCAATTATGCTTAAAAAAAGTGAAAGAACTTTACCTTTGCTCAGCCATCATACTTCTGTGTGCGAGATAAGATCAGATTGTTTATCATCAACATCTCTCAACAGGGCCTTAAAAAAGTCGGTGTTGCAAAGGTCTCGCTTGAATGGTATTAATTATTTTAATAACGACATTCATGACGTGTTGAAAAGAAAGAACTTTGACACACAAAGCTTCTTGGTGGATAAAGCAATGATAAAAGACAAAGTTCGGAATGGATTAATTCTTCCTGCAGAGTGCAATGAATCCATTGGCGCTGCCCATCATTGCTGGTGCCCCATCAGTGGTGATCGCAGACAGGTTGTGTAGTGGCATACTAATTGATGTTGCATATGATTTGAATAAATTATAGATGTCCTCACCCTTTGTTCGCCCTTTCATAGGCAATACTTTTAGTAAGTCGTCTTTTACGGTGAAGTCACTAAATACCATCCTCACCATAACTGCCAACTATGCTGTATCCGATATATCTGTTGACTCATCGAACTGCAGTGAATACCAGCCACATATTTCCAAGTCATCCTTTAGCTGAGTTTGCATGTTGCGTGAAATTGCAAGTATCCTCCTCGTAACTGTGTTGTCTGATAACTGCAAGTCTTGTATTGCCGACAAAATCTCACACTTGTTAGAAAATCCTTGAAACAGGCAATCATCACCAGTCAAAAATGCTTCCTTCAACAATTCACCCTAAAGTGTTTTTTGTTCTTTGCGAGCAGATGAGCAATTTTAAAGGAAGCAATAGTAGCACTTTTAGACTTTACCACTTGTCTAGTAAAAGCAGATTGCTGGGCAGATAAACACATTTCCCTTTATTTTCAATAAAACAATAGGATTCTTCCCACTCTGCGTTGAAATAATATGTACGTTGTCTTTTATTTGAACCACTCATTTTGGGGCAAAAAAGTTGTAGTATCTGTAGTGGCTGCAGTGGTGTGACATCACCTGACGTCACTCCGTGCATGCGCAACGACCTTCCAGGCAGGCACTTGCCGCGGCTTCTCCCCCCTGCTGGGCAGCGCAGAGAGAAACCGTGGCTCCCGCGCCTGCCTGCTGGGGACAAAGAACACCGGCATCCGCAGCCTTGAAGTTCTCTGTCTCCCGCAGGCACGCACAGAGGCACGACTTCTGCGGATGCACATAAATGCCCCGAAGGGCGCCATGGGGCTCACGGGCATCATGTTGGGGAACACGGCCTTAAGTTATCTTAATTTCAGCACAGTTTTAAAACAGCAACACTGCACTTTCAGTTAAATGTGTCAAAACATCATAATTCTAGGCTCTAATATTTCTTAGTAAAGAATGATTCCTGCTACTTTTTCATAGACCTTCCCTGTATCACGTTTTCAATTTTCTTCTACAAAGCACATCATTTTTCATTTACATCTACCTACATGTTTTAAAGTAAAACTAAAAGTTACTGAAAATTCTTTTACTGTCACATTACACCATCCCTACAGTACAGAAATCCACAAAACTGTTTAGTTATAAACTCGTCCTAATAAAATTTCAACTTTTTTTGTGAAAATCTTTTGCTGCTTTTCAGCCAGCTTTAGTATTGCCAATCAAGAATCTTTCTATTATCAGACGCATCTAATTTACCTTTAAAATTCAAAATTAAATAGGTCTCAAATGAAGAAGTCCTAAAATGTTTCAAGGAAAGCCTGTGCTTCCAAATTAGAAAGACAAGATGATGGCACCTTCTCAATGAAATTCCACTGGAATACTATTTCTCATTAAATAAATATAACAAGAACCTGTCAATAGATGACTCATAAGAAGAGGGAAGAAGGGCAATTGAGAAACTCTAAATATCTGAAATCACATCTGAGAAGAATTAAATGTCTCCACATAGCTTCTGGCAATTTCAATTGCCTATGCCAGTTACACGGGTATTAATTGTTCTCCACCATCTTCCCATTACTCAAGTCAGCTTGTTCTTTTGTTTTATGGTTCAACGGAAATGAGGCTATAAAAGTCTGAACAGAAATCTCACCTGCAGAGGCACCAGAGGACAAACCCAAGTCCACAGTAAGGGTCCAAACAGATAGCTACTTCTCTAGAGGGGTAAAGCTCACACTGCAGCTTAATAGAACGACAAAAGGCACTAGTGGCTGCATGAGACATCTGGAAGACAAGACAGTAATTAAAATGATAAACTATGCTATTCTGCAGGTTCATTCCCAAACCACTGCCATTCCTTAGCAGGATGAAGGAAACAAATTAATATTAAACTTCGTGCGCAGCACAAACACATACTGTAATTTATACCCAATATGAGTTAATTTTCTTTTAAGCCGTCATCCAAATAACCATCCAAGGAAAAGGAAGAGAGAGAATCATCAGTTGAATAGGTAGGATATGGTCATGAGTGGCTTCAGATGTGCTTGATGTGATATTGAAAGCTAAGGAGAATGAGCTAAACTTTTACAAGCACAAAAAATAAAGATGGTAGAATTTCTATATAAACGCAGTATGAGCAAAATTAAAGTATCCACTTGAATTTCTGTTGATCAACAATAACTTATCCTGTAATTCTTAGACACCACACATTTTTTTAGAATCTTCCACACTACAATGAAATATGATTGTATATATGCCCAAATTGTTTGGTTACATACATGACAAGAACATTTGTTTTTAGTGTGAAATTCCTACCTTTACCCCAGCTAGCATTCCAGTTGTGGACACACTAAAATCAAGATAAGCCAATGTGTCAGGATTAGAAGGTTTGTAGATTTGAGCAGGCCGCTTCTTTGGCAAGTCATCTAGAATAAAAAAAAAATTAAAACATGTGCATCTTATTTTAATAATTGGCAGGTCGCTTCATGAATCTCTGAACCATGACAAGTTCAACTGTAAAACAAGACAGGACAGCTCTGTTTTTAATACTTACTTACCTGTATCTAGTACAGGAGGCCATGTTCTGACATCCACCGCTGCCGCCGCCTCTCGTGACCGTAACAATTTACATATTAATTGTGTAGTCATTAAACAGGCAGAGCGACTCACCTGGGAGTTCAACAAACAAAGGGAAATAGAAAATAGAACACTGATTACTTCACATGTAAAACTGAGTAAGACCATGATTTATATTACAACAGGGTACGTAAGTTTACCAGTCTTCTTTCCTGTGATTAGGAGAAGGAACATATGTCAAAAAAAGCAGAACTTTGAAATTTCAAAGGTCATACAGGACTTTTACAAGTCCAAGTAATAATTGCAAGTTGCAGCAAATTGTTACATTGAAATTAATGGTGCATTAATAGGGAAAAATTGCATTTTTTCCTACACCTCATCATTCTGGGAAACCTGTAGTAAAGGTTATGACAAGAATATTCCCTAAGTGAAGGCAATATGTGTTTGTTTATACAAATATTTTAATAAAATGAAAACCCAATTTTATACTTGCAATGCTCCAGTGGTTTCATCATATTAAATGAATAACTGCGCGCAAGCCACATACCCAAGATTTCTCCACTAAATCAAATGAACAGGATTCTCTGCAGGACTACTAGAGACTTAACACAGGCTCCATTTCAGAGAGTTCTGGTGTTTCAAACAGTAGCTCTACAGCAGTTATTTCTCAAGTGACAGTCCATTTACCATCTCCTCTTTCATAGAATCATAGAATATCAGGGTTGGAAGGGACCTCAGGAGGTCATCTAGTCCAACCCCCTGCTCAAAGCATGACCAATCCCCAACTAAATTTGCCCGCATTTGATTTTAGGCTTTAAGAGGATTTTAGATTTACATGTGTTTTGGGTTTCTCTGTGTTTGAGAATGGGCAGTTATATTCCCAAATACATTACATAAAGAAAATGTGACAGCGTTTCAACAAGTATTTAATATAGTGTATTTAAACATAATCCCAAATACATTAATGAACATTTTAAATCACAGCACAGAAACAATTTAAAACAGAGCACTTTTCCTTTCTTTCCCCTCTTTGAGGGTCTGTGAAGAGAAGTCAAGTGAAAGCATTCCTAATGAATATATTCTTTGTGGAATCTGAGCCACTTTTTTCACATCCCCAAGCGAGAAAGTTGCAGTGCTGTAAATTGCCAGTGTAGACAAATCCTTAGAGAACCAGAGTCCCATTTAATAAAATAGAAAACAACATCAGACATAAGAAGCCAACCTACGCATGCTTCCCGCACCGATGTGGTCAATGCAGTAACAGTGCAACACAGAACAAAAACTGACTAGGTAAGATTAAACTACAGTAAACCCTCGATTTAACGGACCCCGATTTAACGGACTTCGGATGCAATGGACAAAATTTCCGATGCATCCGAAATCCGTTATTGGGGGCTGCCGGCTCCCGCCGCAGGGAGCCGGCTGGGTTGACAGCTGCCGCCCGGCTCCCCGCAGCGGGGACCCCTGCGGGAGCTGTCAACCCCCCCCCCCGGCCCCCCCGCCCGGCTCCCCGCAGCGGGAAGCCGGGCGGGGGGTTTGACAGCTCCCGCCGGGCTTCCCGCTGGGGGGAGCCGGGCGGGGGGTTTGACAGCTCCCGCCGGGCTTCCCGCTGGGGGGAGCCGGGCGGGAGCTGTCAACCCCCCCGCCCGGCTCCCCGCAACGGGGACCCGGGGGGGGGGGGGCGTTTGAGAGCCCCCGCTTGGCTCCCCGCAGGGAAGCCGGGCGGGGGGGGGGGGGGGCGTTTGAGAGCCTCCGCTTTCGGTTTTAATGGACTTTCGGTTTTAACGGACACCCCCTCGCCCGAATTAGTCCGTTATATCGAGGTTTCACTGTACAAACAAAAAAATCCAAGCCTGGCCACAATGTAACTTCTAAACCATTACTCCCCAGCCAGTTTAAGAACTGCTAACTCAGCTTGTAACCATAAATTTGCAAAATGCTTTTACAAACATGGAAAAAGAACTACTTGATAAGGGAGTTTGTTTTCAGCTGAGCTGTATCTGAGTTTACATTAAACAGGTTTAACTGTTTAAACTGAAACAGTTGAGCTAGGTCAGAGTAAATAATACCATCAATAATCCTGAGATACCTGATTTAGAGTCATATACTGGAAAACATGTCTACATGGGTCTTGGAAAGTAGTGGTTGTAAATGCTCTTTTCTCGGACTGACAGTGAGGGCGCTGCATGCTTTCAAGCAGTGTTAAACATTCCCTGCTCCCCTTGACTTTGTGGTACTGTACAGGATCAGGTCCTGTGGCATGAAGTTTGAACCCACATTATAAAACCTGTAGCCTTTTGCTAACTTTGAAAGAAAAACTTCTAAAGAGCACTTAAATTTTCTATATTTAGTCCACTGCCTCTGTAGACTGCTTGCGGATTTCCAGGTGTCTGCTCACCTCCACAATCATTTTCACTGTAGGTAATGTTGTTGCAATGTTCTGTGGATGTGGAGGTCGAACGGTTATTGGCACACAGCCGGCATACAGGCAACCATAAAATGCTGCAATAAGGTCTATTCCTGCAAGAAGAACAAAACAAAAATTCTCACTTGAAAATCAAATAATTTAATCACAGAAACCCATGTCAGCATAAATACTACTTTGAAGTAACTTAGAAGGTTAAATGAGCAACTAAGCTCTTTAGCAGACTTCCCTTTCAGTCCCTTGTCAGTATTTGTTAAGCTTCACTGATTACTTTCATTTGTGCTGTTCTTTTACGCATGAAATACCAAAGAAGGCCCCAAAGTTTAAACTACATGTCATCACTCAAATGAACTGCTCAGTTTTATTATCACCAATTTATCAGCGAAGAAGTTTAATTACTGTCGATTAACTAGGCTATCCAATTTACATTTACACACAAAACAGCATTTTAAAGGAGAATTTCAACACAAAGAACAATAGGGTTTGTGTTCTTCGCTGCTCCTGAGTGTTTACGGAGAGCCTCAAAGTTTTGTTTTAAAATTAATTTCTGCTTCCTTCCCACTCCATTTTACCTTAGACAGAACGTGCAAGTAGGGCAGTGCAGTGCACCGAACCATTAAGATATTTCTTGCCAGTATCTTGTACCAGAAAGACACAGGAGCAGAACCTGGGGTTGCTGGGTGGCCCCACGCCAGCAGCTCCTCCACCATGGCTGTATCACCTGGAGCCCTTCCACACAGCTGCGTCTCCTGTCTGGGATCTGTTCGGCCCCGCCAGATGACAGGGCTGAGGCTGGGGACAGTACCGATACAGCCGCATCAGATGAGCTGCCGGTGTGGGGCTTTGGCTCCTTTTGCCACTGCGGTTCCAGAGAGCCCTGCGGTTCAGAAGTCTGTATCCGGTGCAGCGGGATGACAGAGCCCCGCCCGCGCCCCTCCAGTAAGGTGGGATGGGGAGGGGACAGAGAGAGCGGTGACCCCAGGCTGAGGGCAGGGAGGAGTCACATGGGGGGGGGGGTCAAGTGGGGAAGTCACGTGCCCCCCCTTTAGCCGGTGCCTCCCCTTTGTGTCCCTCATGAATTGCCTATGCACAGCTTACCGGTAAGAAATAAATTCTACTTGCACCACTGCTTAGACATATTGCTGTGACTTATTTTTTCCAAAGTCCTCTAACAAAAACAGCAAAGTTAGAACTTTTAGAGTCCCCACAGTACAAGTTCTTTACCTGGTGGGTAGACCAAAGCCACATGGTCTCCATCTTGTAAGTGTCCCCTTTCCATCAGCATGACTGCTATCTTCTCCGCTCGTTTATGTAGCTGGGCACAGGTTAGGGAGTTGGCGATTGTTCCCTGAAAATTGAAATAAGTTAGTATGAGAATAGGTTGTATGTTGAGTTCTAGTATTCCTTCCCCCAACTGATAAATTACTGAGTGAAAGCTTTCTTCAGAACGTTTAAAAAAAAAAGAAGAGAGAGAGAGAATCAATAGCCACACAGTTTAACTAGGAAACCTTCAGTCTCATACCAAACTGCAGCTGGAAAAAATTAAAGGAATTTTGTCAAGGATGTGAATACGTCCCACCCCCAGTGGCCATAGACTCTACCCAAAGCAATGATTTAATCACTCACCTTCAGGGTATTTCAATTACAATGCAGTATCATGACCATATAATCAGCACTGCTTCCCTTTGTTACACCTGCTTTGTTCCCACATGCAGGGAGTAAAGCGCATTTTTACAAGAATTTTGCAGTAGTCTGATGAGTAGGGTACGTCTACACTGGGGGGGAAAACCACCCACAGCAGCAAGTCTCAGAGACCAAGTCAACTGACTTAGGCCTACAGGGCTCATGCTACAGGGCTAAAAATAGTAGCTCAATCATTCTGTCTGGGCTGGAGTCTGGGCTCTGAAACCCAGAGAAGAGAAAGGCAGGCTCAGAGTCCTGGATCCAGCCTGAGCAGGAATGTCTACCCTGCTATTTTTAGCTCTGTAGCGTGATCCTGGGCTCTGAGACTCGGTGCTGGTTTTTTGTTTGTTTGGGGTTGGGTTTTTTTGCAGTGTATACACATAACCAGAGTCTGTGAAGAGTATTCCTGTAGACTTAACTTCACTGTCTGCACACTGGAATGAAACCAGATGGCACATTAGAAGTACTTATTAGAAGACAAGAGACACAAGCCAGAAGGGAAGAAAACACACGTGAGGGGGAAAGAAATAAGTTAGGAACAAAGATGCACATGCATATAAATGAAATAGGAAAGAAAGTTATTTATTTGCACATGGGTGACAGACCAGGCATGCGGGGTGGGTGGAAAGAGAGCTCAAGAAGAGGTAATAGGCTATGCAGCCTCTCACCTGAACAACTGACCTATTCTTATAGAAGTTAACCTTGGGTCACTACTGACTTTGGGTCACTACTGATAGCTGTAGGGGTCTATACCGGATGAGTTTTCTGGTTTTGACATAGCCCCTAATAGGTCTATATCACAAAAATGACCACCACAGTGCACACCCTTGCTGGCAGTCTCAGCAGAGAAGCCTAACAGAGGGAGAGAAAAGAGACTGAATTTCCCTAGAGGTGATCTCTCTAGGCCTGTGAAGAGATAAATTGATGGAGCAGCGTGGGGAAGGCCTGCTGCTGTACCTGTTCTTTGGAGAAAGAGGATTTCACTTTCCAGTACTGTCATATGTGGCCCCTTTCACAAGCACTAACTTCACTTAAAAACCTTCACTTAACAGAGAAGCTGAAGAAATTGAGAAGAAGGGGAAAAAAAGAGTGGTAAGGAAACATTTACATTTCAGGCTTCTACTGGGTTATAAGATAAACGAGTCAAAAAATGACCTGTAAAGATATCCTTTCAGTGTCCTTATTATGAAGGAAAACAACAGGGGGGCTCTATTTCAAGAAGAGTTGCACTTTCAAGAACACATGCACTTTGCTTGATTGTTCAGAAATAAATTATTATTCACCACAAACATCTCGCAACCACCTGCAATATTTATTTACTTCCAAAAATTTTAAACAAAAGGTTACCGAGACAAGGTACTGTAAACTGAGCAGATTTAAAAATTTAACAGAGCAACCAAGGTTCACAATTCAATTGATTTCGCATGGAAGGAATGATGAATTATTTTGTCATCATCAAGTTCATTTCCTCACTGTCTTTTCTACCAGCTGGTTGCTCTTCTTATTATTTTCCCAAGACAGGCAGAGTATGTTACTTAAGATCTGACTTCAAAAGTCTGATTTAGTCAGTGTCGGGGAATGTGGTCATCAGAACCAGTCTCTCTCTCACCCATGATGTACTTGTTTCTTAGGGCTGGTCTCCACTACAGGGACTTCAACGCTGCTGCATGCAGCGGGGATCAATTTAGCGGGTCTGGTGAAGACCTGCTAAATCGATGGCAGATCGCTCTCTGGTCAACCCCGGTACTCCAGCTCTCCAAGAAAGGTAAGGGAAGTCAAGCTGTCGACTGTGCAAGGAAGACACCAGGCTAAGTCGAGCTAAGCTATGTCGAGTCCAGCTATGTAAATAATGTAGCTGGAGTAGCGTAACTTAGGTTGATTTACCCTGGTAGTGAAGACAAACCCTTACTCTCTGAAGTTAAAACAGTAAACTCTCTCCAGGGTCAAATTCTACATGGGATGCACAGTGGTAGCTTGATCTCAGAAGCTTTCCATTTGCCATAGGTAATTTGCAATAAAGTTGCAAATGGTGACGTAACACTAACTAGTTATCTAAAGAAAAAATAAGCAAGATTAAGGGTGACCACTCTAACCTTGAACAGCATTTTGATACCAATATAATAGACAGGAGGGTACTTTGTAAACATGTAGGGCAGAGGTCTAACTCTAGTATATACAGTAATGACATAATCTTCTAATCCTAGAAAAAAACTCTAATTTTATTATATGGACCAATATAGTTCTGTGGCACAGAAGCATAAAATCTGGTTTTGATGACTAATTAAATGTTTTAAAATTAAACCATACTTATCTCATAAGCATGCAGATTAATTTACTAGAGATCCAGTATAGCCCTTGGAGTCCTGGTCCATTTCCCTCTACATCTCCCCCTCCTTCATTTTCACTGGAAGACCTAATCTCATGCCCAATATTTGCTATTTCAGCTAAGGAAGAATTTATAGTCCCCTAGGAGAATCAGATGGATTCCTTTAACTGAGCAGAAAGACTGTTGAGCAACATCAAGAACTACGCCTCCCTCTACTGGAATGTAAATATTCTGCCACTCAGCACTCCTGGCAACTGTGGGAATATACAAAGCTGGGTATGTAACATAGCAGAGAGCACACATTTGATAACAACTTGTGATAATTCTCTGTTCCTCCCCCATGAGTGTGTAGTAAATACAGCAGCTAAACATTAATGCAAAAAGAAATATCTGAAGATTGAGCCACATACAGTCTTGGTGCAAGCTGATGCAGTTTGTCTCTCAGCGTGCATTTCTCCACAAGGTAATTTGTTAAAATAATCGCCTGAATTTCTTACCCTACAGTTAAGTAGCGTGTAAAGCACATGGTCAGGAGTGGTTTGAGCTCTCCACTGTAAAACTTCTGAGAGGAATAGGAACTAAAACAAAACAGAGTGATAATCATGATACTTTATAGATTTTTTTCTCAATTTTCTTAAAAATAGGAAGCAATTTCTTAGTTCCACTTTACACACTCCATTTTGCTTCTATTTTATATGTTCATACATCAATATCAGTAACCGGGATATTGTTGAATACTGCCAGCATCATTCATCATCACGGCAACATGCTCTTGCTGAATTGTGCAGACCTGTTTAGAAGTCTAAGATTACTGCTTGAAGAATGACTTACTCAGTGTACTTTCAAAGCAATAAGTTGGTTCTGAATAGTATCTCTGGATCTAAACTTGACTCTAGTTTCATAGTTACTTCTAACGCTCCTCCCTCCATAACTTACTTTTAAAAAACACTAACGTTTGTATGTTTGCCAACTCACAATAATTACTTATTTTGTCCTGTGACCGAAGAGATGTTAACTGACCACTTCATCTCGAATGGTCTCTTACAAAGAGGGTTAATTACATATGCTAAACAATCTGTTCCCCCTTTTATTTAGCTGTGATACTGAGTCCCGTTCCCAGAAGAGCTCTAAGCTACTCTTTTACCAACAGAAGTTGGGTCCAATAAAATTACCTCACCCAACTCGTCTCTCTAATAATTACTCTCTCCACTAAAAGATTAAAGTGGAAATGCAATACGTTTAACGGAACCAAAACAACAAAACTCAAAATCGAGAGCATATCTATTAAATGAACTTCCTCGACTTCCCTGGAAATAATAATAAAACAGTACAGGAGCACTTATAACAGAAACACTAGAAAGTTAACACATCTTACAGTACATTGATCCAAGTTAAAATTTCTAAATGAAGGAAACATGTTAAAAAAATAATGTAGGGATTTCCTTCCTCGTATCTATTCTAAAACTCAAACTTTTAAGTGAACAAGTATGGGATAACAATACAAAAAACGTTAAGCTATTCTATTTCGAACACTACAAATACTGAATGTAAGTCACATACAAGATATATTTGGAAAGATTTAATTTACCTTTCTGGCCTGATCGTTGTCTTCTATTTGTCCCAGATCTCTGCCACTAGCCTGAGCAATTCTTTTTCCAGAGACTAGGTTCCCCACCATCACAGAGGCAGGGCCAATTTCTAGAAAGTATTAGAAACATGCTAAATACAATAGGAATATTAGGCCTATAGTTAAGAATTCTCATTAGCCCTTCTCTTGCAGCAGGTGAAATTTTTCCCATTACCAACTTCGGTGAAGAATATTTTGAGAATATTCTAACAGTTCAGGTCATGTTTAAGATATGTAAATTGTAAAAACCATAAAAACAATGAAAACCATGAAATTTCAAGCATTTCCAAAGAGATCCATTGCTGAGGCAATAGGTATACAGTTTTAAAATTATACATTTTCAAACTATGGTCAATGGGCCAATTGCGGCCTGCAGAGAGACTGTATTTCTAGCTCTCCTGCCCTTATTTTCAGTTACTAAGTTGCACTAGAACAAACTAAGATGCATTAATATTTTTCTACTATTTCTTTTCTATATAAGCAGATGCTTTAGGTGTTTGTAAGTGATCAGGACTGGGAGGGTAGATGGCTCACACTATGAAAATATTTGAGAACCCTTGAATCAATACATTGGATGGCTTGGAGAAAGTGAAGTCAAGTTTACAAGAAAGGAACATGTCACCACTAACATTCCACATACAAGCTGGCCTTCACTGACATTATGTCAACTATTGCAAATTGGAGACACTGTACTTCTCATAAATATTGCCATTGTAGTTACCAACATAGTAGTATTTTCACTTTGTGCTTTTAGGTGTTGATTGCTAATGAAGTACCATGTATGTCAAGCTTACACCAGGGCAAAGAAGCCCAAAACTTTGCCCCAAAAAAGCCACAAAAATATACTAATGCCCATGCCGGGATACGCATTGTGGTTCTTAGTTATTCTGCATGAAAAACAAAAGCAAAATACCCTTGAGATCTCCTCTCTTCCTGGCCTCCCCTTTACCATCCACTGAGGCTGAACACTTCACATCCAGACAAAACCCTCAGCTCAGGAACACATAGTATTTAACTTATCTGGGATGTGGCAACATGAGCCTACCAGACAGAATTTTACAGCTAGACGGCATCTCCGATTACCATCATTTTCTTGAGAAGCCACTATCAGTCTCTGACATTTCATTTTTATAATGCCTTTGCAAGGCTCGATTACTTTCTTTGGGTTCTCAAGCATTTGTCCAAGAGCGGTAAATTAGAGAAAGAAGGAAAATGTTATTGCAAATGTGCTCTAGGTCAGCGATGTCCAACAGAAATTCGATGCTAGTCACACTGTAAGCTACACTAGTGATTTTGAATTTTTCTTATTAGCCACATTATAAAAAAGCCACATGCATTAGCCACAATTCAATAGCCTATTAGCCACATGTGGCTAGTGGCGGACGTATTGGACACCGCTGCCAGTCTAGGTTCTATAATGGACAATCCCGAAGTTTCAGACATTAAAGGAGAGGGCATTTCAGATGCCAGGGTATTTTGTTTGTGCAAAATCACTAGTATTTAGTAACTTGTATGTGGAGAGGGGCCAAACCAGAGCCACAGATCCAGACACCACTCCAACTATGCGAGTTCAAAATCTGGTTTCTGATTCAATTTTGTGGTGTGGGCACATCCCTGCTAGTGAGGTGACTGGTCACTGGGCAGGAGTCAACAAACTGAGTATTTATTCAACTCAACCTTTTTCTATATTCCTTACTGTAGTCTGTTATAGAGCCATTATCAATCCAAGTATTTTTAGGAGGATGAAACTGTTCACAGGTCAAATTACGTAACTGAATCTATAAGGGGGTGAGCCCCCTCAGCTCCTATTAATTTTACCACATAGAACATCACAACCACAGACTATTAATAGCTTACACCACTTCTCAGCTTACCTGGCTGTTTCTGTCGTGGTTTAGGCAGGTTTGTTACACAGGTATGTGGGCACATCAATACGTTACAGGGATGCAACGAGCCTTCCAAAAAAAGTTGTTTGGTTTCTGATAAGTGTATGCCACCTAAAGGGGTCTTAGGGAGCGTGTTTGCTGGTACCAATGCTAAGCAGTAAACACCCACTTGATGGATACTGTCAATAGCCTAGAAAAAATAAAGAAACTGAAGTTAACGAAGTAAAGCTAATCACTGTACTTATTAGCACTACAGTATTCATTTGGTTTTCTAAACTGGTGCAGAAGACAACCTAGCAATTACCTGCCACGGTAAACACACGTTTCAGCAATATCGGAGGAGGAGAGGTACTCTTCATTGAGTGCATATGACAGGAAATTTACTCCACCACTGTTAGTTATAACGGTTTAAAAACCCAGATTGTTAAAAAAAAAACACCCCAACATAAATAGATGAACATCAATTAAAACCCCTGGTGAATTTCATATAGATTTGGGCAGATGTGCCTGGCTCTCTCCATAATTCTTTTCTAGCAGTAATTCACTGCAGGAGATCTACTAAGTAAAGTACAGGCAGACACAGTTCACCGCCAAATCTGATTTTAATTTGTGTGTGCTTTTAACGCTATTGTTAAAAGAGACACTATCAACTTAAAATCTAATCAGCTTAGGAAGGATCTAAAAGCAGTGTCCGCGGCCACTCCTGCCTCTGAACAACCCTGTTAATTTCTTGAGTTTAAATCAAAAAGGGAAAAAAAGATTTTATTTATTAAAGATTTTTTCTCTCCCTGATCACGACGTGAAATGATCCTGTAGTGGGGCGGCTGCCCCGCTCCTGGATAACAGGGGTTAAAAGCAGCTGTGGGAGTAGCTGATCACAGGTGTGACCAGCCCAGTCAGGCCACAGCTGGCCCTATAAAGGGGCTGTGAGCCAGGAGCTGAGGGGAGTCTCACTCTAGCCCTGGAGTGGGAAGGGCTAGCTGCCTGGGAACAAAGTACCTGAAGCGGGGCAATGATGGGAAAGGGCAAAGGGAGCTGGGGAGCTCCAGCCTGGTAAACCCCCAGGCGGCAAGCCTTGGTTAAGGTCTATGAAGGTACTGGGGCCGCAGAGCAGCACCGTAGACATAGGCAAAGGCAGCAGGTCCTAACTCCTTGCCAGTGATGAGTGAACTACAGTCTGTTCCAGTGCGGGGGCTAGATGAGGCCTGGCAGTAACCACTGAGGCAAGGTGGGAATAGAGGGTTGGGGTTCCCTTGGAAGGAAAACCTCAGAGTAAGGGGGAAGTGCTGGGAGCAGAACCCAAGGTAAAGAGGCACCGGGGTCCAGGAGGGACATGGGGCCAGAGGCACGTGAGACACCAGCCTGCAGAGGACTCTCCGTCAGCTGGAAAGGAGCTAATTCCCAGATGACCAGCAGGCGGCGCCATGCTGGTGAGTCTTCACTACAGTTCCTCAAACAAGAAGGGGAGCTGACAGGATATACAGGGGAAAACTAAGAAACTGGCTTTTTACAGAGTGCTGTCAAATGCACAAGGCAAAACTGAAAAATAGAAGTATTCTCTTCTGCAACCTTTTACTTTAGGGATTGCTTGAAAAAACAGTAAGTATACATTCTTCAGAGAAAAGTGTGATTAAAGTTGACTGCATCCCTTTAAAATCAGTTAGGAAGTTTCAGTTCATTGTCTTATCCATTTAGCTATCCTCTGTGATGAAATGGCCTAGCCCTCAGAACAGGTGGCTACAGTCAGAAATAACTGAAAAGACACAGTCTGAATGGATTTATTCGGACGATGTAGTAAAGTACAGCTCTGGTGTTTACGACTTCTTTCCCAACAAAGAGATGGGGATTAGGAAGGAGACAAGCAAATTGATCAGTTCAGATGAAACTTGGCGATTACTCAACACCACTTTATCCCTCTGAAACATTGTATACATAAATGTTTGTAGCGCCCTTGCTCTCCTGGCTGAAGAGATAGCAAGATAAAGAGAGAGGAGCCCTCTGTAAGGGATTTGAAAAGTGTCCCCATGAGTCTTAAGAGGACAATGTTGAGGTCTTAGGTAGGAGCAGGTTCTCTGACTGGTGGGCAAGTCCCTGTCCATGGTATTTAACCAGCCAATGTACAGGTCATCAGGTGCAGAGACTTTGGGTCTGGATGGAGTATCTGGCAATGGTGCCGTGAGATCAGGTCTGGGCAGTCAGAACTGGATCAATGTCAGAATGAACATCTGCAGCAGATCTGTCAAGCAAAATTGCCTGGGCCACTACAGAACCATGAGAGTGATCTTTATTTTGGCAATCATCCTGGGGAATCTGTGGAAAGACAAGTTAAGATTCCATTGTAGAAGGAAGATGGACCATGTGCTCTGGCTCATGCCCTCTCTGGAACAGAAACGGACATCTGGATTTGCCTTGGGTGGCAAACAGGGACCCCTCTCCCTTCCCCAATGATGCAACATAAGTTCTATGATGGATCTTTGCAGGGGGCACTTGAGATTGGCCATGGGTTATCTGCTTAGGAAGTCCACCTGCTCATTGCTGACTCCCAAGAGACAAAGAACCACTGGGCTTATGCTCTGTTGGTGGCACATGTCCAGAGCTTGACAGCTTCCTAAGAGATGGGAGACAAGGGTGTGCCTCCTTGCTTGTTGGTGTAGTGCATTGGTCTAGCTGTTTTACATAATGATCTGCACTGTGGAATTTTGAAGACTATCTCAGAAGGCCATGAGGGTAGTTCAATAGTGAATGCATACAGGAAAGCACAGGAGAGGGATCTCTAATCTAAGCTAGCAAGGAGGAGTAAACTGGTGATGACAAGGAATACATCTCTTTTTTGAATGATGGTACCATAGGGGGATATGGTGCCAGGGACAGTTTCAGTGCCAGCTGTCTTTTCAGCATAGGAAGCATTTCTGGAGGTTATCCAGATTCATCCAGGAGGTCTCTCGGGGACTTTGCTGGGCATACCCATACTGAGATTGGTGCTGAGTCTCTCATTCCCTGTGCTGTTCCAGATCCGATGCTCTATCCTTCAAGAAGTGATGCCGTGTTCTCCTTCCAGGGCTTCCCTTCCTGTCTGGAGCTATATTTGGCTTCCACCCTGCTCTGAGTGAGCGTCATCTTTATGTCAGGCACAGGTGCCGGCTTTGCTGCCTAGAATGGCAGTGCTGCAAATGTTGGAGCAGTTGGTGTCAAGACTGGCGGAGCACATGGTGTTACCGTTTCCAGTGCCAAGGATTTCACTGATGTGGAAGTGGCTGGTGACAAAGTCACTGGTGCTAGCTCTGCCAGTGCTCTCTTCACCTTTTTTCCAGTGCTTGATCCCAGTGTATGACCAGTGCTTCAGGGAATACTAGCTGATTGCACCATATCTGAATGTAGCTCTCACCTCTGGGTCCTGCGTGGACTGCTCTAGCAGATACAGTTTGAGCTGAGAGTCTCTGGATTTTTGGGTCCTGAATCCAGAGGATTTGCAGAGGCACCTGTCCTGGCTCCCCACTAGGCAGAAATGAAATCAACTGTGACCATCCTTGAAAGGGATCAGTCTGGCACAGGATAGGCAGGATTTAAACCCTGAAGATTTCAAGTCCACCATGAGGTGTGGTTGTTGGCATAAAGCACCTCACCATTCTGTTCAGGGGTGTTCTGTTCAGGGGAGGTCTCAGCCTAGTCATGGTGTGAAGATGAAGATTGCTTCCCAAATCTGATGGACAGTTTTTAGGCCTCCAAGGAGAGAAGCGGGATGGAGACTCGCTAGATTTCATCTTGCTGCCACCAATGGTAGGAGAAACTAGATATATGGTTGTGGCTGCTCTGCCCTTTCTGCCCTCACAGGGGAACTTGAGGAGGCACAGAGTACAGGCACGGCCCTGATGAACACTGGTATTCAAAAGATTTCTATCATATGGGCCTGTATTGAAATTCACTTACCCACTCAAAGAAGCATGACCGATTACAATCTTCATTGTGTTGGAAGATCAATAAAGGGAATATAATACTGAAGCAGCAAACTTCCAGAATTACCATAGGAATATTACCTGGAGAACTCTGCTCATCCACTGAAAACTATCTTCCTCTGTGGAATCCGGCCTTTGCTCAGCAACAATAACTATCCTTTCATCATGAAGGACATTCACTGAAAACACTGCTATTCTGTAAAACATAAAAAGGAAAGACTACTGGGCAAGAATAGTGACTGCAGAAAAGGAAATTTCATTCCTCAAGAGAATATTTTGTGGCTTATTTGTTAATTAGTTGTATTACTCAGAAGAATGGTGATTCAGCTACCAATTCTTCTAGTGAAAATTCTAACATGAAACCCTGATGTAATTGTTAAACCTGAATAGCTTTGGAGGAAAGATATCTCAAGAGCTGTAAAACCTGTAGGTTGTTTTTTTAAGAGGGGTTACTAGTGGCCCTTGTTTCAATAGCCTTTTTAGGTTTAGCCTTGTTTCAGTAGTCTTTTTAGAACTAAAATTTGTAATTTCACACAAACATGAAGCATGCAATTATTTAGGAACCTAGAAATGCAGAAGTGTTTGAAATTTAAAACAATGCACTGCAAACTAATGCTTAAATATGTTAGCTCAATTCACTGGGGATGATCCCAGTAACTCTTTAAACATGCTAAAATTATCATAAAAGATTATGGTTGGAAGAGACCTCGGGACGTAATTAGTCCAACCATCTGCTCAAAGCAGAACCAAATCCACCAAAATCATCCCACCAGGGCTTTGTAAAGCCAGACCTTAAAAACCTCTAAGGATGGAGATTCCACCACCTCCCTCGGTAACCCATTCCAGTGCTTGACCACCCTTCTAGAGAAATAGTTTTTCCTAATATCCAACCTTGACCTCCCCCACAGCAACTTGAGACCATTGCTCCTTGTTCTGACAGGATTATGACTATCCTTTTTAGAAGGTGACCTACAAAGTAAAAGTCAGGCTTGTATCTGGTGATCTTGGAGGACTCTACAGCCTTCTCTATACCATGAAATTCTGCACAAGTTTCCCACCATTGCCAACACTAGTGCAACTTCACTGGTGTAAGCAACATTTAGAAGTTTAGTGTGGATGGGTCGGGGTTGCTGCAGGCATTTTTAAATGCTGGACCAATTAGACCTGCTTTAAGCAAAACAAAGATCTCAATTTACAAAGAAAAAAAGTGAAGCAAACCTTCCTCTGTAGACAAACTTCATTGGTTCTACAGCCAGGGCTGTTGCTACAATGTCATCGGCATTATGTCTTCTTCCACTGACCACCATTAGACCATCCATTTTGCCCACAACAAAGACAAGCCCTCCTGGTCCAATAAATCCTAGTAATCCTGTCCTTATAAAAGGGTATTCACTTATAGGAGCTCCTGAACTGGTCATAGGAAACACCTGTAAGACATATCGAAATACCGTTATTCATGCTCCTTACAAGCAGAACCTAATCCCCAGTGTTACTACTAGCATCGTGGGCTTCCCTGGGAATGAGGAGTGCTCACTCCACTCTAGACCCAGACCTCTCCACCTGATGTGATAAACACTTGTGACAAAAAATATTTAGGATAAACCCATTCCATAGCTTCGGTTCCACAACTTGGATTCTATGTTGTCAATTATTTAACAGTAAAGGATAAAAAATATTTGAGTGGGAAGGAAATAAATTTATGTCCAAAATGCAGGGCAGTTAAGAAAAATAATAATAAAAGTACAGTAAACCCTCGATTTAACGGACCTCGATTTAACGGACTTCGGATGCAATGGACAAAATTTCTGAGCAAGTGTGATGCATCTGAAATCCATTTCTCGGGGGCTGGCTGCCGGCTCCAGGCTGCCGCCCGGGTCCCACCAGTGGGTGGGCTGGCTGCCGGCTGCCGTCCGGGTTCCGCCGGTGGGCTGGCTGCCGGCTGCCGCCTGGGTCCCGCCAGCGGGCGGGTGGGCTGCCGCCCGGGTCCCACCATCGGGCCGGCGGACTGCCGGCTCCCTGCTCCCGCCCATGGGCGGGCTGCCGGCTCCCTGCTCCTGCCCGGCTCCCACCTGCGGGCGGGCTGGCTGCCGGCTCCCAGCTGCCTACCCGGTCCCAGCAGCCGGGACCCGGGAGGGCTGGCTGACGGTTCCTGGCTGCCGCCCAGGTCCCAACAGCCGGGACCTGGGCGGGCTGGCTGACAGCTCCCGGCTGCCACCCGGGTCCCAGCAGCGGGCGGGCTGCGGAGCTTCCGCCCCGACCCTGTGGCGGGTGGGCTGCTGCTCCGACAGCTCTTTTTTTTTTTTTAAAATTAAATAACGGACTTTTTGATTTAACGGACACCCCCTCGCCCGAATTAGTCCGTTAAATGGAGGTTTCACTGTATCACTGGAAATGTCCTTTCCCATATAAAGAATATGCTTCAGAAAAAAAACAAGTTATCAGAAGAGGTCAAGCCATTTTAATATACTGTAGGCACCTGTCAATTTTATGTAAGTTGAATAAATTATGTTCCCTTGGTATCTGCAGGAATGCCTTTATTTTCCTAAATGACTACAGCAAATCCCATGAAAATTGAAGGTACTGAGGATGTCTACATGCAAGTTCTTAGTTATATAAGGCAATCAAAATCTGAGGGCCACCACTGTGAGTCTTCAATAAAAGTCAGTTTTGTCCTTTGAGGCTCAGATAACAAGAAAAAAGGTCAAAATGTGCCCTCTGATGCACATGGATAACTTGCTGAAGAAAGAATAAATGCTCACCTAGAAATCATAATTAGGCCTGAAGGCAGATAATTGACTCTTGACTCACTCTCACATGAAAGGACATTCTTAAAAAAGGAAAGCATCTTAAGTGACTCAGCCAAGGTTCTTAAGCATGTGAATAGTCCCATTAAGTCAGTGGGCTACTTATATGCTTAACTTTACACACATGCTTAACTAGGGCCTCAGTTATTCCCAACTGGATATTACCAGTTATGATGGATTTTACTAATGCTATTGAATTCTAGCTCCAAAATTAGTCTAAGTACATTTCTTTCTTGGAAACCTGTCAGATACTGGATTACCAATCACACTGCTATCACTAATTGCTCTTTCAGCATGGCAAAACGTGATTCTAAAAATTCCAAACGATTGCTGTATAGCAAGATTCCTGGCTTCCATGGATAGACTGAGAACTCATTCCAACCCCCAGCCCCTGTTATTTACTCAGGGTACAGTACTTGTGACCCTCAGAATGGAGTACTGGTGAGGAATGTTGAAACTGTCATTACACAGGAAAAAATTAACTTCTGTTTAGACTTCACAAATGAGAAGATTAGAAAATGCATTTGTTTAAAGGAACAAATACAATTTACACTAATTTCACCTCTCTGTTTCCTCACGCCCCCAAAGTCACACACTGATTAAGGAAAGAAAGAAACAAAAATGTAAATAAGAAATATCTCCGTTCAGTTTTTCTCTGCACTTCAGTGACTTGTCTAACCCTTTTATATAACTTTAATGAAGGTTTAATAAGAACAGAACTATACAGCGCTACAAAGTTCTCAAATTAGCAATCCTCAGAAATGCACAGTTCAGAAAAACAAGCAGAATTGGGAAATTCAGGTGTTTTAAAAACAAAAGCCATATTCAATTAATTAGGAAAAGGCTATCTTGTAAAATCATGATGTTTTCTGCCGTCTTCAAATCTCTCCTCAAAACATATTTCTGCTAGGATGCTTACAATAAATCACTCATCTAATGTTGGCTAGATTGTGGGATTGGTGAAGGAAGCTTTTTAAAATGAATTTCTTAGCAGTTTTCCAAGTGTTCGAAACCACCAAGTTGTACATATAGCTTTCCTAAACCACTGCATGTCCTCCTTCCCACTTTCCTCCTATAGATTGTTACACACACACTAGTATCTTATTTCAAACAGAGAACAAACTCTCAGGGTGGGGACCACACCTTTCTAAAGGTCTGAACAGTACTTAATGAAATGGGCTCCCCAAAACAGATTTTATTGCTAGCAATTATTACCTAGTACTGTATTACAGATTGTATTGCTATTAATTAGTAATAATTATCAGTTAATAGCATTATTAGTATTACCACCAAGCCCCCAAACAGTCTTCTCAACTTTAAAGAGTTAAAAAGGATGGATTCTGTTGTGCGCATTCATTCGGACTCACCTCAAAAGTGTTCTTGGTCATGCCTGAGAGTCCATAATATGATGTACCTGTTGCAATAGCACATACGCAAAGTTCTCCTATTTCGTCTGTTCTACAGAGCTGAGGAATTCCATCTGGCCTCACTGCACACATTATAGCTAAAGAGAAAGCAAAAGACTTTCAAAAATATTATGGAAACTACAGAAGAAAGTCAGTGGTGAGGGAATGCTGTGGGCTAGAAACTTCAATGAATGAAGTATATGCAGACATTAATGCCAGATATACAGAACTGCTCAACCATTAACACATTTTAACAACATTAAATATAATTTAATATTTAGACAAACAGTGGCAAGAACTTTATATAAAGGCAGTCGGAAAAACAAATTTCTTTTGGCCTGACTCCTTGATTTGGAACCCGGGGTAATATATTTACTGTGGTCAGTACAAAATAAAATGTTTTGCTTTAACTCATTGATGATAATTATGCTATATCCAGTTGCCAGCAACAGTCATCAAGGCAGGAAGGTCAGCTCTTACCAAGTTGTGAGTAAAACCCATGCAAGAATCAAGTTAATCTGCCCATCAGACTAGCACCAGTAGCATGTTGCTTTGTCAAGAGTTACCAGAGTTTAGTCTCCCATCAGTTTTGCAGGAGCTAAGAGGAGGGGACCAACAAGTGAAAAAAATATTTAAAGTGGACAAAGGGAAGAGGAGAGAGAGACAAGAAGAGAGCGCACATTGGGGGAGAGAAGAGAAGGAAAAATCACAATGGTGAGAAAGAATATGCTTGCTGGAAGACACTTTGGTGCATTCGATTATTACACCAAAAGATACTGCTGGAGTTCTGCCACTTCCAATCTTGGGCAGAAACATAAGGCCAGGTAGCCTCTTAGCAGCAATCTCTGTAGTAGGAGTCTGTCATACGCATAAGCCTTTGCGCTGGAAAAGGGTGAAGGCGAAAGAGAGGAGGGACCAGAATGTCTTTATAAGTGCAAATGTAAAGTCTTGGATGTTTCTCCACTCACAGTGAGGACAACCACAAGAGAATCTGTATTATACCTTGCTTTGAATTAGATCAGAGTACATAATCAGACATAAACCAATATATCTGTAAAATATTTTTACACTACAGCTGTTAGAAAAAAACCTTAACTTGCTTCAATTTTAAGTTGTGCAACTGAGAGCTCATTTGGTGCACAATATATAAGAAGTTCTGTTAAGAAACACAACCATAATGGTCTTTTCCAATCAGTACACCTCATGTAAACTCAATTTGGATATAAAAATCTGACATGTTCAAAAACTCTGGCTTTCTGCTTTAGTATGAATTTTATCACTACCATCCGCTTAAGATACAATTATTTTGTAAAAAGAGGGGATGTATCTGAATAAAGGGGCTTGCGGAAATATTAAGCAAATTTGCAGCAAGCAGTTTTTATTTATATTTACAGCAGATTAGAAAAATAACCTTAAATACCTTGGTCTGGTCTCGGTCACTCTTTTTTCTATGGATTCTTCTGTTCTACCCTTTGGATATGGGATTCAAAATTAATGGTGTCTGGACATTTTAAGGGTAATGAATTAGTGCTGAGTATGCCTTCATGAGGACAATGGAGTAGAATCAAGTGTTGCCAGACCTCTTGAAATGGAAGCATTCTGTGGCTAATGAGTGGAGGCTGAGCATGCAACCACAGTAAATACTGGGAAGACAATGTAAATTGGAAATCCCAAGGGAAAAAAAAAAGAGTCCTGTTTGATCATATTTTTAGATTGTACGCTTTAAAGTATATACATCCTAATCTTCATTGTTTCTTTAATAGGAAAGTATTTCTATAATTAATGAAAAAGGCTCATGTGTGTATATATTACATGATTCAGAGAAAGCTGTGCCAATCCCTACCTCCTGGCATCACCAAGCCCACATCTTGCACAGTCAGGACAGAAAGCTTTTCTTCAGAATCCACTCGAATTACTCCATAGGTAAGACCATGCATGGACAAAACTCCCCTGCCTGGAGGCTGATTGGTGTCATCTGTTGGCCTGCAACAAGTGTCAATAACCATTCATTTGTAATGAATTATCACCCAAAATACTCTGGTATTGACTTAAATATTAGCAATTTTTAGATTTAATCTTGATTTATTCTCCACAGCATACTCATCCGCGCTATTACATCTGACATAATTCTTCTCCCAAGTCACTGATAATTAGAGATGCCAGCTTCCACTGTCAGTGTCCACTCAGAAGTATGTTGCTATAGAGTGCTAAGTATAACTCTAATCTCACCTACTGTCATTTTTTTTAACCTTCAAAGAACTTTACAAACATTAATTCACTCAGTGAGAGGCATTAGCCCCATTTTTCAAATAGGGAAATGGAGAGAAGTTAATGCCCAATGTTCACAACTGACTAGTGAATTTGGCATGCCCAACTAGAGACAAATGCTTCTGGAAATCAGACCTCTAGTGATTTGGGGTGCCTCAATTCTTGGTAGCCCAAACTGAGACAACACAATCAATTTAGACTTTAGGTTTAAGTGACATGACCAGGGCTATAGCGTGTTAGTATCAGAAAGTCAGGACTAGAATTTAAGTATTCTTGACTCCCAGTTCTGTACTTAGACCATGGATGTGACTTTTTGCTGCACAGTTAGGCATCGGCCTTCAGAACAGAAGATAATACATTTTTAATAAGTTCAATGCCAAGTTTCAATACTCACAGAAATAATTTTATCATCACAGTTTTAACATGCATAACTTAATTATTCTAATGCATTACTGTCTAGCTTATTACTCTTATTATAAGGTTGTAGTCACTGCAATTTTCATCATTACGTTACAAAAAGTTCAATACATTGTGAATGGCAATTCTTTTGTGACTTCTAGGTTTGGTCAAATTCACTCTTAAGATACTATATTATTCTACAACTTAGGCATAGCTGCCTTGTCAGTTTCTTTCAGTACAAATGTGCACATTGTATTAGTGAATACAATTATACATTTACAGTATATATAGCTTGAACAAACTAGTGCTGACTCATGTAAGTTATTGAGTTAAGTCAGAGTAAAACTGGAAAGAGACCCACACTATATTGTACTTTAAAATGTAAAATAGAGTATAGCAATGCTGATTTAGTTAGGGATATTGCTCGCATGTAATATAGACAGACTAAACTATTTTCAAGATCAATGGAAGAGCCCATATGCATCTTGGTTTTTTGCAGTTGTGCTATGTAATCGATCATAACAAATGCTTGTGTTATCAGATAATGTTCTTTTTATATGTCACGTCTCTTCTGCTGTGCTGGTGTCAGCTAATCATGTTCATAGAAGACTCGTAGTGATTGATAGAACAAATTTCAATTAATAGATATTGAGACACATTTCTGAAATGACAATGTCAGCAAAGAAGGCTATGAGCAGGCTCAAATATGCATTAGAGCATAACAAATGGAGGTTAGTAAATAGGCAGCCATGATGAATAACATTTCCATCATTTAAGGAGTTCTCAACCACATTATTGATCAACTTTCTCTCACTCCCAATCCCCAAGAGCACATTATGTTCTTCATCTTAAACATGAAAATAAAATGCCTATTTTCGTGGATTTCCATCTCCAATTCGCTCAGACAGTTCCTCATACTGCTACTTTGAATAGAGCAGAAGCCAATATGAGACTTTTGGCATACATCTCCCTTCTTTTACTAAGCAAATCCAGGGTCAGGTGGATCAAGAATGGGAGAAGATCCAAGACACACAGTCCCCTTCAAAAATATGTCTTTTAGCCCTATGAGGTTCAAACTAGGGCATTCCTAACATGAGTATCTCTGCTAAGCAATTATTGGGGGTGGGGGGAAATCACCCAAGGAGAAAAGAAGATTCAAGTAGTCTGTTTCCAAGACATTTAGAACTTTTTAGGTTAAAGCTAACAACTCGAACTCCATCTGCATACTGGTTATTTCTAAGAAAAGAATATGGAGATCTTTAAGGTTCATTACAGGAAGGATAAATTTTGAGATTAAGAGTCAATGAGAAAGGGGGTTTTATTCCCATCAAGTTCCTAGATTAAGTGAATGTCTGTATGTCACTTAACATACCTGTACCTCAGGTTTCCTGTGTGTAAAAGGGGGACAATACAAATCTACCTCAAGATGTAAATGAATGAAGCCTTAACATTTAGTATTTGTGAAGTATTTTGAGATTCTTGGATTGAAAAGATTGTGTGTGCAGAAGTACAGAGTTCCTTCCCTTTTAGAAACATGTACAATAGATCAGAACACCTGGTTTATGACCTGCATTCACTGACTTCAATGGAAGTCTTTGTGTGATTAAAGATAATCACTCAAGTGTCAGTGATTATCACTGGCAGTATCAGGCCAGATGCAGGCTGCTGGAGGTAGCTCATCAAGTGGCATTACAAAAACACCTTGACCACCATTTTGCACATGAAATTACTACTTTTTTGCTCCCTTCAACTATGGTATTATGTCTTGGGTTTCTGGTTAAAACAGCAATTAATCTAATTTCCTTTTTCTAAATTATACAGGCATTTTATAAGAGGAATGGCTTTTTCTTATTCTTCTTGGAAGGAACATCTATAATTATTGAACACAGTTTAGAAAAGTATATTGAAGAAGTTGCAGTGTTAACAGGAAACCCTGTGTACTGTAAATCTGTAGTCAGTCATTTTAATTCATGCTTCAGATTTTAACCTGTGGAATTTGTGCGATAACAACTCTACCATCAAGAATGACTGTTTGAATAGAATGAAAAAGATACTAAAGTTTCAAGGTTCAGGAAGTGTTATCTTGCCATTTACAGACTTTACACAAGCATTTGTAAATTCAATAACATTCATTGTAACAAGATGATTGCTACATAATTGCAGAACAAGGTTCTAAATATTAAAAAAAACCTTTGCATTTTATTTGTTAATAAAACCTCTTAGTTAATCTATCCACGTACATAATATGAAAATGGACTCTTCATAGTTCAAAATGGATTTTAGTATAGAATTCTAAAGCTAGAAAGGACAGACATCCTATTATGCATTAAGGTTCAAACATTTGATAGAATGCCTCCATTTTGCAGCATCAGATTTGATGGCGGCACTGTGGGCCATCAGGGAAAAGAAAACCCTTTAGCCTCCAGAAGGAATTTTTTCCGTCTTTTTCCTCAGACCTCTTGAGGATGTGGAGGAGATATGTGGAGCTTCTTGTTTAACAGGATGGATAGAAGGGTGCAGCAGAAGCCCACAGATTCCCACATACCCAAGAGGAAGGTTTATAAATCTTTTGGTGCCACCTCCTTGGGATTAGAGGGGACCCTATTTCTGAACCTTGGTGTGACCATCATGCTAGTTGCCTTTTTGGGCTGTGAAAGTTTTTTTCCCTTATGGCCTGATTAGCCTGGATGGGGATTTTTGTCTTTCCCGCAGCCTAGGGACCTGTTGGGTAGGTTAGGTGATAATGTATTCACGTCTCAGTTTGGCAGGTGTCTAGTGCAGGTACTTGTCAATAAGGGGTCTGGTTCCCTGATGAAGCAAAACTGGAATCAGGATTAGGGGAAGGTATTCATGGACAGCTAATAGATTTCAGGGTACTAATGTCTGGTACAGCAAGGCCAGCCCCGTGTTCTCGACCTTCGTACAAGAAAAAGGCAGTGAGGTCCCAGCAACAATTCTAGGACCAGGTTAAACGGGAAACAGTGCTGATGGTGGCCCTCCCAAAGGTGGCATGGATTACAAAAGGAAGGTTGACCTGGACTGCATAAGTTATTGCTGGATAATTCCCAAGCGTGTTAACTGAGTTGTGGCTTAGCTAAACACATTCCTGATATCTTATCTTTCTTCCTGCAGTAATCCACAAAACTGTACTTGAAAAATCAGGTTACATTTTCCCTAACAGGCATTACATTTTAAGCTTTGCAGAATATCTTTTACTCAACATAATTATAAAGCTTCACAATACTAAATCAGATGTCTTAATGAGGTTATACATTGAAAAACAGATCTAGAAATCTGGACATTTAGAAGGGCATTTGAACTGACCATCTAGGATGACACGCCTACTCTCCAGAGTTCACACTTTTGGACAAAGTCATGACACTGTGGGACATACATTGTAATGTGCTACAATTATGTCTTTACCGATCATATCACAATGTGTCACACACCTGGGATAGGTGGCCACTACCTACCCACAATCTTGAGTAAATATAAAGGTCTGGCAGTTTTGTTGGAATTTATACACTCCATTTCCCGGCACAAGCACAAATCAGAGCAGGTACCATATTGCCTGGGGATTACGGAGCTTCTCTTATCATTAAGAAAAAAGCCATTCAGCCAAATAGCACCAGAGGCCTGCTGTAATTCTCCAGAATGACACTGGTTGTTGAGTTCTAAAGCATGATTTTTCCACTCTTACAATTCAATTAAAATTCCCTCTTTTTAATTCATTCACTGCTTTATTGTGGAATTTTATAAAGGTTTCCACAGAGATTTTGCATGTTAGCCTGTTTGACTTTAAACTAAAATTATATTATGAACATGACCATATTGTTTTTTCCCTCCAAAACTAGTTAGGTGCCACGCACATTCTGCATGTCTTGTTTGGTACAAAGATTAATACAAAATGAATAATGTGAATGCTAACTATACAGGCTTAATCTTGCTTGAATATAATTTTTCTTTTTTTTAGTTTGAATGTTTCAAAGACTGTCTTTTTTAATTTGTGTAACCCAGTACCTTCGAATAGCCACAGTGAGAGCTTCCGGTGAACTGGCACAAGGACAAATGACCTCCTGTCTTAGGCCTTTACTTTGGAAGACATTGAGAAATGCATCACAGGAAGAAATAGACCCTGGAGTAAAAATCAGAGAAGAAAAATAATCTGACTTCTGAGACAATGCTATTCACATACAAAACATTTTGATGCATGTACATAGGTTTTCAGGACAAAAGGATCTAGATGACGTCTGGAAAACATCATATCTGGTAAAGCTCAACTATATATGGTATATTAAAGATTAGCTTTCAGGCATAAATAGTTTCATTACTTGTGGGTAGAAGAGCCACTACAGATGGATCTAAGATGTGAAGTACACATACAATATGTTTAACAAAAGGCACATTAAGGAAGGATTTACTCTAGGAACTCAAAGAAAGTTACAATAGATGAGCACAAGAGCTATATCACTGTATCTTAAAAATTACATGGAGAAAGTTCTGATTAATATTAATTAGATGCAGTTGTCTAGAATAGTGCAAATATCCCCCCCAAAAATTCTCTGTTGCTCAGAAGCAAACCTTCTGCTTCTTTCTACAGCTTAAAGAGAATTTATTTCAGTCTTTATATATGGCTGTCATGTTAAACAAAACTGGATTTACTGCGACTTACGTTATGCGGAATATCAAGTTTGCTTCAGGATTAGCTAAGGAAAAATACATTTTAAAAAAATCCAAAATTAATTATTGTTTCCATAAATGTGGTGTAGTTTGCAGTAGATAAACCTTATACTTTTGTTAAACATTTTTTGCTAGTGTGACTGAAGACTGAAACTTAAAACATAAGACAGAAAATAAGTATCACATTCTTTGGTTTATTATACAAGCATCACTTACAAGGATTTGCGCCATCGGCCACTATTAGCATACGCAATGAGGAAAGGTTGATATCTCTTTGATCTCGATGTGCCACTAATGCCCAGTGCATGTCCCTGGATTTTACACAAGCAACTTTTGCTAAAATAAAAGTGAAAAAATTACTCATGTGCTATATAGAAATTATTTTAACGTGTGGGAATGAATAAATTACAGCTAAATAGCCTCAACTTGCTTTTCTGAGTTTGACTTTTCAAAAAAACCTTCATGCACTTCTGATCCTTACCTTTGTACTGGCAGACTTTCTGTATCCAGGATAGCGGATTCACTTTCATTAAGGAATACGGGATACTTATAACGTGCATCATGTTCATGACGCTCTGAAATCAAAATAAAATAAACAAGGGATTTGTCCCCAAACAGCATAAAATTAGTAATGGAAAAGTTTATATCATGTCAGCTTGTGAATAAAGTAAATAAGTACATAATTAGGAATTCTGATTTAGACTAATAACAGATGCTAAAAAAATTAAAAAATCAATGCTGAAATTTGTAATGTAACTTTAAAAAAGGACGTTCATTTGTTTCCACTCTCTTTCACTCAGTTTATGCAACAGCAATATGGAAAGTGGCACAAAAGCATCTTTTAACTGCCAAAGGTTGAGTGACTAATGACTGCATCTTTGCAGTTAAGGCCCAGTTCTGCTAACCCTTTTTCACAGGAATGGCACTTGCTCAAAGAGATGTGCAACAATAGAAACACCTAGAAAAAACTATCTTTACATGGAGTGAAAAGCTGCCATCGCAGCAAAAAAGTTCATTTAGTAGTGCATAAAAGTAGGAAGTGGAATCAATGATAATATATGAAATAACAAAGGCATGCTTACTCTAAAACAAAATAAATTAAGGTCTTTTTGGTCCTCTTATTGGCTAGACCAATCACAGAATATTCTTGGTGAGGTTCTAAAAAGTTGTAAAGTATATAAATAAGAAATTAGGTGAAGCCAATGGCAGCAAGTTGATCTTTCATGGTTTTAAATGTTTGTTTTCTTTAGTTATTTGCACACAGTATCGCCACGTTAAAAGTAGGGGTTAATATGGTATATGTTTTGGGAAATCCAGGTTAGAATCCTAAGATCTGAGCACAGGTACATTTCCCAGTGGGGTTACTCATGTAAGTGTTTGCATGACCGGATCCAAAGATGATATTTCCCCTTTCAGTATCATGCAACTGTTAACACAGGAAAAGCTTTCATAGATAAGTTAAGGCCATATCAAGAGCAACAGTAAAAAAAAAAAAAAAAAGGGTGAGAGAAAATTTTGGTGGGTGTTTACTGTGTAATAACAAAGTTAACTATATTAAATTAACTACTTCAGGACATAAAACATGGAATTTCATTCTGCCTCAAGGCATAGTTAAAATTGCCCTTTGACATTCATGGAAACAGAGCAGGAAAGGTATTCTGGGTTCCCCTGGAATCACAAAATGTAAGTTCTTTCAGTTTGAAATTTTTAGATATTATCTCTTCAAAGTTAGCCACTCTATCCATTGTGATCAGTTGAACAGGATTTCCCTAAGCTTTAGCTGCAACATCACCTTCAAGTGAATGTTGGAAGCTGTCTTTAATAATAATAAAAAAAAGAAATTCTGGCCTCCACACCAGTGAACTTCTAGGTTATTGCTTTGGAAGATATTCAAGAGGCAAACAGAGCTTGTTCAACCTAGTGTAGCAGAACCGTCTCAGGACCAGTAACACAAGAAGACAAGTTTAGCCATACTGGATTAGACCAATGGTTGGTTCATCTAGCCCAGTATCCTGTCTTCCCACAGCGGCCAATGCCAGGTACTTCAGAGGGAACGAACAAAACGGAGCAATCATTGAGCGATCCATCTCTTGTCGTCCATTCCCGGCTTCTGGCATTCAGAGGCTCAGGACACCCAGAGCATGAGGTTGCATCTATGTTTGCCAACTGTCTAATCGCACAAAAGACCCTTGCCCTGCCACTGACCCACTCCTTCCCCCAAGGGAAGTCCATCCTCCTCTCTCCATCACTCGCTGTACCCCACCCTCCTTCTCATTCCATCCTCCTCTCTCCATCACTCGCTGTACCCCACCCTCACTCACTTTCATGGGCAGGGGGCTGTGGTACAGGAAGGGGTGTGGGCTCTAGGCTGAGGTGTGGGACCAAGGGGTTTGGAGTGTGGGAGGGGACTCTGAGCAGAGCCTGGGACAGAGTGTTGGGGTGTCGGAGGGGATGTGGGCTCTTGGGGGGAGTTTGAGTGTGGAAGGGGACTCAGGCCTGGGGCAGGGGTTGGGGTATGGGACGGGAAAGGAGCTTGAGCTGGGGGTTGTGGTGTGGGAGTGGGTGCAGCTGTTGGTTCCAGCTGAGCAGTGCTTACCTCAGGCAACTCCCGGAAGCAACCGGCATGTCCCTGCCTCTCCTAGGCTCGGGCAGCCAGGCGTCTCTACATGTTACCCTTGTCTGCTCACACCTCCCACTGGCTACAGTTCGTGGCCAATGGGAACTGCAGAGCTGGTGCTCAGGGCAGAGGCAGCATGCGAAGCCTCCGAGTGCTCCTGCGTCTAGGGACCGCAGGGACATGCCAGCCACTTCCAGGAACCACGCAGAACCAGGGAAGGTAGGGAGCCTGCCTTAGCCCTGCTGTGTCGCCAACCAAACTTTTGGTGTATTCAGATCTCCAGGATTGCTTTCAATAGCAACCAGAAGATTGATCCTGGGAGACTCCTGGCCAGTCCAGGAGGTTGCCATCCCAGACCATCTTGGCTAATAGCCATTGATGGACCTATCCTCCATGAATTTATCTAATTCTTTTTTAACACGGTTATAATTTTGGCCTTCACAACATCCCCTGGCAACTGGTTCAACAGGTTGACAGTGCATTGGGTGACGTAGTACTCCTTTTTGTATGCTGTAAGCCTGTTGCCTATTAATTTTATTGTGTGACCCCTGGTTCTTGTGTTATGGGAAGGGGTAAAAAAGCTTTCTTATTCACTTTCTCCATACCAATCATGAGTTTATAAAGCTTTACCATATCCTCCCATTAGTTCTCTCTTTTCCCAGATGAACAGCCTAGTTTTTTTAATCTGTGCTTTTAATCTGTGCTTTTAATCTGTGCTTTTAAGATGTTCCGGACCCCAATCAATTTCGTTGCCCTTCTCCACACCTTTTCCAATTCTAATATATATTTTTGAAATGGTGGTGACCAGAATACATGCAAATACATGGCATGAGTGTATTGCAGATTTATATAGTGCCCTTATGATATTTTCTGTCTTATTACTGATATCTTTCCTAATAGTTCCTAACATTGTGGGTGGGTGTTTTCAGAGAATTAGCCACAATGACTCCAAAATCTCTTTCTTGAGCGGAAACAGCTAATTTAGACCCATTGTTTTGTATATATACTTGGGAATATGCTTTCCAATGTGCATTACTGTACTTTGCATTTATCAACAGTGAATTTCATCTACCATTTTGTTGCCCATTCACCCAGTTTTGTGAGATCCCATTGTAACTCTTCTCAATCTGCTGTGTCTTAACTATTTTGAGTAATTTGTATCATCTGCTAACTTTGCCACCTCACTGTTTACTCCTTTCTCCAAATCATTTATGACTATGTTGAACAGTACTGGTCCCAGCACAGATCCCTGGGGGACACTGCAAGAGGAGGTAGTTTTGAATGATGAGGAACTTTGTCAGTGGCAATATAATAATTCTAGCTTTGAGGATTTTACTAAAGCAACAGAGCATTGTTGTTCTTTATTCAATGCCTCCAAAGACTGTAGGCCTCAGAACCATACAGCAATGAAGTTTGTATCAACTCTGTGCTTGGCAAGAGTAGGGCCAAACTAAGCACTTGACCCAATACACCAAGGAATTCCTACTGTGCTTGCTAGGCAAAAGTAAACTAGCCAAGAATCATTAGCTCTAAACTATAATTTTTTGGTTTTATGACCAACAAGATTGAGTTAGAAGAAATCTTATGACATCTCAACATCTGATGATAAAAGCTTACTAGACACGTTTTTTCAAATATTCACATAAAGGAAAAAGTTACTTACCGTAAGAATCCCATGCCATAAGCCAACATCCTTCTTGAAATCTAGTACATTCACAATTGTTTCAGCTATTAAATAAAAATAAAATATTACTTATTTTTCTGAGCATGGCATAAACTCAAAGCAAAACCACTTACAGGAAGGAAATATAGTAAATTTTGATAACTGATGACTTCAAAGCGTAACTGTCAGAGTAACTCTCCATAGCAGGATGAGTCTTGGCAAGGCCTTTTCTCTTTGTTACATCTCAAAGACATTAAAAAATGCAACAAATACATAATCTCTATTTTTTAATCTAGAAATATGTAATACAGTCCTATATAAAATAAGGCCCAACCAGGCAGGGATGAAACAAGACGAATGTGTTTAATACCTTCTGTATATCCACATGCTTGTGTAAGAGCTTGACAGTGGGTCAGCAGTGCAATTCTTGTCACAGTCACCCCAAGCACACTTCCATCTTTACACGTTTTGTACTATAAGAGAATTGTTAGGAAAGATTGAATATATTGTATGCAACAGTAGCACTGCTCTTACTGTTTGGCAGTCAGTTTCAAAGCATTTAACATGTAGAAACAAAGGCCGGTTAATGAACTTCATTACTTTATTTTAGGTTTCACAGGTAGGGAGAGCTATAATGAAGGCTACAAAATAGTTTTTATTAAACCCCATTTTTGTCATGGAGAAGGTGTCTTTTTAGGCAAAAATGTCATGTTTGGTATCAGCTGTTTGCATTCAGGCAATTTGAATGCAAACATTTGATATTAATCCTATCCTTGCTTTTAAGACACACTAACAACTCCAGCAGCAGAAGTCTGAGTAACGTAAGTAAGATGCCACTGATTAATATGCTGGCTAGATTTAAAAATTTGAGACATCACTTCTGACTGTTAAATTATTCAGGCAGCCCTCCCAAACATGACCAGCAAAGGGGTCGCTGCTGCACCCATGTGTGTGAGGGTAGTGATAGTAACAGAAATACACAAACTATTAAATGTAAGAAGAAAAAATAATGAGGGGCTGGAGGAGAATCATGGTGCCGAGTTTGGAGACCTCACAATTGTTGGTACTTTCTGCAGTAGGCTACAAATACTAAATTTGTCATTCAAACAAAATCAGTATCTTCTTCCATGATGCAGATAGCCACCAACATTCAATACATATGCATAGCTGCCATGTTAACCCACTTCTTTAAAAAACTAACATTATCAAACAGCAGCATATAAATGGGAAATCCCAACCACTTTGAGCTCAATAGGGCATTAGCTTCACTTGTGATTATTTAAATGCTAAGATTACTTAATTCATTTGTTTCTTTCAAAAGAGGAAATAAGGAGGAGAAAAACCTACACCTGAAAAAGTTAAATGCATCTCACTATGCTAATTTTCTCTTCCTGAAGAGGGTCTTTCACCCCACACACTGACTGGTGAGAGGCAAGATTTTTAACAAAGGATAAGGAACAAGCAGCTTCTCTTCCTTAGGAGGATACTCAAGTCCACACAGGATGCTCATTGTTTATAGAAGCAGGGACAACACAGTTATGTTTATCTTAATGTTATTCAGAAGTGTCATATGCACTGGATCATAGGGAAAATGTAGCTTGATTAACTCACCTCTATGTAAGCTGTGTCATTGTTTGCATCCTTGATATGTGGGAACCAGTCACGAGGAGGTTTAGAAAGGTGTTTAGATTCTGTGACAAACCATAGCAACTTTGGCCACCCTGAGAAACAGATAAAGACAGCTTTTACTGAGTTTCCGCTGGATAAATCGTACAAGAATGAAATTCTTCTGCACACAAGTTTATTTCAAATGTGTTCTATGCTTGTACGGTATAGGTGGCAGAATATTGCTTATTTTACTCATGTGAGTATCCCCATTGGAGTAGACCAAGCAGGATTATTAATTATAAGACTTTCTGTACATAGACGTTAGGACAAACTATGTTGAGGCTAGTTTCTAAACCCCAAAAGTACTGATGGTGTATATGTGACATGTTCGTAAGTGCTATTGAGTAACACATGGAATCTTTGTACAAGACGTGGGCTTAATGAGGATGTGTTTACCTTTAAATTGTGGTATCTCCCCTGTAGGGCTTTTAGGCAGTCCTTTATGGCATGCATCACTAGTCAAGGCCACAGTAACACCACAGCTTCCAAGTAAGAAACCGATTTGTTGGCTTCCTGCATCCTAATTGATCATAAAAATAAGAAGAACAAGTGAAATTTACTAGAACTGACTGTATGCAATGTGCTTTTTTGTAGTCTAATTAATTAACAAAATATAATTGCTTCATTTGTACACTGACAAAGGAGTTCCATAATTTGGATATATTCATCCTCACAACCATATATATCCATTCAAAGGACTAAAGCCATCATACTGCTTCATCTTTTACATCTCTACACAAGATACATCTTCTATGAAATATTTAAATGGATAACTTACTGAAAATGTGGCTCTTCAAAGAATGATGTAGATGTGTATTCCACTTTGGTGCGTGCGCACCCAGTGCACTGGAGCCAAGATATTTGGCTAGCAGTACTCAGAGAGGCAGCGCTCAGGCCTTGTGGCCGTGGCCCCTGCTATATAAGGCAGCACCGTCCTGACCCTCGGTTTCTTGACCCTGAAAGCCCATGAGAGGAGACTGTGATGCAGAGGGGACGGAGGGTGGGTCAGGGAATACACATCTGCTTCACATCTCGAAGAACCATTGTTACAGTAAGTAACCATTTTGTGGTCTTTGAGTAAATGCAGATGAGTATTCCACTGAGGTGACTCACAAGCAGTACCCCATCTGGGAGGGCTCAGAGTCTACTGAGCTATAATAGATTGCTGGACTGCCCTACCAAAGCCTGTGTTCACTGTGGAAGATGCAGGAATGGCAGAAGGGTCCATAAGTGTATGGCTGACAAAATGGCCTCCCTGAAAATGTCCAATATGCAAATGTCACTGAGTAACGCCAGTGATGTCACTTGTGCTGTCAGCAAATGATCTCATATCTGCTGAGGAGGTGTAGCCAAAGCTATTTCATATGCAGTCTTAAGACAGAATGTAAAGACAGTCTGGACAGAGACTGCTTGTCCCTTCATGAAGGCTGCAGTATTTACCTTGTCCTTGGAGAACTGTGTGTAGAGGAGGCCCTGCCATCCAAGCTTGCAGCTCACCCACCCTCTTTACAAAGGTAATGGCAATCAAGAATGTGGTTTTTTGGACCAGAGAATATAAGCAGAGGAGTCCTTTCAGAAACATTGATACCATGGCATTTGAAAAAACTGATTTTCCTTGACTAAGAGGATGGAACACTGATATTCCTGCCAGATGTCTGAAGATGTAACAGGTACTCCAGGATGTCCCATTTAGAAGTCTACGTCAGCTGGGTCCTGTGGGACAAGAACCACACCGAAACTCACTTCGGTAAGTAAGCTGATCTAGCAGGGGACTTCCTACCGTTGAACAGGGCTTACTGGACAGCTGCCAAACAGTGCTCTTCCTCTTCATTCAGCAGCTGTAGGACTGTGCAAGGAGCTGAGCACAGAGTGAAGGGTTTGGCCATGGTTCTGAATGAGCAAGATGGGGTGGAGAGGAAGTGGTATGGGAGGCTAAACAGATCTGAGAACCAGCAAAGTCTCAGCCACTCTGGAGCACCGCAGATGGGGTTGGCCTGATCCACCTTGAGTTTGAGAATGACCTGGGGAATGATGGTAAAAGGACAAAAGGCTTACACAAGAGTCGACTGCCAGCTGCAGTGGAAGGTGTCAGAGAGGGAGCCTGAGAGCAGTACAGGTGACACTTTCTATTTTCTTGTGTCACAAACCGGTCAATTGTGGAAAGCTCTATGCTGCAAAGATGACCCAGAAAGACACTCACCTTCAGGGACCACTCGTAGCTGAGGGAGAAAATCCTACTGAGATAGTCTGCAAGATGATTCTGCACCCACAGCAAGTGAACAGCTACCAGAGTGACGTCCTCTTCGATACATATTATCACAGGTTGATCGCCTCCAGGCAGAGTAACCTGGTGTATGCACGCCCCTTGTTAGTTCACACAGTACATTGCAATGGTATTGTTGGGAAGTATGTGAATCACTGAATGTCTAATACAGTCCCAGAAAGCCTGACATGCACTGTGACTTCCAGCTCCAGCACGTTGATATGGAGAGAGCCTCCCTGTTCTGACCACAGACTCTGCACCTTCAGCGGGTCCAGATGCACCCCCCAACCCAGACGGGAAGCATTGGTAATCACTGACTTGGTTGGAGAGGGCTGAGTGAAAGAGACTCCCTGGCACACATTGCATGGGGACTCCCACCAGGGCAAGGAGTCTAGAACTAGTAAAGGAAGGCAAACCAATCTGTCCAAAGAATGTAGGGCAGGGCAGGGTAGTAGACCATCCTGTGACACATCAGGAGGGGGCAAAGGCACAGCCTTACAAACTGGACCACTTCCACACAAGCAGATGTATCCCAACAGGCTTGGATGGACCCAGACTGCCATAGAGGGCTGAGATTTCAGACTGAGGCAGAGCTGTTGAATTGCCTGGAAGCGGTCAGTCACTGGGGATGCTCTCAACCCTCTGGCATCTAACAGGGCCCCAAATGAACTTCATTTTTTGAGTGGAAGCCAACATCGAATTTCCGGTGTTTAAAATGAGTCTTAGATGGTTAAGCAAATGCAGTGTGGTGTTGACATGTGCAAGAACCTCCTCTCTGGAGCTGCCCTTCAGCATCCAATCATCGAGGTATGATAAGATGTGGATTCCCTCCCTCCTGAGAGATGCCATCACCACAGCCATGGTTTTGGTGAAAACTCGAGAGGTGGGATAGGGGCCAAATGGGCGAACCATGTACCGAAAAAGTAATCTCACACAACAAAATGAAGAACTTCCTGTGGCTCAGTAGAATCATCACATGAAAATAGGGGTCCTGAAGTCCAGAGCAGCAAACCAGTCATTCTGAGAGAGCAGGGGAGGATGAGTGACTATCCAAAACCTCACTTATTTGATAAATTTGTTGAGGCCATGAAGGTCAAATATGGGTCTCATCCCATCCTGGGGGTGTGGTACCAGGAACTACTGGGAATAGAAATCATGGCCCCAGAGTCCCAGATGTCTTCCTCTACTGTTCCCAACACCAGCAGAGAGTTGACCTGCTCAATGAGCTGTGTATCATGAGAGGGATCCCTGAAGAGGGAGGGGGAGGGTGCATGGAGAGGAACTGGATGGCTTAGCCTGATTTGACAGTGTCTAGGACCCAACTGTTGAAAGTAATCGAGCCTCAAGCATTGTAAAAACAGGCCAGCCTGTCCCCAAAGGGATGGGAGAGGGAGAGAGAAGGGCAGAGCAACAACTGAAACAGTGCTCTGGACCAAGAGTCAAAATGAACACTTAGCCGGCACTCAGGGAGGATGCGTGGACTGGCTGAGCCCTGAGCTCAACTGCTTCCTATTGTGAGATCTATCCCTCTTTTTGGGTTAGTCATGGTGCTTTGGGGAGGCAGGGGGGAGAGGTACACAGAAGAGTGCTGCGGGGAATACTGCTGCTGGACTGGGCTCCATAGCGGTGTCTCTGCATGGATGGCACGTACACTCCCAAGGATCTTAAGGAAGATCTGGAGTCCTTAAAGGAGAGTGAAGTGTCAGCCTTCCAAGAACAAGGTCCAGCCGTCAAAAGGAAAGTCCTCAATGGCTTGCTGGAAATCCGATGCAATCCCCAAGTTTTGTAGCCCTCTTCATAGTAACTGCACAGGCCATTACCCTGGCCGAAGTGTCCACAGCAAACACCCGAAACTCCTCATGCGAGGCTTCAGGAAACGAGTCCAGAAACTTGGACATGGCTGATTAGTTGAGGAAATTGTATTTGCACAGCAAAGCTTGTTGATTCAAGATCCTCATCTGGAAAGACGATGCGGTACAGATCTGTCTGCCCAAAAGGTCCAACCACTTGGACTATGTCTTTTGCACAGACTCGTTGACCATCTGCAGGCACAGTCCCCCGCAGCTCCCTTTATTCACTAGTTGTGATAATTTTATTTATACTCATTTGACATAATAAAATTACATGAAAAATTAGAATGTGACCAAAGCTAGTGAATAAAGAGAAAAAGCAAATAATGGAAAAAAGCCAATAAAGAACAGATACATAATGAAGACTTCTCATTTGTCTGCATTAGCTTGATTCTGTACCTCCAGAGAATGATCTTTTTATACAACATGATTATCTGAACGAGCATATGCTGACATTTGACTAAATATTGTGGGACAATAAACTGATCCATAATAAACAGAATTCTATAACTCATTCACTTCAGAAATCCAGAAGTTGTCACATTCATTTTTGTTCACTGCAGTTGTTAGAAATTTAGTTTAAGCTTGGTAAAATTAAAAACATTCTTTTGCAAGAAAATTCTTCAGCATTGAGCTCTCTCATTTACTTCTGCTTCTATGAAAATCCAGACAAGGGAAGTGCCCCTTTTAAAAATACAAAGAAATGACAATAAGAGAATCACGTAATATCAGTTTCTGGGAGAAGTGCTTCTCATTTCACACAGCTCTAGAGGCAGCAGAAGAGCTGGGTGAAAATGTCTGGTCAAATGGTAAATTTGCTGGGAAAAAACACAGCACTTTTGGGACGGCTGAAACTATTTGCAAACTTGGCCAAATTGAAAAAAAAGCGGGGGAGGAAATGGAAAAGTTTGTTTTGACATTTTCAAAACGTCAGTCTGGCATTTTGTTTGTTGAAACATATAGTTTCATTTCATTACAAAATGTCATTCAGAATGTTCGGCTCAATGCAAATGAATTTTTTTTTTTTTTGGTTTTTCATTTTGCTGAGAAATACTGAAAAAATTCTGTTTCTGTTTGAAACACAGTGATTTTTTAAAAATAATTTGAGTTTTTGCTTTATGTGACTGAACCGAAAAAGAAAATCAACAATTCACTCAGTTCTGCTCAGGAGATCCCAAAACAGAGTTTTGTAGAGCTGACAAATTAATTGCCTGGCTATCCTTGCTGAATCTTGTACAAACATGCCAGAGACCTCCAAGACATTCTCAGACAGAGGTTACTGTCCTACTGAGCATAAAAGAGAGTCCACTAATTTCTTTCCTTCAGTATCTCCCAATGAATTTGAATGGTGGTCCAAAATTTCAAAAAACAAAACAAACAAACAAGAAAAACCCCCACCAACCCAGCACCAGTGTTCCACAAATCCTCTGATTCATCATAAAGATTGGTTACTGATTTACACAAGTTTATGGATTACAAATCATCACGTTAGAGACATTCTTGCACTGAAATTCTATAATCAAAACACTGAGGGTACGTCTATACTACCTGCCAGATCGGTGAGTAGTGTTCAATGTATCGGGGATCAATTTATCGCATCTCGTCTAAATGCGATAAATCGATCCCTGAACGCGCTCCCTGTTGACTCCAGAACTCCAGCTCCGCTGCAGTAGACTCGCCGCCGTGAGGATGGCCAGGTAAGTTGAACTAAGATACTTTGACTTTAGCTACGCGAATAGTGTAGCTCAGTGGTTCTCAAACTAATTGAGACCGCGACCCCTTTCCCTCCGCCGTTGGCGTGCCGTGACCCCTCCGGTCCGGCGGCCAGCTGTGGGGTGACCTCCTCCCCGCGGCGCAGGCGGGCAGCTGCGGCACTACCCCCCCCCCCCCCGGTCCCCGCCGCAGCCCCCCGGTCGCCTCCCCCCAGTCCCCGCCTGCGGCTCAACCCCCCCCGGCCCCCGCTGCAGGCTGGCAGCCGGCTGCAACCGGCCCCCCCCCCGGCCCCGCCGCGGCCAGCTGCACCCGGGCCCCCTGGCCCCGCCGCGGACGGGCTGCCAGGTGTGTGCCGGCCCCCTGGCCCCACCGCCGCAAGTTGCGGCGGCAGGAGCTCACAACCCCCCAGGGAGCGCTCGGCGACCCCCTGGGGGGGTCGCGACCCCCAGTTTGAGAAACCCTGGTGTAGCTGAAGCTGTGCATCTTAGTTCGGAACCCAACCCCCCTCTCCCCCGCCCGCAGTGTAGCCCAGGCCTGAGATGAGTCAATGTTGTATAATCCCTCATTCTATCTTGCTCTCTAGAGGACCACCACCATTCAAATCCAGTCTGCCTTATAAGGTAGGGACACTTCAAAATACCCAAAGGCTCTCTTCTTTTATTTCGAGTCTGCAACTCATTCCAGTAGTTTACTGGGCTTCCTTCAGCATTTTCTAATTGAAAAGCTACAGTGGCTGCCATTCAAATCTAATAGTCATAAAACCCTTTACACTTGCAGTTTACAAGTAACCACTATAGTTTTAGTTGAACTAGGGAATGGGGACAAAACCCAGGCAGACTGCTGGAAGATATAGTATTTAATTCTGTTTTTTTTTTTTAAGTGCTCTACGTGTATGTACCAGTTAAAAAAAAGAAAAGAAAAGCTACTGAACTGTGCCTCATTACAGTTATCATTCAGAAATTAAACATCATGGAGTGTTCCTTTCGCTCACCTCTCCAAAATTAAAACATTGAATTTCACCCAGAAACCAACTAGAACCGAGTACAGATCATGGAGTGCAGATCATACAGTACCACCATAACATGACCCCTGTGAACACACACTACAAGGAAGTAATCTGCCAAGTTCAGTTCATAACAGAGCCAAATACAATGAGTGGAAAGCTACGGGAAGAGAATACAATTATTTTAACAATATTGAGTTTTGTAGACAACATGAGGCAGTTGACCAAGTAGTAAGTTACTACTTGGTCAACTGTTAACAGTTAATAATGTATAAGATTTCACAAGCAAGCAGAGAATCATGTAGATTTCATTTAATATAATCTACCTATGTATTGGATATTAAAGGAACAGATTGCAATTTATTTCCTAACAAGTCTATTGGATAAACAATAGGTATTGGAAATTTCAACCAACTCTGTTCTGTTCTATCCATACTAACTTGGTGCAACACTAATGCAGGAGTTCTGGACTACGCTCACCAACCCAGGAGGTTCGCTTCATAATTATTTAACTCCTAGCCACCAGGGTAACACCTTTTTCCATGAGAAAAGCCAATATATTGCCTACCGTGACTATCACCACACACACATGCCACATCCTCCTAGGCTGAAGTACCTTAAGGTGGGACATCGAAAAGAAGCTAGTGAAAGTATGGAAGTAAGTTTGGGAAGAGAAAGGACCCTCAAAATACACACAACACTACTTGCAACACTACTGCACTAGGAAAGAGGCAGTTTCTCAAGTAGACAGGTCCAAAGTGTTTTAGTGGCTTCCAGAGCAAAATTAACACATTGAATTTCATCCAGAAACCAACTAGAACCCAGTACAAATCATGGAGTGCAGATCAACAGAATACCACCATGACCCCTGTGTTTCCAAAAAGCACAAATTACTCTCTTGCCCTTCAAAAGGGTTATAGAACCAAACATACAATCATATCTCAACATTTTTACAAAATCGGAGTCATTCCAGAACATATTGCTCCTTCAAATATTTGTGAGTGAAGGGTGCTGTGACGCACTAAAGCTTCATAGGTGACAAATGCACATGAACACATTCAGAAACACAGTCCCATAGCACTGTTGAGGCACCTCGTAATCCTCAGTCTAAACACACATAGCTATCAAGTTTGTGTGACAGTTTACTGATAAGAATCAGAGAGGTAGCCGTGTTAGTCTGGAATAGCAGAGGTAACAAAGAGTCCTGTGGCACCTTAAAGACTAACTAAAGTATTGGAGCATAAGCTTTCGTGGGCTAATACCCACTTCGTCGGATGCAGTCATCAGCTTTCTCCTCATGGAGCAATGACAGTAGGCCTGGGAGAGACAGGAGCCTATCAGAGGCAGGGTGAGGGTGTCCTGAGGATACAGGAAGGAACGGGGCACTGCCGGAACAATTTGTGAGGGAAGTGAGTTGAAGCCTCTGGAAGAAACACGTGCAGCCCAGCTCCATCTACCCACTCCCTATTAAATGCCTTTATTTTGTCCCTTCTGGTCCTTGTCCCTCTATTTCCCTACAAGCCACTAGCACCCTCCTTCTTCTCCCCACTAGAGTTTCATGCTGGCCTGAAACTAGCAGGGGGAGCAGAGCAGCCATTTACTGCTCCAAAAGTCAGTACCACAGCGGCCCTGCTGGCCAGAAGGAACAATTGTATGTAATGCCCACAACACTGCTGAAAGCTTGCACTGATAGCTGGAACATGGGCAAATCCTAGAGGAGGGCTGAGCATGAGTCGTGGCAGGTGCAGCACTAGGGATTTGAGCACAAGATAGCTTTTTTGATACAGTTCACACCTCTGCACTGTGAAACCATAGTGTTCAGTGCCTCAGATAAAAACTTGTGAGCTTTTAATCTAGTTGAAGTTGACAGTGTAATGTAGGTGTGATGTGGACAGCCTCCAGACAGAGTAACAAAAATCCAGGGGTTTAAGAACATCGATCCTTCTGGGTTCTGGCTACTATTAGTCAGAATTTTTTCTGAGTATTCATAAGACAGTTTAGTCTCTGTGAGTTGACAATTGAAAGGTTATTGACAAGAGAACCCATGAAGATTTTCTGTCCGATAGTAACATCAAAATTCCTTAACAAATCAAATCACTCTACTGCCCCGCAAAACAGTTCTAGAACCAAACGCTACTTTTTTCAGATGTGACTTGAGCTTTCTCCAGCTATTTAATTAGTTTATATGTTAACCTGTTTCATTGACAAGATAGTGAACATGCATGGCATATTATGTTGAACCTGGGCAGCTGGAAGAAGCCTCAGGATTCCAATGGAGACCAGTTACAAACTGAACAGATGCAGTCAGGATCAGAGACAGGGACACTATTCTGAACAGAGAAACCTTCACCAGTGACAATTTAGAATGGCAGTAAATGTAGGTGTGAGGTAAAGAGAATGGCTTACGTATCCAAATATCAGGTATGAAGTGCTTTGGCATCACTGCTTTCATTCTTTGAATACACAGCTCAGCCTTCTATCCTGTTGAGGTACATAAAATTAGTTTTTTGCAGATGAGTGTGACTACTTGTGTGGTACTTGTAGAGCATCAATCTTTTGCATGAAACAAACCATAAATCCCGTCTGCTCCGGGAGACTATTCAAGATTCACTAAGGCCTTTCACGTGTAGGCTTTCACCAGTGTCTGCAGATAAATGGTCCTCCCCTTGCTGCTGGATTGCTTGTGAGTCCTCCCACAGGTCCTTTTAGATTCTGGAAAGTGGGTGTGAGTAAGCCCGATCGTGACTAAAAGGCCCTCCCCCCGCAGCCTAAGAAGAGGAGCCACTGAGCCAGGGACTCACATATGGGGGACAACAAAAGAAGAAAACAGGGACAAAGGGTCAAAAGTAGGGAACCTGAAGGGGACATTGAGCAGAGAAACCCAGACAGCGCCCACTGCTCTTCAAAGCTGTCAAGGGAGTCAGTGGATGTGGACCAGAGGAACTCTGAACGGAGAGAGAAACGGAAATAGGCCCACAGTTGCAGAGCACCCCGTTGGCCAACATCCTTTCCCTGGTGTTACAGATGGACACTTTGGCCATTACTAGGAGGAAATTGACAAGGAGGTTTCATGACTTGGTGGCGTCATGGATGTGGCTGTATCTTGGCAGGTAAATATGTAGTTTGTGAAGTGCTTTGGGATTAATATTCCTATATAAAATAAACTTCACTCTCCTTGTGCAAGAGTTTGTGTCCTCATCCAACAAGGAATGAAAAAGCAGCCTGAACAAAATGAAGGGTTGGGCTTTCTGATATAAGAGAAACCCATCAACCAGCACAGGCAAGATTAGCACTCTGGGGTGTTATATTTGAGTAATGTAACAGGAAACAATTTCCAAACTTAACAGATTTTGGCTTCTAGTGCACTGCCTGCTCAAACCGTACATACACTTAGCCCAATGAACAATGGCAGATATAGAACAAACAGACAGCGGGTACATTGAGAGTTAATTCTTTCTAGATCTAACCAGTAGCAAAAGGGAATCAAGGAAAAATCCTCAACTTTTGAGAACAATCTCAAAATTCTTAAGAACTAAAAAGGGAGCAGAAGCTACTTTCCAAACCAGTTTTGAAAGTAGGAGATTACCAACGGGGCAGGTTATGTCTCAAGAATTTTCAAACGTCAAATTCGTAAATCCTGAACAGCTATAAAGACTAAGTGAAAATGGGACAACAATTATTTTTGGAAGTTTACTTTGTTATGGAGCATGGGAAGAAATGTGAAATCTGGGCTGTAGGAAGGGAAGTAGCATAGTCTGCCGGTTCTTAAATTTGAAAAGCAAAAAAGCAAGACAAAGTTGGAGCATAAAGAACCTGGGCTCAATGAAGAACCACAGAAGAGTGTTCTACATCAGGTGCAGATGTGGGGCTTGGAGAGGTGAAGAAAGTTGCAGAATTAGTCAGTTTTAGGCTGGGGACACAAAATTAATTAGCATTTATGTTTCTTTGCGGGGGGAAATGGAAGCTTTCGGATCATCAGGCAACACATTGCAACTGCATATATTTGCATGCAAATTTAAAGTCTACTAGGTTTTTGTCTCAAGAGGTTGGCAGGTAAGTAGATTGCCTACAGATGTTTTCTGGTACTTGGCACATTTATCAATGTAACTAGTACTGATTGCAGGTGAGAGGAAGCATGACTCATTCAGCCTGAAGACAGTATTCAGACTTTTTCAGGAACTAAGAAAACTGTAGGGCGGGCTTACTTGTGAGGTTTATAAATCCACCTCCAGATTGAAGGGGTGGATTGAGACAATTTATCTAAAAGTACACCTCTTCTGTGATCACCCTTGATAGGCCAGTCTTCTCTGGAGCTCATAAAAAGTGCTTCAGAAGAACAGTTTTTGCTTTTGGATTGTGTGCTCAGTCACATATATTATTCCAGAAGAAAGTTCCGGTATTTTCTGCAAGTGCATTTAGCATTAAACTTTCCCAAGTTAGGATTATGGGAAAGTGTTACTAACGGAGAAAAAACAGATTCCCATATGCATTAGCTATTTATGAAACTATGTCACCTGGGTGTATACGGTTTATTGCCCAAGGTGAGAGGGCCAGGGAAGATTCATATAAGAGCTTTTTGTTCCTATATTCACAGCATGCCATCAAATCTAGCCATGAATGTGTAGAGAGGAATAATTTCACAGAATGAAATTAAAGCAGTTTCTCCACTCCCTGCTCTCTTTACATATGGATATCAGAAAGTGAAGAGGACCTCCAATCCTGTTAAGTGACAGATCAGAAAAAAAGGTTGAAAATACAAAGATATTAAACGACATACACTGCTTTCAGGAGGTGACATGTGAGGCAACCAGTACTTTGAAAGTCAGAAATCTTTGGTCATGTAACAGTGCAGTTTTCAACTTCTTGTGAACAAAACCAACCAACTCCAGACAAGTTCAACAGTAGGAAAACATTCTATCTACACATAACAAAGAGGCATATACCTATTTACCAATGCTTGAAAAATTATAAATAAGAGCATTTGGAGATAGAGACACTTTTCTGACGAACAGAATGGATAACACATGAGTCACGAGTATTTTTAGGAAAAGTCACAAACGATAACCAAAAGAGTCACGGCCAGTGACCTGACCATGACTTTTACTAAAAATACCCCTAACTAAACCTGAGGTGCTTGGGCGAAGGGGGGGAGAGAAGAGAGGGAGGAAGGAGAAGTGCTCTGGTGGTTGCTGCTGTTCCTGGGGGTGGGAGGCAGCCCATGGCCCCACCACTACTACCGTCAGAGCAGCAGTCATGTGGCTGCCCCCAAGGCTGCCCTAGCTGTTCGGACGGCCCTTGGGTCAGCCACTGTAGCTGTGGAAGCCATGGAGGTCCTGGAAAGTCATAGATTCCATGACTTCCGTAACCTCCATGAAAGACTCGCAAGCCTTACATGAGGGACCCAAACAAAATAAATATATATATATAGAGAGAGAGAGAGGTGTTGGTGTTTACCCTCCTACATAGGGATAATTCTTGTCGATGGCACCCACAGACAGTTAGTGGAAGGAAAAATAAGATGAAAAGCGTCTAACTAAAACTTGTCAGTTTAGTTCATTGTCACATTAAACTCACAATCCCAGACTATTTATTTGCTCCTGAACGAAGTTGTTTTTGTTCTACTTCAAGGGATCCTGCAGCTCCAGTTTCCTAATCATGGATTCTTCTACTCCAAGTTTAAATTAATATGTGAAAAGAAAGTTTAAAAAGAATACAGAATATTTCAGAGTATACTAAAGGCTAAAGGCAAGCTAATGGCTGCTGGGAATTTTAGTCCATTGCCTCCTAGACGATCATTTGATTGACAACTGTCCCAAGACACTAAGCCACTCACAAATGATTCTGGGTATCCTGGAAATACAAGGCAGGATAGAATAAGTGGGGGAGAAGTAGGAGGGGATGGGTATTTACCTAACATTTAACCACAAAAGATTTATAGCAACATTTATTATACAACAGTAATCATGCTGTGAAGAGCAGGAAATTCGCAGCAAGAACAAATTTGTTGCCAGACAAAACCATAAATACTAATTTAATACATACATGCTGTATAGTATTGTGTGTAGATTAACACAGCTGCCAGACCCACCCTACTGGCCCACTGTTCATCTATTGCGTAGCTGCTGTTTTTAGTTGGTTCACCTCTTCCTTTAAACATGTACACTACAAAATGTACACTGCCAGTGTTAACTGAAGCATGCACAGAAGAGATCAAATAATGAGGAAGCATAAAAGAACAGCCTAGTCTGCTGTATGATGACACTTATATGACACATCCTTCAGCTGGTGCCAGAAGCAAAGCTGCTACCATTTGACCAAGTAGAGGTTTTCCTTCTGGGACTGCTCACAAAGCATGATTTTTATGTCATTGCTTCCACCCTAGTTCCTGTGCTGTATAAAAAAAAATTAAAAGGTAGCAATAGCTGGACTCATACATACTCTGAGAATGTGCACTATCATTTATCAGTGGAGATCATTCAGTCCCATTTTTTAGAAAGTTATATTCCATCCCCTCAATGATTGCTGTAGTAATTAAATATTTCTGAATAAACACACACACGAGCACATAAAAGAGGCCCAGTCAAATTAAAGTAAGGAATTATTTTGACATGGTGTATTTACTTGGACAAACAAATTTTACAGGCTGTAGAGAAGAATGTGGCAGTAGACATCTTAAAATAAATCTAGTTCAGTAGATTTATGTTTTATTATTAACACTTAACCATGACTCTTGGCAAGTAAAATGCAGGGAGCAACATAATAAGACTTTTTCCCCCTGGAAGTTATGTTGATCAGATATGTTTCTTCCTCTAACATGAAAGTAAATTTTACTATGGGAATTTGCTGGAGGCTCTTAGAATTTAAATAATCTAGTTGTCCTGTTTATTAGCACACGTAAAATCTCAACCTCATGTACCAAAACGCCAAACAATGCCCCCAAGTTATACACTTTATGTCACACATCTTAATGTAATCCTAAAAGGTTCCTCTTTGGTAGTAAACCAATGCAAATTCATATGTTGTGCTTCCACAGAAGCCATTATAAAAACATGTTTTCAAAAGTCATGGCCCTTATCCTTTCCTCTCAAGTATAGTTTTACAAATAAAGTGATCCACACATTTATTTGTGAAAATAAATAAGTTAGAATGAGGACCAAGTCATCTTTCCTTAAGTCTCACTGTAAAAAATGATGGAACAGCCATAAGCCCTTTTCTACATAATAGTCTCTCTCTCTCTCTCACACACACACACACACACACACAAACACACACACCATCATCATCAAGGTTGCAATGTCAAGCATTCCGAAGTTAAGAAATGTCAAAATTAAGGTGGCCTGGGAAATGTTAATTTGGCCCCCTTGTGCATATGCATTATGATACAGTCTTTATTTACATGCTCAAGTACTCCTTCTTAGGACCCTGCCTCATTCGGTGCACAGGATGGACTGTGCTCGGTTAGTTATTAATCCAATATTTTGCTTTACCCTCGTTGCCCTATGCCCAGTTTACTGCACATTATTCAAACTCTGCTCTGAAAACAAGATTATTAATTTCCTCATGGGTTTTTCTACAGCACTCAGCATCATCCCACCTGAGTGCTTCACAAAAACCTCTGCACCATGAGGGTGTAGCACTACACCCATTTTACAGATCTTTGGGAACTGAGGCACAGAAAGATAAGTCAAAAGTACCTACTAATTTTGGGAGTCCAGTGTGGGAAGCCTAGGACCTGATTTTTCAGAGAACTTTAGCACTTTATATGTTGAAGATTCTGCTCCCATTGATTTCAGTGGCAGTGGTGAGCACTCACTTGTTCTGCAAATCAGGCCCCAAGGTATCAGGCTGCAATTTGGTATTTTCTGAGTCTTGAATGCATGACTTTGCAACCTTACTAATGTTCTTTTAATATTGTGACAGGTTGCCTTCTTGCCCCCCTCCAAACACAGGCAGGAAACTCTTCTTTGGCTCCAAACAGTGCTCTTTATTTACAGTGCAGCTTGTGCAGACCCCACACAGCTCTTATAAACAGCTCTACAGCTTACAGCTCTAAACACAGCTCTACAGCTTAGCTCTTTACAGCTCTATATAGTTCAGCTCTAAACACAGCTCTACAGCTTTCTCTCTCTCTCTCTTGCTCACTCCTCCACACTACCATTCCACCACCACACTGGGCTTCCTTCCTGGCAGGCTTTTATACCCCCTGGGGAGGCTGCCAGGTGCAACCCATCAAGGCTGATTGCTCTGCAGCCCAGGTGGCTAATTAGGCTTCTCTGCAGGGAGGTTTGCAGAGGGCTTTTCTCCCTCTTAAAGGGGCAGCAGGCTGGGTCAGGCCCACCCTGCCACAATATGGTGAGGTTTTTTTAAAAGAAGAACTTACATATAAAAACAAACAAAAAATAGAATCTCCATCATGTGCCACCATATTGACACACCACAGTTCATCAAAAGGAGTTGGAACCTTTAGAGACATCATAAAGACCTCTGCCAATTGGGCTAATCGAGTAACTGATAGCAATAGTAGGTTTCTCATCTTCTATGTGGACCACCATTAATGGGGGAATGACAAGTTTTACCAGTGGGTTTCACTGGTATTTTCTGATTGCATAGGAATGGTGATTGAGACTTAGGAATCTTGGGGTCCATTCCAGGCTCTGGATGGAGTATGCTCTAGTGAGCATAGACTCTTCTGTCCATTCTCCTGAAGTCTGACTCCTTTTGCCCCAGCCTCTTACTTGTCCTTGTCCCGTCTTTTTCTTACCCTTAGCTCTTCATCCCAGTCTTGATTCCTTAGGCTGCTCATCCCAGTCTCCTTGCCAGTCAGTTCTAGTCTCCTCCAGGCTTGCTGTCCTAGTCCCAATCTCTTCCAGTCTCCACCCAATGCTGGTTTCTCTCTGTCCTGCTCTCAATCATAATTTCCCTCCCCATCTGCCAGTAACAATGTCACCAGACTCTGTCACAATATAGTCCTTTCTCTCCTCCTCCCTCCAGCTTTTGTCCCCTCTGCATTCGTATTAGATGGCTTCCTTCTCCACACTGCATGGGTGCCAGCTGTGGGGGGTGAGGGGAGAGGTAATTGACAGCAGGGAGATACTTGCTCCCTGTGCTCAGTTCCAAGGCCTGGTCCCATCCTGAGAAGTCAGGAACAGCCATTATGGGGCACGTCCTGTTGGGACCCCCGATAGCTCTGGGCTGGAGCATGTTCAGTCACTCTCTGTGGGAATGGTGCATCTACAGTCCAGGCAACGTCAGGAGCTGTGAGAGGGTTGAACATGCTCAGCGCAGATAGAATTTTCAGAGATTTTAACCATTAATTCTAGCAAGTCTCTACTGAACATGCGTAAACTGTGATTTTTCTTCAGGGAACATATAGAACTTGGCCACATTTAGGCAGATTTTTACAGAGATGGCAAAAGGCACATCCCCGACAAAGGCCACTTCCCACTCCCCCCCTACCAAATTTCATGTCTTTGGTCCAAAACACTGAGACACTAGAGCGTTTCAGAGGAAAGTCTCAAATATTTTTTTACAAGTATTTTCCCGTAGCCTCATTCCTGGAAGTTGCTGAATAATGTTGTTAATGGAGATTATAGTCCCTCTTTTGAAAGATCTATTTATCTTGATCTGCTTTACTGTTTAAAGGGACTGGTGAACCTTTCCATATGGGCAGCCCTGCTGGATGGTTTCAACAAACATACAGCCTGAGCAGTCCTAGCATAAGCTTCCCTACTCTATCCAGCAATGGTGCTTTGAGTCCCCAAGATGCCGACACAACCTCAAGCAGGGAAAGGACAGTTGAGTCTTCATGTCCATTCTGTTCTACGCCTTTTTGCTAAGATAGTAACACCTGTGTGCTAGGAACATGGCAGCCAATTTAATGGAACCAACATCATGAGATAAATTCTTAGTTTAGCAACAGTGAGTTGATCAAGAACAAATGCGCTACGGCTTGGTCTACACAAATGAAATGTAGCACAATTGTTGAGACTGGTTCAGTTCCATCAACACGAGAAGCCCTAGCACGGATAAGACAATTGCTGACACCAGCACAACAGTATTGTGTGGATTAGACCTGCTTCCTAAAATCTGCATAGATAACACAGTGCCTAAAGAAATCATGGCAGATATATTAGGGCTTCCAGGCTTGCTAACTTAGGTGGAACTAATTGTCAATGGGGGCTGCCACAGCTCCCCAGCTCCAATCATGTGCTGCCACGCCCAGGATCGGTCAAGGAGGTTGATTTTTATAACAAAAGTTAACGAACAAACAAACAGAGTGCAGTCTTCAATACCTGGCCCACAGGCTTCAGGGCCTACCCTCCAAGGGGTCTCTGGTGCTCCAGTCGCTTGGAACGTCCTCCCTTGTGCCAGCTCTCCTCCCCTCTTGGAGCTGCAACTGCACAGTTGCTTCCTGGAGCACTTGCCCCCTTGCTCCGGGGACTCTCCATGGGTTAGCTGCACTCCGTGTAGCTTTGCTCCCAGGGATCAGCCTGTCTCAGTCCTTCCTCTTCCCAGCTGCTTACTACAGCCCTTTATAGACCCAGGTGTATCCCAGCCCTCTGTATTTAGCTGGGTGAGATTCACCTGCTCCAGTCCAGGGGAGTTGGGCTCAGTCACCCCTGTGACACTAACTTTGTGCAATTTTTTCCTAATGTAGACAAGGCCCAAATTTTTTGCAATTAGACATAACCAAAAATGATAACCTGAGATTCTATTTTACCAAAACGGAGAAGCTATAGGATAATACTGTACTGTAGATTATCTTTCTGTCCTTAAAGGCAGAACCATTTACCACAAAAAAAATTTACACAAAGCTGTGCTCAGTGGTGATTCATTCGGACATAAGATTTTCAAAATGCACAGTGGAGGAGAAATGAGTCTCTCACCTTTCTGGTAAGTGGCACTTCAATAGGGACAGGAACAACTTCCGCCAGTAGGCAGCCATAAAATGCTACCATAAAAGCAGCAGGATCATTGTTAGGAAATACGAGTGCTACCTGAAACAGAGAGAGACATGTTAAAATTTACATGGTCAAAAATCTATTACAGATTTCAGTGTACTGTACATTAAAAACAGCTTCCACATTCCCTTCAAAAAGCTATTGATTTTAAAAACAGCTCTGAAATAATGCACTTTACTGTGTTCCACCTAACCTCTCCTCCCTATATACAGGTACAACTATTGAACATTTAAGAATGACAAGTGAGAAGGAGTTTATTCTCTTATACACGTTCCTTTTTGTGAGCATCTCCACTTAGGCACTTGTACTTACATACACGCTGCATTTTAAATTGCTAGAAAGTTTCATCCGAGCTTTAGTTTACCAATGACTTGATTGAGGTTAAACTTTGGACCAAATATGATTAATGTAATTTTAAATAGAAAGTTTTACATCTAAAAAAATTAAATTAGTCTACTAAAAACGGAAATGGGTTTATGTGCATCCAGAGCAACCGAACATATTGTACCATTGTGCCAACTATTTCCAGCCTTATGTTCGGTCTGCCTGCAACAACTAAAGCCTCCTGCAAGTTTGATGAAGAGGTTTCACCTGTGCTCTGTAGGCCAATGCAGGAACAATAAATGCTAGAGTGAAGGCAGCATCCTGAAATTCCTACCCTACTCAGATTCCTCAAACTAAGCAAGTTTAGGGCCAAGGATTATTGGAACAAGAGAACTCCAAGGAAAGATCAGGTGCCACATGGAATCTCCCATATGCTCTGTTGTTTTGAAGCTACTTTATACTAGAAGGGACAATTACTGTTACCTTAATGAAACTTGTTTCTTAAATTATAACAAAGGCAAGTGTGCAAGCAGAAAGGCAGACATGCTGTGATCGGCGCTGTCTTAATGACAGCTGAATACCAATTGATGCAGGTGATTGCAAACATCACCTTTTCTTAGTTTATTTTGGACATAAATATTTTTCTATTAATTGAACAGAATATTTGCTCAGAACATGAGGAGTACAGGAGCATCTCATCTTCAATCTGAAATTACTTTAAATTACAAAAGATGCTGGGCGAGATATTATACAATGCAAAATATATGCTTTCACCACTCAGCTATAAACACCTAGGCTTCACTGGAATCTACAGAGAGTTATTTTAGAGTAAAAACTTCAATTGATTCAAATGAAGAGAAGATTTTACTTGTACTCTTCTTAGAGTTTCAGCTTTAGGTCTGAATCACCAACAAATCCTTTTTAAGGTTAGGAAATCTTAGAGATCACTGTGCAGTAATTACTACAAAGAGACAGGCAGTTAATACAAGATATACGGATACAGTGTATCTGAATATTTCTCCTTTCACAGGATTCTTTGTGCAAGTAAATTTAATGAGAATCAACCATTTGTTTGTCCTACTGTTGCTTAGACTCTGTTGTAAATCAAAGAGAAAGAAAAGATTCTGTCGATTAGTACTCGCTAAGTGCCAACATAGAAAGAGATTTTGTTTAAACATTTCTTTAAAGAGACTCTTTAGTTTGATTCTTTATGTTTTATTTCTAAAAGAAACTGAGGAAATATTTTTTGAAAATTCTTTTATTTGGGAAACATTAACTGTGCTCATTTTACAGAGGTTGAACAGTCCCTGCCCTAAGGAACGTACTGCGTACAACTCTACATTTCTTGCATACAGATCAAGGGGGGAAAGGTGTGTATTTGAGGCTCCTGAGGGAATGTCTACACAGCCACTAGACACCCATGGCTGGCCTGTCCTATTTCATTGCTGGGTCCACCTTGTTGGATCCCAAACCACAGACTCCAGCCCAAACCCATAGGTCTACACAGCAATGGAACAACCCCACAGCCCAAGCCCCGTGAGCCCAAGTCATGTGGCATGGACTAGCCGTGGGTGTCTAGTTGCAGTGTAGACATACCTCTGCAAAATTACCCCAGGGTAAGTTCTAGAAGGCTTTATGGATAATGGTGTTGGTTTTTTTGGTTTTTTTTTTTTTTTTTTTGAGGATAGACTTGAACAGTGGTTCTCAAACTGGGGGTTGTGGGGCGATTCCAGGGGGGTCGCGAGCTCCAGATGCATTCGGCGGCATTTCGGCGGATGCTCCGAATCCGGGAGTGTGTCCGCCAAAAAGCCGCCGACTGGAACTCTTCCACTTTCGGTGGCATTTTGGCGGACACAGAGGGAAATGTGAGTCTGCTGAAAAGCCAACAAAACAGGAAAAGTTTAATTCAGTGGCTTTTTGGCGGATATATACGGGGCACCAGCAGACGCGGCACAGTGAAAAGGGGTCACGAACAAAAGAAGTTTGAGAACCCCTGGACTTGACTGAGTGAGGTTATTTAGTACATCAAAAAGGAAAGGACTCCCAAACTTTACATCTTCATTGAAGAATTAGTCTTCAAAGCTCTGTGAGGAAGTAGGGCTGATATTACTATCTTCCTTTTACAGAGGACAGAGATGGCTGGGAACCACCATGTTTGACACAGAGTGTCAAAATACAGAAGCCCCCTCTGCTCTCTTTGCAACCTCAAAAACAACACTGGAGAATTGTCTAATTGACATGGACAGGTCAGCTTAGCTAATCATCCGTTCTATCAAGCATTGAGCATGCTCAGTATAATGGAAATTCAGTTCAGCTTCTGTCCCATCCAGTTGGACAACTTGACACTTGGAGAGAGGTTGGGGGTAGGGATGTCTGCACCGGCTGTTTATATGTATTGACTTCCTGACACAGATCTTGGCAGCTTCTCAGTTGTACAGGGGCAGAAGAGGTCAAATGACTTGTCCAATTCTATGCCAAATACGCCAGTGGCAGCATTAGCTCATAGAAGTACTTGATCCTAGCCCCCATTCAAAAACTCTGATTGTTGCCTCAGGAAGCAAGATCACACTTACAGTGTGTCCGGCTCTGCCAGAGGATGCTCACATTTTCATCTCATCTTAAGCAATGCCTCTTTTGCTTCCGCCATCTCAGCAGCCACAAAGTCATTATATTGAATAAGTTTTACCAACATGATAGCATGGTCTATTGTCCTCCATGCTCTTTGTATGCAGAAATCTTTGCTAACAAGACCAGTTGTTCTTTCATCAAAAAATAAAAAATACTTTTCATGAGAAAGCTTATTGCTAGTCTTGCAGCAAACTCAAGTTACTACTCAATGGGTACTAAAGCAGAAGATTATATAAACCACCACACAAATGGCCAGCCCCTCTATGGATAAAAAGCAACAGATTTTCTCTGCATTAGATTTTATCACTTATCTATGTGCATGTCAAATCCCCTTTCACCTCTTGTCAGAGTGTATTTCATGTCTGTTAATAAACCATTGAAATACTTACCCTGTCTCCTGGTCGCACCATTGGTTCTTGTTTCGTGCCTAACTTATGCAGTATATTGTAAGCAACCTTCATACTTCTGGTCCAAAGCTTGCCTAGTAATAAATAAATTGGTAAAATTAACTTTAAAATTATGCTTTAAAATTTACTTTTAAAATGATTTTTTTTTAAAATGCCCCTCTAGACTGAAAGGACTAAATAGCAGGACCATTTAGGGTCAGACTTTTCTACATGAGGCTCCTACTGAACCCAAAGGGAATACTGTGGATGCATTTAAACACAGATGTTTATTTGAACATTTATCTATCACATGAAGCATTATAATAAGGGAAAATCTCAAGCTCTCCTTATATTTTAAGTTATTTTTTCCTTTAGTTCCTTTTCCTGTACCTGTCAGGATCTGAACTCTGGGTTCTATTCTACTGCCTGCAGCACTTAACTGTTTTAAGTGGCTGGGATATCATTCAGCCCAGGCAGAGATAGATGGCTGGATCATTATTAATTGATATAGGGCAGACACAGAAAGCTGAACTCCTACCCTGGCAGAACTATGCAGGGGGGGGTCCCCTCCACCTCCCTCCAAAGGCATAACTAGGACCCATGTGGTACACAGCCCAAACATGTGGGCTGAGGGTGAAAAAGAACAACTCCAGGACACCACCAGGCCAAAGAAACTCCCTCACCAGCAGGAGGTGGCACAGAAGCAGCAGGGTACCCCTGGACACAGATGATGTCATCAGGCTGCTTTGTACAGTTTTTATTCTGCACAGTCTCTTCCCTGTGCTGACCAGCTGTTGCACCAATGTTCTCCTACAGTGTGTTCTCCTCAGCTTCAACTGCACCTGTTCTTTGTGCTCAGCCTCCTTCCCTCACTCCCACCCGTTTTCCCCCTCCATTTGCCTTTCCATTAACTAAGCCCTCACAACCAAGACACCACCCAAAGAATTTTTTTAAAGAAAAGTTATGGCGGTAACATGACATTTCTAAATAAATATTGATGGTTTGCATATTATATCCCTTCCTCCCCCCTCCCCGCCCCTTGTCTGTCTTGTCTAGTTAGGCCTACCTATGCTCTTCAGAACAGGGACTATATGTTACTTATGGTTTATACAAGGCCTAATATAATAGGGCCTTATCCCCAGTTGGCCTTTAGTCACCATCACAATAAAATTAATATTTAAAGAAGAGAGTATCTTCTACTTTTTAAAAATCCCAATTTCAGCTCCACTGGCAATTGAGCAGGTCTATTAGGGCTTGTCCCACAAAGTTTACTCACAGGGTGTGATTTCTAAAGCCCAATAACATATTTCACATTAATTGGTCTGTGTAGACCCTGCTGGTACATACTAAAGGTTCTCTTGTGCTATGTTACAGCATACTGGCAAGGTCTACACAGACCAATTAATGCCCAACACGTTAGTGCACAGGAAATCACATCCTAGTGAGGCACGTTACCCCACTGTGTAGACAAACCATTGTGTGCCTACAGGATATTTCCTTAAATACTAGAAATTGTCACCACAACAATAGAATTAGCTTCCAGTTGGTCAGTTTTATTTTAAAGTGAGCCTTTAGCCTCAAGGTATTCCTATCAGATCTATCTACAATGTGCAATACCTGTTTCAGAATTAAATTTGACAAGCAAGCATGATCACACCTTAAAAGAAGTGAAGAGGAAAATAGATAACCAACAGCTTTGATTTCTAAAAGGTGCCCAATATTAAGGGCTTAAATGGTCATAAACCTTATGAAATAAGTAGTGCAGGTAGAAAGTGCTGGAGAAGGAAAAGGCAAAAAGTTCAGAATTGCAAGAAAGAACCATCTTTACAAAAAACACTTCCTAACTTGACAAACACAATACTGAATATGTTTTATCTCTGTCTTGATGCTAATGAGAGTTAAGGGGATTCTGAACCGCATAGGCTCACCCATTTATTCAGTCCATGAAGCATTAATTCCATCATGAGTCTTAAGTTTGTGTTTATGCCCATCCAGACACACTTTACTGTATGTATTTGACTCCATTAACCAATTTTAATTCTCTCCTTTCCCTTTATTAATAAAACTTTAGATTTTAGATACTAAAGAATTGATATCAGCATGATGTTTGGGTAAGATCTAAATTATATATTGATCTGCGTGTGCGGTTGGTCATTTGGGATCAGAAAAAACTATTATTTGAAGAGATTGGTTTTAAATAACCACTCATCTCTAAGTCTAGTATTTTTAATGGTAATACAAGGACTGGGATGTCTAAGGGTAGGGCTACACTACAATCCGGCAGGTAGTGTTAGATGTATTGGGGATCGATTTATTGCGTCTTGCCTAGATGCGATAAATCAATCCCCAAAAGCGCTACCGTCGACGCCAGAACTCCAGCTGAAGTTGCATACCTTTCAAGTTCTAGAAGTCTTCACCATGTGAAACCAGTTCTTCCTAACATGTTCTCCAAACATACGTGAACTACAATAATTGTTCCCCTGCACACCAAGTATTTTCAAATGAGTGGTATGATGACCACATCGCTGGAGTCAACTTAGCTACACTTTTAATAGCCCTTTTCTCATGTCTGAATACATTCATGCCAGATGCAGAGGGCCCTACCAACACCTCTCATTGAAATTTAACAAGCCCAGTATGAATTGATACTTAGGCACATCTGACTGAGCAAAACATTCCTAGGGTAAATGAAGTCACAAGGTCTTATATATCAAATAAAAGAGATGAGTTGACAAAATTACACACACACTTACTTGACGTGGTACTGAGGTAAATCCTTTGGGCTTTTATCCCTCCCTTCCCAAGTTCTCATGTAAATGTACATTTGTGTTGAATGTAAAGAAGGTTATAAAAGAAAAGCTTGCAGAGAGAAGTACTTAGAGACAAAACAAACCACAATCAGTTTCCTTATTATGAACAGTATTCTTCTCATAACCACACAGCATTAACTCAGCAAAGCAAGCCAGTGGTTTCTTACCAATCTTCATGTACAGCAATTCTGAGACTGCCAAAGTTAACTGAAAATAATTTTGCCAGACAATCTTTCAGTATCACAATATGACACTTCTTGTAAGTTAACTAGAAATATTTATTATAGTTTGTTGTTAAATATTTGTTAAATCGGAGGTAGGTTCATGACTTGAGCAGCTAAATAGTAAGAGAAAAACATTTTCCTAATATGCCAAGATATAGCTGTTTATTATTTCTCCACAAACTTATTTTATGTTCATCCAGTGCACTGAACAAGCCAGGTGCTTGTGGAAAACACAGCATATGATCATATAACTGAAGACTATATGATAGTGCAGGTGCACAAAAGGGCAGGATGAACAGTTGCAAGTGTTCCATCTGGCATTATTTTACCTTCGAGTGCTTGACTTTGCAACCTAAATCACATTCTTTTAATGTTTTTGTGCATGTAATTTCCTAGGTTTTTTATGGGAATAAAAAGCTAAAACCAAAAATGTGCTACATACAACTGTAACAATGCTCAAATCATGCATCATAATGGTTTAAAAATCCTGAAATTTCACCACCATAGCCAAGGCTTCTGCTGCTTGAGCAAGGGACATTAGCTGGCAGCAGGAGAAGGTGGTTGCCTCATTGAAGGTGATACACCACTGGCACTACTTTTTGAGTCTAGGGAAGGAAGTCTAACCCCGTTATCTCTCTTCGCTATGGGAGCTCCTGGCCAGGACCCCTGGGAGGAGGGAATGGGTTGCTGAGACCAGGTGCTGGTCCAGGATGTTTGGAGCAGCTCGGCCTGGCTCTTTCCCATCAACTCCCCTGTTATTACTGTTCTGGAAGTTCCCAGGCATTTCCAGCACAGTGTGTGCGCTGTTTCTGTGTTGGCAGCAGTATGGGCCCAGACTTAAAATGTTCACGTATTCAGTTACTTTGGCATGTTACTATAATTTTCTTGAGCAATGCAAGTAACAAAAGGGAAAAGGTGATTTTCAAAAGTTTCTCAGAAAAAAACCTAAAAAGACAAAGAACAGCACTTTTCTATCCAGAAGGCTCTCTCTTTCCAGCTCCCAACAAATTTCAGAGGCCTACAGCAAACAAACAATCAAGTTAGAGCTTCTCAAAAACTGGGTTGCAAAAATCTTTTATAATGAAAGTGTTAGGCAGCCTAAATATATGGTGCATTCAGCTCCACCCATAAATTATTTTGTACTGGTTTTGTTGTACTTACGACCTTTGGTTTCTTTTTAAAAGATACAGACAAAATGCCTAGAACACTTGCTAATCCCAAACTTATTTTCAATAAATTATTCTTGGAATGATCGTTATACTGTAAAAAGAAATGACTTACAAAAATGTATTGAAATACAATATATGTACTGAATGGTTTTTATACCATGTTTTATACCATGTTACCATCTTTCTTCTATGTTAGATGAAAGCACAAATATTAAGCATATTAATTCATTCCAACAACACCATACGTAAAATTTGAGTTTTGACTATTTGATAAAACCTGGCATAAGCAACAAATTGTATTTTGTCCCCAAAGCACATATTAAAATTTTCAAATCAAATCCCAGACTCCTCTAGAATCCTACAAATTTTATTCTCTTACATTCCAGGTATTTTCCATTTATACCAATTCTGTGGTTTTACTTATGCCTATGGAGGGAGTATAGTAACAAGCCAACTAAGAGGTTCTTTTCCTAACTAAGATCCCAAAGGCATAAGGTACTTTTTAAGAAATGAAATTCCATTTAATAGGGACAAATTCTTTAATAATATGGGGAGGGGGAGAGCAAGCAGTACACTAAATATACTCTATTAAGTTGGGAAGTGTGAAGAACACAGAGAGCTGAGCAATGATGCAAATTACATTAGAAATAAGGTCCAGACACATGAGACTCAACTAGGAAAAAACCAAGCTAGTATTATACAGTACATCTAGGGGGAAATAATGCAGCACATTAAATGGGTCTAACTCAGCCCTGGCCCCAGCTGCTCCTTGCAAGGGAAGAGGAAGTCTGCCCCTCCCCCACTCCCAGATGGGTAAGAGCCACTGGCTGGAGCATCCCCAGTCCCGCCTTCCCCTCTCCCCGGGGGTGTGATTTACCTCTCCACTGGCTGCTCTTGGTGTCTGAAACATCGCACAGAATTCCTCCAGGAGTAATGCTTAGGATTGGAAATACTGGGGTATGGTTAGACTAGAGATTATAGCGCGTTTGTGTATAGCGCTTCCCAATTTAGCGCAATAGGTATCGCGCTAGAGCCTGTGCACATTTAAACCGTGTAGCGCTAAAGCAGGGGTGGGGAACCTCCGGCCCGCGGGCCTTAAACGGCCCGCCAAAGCATTTTATTTGGCCCGCAGCCGTCGGCCAGGGACGGCTCCGCGCTGGGGCCGGGACACGCCACGTGGGACGCTGCCGCCACCGGCCGCAGGCGGCGAAACAAGGAGCCACGGGGAGCCGACGGTCACGCGCTGGGGGGGGGGGGAAGAGACTGGGCTGGGCGGGTCAGTTGGGGGGGGGAGGGAAGGAGGTTTGGGGGGGGGGGGAAGAGACCGGGCTGGGCGGGTCAGTTGAGGGGGGGGGGGGAGGGAAGGAGGTTGGGGGGGGAGAGACCAGGCTGGGCGGGTCAGTTGAGGGGGGGAGGAAAGGAGGTGGGGGGGGGGGGGAGAGACCGGGCTGGGCGGGTCAGTTGAGGGGGGGGGGAGGGAAGGAGGTTTGGGGGGGGAGAGACCGGGCTGGGCGGGTCAGTTGGGGGGGGGGGAGGGAAGGAGATTCGGGGCGGGTGGGGGGAGAGACCGGGCTGGGCAGGTCAGGCAGGCGGCAGGACCCTGGCTGGCAAGGGACCAGCGGGGGGAAACCCCAAAGCAGTGCAGGGCTAAGGACTCCACCTGCCACTGCTTTGGGATTTCCCCTGCTGGCCCCTTGCCAGCTGGGGTCTCAGCTCCCTTGCCAGCCTGGGCTTCGGGGGGGGGGGGGGAGGGGGAGGGAGCGGCCCGCCGATGACTTTATAAGGGTCAAAATGGCCCTTGGCGGAAAAAAGGTTCCCCACCCCTGCGCTAAAGAATGCACACATTTGCAGCGCTTCTGGCGGCAGCGACAGTAGCGCGATAGGGCAGGTATCCCAGCATTCAGCTGGGTGCAATGTGCTTTGCAAAGGAGGGGGGTGAGGGGGAACTGGGAACGTGTTCGCAGGGAGACAAGATCAGGCTGTCAGTGACTTTTCCTTAGCGAAAACTGACAGGATCTGTATTTAAGACACACAGCTCCGTCCGCAAGCATTTTCAGTGGTTATTTGCTGTGAGTTGTTAGAGAGAAACTGTAAAGGTACTTCCACATTTTTCCTCCCGTTTTCAGAACAACACTTCTTAAATGGCTTGTTGATTGCCTTACATGGCTCGGAGGGGTGCTAGAGATCCCTTATCGCGTAATGAGTGAATACACTGGCCCTAACACGCTACAGGGAATACGCAAAAAGCCTTCTGACTCTCGAAGAGGTGGTTTTATAGTTGCGCTTTAAACTGTGACTTACTGCGCAAAATGTGACTTGCAAGTGTGTAGGGTTAGATAATTATAGTGCTCCTGGAGGGTTTTAGCGCTACAAAGCGCCAGTCTAACCATGCCCACTGTGGTGATGTTAAGTACTGTGAATTGTTTTAAGGTGGCAGGCAATTATTGCCACTGAATAGACTGCTGGGACCTTCATTGCCAGAAAGGTGTTGACAAATCCTCCCTGCCCCCCACCCCTACATTTAAAGGGCTGAAAGGATTGATCCTTGAGGAGAGATTAAACTAGATGTATAGCTTGGCCTAATGACAATAAAGCCAAGGAGGCAAGTGAAAGAACTAAAGCCTTCCAGCATTTGAAGTGTGACTACCAACAAGTTAACTCACTTATTTAGGGTGTTCCAAAGGGGTATAACTGAACACTGGGATCAGGCAGGTGAAAACTGATATTCAGTGAGAGTTTTATTAAGAGTTAAGGAGATAATGAGACTGTGGAATAGCTTCCCAAGGGAAATAGTGGAAACGCCAACTACACAGGATCAGATGCTCAAGTGCACTCAAAGGGATTCACTCTACAGAGCAGGTGAGGTTTTACTGCTTTAGTACTGTACTGCTTCCCTCCTACAGGGAGAAAGAAGATGATACAATGAGGGTTTCTTTCTTTCTCTTCCCTTCCCCTCCCCCATTTTATGGGCACAATCCTGACAGGAGATTAATACAGTGTTTCACAAAATTGGGAAGGCCAGGGCAGAGGAAGCCAAAGCAAGAACAGTTGGTCATTTTGAGAACTTTCAAGTTTTGAGTGATTGGCTGTTGGCCCTCTGCCTCCCCTTTCCTCTTCCTATCTGTGCCTTTACCTCGGCATCACTCTACTTACCCCCTTCCCTGCCCCCTCACGTTCCTTCCCCCTTAATATCCTCTCTCCTTCCCCGTCAGCTTCTCCCCTCTTTCGTAAAGCCACTAATAAAGATACAGAAAAAATCATGGAACCCACATGATATTTGCTGCCATCATATTGTCTTGTCCCTCTTCCCTTACCCCATACCTGTCTTTGCTATTTAGATCATAAGGTTTCAGAGCAATGACTATCATTTTGTACAGCACCTAGCTCAACAGGGTCTTGGTGCATAGCTAGGGCTTGTAGGTGCTACAATAATACAAATTAATAAAATAATAATAATAGCCACAATGTCACCAATCTGCTTGCAGTTTTAACTTTATATCAAATACAGGTGTCATAAAACTGAAGAAAAAAACTGATAAGATTCATAATAGAGATTAACATGTCCCACTGAAGTCAGAATGTCAGCTTGACATCTAGTTAATGAAGAAGAGTTCAGAGTACTTTCTGGTCCGGTACATGCCAGCGAGTCCCTTATGAAGTTCTGGGGTTGAATAATTAGGTTTTACATGTTTACATGTTTACATGTAAAGGAATCGGTGAAAATGATCTTCAGAAGCATTGTCAAATGCAGACTGGAGGGAAAAAATGTATTTACCTTCAGTCTTTCAGTTTCAGATATCATAGGAGTTGAACAATACCAGAAGGAAACAATTTCTGGACTGATTTAAGTTTACTATTTCAAGCAAAGATAGCCACTACACTTTCTGTTAAAAGGATGTCCCTTTTGAATATCTCACACCCCATATTATCTGCGTAGTGACAGACTGGTGCACACTCAACTCTAATTATGGTAGATTTAGAAATCTAAGATTATTTCCTGGAAGTTAAAAGAAAAATAAGCCTAATAATTTTGTAGATGGTGTCACATCTACTATTGAAAAGTGCAGGAGAGTAGAGCTTTGTAAGGGTTAAGTCAAGCCTCTTCTTACAAATTCTTACAGTTCCCTTAAATATATATCATTACAGAACCCCAGGATTAGGTGTTAAATAAGTTAAACTGCTTCCCTACCTATTTAGCACACTACTGCATTACCAAATTCTCTCTTTAGTATTAATAACATGCTTACATCACCCTTATGGATAGACTCCCCTATCCTGCAATAGCTGAATTCCCAATATTGACTAATTCCCATTCTTGCTCAGGGGCATTCGGTTCATAATACCACTTGCTAGTTTGTTACCACATTTTCAGATCTTTTTTTTTTCTCATTGGTAAACAAACCTCCTCAAGGAAGATCAGGACCGCCGATCAATAGTGAATCACAGGCTTGCTTCCTAAATTTAATTAATCCGGGGAAAAGGTTTCTGACATGATAATCTGAATTTTGATTCTTCGAGTACTTGTGTTTTCCCAGCCCTCCTCTCCACTCTTGCAGACATAATGTGTTCAGTCTAAGAGCAGATTCCCTTTGCAGTAAGTCAAGGGCGTTCCTTAATCGGATGGAAGGATAAACGATGAGCAACATGGCACTCACCAAATACAGAGTGTGAAACGCAGTCTCAATGGCATTCCAAGCCCCTGCTAGACTGGGGAGCTAAAGACCAGGAAAGTTAACCTTTGGTTTGCTCCAGGCAAATGAAAAATGCCTATAATCAGCTTTGTTTAGTAATGTTTGAAGTGAATCCCATTGAGCACCCCATGAACATCCCATATTTAGATGGGAGTCATTTAAGAGAGACACCTTTATGTGTATCCATCTTTTCTGGCGCTTACCTGTTGCAACAAATAGGCATATTTAGCACAGTTCATAGTGCAGTAGATTCTGGGAATCTACTTCAAGCTACTTGGGTTGGTGTTTGATGTCAAAGCCAGTGCAACAATGGAAGACTATGGAATTACTCCGGATTTACACCTTGAACAAGCCTGGCTTAATATGCATGACTATTTAAAAAGTTATTTTAGTTTATAATACCAGAGACATGGCTGGCATAAGCTGTCTCGCTCCTTCCCTATTAGTATATTAGATTGTGTATTTTTGCAATAAATTCATCCTCCCATTTTTTAACCAAGCAAAATGTACTAAATAAATGAAAGCAAATGTTTTGCCATAGTCAAATACGCAACATGAGTATTGTAATAATTTTTTTTCTTTTAAAAATGTAGCACAAAGAAGCTTTTAAAAAAAGAGAGTGCTTACCGTATGTGAGAATGTAAAGTGGTTTTCCATTAGTGTCCATAGTGGTTAGGCAAGGAGCTTTTGGCGAAATGGTCCCCCATCGCTGCAATGCTGCTTCCAGAGAAGGTGGCCAATTTGTAACCACACCCAATTGTTCCCCACGCATAGCCAGCATCTGCGCTCCCTCTGGCTTTGGTTGGTTTGGATCCGGCTGTTGAACTTATTATGAAAACAACAAAACAAAACCAACAGTTACTATACGAATTCTATGCCTTGTTTATTCCCATGTAACCAAGAGAATAAGTTACCTTTGTAAAATAGCCTGAAAATAAAATGTTAGTACATGTGAAGAATACGGCAATTAATAAATGATCTATCAAAAGCATCATCCAAAATCCCTATGTAATTTTTTTTTAATTTTCTTTTTTTTATATTTGTATTGTAAGTATAAGCAGCATGCATAAGTAAATTTGCTCTTCAAGGAAAGACAAATCCTAGAACTATTCCAAAGTCACATCAAGGTAACTTTTTCCTTGATTAAAAAAAATGTAGTAGCAAGGTGGAACTATTGGTAAATTGGTAAATAGTACACTGATTTAAGTTATATTGTATCATACTGCTTTGCTATATAATTTTATTAAAATAATTTGACTTGCCACAGTATAGCAAGACATCATGGTCAGCAAGCTTGTTTTTTAAAAAACAATTGTGCAGTTAAGAATCAGGGAGGTAGCCGTGTTAGTCTGGAATAGCAGAGGTAACAAAGTCCTGTGGCACCTTAAAGACTAACTATAAAGTTTTGAAGCATGAGCTTTCGTGGGCTAATACCCACTTTGTCGGATGCAGGCAGTGGAAGTGTTCAGAGGCAGGTATAGAAAAGTAGGCAAGAACCAGTTGGGAGGTGAAAAGGTTAGCTTAATTGGACTAACCTTTTCACCTCCCAACTGGTTCTTGCCTACTTTTCTATACCTGCCTCTGAACACTTCCACTGCCTGCATCCGACGAAGTGGGTATTAGCCCACGAAAGCTCATGCTTCAAAACTTTATAGTTAGTCTTTAAGGTGCCACAGGACTTAATTGTGCAGTTGTTATTCACTTTGTCTCTACTGCATTTCCAGCTATTATTTTCAATGATTTTATTAACAGATATGTAACATGTGCATCCCCCTTCACTCCAACTCCACCTCCTTCATAGACCAGGTCTTTCAGACTGACCCAGATGCGTGGAAGAAAAAGACGTAGGTACACAGTAAATATTCTTCGAATAGAGCTTTTTCCTCCATGCTTTTTAATGCAAAGTTATTTCATTCTAAGCCAAGGTTCACTATAATCAGTACTACAAGTTGGGCACACAAGGTGGAACTTTGATTTTACTCATTGCCTCCAAGTTCACTATAAGCCAGTCGTACTGCAGTACTGCTCTCTCAATGGCAGTCAACCAGCCTAGGACACACCTACTAGAAAGTAGCAGCCCAAGACAAATAAGGAAACATTTTATCAAGTGTTACTTAGATTCCAAAACCTTTTGAAAAACAGTCATTTTACCTTCTAACAATTCCTCAAAGTCATCTACAAAGAACTCTCGTAATGGTGGTCGTTTGGGTCGTTTTAGGGTATTGACCAGCTGTTGAATCTTTGCTGACACTCTGCTGCTCACTGGTACTCCTGCAGAATAGGGATCAATGGAGATATCAGTAGACCGCTAAGCTGCGCGCCACCCGATGTCAGTTGGGGGGGTAAGAAAAAAAGCTAGAACTGCAATGCCACCACAGCAACAGTTTCATGGTGTACGGTGACTCAGCAGAATGTAGTCAACATTAAGATCATGGTTTTAATATGAACAGTGAAGTTTGGTTTAAAAAACAAACACAGAAACCAAAAACAAACAACACAGCAGTTTCAGAAAGTTGAGTTAGTTAAAGTTAGAGGGAAAACCGCACATGGGCTTTGGGGGAGAGGAGCACAGTGAAGAAACATTCCCTGGCAATAATCTTCTTCAAAATGCTTAAAGCAGTCTCTGAGGTGACTTTGGTGATGGCTAGTGAGGAGACAGAAACCCAAGCACAGGCTTCTCTCTCAGCCACTGGGGCACACCAAATCTGCATGACTAGAGAGCTTTCATCACACTGCAACTGAGACTACAGATTCAGTCAGCAAGGGAAGCCGGTTACAGGTTTTTATCTTTTCATTTTGGGCTGCCTCTTACAGAGTAGCAGACTCATGTCCTGGGCCCTATCCTTCCTAACCTAGCTATTCACATTGTCATGTTACTTCATTGTAACTGACAGTGTAATCCCGGAGTAGCCCTATAGTAAATTCCATCGACCAATAGATAAGATGTTTTAATAGCAAACTCCAGAAGATACCATATGTGTTTATACAGCACCTAGCCAAACAGAATTCTGATTGGGTCCTTTGGGCACCTACTATATGTTCCTATAAAGTACTTTCCTCCTTTCTTATGCTTGATAGAGCACTTCACCCCTGTAATGTACATGATATCTGATACTGAGTTCAAGCCTCTAACAGCATTGCAGAAGTATTGCCTCCCTGTCTTTTCTCCAAAGCTAGCAACATTTTTATCACATTGGAATAGTGGTTGTTCTATAGTTGAACACAAGTGCATGTAAGATAGTCTTGGTCTTAAAAGTTCCATCTTGGTTGCAATTTTGTTTAATCTGCTTTAGAGAAGAGGAGCAATAAATATGGAAGGTTTTACAAATAACTGTTTTTAAAAAAAAAAAAAATATTCAGAAAACAAAAACTTTACCCAAAAGATGTAGCCTTATTGGTACATCATATACTCTGTCATTTGAAAACAGAAGAGCTTCATACAATACCTAGTTCAGTTTTAGTTACACATCATTAAGTGAGATATAGAGAGATTCATTGTTTTATTTTATTGAACTTTGGCAAATGCCACTTTTTTCTATAGGGAATCTGCTCCACTAATTAAGAAACATTTATTCAGGCTGAGTATTGGCTTCACATATGCCAGTTTATTTTAGGACTCAAAGATGCTGTAACTTTGCTTGTACGTGCTCTTCAGTGAAATGTGGCCAAAAGAAACAAAAAGCAGATGTGAACAGTAAACCACAAAAAAGGGGTAAGTTCTAATGTTAAAGAAAACAATTGTTTTCTGACATACCATCACCAGTTTCCATAAGTTCAGCATTGCCATATTTTGGTGCCACCCTTGCTGTTGATCCTTGTGGTCTTTCTACTTGTATTGAGTGTTCTGAGGTGTAAGTAGTAACATCTGGAGGGGCAGAATGATTTTCTGTGAAAAATAAGTTAGAAGGTTTAACCAAATTCCTCTAGATTTGAAATGAGGGTAAGAAGGAAGTGGGGGAGAAAAAGAGAGATTCCACTAATGTTCTTCTTAAACAAACCTGAAAAGCTGTTAAAATTAATCTATTCACAAGTTGTAAAGCACAATTACATCCAACATGGAATATTTGAAATTTTCACTGACAAAAAAAGGAGTTGTGTATCTAAAGGCATGAAATCCACATAAAAAGATTATAATCATATAGGGTGTTTTTTTACTCCTCTCCCTTCCCCACCCCCCACCTTTAATTTTAAATTAGTTTAATTTCTTGTGGCCAAATCTAGTTCAAAATAGACCTAGGCACACACACTTCTGACAGATTAAGTACCAAATTTCAAAACAGAAAAAAGCTACAACATGTTAAGTTCTAGCATTTGCAATTGACAATGCAAATCAACTATAAATGCACTACTTAAAATTCAAGTTTTAGTTCAAAGAGAACAATTTACTGTTATATCAAGATTTTTGAAGTCACGGTACGAAATGTAATGTTCGTGTTTCTTCACAGTCTGCACGGACACTTTTCTTGCTTACTACTTGATTGTTTTTAAATAGAACAATTTCATTTCTCCATATACAAAAGACTTGCCTTCCAAGAAGGCAAACATGATTTGGTGATCTGACTCATGATGTCACTAAACTATTCCATACCACTAATCTTCCTCTTTCTCAGCTTGGTAACTCAGCATGTATCCACAGTTTAAAAGGTCAGAAAATAAAGTCTGACTCTGGACTACTCACAGATTTGTACCATATTCACAGATTTTATATCATGAATTTTTCCAGGTTTTTAGCAGTGTTAAGCTTCCTGGAAACAAATACAATTAATGTTTAACAAGTTTTGTGTTTAATGACAATCACCCAGAACCTTCCAGACAATCACCCTTCATTTTCTCTTAGATGTGGTGGCTACAACCTTCCAAGCCTTTGGAGGGGGAGGGGGTACAAGGCGTTGGGGAAGATTCCTCATCCCTTATTGTCAGGGCAAGATACCAGTTTTTTTAAATCTCTCTGGACAGTGGGTTGGGAGCAGGGGGAGAGCACTGCCTGCGGCCAGAAATAACCAGCATCCAGGTTCCTCCTGTGAATGAGCAGTTCCCTCCTCCCAAAATACAAAGTGTTCTGTGTCCCGGAGTGTCAGAAGGTTCTGTACATTTTAATATTTCTGCATTTCAAAAAGTGGGAAGACGTGTGCTACCAATCCAAATAGCTAATTTCTGTTGTAAGAGATGTCTATTATGAATGCTTCTTATTTGAAGTTGGCATTTACCATAATAGACCAAGGTATCCTTAGATATCTTAGCTACTCTTAATGGAAGACATGATATAATTGCTACGAGCCACCATAAGGATGAGCATAGTTGGGATAATTTGTTGATCTATCCCACCTCTGAGAGAATTGTCTTGCATCCCACACATGTCCATTTAGTGATGTGATTCTGATTCAGTTCACCCAGGGCTGGTGCAAGGATATTTCACACCCTGGGCAAAACTTCCACCTTGTCCCCCGTCCTCCCCTCGGGGAGTCCTGTGGTAGCTCCCCACCCTCTTCCCCCCTGCCCGGGGAGCCCTGCAGGCAGCAGCTCTCCACCCTCCCTCCCACCGGCAATGTCAGTTTCAACCAGGAACGGCTTTGCTTGCGCTGGGAGAGGGAGTCTGAGAGTTGCAGGTCAGTGCGCCGCAGGCAGCCTAGCCCAGGACGCTTTAAAAAAAATTGGGGGGCACTGCTTTTTGGCGCCCCCAAATCTTGGAGCCCTAGGTGACCGCCTAGTTTGCCTAATGGGTTGCACCGGCCTTGAGTTCACCCCTATAACTTGACTGGAATAGGCAGCTGATTATGTTATGCATGTGACCACCTGAATGCATGCTTGCAAGAATGACTTCATATTCTTTGGAATCTCTGGATGACTGGGAAAGGAGTGAAGAAGGCCACTCTGGTTGATGGAGTCAGCTTGTAGATGGAGCAATGCGTGGCGGACTGGATCAAGGTGACTAGCATCAAAGGAGGAAAGAATCTGCTGCCTGGATTCAGAGTATTGCTAGTGCATGGCTGTACCCTACCCGTGGGCAGGACTGTCAGTTGCGCATCAGATTCAGCAGCCATCAAAGAACTCCTTGGTGCATAGACCAGGCTCTGTAAAGAGCTATGGTGCCATTCATTGATTCTTTCCCTACTCTACCCTCTAAAGAAGTCCATCCTAGAGTCTACTTTGGTTTTTCCAGTTCAGGTGTCATTATTTTTTAGAAGAATTAACAACCAATGGCCAGGGTTTTTTTGTACATTTTTGGTTTCTACTTGGCATAAAGAAGTATAAGTGGGGAGGTATTACAAAGAAGCATTAACTATCTTCCCATTCTTTATGAAGTGCCTAATATTGACCAAACAGTTTGTACCTCCTTTATAAGTTCCAGGAAGTATTTTTCCTACCCTGACTACAGATGAAAGGCTTGAAGACCAAGATATCAGCAGAAATACATGCAAGATTGATTTCCAAAGATTGTGTGTTAGAGAATTGGTGAGTTCCACTATCTTAACCTGTCCCTCTTTAAAATTCAAGTATTAGCCACTATAATCTTCATAGTTCATGGTCTATGTGGAATTAAAAGACCTCTATGTAGTTTAAAGGAAAGACCCAAAACTCTTAAAGCCAGGAATAAATATTCAAGGGAAATCTATCCTGCTCTAAATCTTATGCCACAAAGGAGCAGCAGGAGCCCCAATTAAATGAATAGCATAACATTAAAAGCATATAATAGCTTATGCAAATTATCCAAGTGATCCACAGAGCTGAACTCCGAACTCGATTATATTATAACTAAATATTTTTTATCAAAGCCCCTCTTGAAACTGCATTAGAACACTTACACTAGAAAAAGCTGATTCTTTGATGTATTCTGGAAGGAAAGTCCATGTTGAGATCAGAATGGAGTTTTGTTTTGTACTTTTGAACCATGGGTCTTTAGAGTTGCCCTTTAAAATTCTATTTATCAAAATTAGTATTTTCCGAATGTGACGCAGTTTATCCTAACATATTTTCAGATGACATCTCCAAAGACAGATTAGTCTACAAGGAAGAACAGCAGGTCCCTGTACTGAACAAGCACAATGCCATGATAATATAAATTTCTTTGTAACAAGATTAATTTGCTTAAAAGTAGTTGAGGGACGTGACAAGGTGGAATTTTGTCCCATTTCCCCCCTTTTGAAGATGACTATCTTATTGTCCAGCTACACTTGCTATTCACTGCACATTGCTGTCTTACCGTCCATTTCTGAAAGAGGAAAATCATCTGTGACAATTACCCACTAGAATATATTTAAATGCAAGGCCCATCCTACCAGATGTCAAATTGAAAGGAAGAAAAGAGCTATTTGATTTACAATTCAATACAAGAGAAGTCAGAACAGCTCACTCACGCAATAACTTACCTACTAGATAGTACTTATGTGGTTCTTACTTTAGCAGACATTTCTGCAACAATGACAGATGACAACCCTAAACTCGCTGTCAAGTTCTACATCTAAAACATGTTAGACTTCATATCTCTTAAACAGTATGAACTTATGCCTGGTATCAAATTGATCTACAGAAAATAATGTCCAACCCAGATTTCTAGATAGTGACTTTGGTTGTCCAACATGAGACACATTTAAAGGTGCCTGATTTTCAGATAGTGTTGAACACACAAGGAGGATTTTGAGTTATCCAGAGAAGATTACATACTTTCTGCACAGGAGAGGTCTCTACAAGTCAGAGAGAGAGAGAGAGAGAAGTATTTCCCCCCTTTCTCTAAATATTGCCTTCTTAATTTATTTCTATAAATGTTGTGCTGTTTACTGCAAACTCGGAGTAAAAAAAAAAAAAGATGACTTACTGTGCCAGTTTTTAAATTACTGAAAATGTCACATTATTTTATAAAAAGCTATATTTAAGACACATTGAGACTTGGTATGTGTGAGTAATGCAACCTTTCGGAGTTTGGATAAATTTAATTCTCCATGCTATAATTTCCTCTAGCATTTCAAGATGAAGTCATAGAGGAGAATCAAACGCAGTGATTAATCTGTTCAGAAACGTATGCATTTCTAAAACAAGGGTCTGGGCTATTCATTAAGCACAAATTTAAGAATACAGTACCACTGCTTCTTCCAACTGCAATGCTGTACCCCAAGCGCCTTGGGGAAAGGATTACTTAACCAGTAATACATGTGTTACCTGAAGTAATAGTGACAATAGGAGAGGGGAACATTTAAGATACAATTCTTTCAGTTGAGGCGTAGATAATAAATCTTCACAGGAACCTGGATCACATGTAATATCATGACATTGTCATGCTAAGGCTGCCACATTTATTCCAATATCTTCCAAGGCTGATTTAGGAATTGAAATTCCCAAAAGCTTTGCAGGATGAATATCAGCCATTCGAAAATGAGAGTGGGTAGCAACCCTAGTTTTCCAGGTGGCTATTTCATTTAGGCAAAGAGAGAGGTCAATGTCAAACATGCAGAAATAATTAGTACCTATCACCTCAGCCCCTTACAGGAAAGCAAGTCTTGAAATTCCCTTGGGAAAACACAGGAAGTAAACAACCAACAAACAATACAGATCATAACACTACCAGCACCTTTCTCTTCAAGAAGTTTCCCTACACACGGTATTTACCTGTCACACATCTCAGCCTAGGGATTCTAGGGCTACTCAGAGATAGAAAAATAAAAAGCAGTTTAAAAGGACAATGATCATAGTGCTAAAGGAGAGTTACAGAAAACCATGCTAACTGACAGTTGAATTCAGTTACTGAAGAAGTATGGGGAGGCTGCATAAAAGCTGCACTAGCTAGCTTCAGGGGTTCTCTGGAGGTACATTTTTAGTGCACAGTAAAGGGGCTCATTTGCATACTCCTGTAACATAGGTGGGAGCCATGTAGTGCCAGACCCCACATGCTACTGACAAGTTATTGTGAAACTTGGATTGCGATTAAATAAATACAAATGTCTCTCCCTAAACATATTGTATAAATAGAGGGAGGGAGAGGGAAAAAAGAAAAAGCACAGCAATTGCTGTAAAGACGGGGGGGGGGAGGGATAGCTCAGTGATTTGAGCATTGGCCTGCTAAACCCAGGGTTGTGAGTTCAATCCTTGAGGGGGCCATTTAGGGATCTGGGGCAAAAAATCTGTCAGGGGACAGTACTCGATCCTGCTAGTGTAGGCAGGGGACTGGACTCGATGACCTTCAAGGTCTTTCCAGTTCTAGGAGATTGGTATATCTCCATTTATTTAATGTCTCAACTTCACATCAGTAACAACAACTAAATGTTATGAAACAGACTGAAGTTAAAATGAAAAAAGATATACGGGGAAAATAGAAGTTGCTAAAAAAAAAAGATGATTTACTAACCTATGTGTGTTTGAGCCATAACATCAGCTAGCCTGTGCGCAGCGCCACTGCCTCCACTTTGTGTTGAGGAGGAAGAAGTGGTAGATGTGGTAGAACCATGGATCGCTTGACTGATCCAGTGTTCCATGTTTATACTTCCCTGGCTTGAGGTGGGAGTCCCCTGGGAGTCACCCTGTACAGAGCCTTCATCTTCTGAACCAGAGGAGGTATCTAATAATTGAAAACAAGCTTTATTATTTGTGATGTAAGTGCAAGACGGTTTTGCTTCTTTATGGAAATAAGGCACATAAATGAAAAAAGAGAACTGCAGTTCAACACCATTGGCAGCAGGGAGTTAGAGTAAGGGGAGTTTTGTACAGCTAAATACTGGAATAGAACCAATTGTTACAAGACATTGACAGAGTTTTCCTGAAGCAAGGTTGCTGCTTCTGGTATTTCTCTATGGAACAAAACAAATGAATTTAGTTATATTGTGGTTCTCAGTCCAAAGAGCTCAAAGCACTTAAGAGCAAATGGGAAAACACAGACACAGGATGCTTAAATGACGCTCCAAAGTTCACAACACAAAGTCAGCAGCAAACCCCTACTTATAGGGCTTCACTATGGAGGGCGGTCATACTCTAGGAACGTTTTAGTCACAGCTGTCATGTCATTGATTCAGCAGGTGTCAGAAGTGCACTTGACTTCCGATATTTCCCACCGGCTAGTGGTTGAAAGAACAGAAACAACAAGGTAAATGGCTAGACAAACGTTAGAAAAGAAGAAATAAAGAGAACATTCCATAGAACTGCAGAGGAGTCAACCGAAGAACTGTAGGGCCAAGAGATGGGGAAAGAGGTATGGGAGGAATCTTTAGCTAAGTGTCACAAGAAGCACACACTTTGCTAGCCACAAAGTTATTTCACTCATAAGAACACAAAGACATGTGCAAACCCAGTCACCACAAGGGGGCACCGTACTTGCGGGTGATGGCTCTTTGTTGCCTCTTTAACTACCCAGTAAACCACCTTAGGTTCATCAGGCTTTAATATTATGGTTACTGTCCTTGACATGTTGTATCTGTTAACTGGATATTTTATTTAGATGGGACTGATTTTGATAGCATATAGCATGTGTCTTTCCTATCAATAATATATATGTGAAGCTGCTCACCAGGAGGCGTGTAGGCATCCATTGACGTTTGCACCACCAATGAACGTCGTTTTGATGGCATGGGGACTGCCATCTTCCTTTCTTTATGTTTAGCAAGAGCTGCCTGAACTGCTTCTGTATGGACATCTAGAATGAAAGAAAAAGATTCAGGTTAGCCTTCAAAGTGAAAGGCATACACAATGCATCTGCAATGGACTTAAATTGTATTTCATTCAGACTAACTGGCCGTGTTAAGTGATTCATGCTCAGGAAGTGTGGGGTTTCCAGAGAAAGTGCAGAAAATATAGCAATGGTGAGGAGCCACAATTACCTTTTCAGGGTTCTGCGTCCCTGACAGACCTTTATCAGAGTTTGTTCTCAGCTCTTTCTACTTTTAGAGTGTGATAATGGAATGGTCTTTCCTACAGCACAGCCCTGTTAAGTGTTGTTTTAAAGCATCAGGTACCTCAGCAAACATCCTTGCTTTTTAATCTGGTAGTGGGCCAAGGACTTGTAATGAAAGGATGCTCGTCTGTATTTCTGAAGTGAACCAGGCTTCCTGTTCACATAAGAGTCATATCAGCTATGTACACATTCAAGATATGCTTGAAATGTAACAGGGCTGTGAAAAATCATGAAAGAAGCAATGGCAGCACCCTGGTGAGATCAACAGGACTGAAGATATGAAAACAGTCCTATTCCCACTCTGCCAATGATTGGTCTTAAAACTTTGCACGTGTTTCAGAAGTGTGAAGTATTAGTTATCAGTTAGTGATGGAGTAGGCAAGAAAAACAATCGGCCCTCAGGCATTCTAGGTGCCAAAGCTTGCGCTCATTCTTTAGCTTCTTTCTTTGGCTTCTAGAGTACTACCAACAGTGTACTAGAGTTAGACTACCAACAGTGTCCACATCATTTCTCCAGGATAAAGAGCATGTCCGCAATGCCCCGCCATTCAGACTAAGGGAGTGTTAACAGCAGAGCTCACCAAAGTGCTGTGATTCTCCTGTGTGGACTACATTCGTGCCAATTCAGGATCTGTAAGTTTGCGCACATACATCCACATAGGGGAGTTAGGGCACAGCATTGTAGTGAGAACTGCTATTTACACCCCCCTCTACAAACTGTAGGGTCAAATAGATATGCTCAAAGTTTCATGATAAGGAGCTTTTCTAGCATTCACATGCTTCACCATGCACCTGTCTCTCCCCAAATATAAGTGCAGAAACACGGTGGTTATTTTATTTTATTTGAACATGCCATTCCCCTAATTTCTTAATTAGCACAGCAGCAACACCCTGGGGAATGAGCTATTATTTTACTTTCTTTCCTTAGCTAGCCTATCACTCCCTCTATTGGGGGGAGGAGGGGGGGGGCAGAGGAGAAGGAAAAGAGGGATACCACCATATGATAAACAAAAAAGTTTTCTCTCATTCACATTCAGATAGGACTTAATCTCAGGGTGGCAAAGAATTTAAGAAGAGCTCCTATCTCACACTTCAGGGTGGTAGCCGTGTTAGTCTGGAATAGCAGAGTTAACAAAGTCCTGTGGCACCTTAAAGACTAACTATAAAGTTTTGAAGCATGAGCTTTCGTGGGCTAATACCCACTTCGTCGGATGCAAGCAGTAGAAGTGTTCACATACAGGCAGTTATAGAAAAGTAGGTAAGAGCCAGGGGGGAGGTGAAAAGGTTAGTCCAATTAAGCTGAGCCAGCTTGTTATCTCCGATCAGGGAGTGTGGATTATTCGTCTAGCATTTGAATGGGGTGTGTGGACATGGAGAGATGAGAAACAATGTCTGTAATGAGCCAACCATTGTAGATCCCGGTTCAATTGCAAATTCAGCTCACACACTTTGGGATTGAACCGGGATCTACAATGGTTGGCTCATTACAGACATTGTTTCTCATCTCTCCATGTCCACACACCCCATTCAAATGCTAGACGAATAATCCACACTCCCTGATCGGAGATAACAAGCTGGCTCAGCTTAATTGGACTAACCTTTTCACCTCCCCCCTGGCTCTTACCTACTTTTCTATAACTGCCTGTATGTGAACACTTCTACTGCTTGCATCCGACGAAGTGGGTATTAGCCCACGAAAGCTCATGCTTCAAAACTTTATAGTTAGTCTTTAAGGTGCCACAGGACTTTGTTATCTCACACTTAAAAACAAACCAACCAAAAAGAATATTTCAACTATGAATTGTGTTTGTTTTAAACCTTATGTGGATTACATATGTACAACAAAGAAAGAGGGACAAAAAAAGCAACAAGAGAACTAGGAAAGAGCATACATTACACATAAAGAGGTTGAAAGGTTGGCAGGGCAAAATAGAGGAATTAGGGAAAAGATTATAAAACTAATATTATTAAGAGACCTAGATTTTCCTTTTTTCAGTCAAGTTAGTCAAACCCTTAGAAAAGAATTTAAGCCTTCCTCTTTAAACTACTACCTTATAACTAAAAGCTTGTAAAAAGGTTAATACAAATAATAATGTAATAAGTTACTTCTTACTCATCTGTGTCTTCTTAAGATACCTTTCTAATAACATCCTGCCTCTCACCACATTCAGATACGTAGGACTGGCATGTACTCAGTAAGAGACACCATTTGTGTTTAAATAAACTAGGGGAAAATATATGTTTTCATTTTAAGAGTGGGAATTATGGGTAAACTGACAAGTTTATATTAAAAAAATAAAAAGTGTCATTGTGCCACCATTTATTTGGTCTAAATTATCCTATGAAGAAGTCACATCTTACTGGTTACATACAATAGGATGAGTTATTTGGAAATTATTAGGCTATATTAGTTTCTTTCAAACTACAATTGTTGGAGGGGATAAGATGTAACTACTAAATCTGAGGAGGAAAGGAGAACAGGTGACTGATATATATTATTTAAATTATTAGCCTTTTGTTTGGACTTGAAATTCTCAGCGTTTTGGTTTCCAAATCCTCAAAAGCTATGGCAGGCTTTTCAAATTCAGCTTCTTTTTCTTTTCAGAGGGGACAGTGTTTTCTACCTGGCCCATAAATACTTTGGGAGTTTTAATTTAAGAAAATACTTTAGCCCACTGAGACTCAGCAATTACATGTCTATAAGAAGTAAATGAGTCTAAAAAGAAAGGTTAAATGAAATTACAATTAAACCATGTAATAGTTTCAAAGTTACTACAAATATTGCTAGTTTTCTTCACATACCTGTATAATGAACTGGTAAATGCTTGTGTTTGTGTTTATGATGGAGGTACTTATTACGAGTTTTAACAACTCTTTTTGCTTAAGGAACCAAGTGGAAAAACTACATATGATCTTTGCTCTAAAAAAACACTGACACCAACAAGAGTCCTTAAGGAAATGAAAGGGCAGTTGTTTATTGGAGAATACTTCCTACCTGGCTCCACCCATTGCTAAGAATGGCTTACTCTTCCTGATGATATAAAGGAGGCTACCAAGCTTAGAAGACCCTGGATCCAGAAAAGGGTGGGGTTTGAATGGGTGGCCAGAGGCTCCCTAGGGAATGTCATCCTAGCTAGCAGGGAGTCAAAGAGAGGCAGCAACTGAAATGGGGCAGGCTGCTTTTCACAATGCTCAGATGGAGGTAATTAGGTTAGATGAAACAGACCAAGGTAAGATTAAGGGCTAGGAAAAGAGAAAGGTGAATAGAGACCTTTATTGTTTTTACCTCTCTGTACCTTTTTGTGGATGAATAAATAACACTTTGTTTCAAAAAAAGCTGTTTCAGTGGCTTAAACCATCTTGCAGGCTACAAGTGCCAAACTGAGTTGGGCCTCTCACATTAACCCCTCTGGGAAAGAGGCTTTGACACCCAGTCCCAGAGTGGGGGAGCTACATGGCTCAACCCAGTGAGGTGAAGGATGCCAGGCCTGTCAAGGGGTGCACTTGAGGGGGACTAACGGGGTCCAAAGAATAGCTCACCCTGCAACTGTGACAGCTTGTAAAGGGTTAAGCAGTTGTTTCCTTCTGAATCAGCTGTAGGCAGTGGCTTATAAATGTAAAGAGCCTATTCTACTCAATGACCCTATAGCCACAAGCTGTGCTCTTCTCTCTAGCTGTTGGTTCTTGCTCTTCTGATCCACAAGCTAATTAGAGCACAGTCACTGAAGAAAGCATACTAGTATATTTCCTTTTCACTGCAGCTAGATAGTATTTCAGATGGGCCTGGTTTTGTTAATCCATTCTGAGGGACTGTCATACAAAATGCACCAATCTTAATGGCAATCTGATACTCTTGCCTTGTAAAAAGCTCCAAATTTTATCTGAGGGATGTAGAACAAAACTTTAAAAAAATAGATTTCTCTTCAAAAATGTCTCTGTTCCTGCCCTTGGGTTTGATTGGAGCCAGTCTGCAGTACTTTTCAAAGTTGTTATATTGCAGCACCTAATAGGCTGTACATGGCCTCTTCTTCCCCCATTTGCCCACAACTTCTGTGTAATGGCTGCTGCAGGAGATGGGGCATTAGTAATGTACCCAGAACCAGTGTAGGTTTCTGAGGGGAATTTAGGGAATGGTGAACTGTGGAAGAGAGAGAATTTGGTACTGCCTAGAAAGAATCAGTATTCAGGTGGGAGAGGTTATTCTAGCTCCCCAGGGAAAGGAAATTGTTGATCTCTCGCAGCCCTGTCAATACAAAGCACCTTGTATTCCCTACCATGTGATGCAAGAACAGGGAGTCTCACGAGAAATGGTTTGGTGGCCCTACAGTATGGCCACCAACTCTTGCTGGTGGCCACTCTGACAATATTTCCTAAAATATTTAATTATTTGCTTATTTAAAATCAAATAAATATGCACCTGTACACATTCAAATCTTTGTAATTTATTTATGTAGGGTTTTTTGCAGACTGAATAATAGAAATAATGTTCAGTTTTCTCTATTCTTTACTGGACCTAGACAGAATGGAAACAAATAATGTGCTTTGCATGTTCTTTTCCACTGCCCAGGAGACTGTGGCTGCACGAAAAGCCCCTGGTGGCAACATCAGAGGGATAGCCGTGTTAGTCTGGATCTGCAAAAGCGACAAAGAGTCCTGTAAATAAAATGAGGAATACTTGAGGCACCTTAGAGACTAACCACGAAAGCTTCTGCTCCAATATGTCTATTCGTCTATAAGGTGCCACAGGACTCTGTCGCTGGTGGCAACATGTGGCTATGGTGGCCACATTTGATCAGTATTAAACCTCATACTAGCACTTCAGAGTGTCTCTGGTGATGCCAATCCTCTTGTGACTGCAGGTCTCACAACCTTTCTGGAACTGGCTTTGCCAAGCTATAGGGTTGCCAACCTTCTAACCCCAGCCCTGCCCTTTCCCTGAGACCCCATCCCTGCCCACTCCATACCCCCTCACTCCATCACTTGCTCTCCCCCACCCTCACTCACTGAGGCAGGGCGTTGGGGGGGCAGGAGTGGGATGAGGGCTCTGTCTGGGGGTGCAGGCTCTAGGTTGGGGCTAAGGATGAGGAGTTTGGGGTGCAGGATGGGGCTCTGTGCTGGGGCAGGGGATTGAGATGCAGTGGGAGGGGGTGAGGGTTCCAGCTGGGGGTACGGGCTCTGGGGTGGGGCCAGAGATTAGGGGTTTGGAGGGTTGGGACAGGGGTTTGGGGAGCAGGAAGCGGCACTGGGTCCCAGTGGCACTTACCATGGCTCCCAGGAAGTGGCCATCAGTTCCCTGCAGCTCATAAATCCAAGGGCGGCCAGGCAGGCTCCACCGCTGCCCTCGCATCTGCAGGTGCCACCCCCACAGCTCCCATTGGTCATGTTCCCAGCCAATGGGTGCTGTGGAGCCAGCCCTTGGGGTGGGGGCAGCTCCTGGGGCCTCCCTAGCCACCCATGCATCTAGGGTCTGCAGGGACCTGGCAGCGGACACTGGGACTGCATGGAGCTAGGGCAGGTAGAGAGCCTTCCTTTGCCCTGGGCCCCCGTTGCACCACCACTTTAATGGCCTTGTCGGCAGTGCCAACCGCAGCCACCAGGGTCCCTTTTTGACTGAACGTTCCCATCAAAAATGAGATGCCTGGCAACCCTGGCAACCTACTTTTCCACAGATCAGGTAACTGGATTTATCCCATCTTTAAGTATTTTTTAAAAAATACCTCTAGGGACTGTTTCCTAATGAAATTCCCTGAAGAATGAAGACTTTATCCAGAAAATCCCCAGAGCTGATTTCTTGCAAAAACTAGAGGTATCAATTAATCACAGTTAACTCAAGCGATTAACTCAAAACGAAATAACTCGATTTAAAAATGAATTGTGATTAATCGCTGTTTTAATCAGACTTAAATTTCAATTGGTATTCTATTATTGTTTATTATAAATATTTTGGATATTTTTCTACATTTTCAAACATATCAATTTCAATTACAACACAGAATACAAGGTGTACTGTGCTACTTTATATTTTTTTATTACAAATATTTGAACCGTAAAAAAAGAGACAAAATAAATAGTATTTTTCAATTCACCTCATACAAGTACTGTAATTCAATCTCTTTATTGTGAAAATGCAACTTACAAATGCAGATTTGTTTTTGTTACATAACTGCATTCAAAAACAAAACAATGTAAAACTTTAGAGCCACCCACTCAATCCTACTTCTTGTTCAGCCAATCGCCCAGACAAACAAGTTTGTTTATATTTATAGGAGATAATATTGTCCTATTCTTATTTACAATGTCACCTGAAAATGAGTACAGGAGTTTGCATGGCAGTTTTGTAGCCAGCATTGCAAGATATTTACATGCCAGATATGCTAACCATTTGTATGCCCTTTCATGCTTTGACCATCATTCCAGAGGAGATGTTTCTATGCTGATGGTACTCATTAAAAAAAAATGTGCTAATTAAATTTGTGACTGAACAGCTTGGGGAGAATGTATATCTCCTACTCGGTGGTTTTACCTGCATTCTGTCATATATTTCATGTTATAAAAGTCTCAAATGATGACCTAGCACATGTTCGTTTTAAGAACACTTACACTGCAGATTTGACAAAACACAAAGAAGGTACCAATATGAAAATTCTAAAGATAGCTACAGAAGTCCACCCAAGGTTTAAGAAACTGAAGTGCCTTCCAAAATATGAGAGGGATGAAGTGTGGAACATTGTCAGAAGTCTTAAAAGAGCAACACTCTGATGCATAAACCTCAGAACCCAAACCACCAAAAAAGAAAATCAACCTTCAATGGCAGTTATTTTGAAAATCTTGCGATTAATCATTTGACAGTCCTACAAAAAACATTTTTCCTCATCCCCTTTTTTTATATTCTAGCAATCCATACTATATGTTCTCCCCTTAAATGTCTAACAGATTTTCCAATGCAGATATAGTGTGATAGAGTTCACTGAGGCCTACTGAGAAGGACTGGGTCTAGTGAAAAGAAAATGCTTTCAGAAGGATTGTTCTTTTATTCAGAAGTCTCTGCTATCCAGACTACTCTGTTAAAGCTGATGAAATGATTCCCAGTCCTGCCCCTCAAAGCATTCATCTAGATAACAAAATCTTCCCTCTTCCCACCTGACTCTCTTCACAAGAAAAGCTCAATGTAAAATCTAAAGTACTGAATAAAATATCACCCCTCCTGTCTAGACTGGCAGGTATTAATGTTCAGTTCCTTTTCTGTTCTACTGAACGGTTATAGGCTGGCTGACCCATATATTGGATTCAATTTTTACTTTTATTCCTGGGGAATAAATAAATGGTACAGAACAAAGTGCCATGATTGGGAAGGCTAATTGCTCAATTTATGCACATGCAGCCTGTGCGGGATTCATTATTCAACCTGACAGGTAGTTTTCCTAAGCTGCCTGATAATATTTAGTAAAGTTTGGGTAAATCAACTCCTTTCTCAGCCTCTTTTCTTTGCTGCATTTGTTCATATTTTGTTCATTCATTCTCCCTCCCATCCATCCTACTCCCTCTGTGAAAGATTAGGGAGGGTAGACAGAATTTTAAAAGTAATGTTAAGTCATGAATCAAATGGTAACCATAGTAATGTTCATTTTCTGGTTTTTATTTCAACAATTATGGGATAGGTATGGCCTGCTTATCTGTTCTGATAACATTTCTTCACATTATTATTATTGATATAATACAGTAACTGAGATCAGGGTTCCATTATCCTAGTGCTGTACAAAAACCCAGTTAAGAGAAAGTTCCTGTTCCAAAGAGCTTACAATCTAAATAAACAAGAGAGACAAAGGGTGTGCAAAAGAAACTAAGTGGAATTACTCAAGGCCACATAGCAGGTCAGCCTCAGAACTCAGGTTTCCTGAAGCTTAGCTCAGTCCAGATCCAGTGGACCAGAATCCCCCACAGCAGGCAACTTCTCTTTCCTTCTGCATCCATTTTGCTTGTCTGCAATGCGTTACTCCTCGGTCGCAGATTCTTTATTCTGTCAGCAGGGCTAATTTTCTAAACTTCCCCAGGAGGTGCCCTGTTTAGCATGGCTTCCGTTTTTCATTTGCTTTATCTTGTAACCTGATATGATGCTGTACTCCCGGTTTAATTGAAACGCCTTAGGAACAAAGACACCAGAGTATACTAATGTACAGCAATAGCCATCTTTCTGTCAGCCTTCCCTAGATTTATTCCTCGCTCTGTTTTCATGGCTGTACGTTCTGCATGCCAAGGAGTTTGTCTATGGAAAGGGAGGCAATCCCACTGTTACTTTTCCCAATCAGTCCTATGGGACAAAGTTATGTTACATTTGCACTGCTATGGTCCTGTGATACGACACCCCTTCCGCTGCAAGCCAACAGGAGCCTGGGCAGTCAGCATTTGGTATGTACTCCAGAGAAAGGCAGGTGAGACGGAGCCATGGGGCTTCTGGCCAGTTCAGGGGATGCTCATCTTAAATGCTCATAGGTGTCAGAGTGTGTGTGAGATCTCACTTTGAAGAGGAAAAAGATCTGGACCATAGAGATAACAGGCCATGTGTTCAGGGAATAGAGGAAGAGGGGATTTGGATACTCAGGTCAACTGTATGAATCCTCTGTACTGTAGGATACTGAGCAGGAGTAAACTCTCAAAGGTTAAGTAGTTCCTAAGGAGTCATGGCAAAACGTGTACCTTATAGTTCTCTAGCATTCTGCAATGTCCATTAGGTTAATGGCCCTCTTTAACTATTTAGACTCCCTATTTTTGATGATCTGATACTTCTGACTATAAGAACGTTCATATTTTTCTGTCCATCTTTGACATAGTTAGAAATCAGGCCATCAGATGGTTGTCAAATCTGAAGGAGGAGAAAGCAACCCTCAGATATTTATCTACGTGCTCTATGATAAGGAGAGTCTCTTCTGAACTATGTGTTAAGGAAACGTACTCTATAATCCTCACACTAAAGCTCCTTCAAACAGCTAATCTTTTCATTATAGTCAGTTTCCAGCTTCCTCCACTTCAAACTTGCCTTGCCCCATGAGATCCATTAACCTTCGGGCATAGTACACAACTGACAGACTCCCAGGCTCAGTTTAGTTTAGGGAATTCCTGCAAGGAAATGATTTTTGCCATTCCAAGCAAGAAAGCAACTGCTGTTTGATGGATAAGTTCAGTCATTTCCTACTCTAGATATAAAGAAATATTGTGGTGTCTTTTAGCACTCTATAACTGTTAGCAAATCACTAGATTGGAGTGAACCTACTTGCTTAGCATTGTGCACAATCTTCACTCTCATGTGACCCATGGTCTCATGTACCAGGTCTTGTGGTCTATGACAGGGGTCTCCAAACTACGGCCCGCGGGCCGGATGCGGCCCGCGAGGCCCTCTCATCCGGCCCGCGGAGATCTTTTTGGCTATTTAGGGAATTTTTGGCTCTCTCGCTGGGACGGCTCCTCGCTGGGGCCTGGAAGCGCCGCGCGGGCCGCCAGCCGCGGGGCCGGGACGCGCCGCGTGCTCGGCTGCCGCCGCGGGGCCGGGACCCGCCGCGTGCTCGGCTGCCGCCGCGGGGCCGGGACCCGCCGCGTGCTCGGCTGCCGCCCCGGGGCCGGGACCCGCCGCGTGCTCGGCTGCCGCCCCGGGGCCGGGACCCGCCGCGTGCTCGGCTGCCGCCCCGGGGCCGGGACCCGCCGCGTGCTCGGCTGCCGCCCCGGGGCCGGGACCCGCCGCGTGCTCGGCTGCCGCCGCCGGCCAGGGACGGCTCAGAGCTGGGGCCGGGACGCGCCGCACCGCCACCCAGTTACAGGGGGCGAAACAAGGAGCCACCCACTGCCAGGCGGCGAACCGGTATGTGGGGAGAGACCGGGTTGAGCGGGTCAGTTGGGGGGTGGGTGGGAGGGAAGGAGGTTTTGGGGGGAGAGACCTGGCTGGGTGGGTCATTTGGGGGGGGGGGTTGGAGGAAAGGAGGTTTTGGGGTGAGAGACCTGGCTGGGTGGGTCAGTTGGGGGGGGGTTGGAGGAAAGGAGGTTTTGGGGTGAGAGACCGGGCTGGGTGGGTCAGTTGGGGGGTGGGTGGGAGGGAAGGAGGTTTTGGGGTGAGAGACCTGGCTGGGTGGGTCATTTGGGGGGGGGGGGTTGGAGGAAAGGAGGTTTTGGGGTGAGAGACCGGGCTGGGTGGGTCAGTTGGGGGGTGGGTGGGAGGAAAGGAGGTTTTGGGGTGAGAGACCTGGCTGGGTGGGTCATTTTGGGGGGGGGGGGTTGGAAGAAAGGAGGTTTTGGGGTGAGAGACCTGGCTGGGTGGGTCAGTTGGGGGTTGGAGGAAAGGAGGTTTGGGGGTGAGAGACCGGGCTGGGTGGGTCATTTGGGGGTTGGAGGAAAGGAGGTTTTGGGGGGAGAGACCTGGCTGGGTGGGTCAGTTGGGGGTTGGAGGAAAGGAGGTTTGGGGGTGAGAGACCGGGCTGGGTGGGTCAGTTGGGGGTTGGAGGAAAGGAGGTTTGGGGGTGAGAGACCGGGCTGGGTGGGTCATTTGGGGGGGGGGTTGGAGGAAAGGAGGTTTGGGGGGGAGAGACCTGGCTGGGTGGGTCATTGGGGGGGGGGTTGGAGGAAAGGAGGTTTTGGGGGGAGAGACCTGGCTGGGTGGGTCATTTTGGGGGGGGGGGGTTGGAGGAAAGGAGGTTTTGGGGTGAGAGACCTGGCTGGGTGGGTCAGTTGGGGGTTGGAGGAAAGGAGGTTTGGGGGTGAGAGACCGGGCTGGGTGGGTCATTTGGGGGTTGGAGGAAAGGAGGTTTTGGGGGGAGAGACCTGGCTGGGTGGGTCATTTGGGGGTTGGAGGAAAGGAGGTTTTGGGGGGAGAGACCTGGCTGGGTGGGTCAGTTGGGGGTTGGAGGAAAGGAGGTTTGGGGGGGGAGAGACCTGGCTGGGTGGGTCAGTTGGGGGTTGGAGGAAAGGAGGTTTGGGGGGGGAGAGACCTGGCTGGGTGGGTCAGTTGGGGGGTTGATGTGTAGTGTTCATGTGTAGTGAACAGGTGTTCATGTGTAGTGTTCATGTGTAGTGAACAGGTGTTCATGTGTAGTGTTCATGTGTAGTGAATAGGTGTTCATGTGTAGTGTTCATGTGTAGTGAATAGGTGTTCATGTGTAGTGTTCATGTGTAGTGTTCATGTGTAGTGTTCATGTGTAGTGAACAGGTGTTCATGTGTAGTGAACAGGTGTTCATGTGTAGTGTTCAGGTGTAGTGTTCATGTGTAGTGAACAGGTGTTCATGTGTAGTGTTCATGTGTAGTGCACAGGTGTTCATGTGTAGTGTTCATGTGTAGTGCACAGGTGTTCATGTGTAGTGTTCATGTGTAGTGCACAGGTGTTCATGTGTAGTGTATCAATGTGTTATTAAATAACTGAATAAAATAATATTAAATAAATAATTAAAAACAACATCCATGTTTTGATTCTTTTTTATTTGGACCTCGAGTGTGTTGTCGGCCCCCGAACTGCTATTTGATAGTTAATGCGGCCCTCGGGCTGAAAAGTTTGGAGACCCCTGGTCTATGACCAAATAGTTCTCCTGAATATTTATCATGTAGGCCAGGGGTAGGCAACCTATGATTTTCAGTGGCACTCACACTGCCCAAGTCTTGGCCACCAGTCCGGGGGGCTCTACATTTTAATTTAATCTTAAATGAAGCTTCTTAAACATTTTAAAAACCTTATTTACTTTACATACAACAATAGTTTAGTTCTATATTATAGAGTTATAGAAAGAGACCTCCTAAGAACATTAAAATGTATTACTGGCACGCAAAACCTTAAATTAGAGTGAATAAATGAAGACTCAGCACACCACTTCTGAAAGGTTGCCAACCCGATATAGCCCCTCAGCACCCTAAAAAATCTCACAACGTATTCATTTTATATCTCACATAACAGTTGTGTGTTGCTAGGATCAAAAGGGTAAAATCTGTTTATTTCTGTATTTCAACCAGAATGTATTGTTTTTATTAACTCTGTAAGAATTTTTAACTTCCAATAGCCCTCGCCCCTAAAATGTTCAGTGCTATTTTGTTTATCCTTCTGAGATGCGTGAGATTGCCATAGCAGGTACCGAACCTTACCATATCCGGAATCGAAGCAAACAGTATGTAAGAATCATGGATAGAAATTGAGAAAACCAATTTTCATCCAGTTTTTCTCTACCAATACAGGATGATTTTCTAATACAGTTTCTTGTGTTTTGTGCATTCTACTTATAAATGTCCCAATTCATGGTATTTCTCTCTCATCCTCCAGGGAGTTTACGCCACAGCATAATAGATGTAGGCTGCATTAGAATAAGCTTCTTGACATTTTTCCATTCTTAATTTCACCTACTTGTTCTTTGTGCCTCAAATAATTCTTCTCCCAAGAGCTATCTTTGCTTTTCTGTGGGTGGGCCTGTAGGAGAAAAACTTCTCTTCCTCATCCTATGGAACCAATTCCTATTATTATAATCACACCACTGGGCACAGGACTGGCCTGAGAAATTGGGGGAAGGTTTAGGAAAATGGCTTTATAGAATACACCCCACATTTAACTGACACATTTCACATGACAATATGTTCTGAGAGACCTTTAGGACCAGAGCTCAGCCCCTGTTCTCCTGCTGAAGATGAAAAGTGGGGTCTGGATAGTTGCTGTGATTTTGGGGCTAATGATAAATAAGTGCAAACTCAAATTCCAGTTGGTCATGATTTCTAATGGACTGGTTGCTGCCCCAACAGTCGTGGGAGTCAGTGCAGGCCTCTCTCCCTTTCATTGGATTCTGTTGACTAGACTTCGTGGACACTTGATGGTCTAAACCCTGACATTCTGAACAATACACAGTAGCTTGCTCCAGCTCTCTAATCCAGCACAGAGTAATCGGCCCTTGCAAAAGTTCCCAGAGACTTTTTTTTTTAAAGTCTTTTTTTTAAAGTGAAACTTTAAAGTGAAACCCCAGACCTGTGTGGGGTTCTGTCAGTGCCTCCTTTGTAACTCTGGGCACCTTAATGCTGTGCTCCTGTGGCTTGCATCCCTCACACCAATAGCCAACCCACAAAACATAAAAGTCTCACCCTGGCTTCCACTAGCCTAGTTACTCCTTGCAGTGTGACCCCAATAACCTTTCTGGTCCCAAGTCTCCCCAAATCCATCTACCCCAAGACACTACCAGACACTTGGACTTTTCTCCTCTCGTTCGTGACCCCCGAAGTAGTGAAACCAGTACCCTGTTATCAGTTCACATTAGCACACACACTCCATGCAGTTTGCACAATGGAGACCCCATTTGGAGTAAAAATAAACAAAACGCTTATTTAATAGAAAAATCACACACAAAAATCACACATTCAAAGATGAAAAAAGGGAAAAGCAAACACATACAAGTTACATAGAACATAAACAAAGATACAACTTCTAGCTTTGCACTTCTGCATGAGACAAATTCCCTTTTCTAATACAAATTACCAATTGCCTTTGAACACTTTCCCAGCATATACAGATGGCCTTCTGCTGTTGAGACTGTCCCTCAGATTCTGGATGAAGACTTCAGTTTCAAGCGTACTTTTAAAAAGTCCCCCGCAGCATAGGGACTCCTGGTTACTGAGGTGGGAAAATCCTAGCTGGGATGCCTCATTGTTTTCCCATTGACCCTAATGCTCCATCATTTGAACCACCTGGGTTGTACCATGTTAGGTGCTTGGAATTAGTCTTGTCTGGTTGGGGAAGCAGCCACTGCCTGGCTGACCACCGCCCCGCTTGGTCATTACAAGCTTTCATAAAGACCTTTCTTGGCTTATTTTTATACACAGTAACATTGATTCAACTATTTATTTTGGAGGGGTTCAGATCCACTGATCTCCCCTGTCAATATCTGGACCCAGACTGTCACAGCTCCAAATATTTTTTAAAAAAATGTGCAAGGGATAATTCTTCGGATATCCTAGGGGGAGCGGGAACCTCGATGGGACCTCCATCCACCAAAGGGCAGTATGCACATTACTGTGCATTTCAGCACACACACAACGTTTCAGAAACTACCACCACCTACATCACCAGATGCATGTGATGGTTAAGTATTATTCTCCTTGTACAGATGGGAAAGCTATGGTAGAAAGGTTGTGAGTTGACCAGGACCAAAATCATCTGTGTCAGAGCAGGAAGTGGAGTATGGGAGTCCTCTTTCTTAGGGCTGGGCTACACTGGAGGTGCGGGGGGTCGACCTAAGATACGCAACTTTGGCTATGCCAATAGCATAGCTAAAGTCACAGTTTCTTAGGTTGACTTACCTGGCCATCCCCATGGTGGCGAATTGACCGCTGCTACTCCCCCCATCGACTCCACTTCCTCCTCTTGCCGAAATGGAGTTCCGGAGTCAACGAGGAGCATGTTCGGGGATCGATTTATCATGTCTAGGTGAGATGTGATAAATCAATCCCTGATACATAGAGCAGTACCCGCCGATCCGGCAGGTAGTATAGCCTTACCCTTAGTCTCACACTTATGAACTAGATCTTGTTGGCACTCATGTGGTTGAGTGCCCTGATAGTGGTCACACTGCCTGCTCAGTACAGCAGACAGATCAGCTTCCAGCAGCCATAAGGAAGGAATTTGTGGTAAATTTAGGTCCATCTACACTTGAAGCTACAGGCATAATTTCCAGCTTGAGGGACATACGCATGATAGTTAAAATAGGAGTGTAACCACAGTGGGAGGGGTTAGCTGCCCCAAGATCCCAGGTGTACTCAGGAACCTAGCTGCTGTGGCTTCACTTCTATTTTTAACACGTTATCTTAATCAGAGCTAGTGCGGGCATTTCTCCTTAAGCTGCAACACACTTGGACACATGTAGAGTTGGCTCCTTCTTGCTAAATAACCTTTGTGAATGAAATTATTTTAGTTGTTCCTCATAGGTCACCCCTCTCAACACTGCCATTTTTGTTGCTAGTAGGGTGACTAAAATGAAATGAAATACCCCGCGTGTGGGAATACTAATGCCACACGTTATTTCTCTGCTCATGGCTGATTTGCTTTTCACTATTATTTAGCACTGCTCTTTGTCAAGTTTCTCGCCACATGTATATTTATTTGCATTTTTCCAACCTGAATCTTACTTTTTCTGTTCATATTTTTCACTTAATTTTTATTTCTCTGTTCCTACTCATATTTTGCAAATGCTTCTTATTGTCAATTGAAAATTTTATTAACAATCCTTGTCCTCTCTTGTTCAAATCATTTTGAAGATATTATCTAAGAATGGAACTAACACCACCCACCAGGCACCTTTCCCATTGCCAGCAGTGGCAGTGAAATCTTTCACACAATCATTGCGTGTGTGGGGGTGTGGATATAGACACAGGAACACTTTATTGTAACTTTTTAGCATTCTATTTTTTATTTACAATTTTTAAATTGCAACTAATGTCTCATTTGAACTTCCTCCTCTAACTCTTCTATTCACTCCAGTTTCTTTCCTTCTATTATGTCTTATTTCTTATTATTCTTATGTATCTTTCACCAACAGAAGTTGGTCCAATAAATGATATTACCTCACATACTACTTCTGTTAACTGCTTTTCTCTAACTCATGTTCTCCTTCCTCTTTCTTTTTCTGGATTTTAACCCTAAATTTTCAAAAGGTAACCAGTATTTTTGAGTGCCCCAATTTCAGAGATCTAGAAAGAGTCTGGCTTTGGGCTGGTCTTCACTAGGGGGGGAGATCGGCTGTGGATACGCAAATTCAGCTACGTTAACAATGTAGCTGAATTTGGCGTATCTACAGCCTACTTATCTGCCATCCTCACGTCGGCGGCGGTTGGCGGCGCACTCCCCCGTCGACTCCAGCTTGCGTCTTTTGGCGAGCTGGAGTTCCGGAGTCAACAGGGCGATCGATTTATCGTGTCTTGACGAGACGTGATAAATCAATCGCCAAAAGATCGATCCCTCTCCGGGTTTGTGAAGACCAGCCCCTTCAGAGGTCAGATGCTCAGTGCTTTTTGCAAACCAAGCTGGTGGGACACACCAAATCACTAGGCACTGAAAATTTAGGCCTTATTGTTTACCTCCTTCCATCAACTTCCAGTTTTAACCTTTATTTTCACATTCTCATCTCTCAACCTCACTTCACATCAACCCACATCTCTTAGAGACATCTCAATATCCACTTAGGCCTTCCCAACACCCCATTTTGCCTCATTTCAATCCCAAGTCCTCCTCACTTATTTTTTCCCTATTACCAGATTTGAAAAGATAAAGATAGTTTGAATTACATTGATAATGTCAAATCCTTGAAGCTCTCCAGTAACACATACAGAATGCCAGAGCAATCCTTAAGAGATCATTTATATATTATTCATATTGCCATAGCATCTGCAGGACCCCTCACAGACCAGAGTCCGTGTGTGTAAGGCACTTTACAATGCGCTTTACAATAAAAAAGTGACTATCCCTTCCCCACTCATCTCACGGTCTAGGATTATAAAAATGATGAACACGACAGTTGGATGAACCAACAAATAGAGATGGTTTGGAGTTAAAGAGAGTTATACAGTGGAACCCCGCAATACCGCGCCCCACTATAGCCTGATCCGCTTATAGCGTGGGGCACGCGTGGCTCCCGATGGCGGCAGCGCACGGCACTTTGATGTGGCACGAGCCCGCAATAGCGCGACCCCCCCGTTTACTGCAATCGGGTATTTTTGGATCCTGATCATCACGGTATTGCGGGGTCCGACTCTATTTGCATAAGTAAGTTGTACATCTAGTGCAACCGTGTCCAGTTGTAGCTAAAAATAGTGATGCAGTGATGCTAGTAGAAACAACTGAGTATCACAAAGCAATTTGTAACAAAGCAACCTAGGTCCTAGAGGATAGTTGTGTAGGCTTGGCTTGACATGAATAATCATACATGGGGTAGGCGTCATTTCTCGGAGACAGGATTAGGGAGGTAAGTGTCAGCAGGACACTAATATTTGTCCAGAACTTGAGAATTGTAGACAAGTCAGTCCTGAGAACAGTTGTACTATAGATACTATAGTTGTACTATAAAGGGAAAAAGTGTTGGGAGTCACTGCTTTAAATTTGACTGGTAGCTAAAAGTCTCTTGTGACTTCAATGGGACCTCTGCTATAGTTTTCCAGTGAAACCAAGGATATGCTGAGTGGGAATTTCCAAAAGTGTTGTACATAAGTACTATGAATAGAGATAATTTGGCACCAGTGCTTATTAGAAGCAGGATCAAGATGTGCTAATTGGCAGTGACGGGTGGGAAAGCAGATAATGTCTTCTGATCAATCTCGGGCTGATAGCAGCTCCAGGGTTGCTGTCAAGTAGCATGGTGGCTGGTGATCTCAGACATTGTTGTTCATCCCATACAGGGCACTCACTGGCAAAAGGAAAATGACCTCACCACCTGCATTTTTGATGAGCTGAAGCTAAGTGAATCTCTGTATTGGTGCTATGTTGTTGTGGGTGATGAGGCTGCATACTATGAGGCAGGCAGTGTTTGACTATTTTGATAACAGCTCTAGACATGAAAGTGGGCAGAGTTGTGGTGGAAGCTGTTCTGAGTCCCATTTCTTCTCAGCTACACTAAGGGGTGCTAGTTATCATGGAATGTGGCATCTAACAGTAACACAATCAGCTCCTTCTCTAATGTAAGAACATCCAGTTCTAATAAGCCATTCATTCAGTGAGGCTACAAATGAAATAGTCTTGAGATATTTCTCATTGCTCTAGAACAGGCCTGCACAGGGGGTGAATAGGGGTGGGGCAAGCCAAGTGGGTGGGTTGGGGGAAGCGGATGGGGGCAGGGAGAGGGAGGGGGGTTTCGGCCCACAGCTGGTTTTTTTGCAGTAATGTGGCCCTCGCTGCTTTCTGAGTTGTGCAGGCCTGCTCTAGAGTAAACTTTTCTAAAAAGCAATTTAGGAGCCTGTTTTCCCTCTTAAGCTCTGAAGGCACAAATTTCCAAGACATTCAGGCATCTAAGTCCTGTTGACTCACAATGAGATGTGGGCTCCTAAACCACTTCTGAAAAGGGGACTTCAGTACTTTTGAAAATTTTATTGAATTTTACTTTATGGCCGGCCAAATAAGGGGGGGGGGGGGAGCTTCATGAGGTTGGGCAAATACATTTGACTAATGCATGGACTTAAACTTGTGTGCTCTACAAAAGGTTGTAAGTTGTACTGTCACATAACAGCAGGTAGTTGAATCCGGGATGCATATTTGTCTGCATCCCTCTGTTGAAAAGGAGAAGTGATGGGATCCCTGTTTTTACATTCTCTGTAAGCTGAATGGTAGAAGCAGACAGTTATGCCATGATTTCCATGGCCGCAGTGGAACTCTTGTTAATTCCTAGGAACCTACAAGTGGAGCAAAGGTAAAAGCTGAAAAGGCAAATGGGAAACACAGGTCAGGTGTCCATGCTGATTCTTTAAATTGTTAGCATTCTGGTACCATTTACTATGAGATTTTAAGATTAGCAGCTGTGTTAGTCTGTATCTGTAAAGAAAATGAGGAATACTTGTGGCACCTTAGAGACTAACCAGTTTACTTCAGCATAAGCTTTAGTGGGCTATAGCCCACTTCATCAGATGCATAGAATAGCATAGCATGGCACCATGGAGACTAACCAGTTTATTTCAGCATAAGCTATGCTATCCTGTGCATCCAATGAAGTGAGCTTTAGCCCACGAAAGCTTATGCTGAAATAACATAAGAACATAAGAACATAAGAACGGCCATACTGGGTCAGACCAAAGGTCCATCTAGCCCAGCATCCTGTCTACCGACAGTGGCCAATGCCAGGTGCCCCGGAGTGAGTGAACCTAACAGGTATGATCGAGCGATCTCTCTCCTGCCATCCATCACCCCCCTCTGACAGACAGAGGCTAGGGACACCATTCATTACCCATCCCGGCTAATAGCCATTTATGGACTTAGCCTCCATGAATTTATCCAGCTCTCTTTTAAACCCTGTTATAGTCCTAGCCTTCACAGCCTCCTCAGGTAAGGAGTTCCACAGGTTGACTGTGCGCTGTGTGAAGAAGAACTTCCTTTTATTTGTTTTAAACCTGCTGCACGCCAATTTCATTGAGTGGCCCCTAGTTCTTCTATTTTGGGAACAAGTAAATAACTTTTCCTTATTTACTTCCTCCACACCACTCATAATTTTATATACCTCTATCATATCCCCCCTTAGTCTCCTCTTTTCCAAGCTAAAAAGTCCTAGCCTCTTTAATCTCTCTTCATATGGGACCCGTTCCAAACCCCTAATCATTTTAGTTGCCCTTCTCTGAACCTTTTCTAGTGCCAGTATATCCTTTTTGAGATGAGGAGACCACATTTGTACGCAGTATTCAAGATGTGGGCGCACCATGGATTTGTATAAGGGCAATAAGATATTCTCCGACTTATTCTCTATCCCTTTTTTAATGATTCCTAACATCCTGTTTGCTTTTTTGACTGCCGCTGCACACTGTGTGGATGCCTTCAGAGAACTATCCACAATGACTCCCAGGTCTTTTTCCTGATTGGTTGTAGCTAAATTAGCCCCCATCATATTGTATGTATAGTTGGGGTTATTTTTTCCAATGTGCATTACTTTACATTTATCCACATTACATTTCATTTGCCATTTTGTTGCCCAATCACTTAGTTTAGTGAGATCTTTTTGAAGTTCTTCACAGTCTGCTTTGGTCCTTACTACTTTGAGCAGTTTAGTATCATCTGCAAACTTTGCCACATCACTGTTTACCCCTTCCTCCAAATCATTTATAAATAAGTTGAATAGGATCGGTCCCAGGACTGACCCTTGGGGAACACCACTAGTTACCCCTCTCCATTCTGAAAAAGTTCCATTTATTCCTACCCTTTGTTCCCTGTCTTTTAACCAGTTTTCAATCCATGAGAAGATCTTCCCTCTTATCCCATGGCAGCTTAATTTACGTAAGAGCCTTTGGTGAAGGACCTTGTCAAAGGCTTTCTGGAAATCTAAGTACACTATGTCCAACGGATCCCCCTTGTCCACATGTTTGCTGACCCCTTCAAAGAACTCTAACAGAATAGTAAGACACGATTTCCCTTTGCAGAAACCATGTTGACTTTTGCCCAACAATTTATGCTCTTCTATGTGTCTGACAATTTTATTCTTTACTATTGTTTCAACTAATTTTCCCGGTACGGATGTTAGACTGACTGGTCTGTAATTGCCAGGATCACCTCTAGAGCCCTTTTTAAATATTGGTGTTACATTAGCTATCTTCCAGTCACTGGGCACAGTAGCCGATTTAAAGGATAGGTTACAAACCCTCGTTAATAGTGCCGCAATTTCACATTTGAGTTCTTTCAGAACTCTTGGGTGAATGCCATCTGGACTAAACTGGTTAGTCTCTAAGGTGCCACAAGTATGCCTCGTTTTCTTTATGAGATTTTGTTAACCCACTTGTGGTTCAGGCAGAGATTGCTTATTTCTCTTGATGATCTTCTTGGGGTATGTTTCCAGCCCTCTTGTTCAATGTGCTCTCTCTTGGGGGAAATAGTAAGGAAAGGGCTGCAGTGTTATCACTATGTAGATGGCAACCATCTCTTCATTGTTTTATTTGATCCAGCGGGTGCAGTATCAGACTTCCCAGAACCTGCTGCCCCCTCAACCCTGCCAGCAACAGCTAAACACACTTGCTTAATTTTTGAGATTGTTAACACTGATGTTTAAACTGTTAGTCTTCAATGTGATCATTCAATTGAGGTGAATGGGAGCAACTCACACTTCTCTTAGCTAATGTTGTCTGAAGACATCACAGAATGCATACCTCAGGTTTTTTTCAGGTTCTTTCCAGCCACACAGGCCAGAAGACTTAATTTATTTTTAGAGGACAGCTTAGATCTTGTGCACAAATGTGGGGCAATTTAAAAACTAATCCATGATAATGTAGCAATGTATATAGCTGTGTAATCTCATACATAAGACCCTGTTCACAGCTGAAGTTGGCACTTGATTGTTTTGCTGACTGTGACAGAGTGCAGAGCCTCTACCCAGGTCTTGGCAAATGAGGAGTTAAGAGCAACTCTGGCTAACACATTCTCCATGGAGGGGCCATAAAGCAGCTTCCTAGAGAAGAGACTCCCTCCAGGAATTTGTATTTTAAAAATGGATAATGTAGCACAATACTGTATTAATTTAAGTCACCTGCTTAAATATTTCTTTAAGCTGTTCTCTTAATGCTGGGCTTTGTATCTGGGTGAGAAACCCTGAGTTGGGGTGGGGGGGAATATTTGGTATGTTTTATTATTTTTTTCTATGGCCAAGTAAAAGTCCTCTGATAAAGGAGATCCGACTAGCTGATCGATGGATATTTTGTGCTGAATTAGCATAATAGTTTATGTTGTTATTCTCTGTTATAGTCAGTCTACAGCAGTAGAACAGAGGCCTTCCCTACACAACAGACATGTACCTATGGACCTTGAATGGGCATATACATGAGGCGGCTAACCCCTCCCTCTGCGTGTGCTGCCACACTACACTCTTATTTTTAGCACACTAGTTCCTCAAGATGGGAATCATATCCCTAGCTTGAAGTGTAAATGTACCCTTTAAAATGATGGGAGACCATTTGAAACACTGCTTCAACTTCAGCATATATAGGTCATAGTCTGTGGCCACCATTTTAAGACTCATGACAATTAGACTTGCTCTGAGAAGTGTTAGCTGTGTAGGTCCAATCGAAATGGTACTTTAAAAAACGATGGTGACCCACGACCCATTTACCATGGAGTTTGTAACGTTGTTAACACTGGTAGAACTTAACTAAAGTTCACTGCAGAGGGAAACTTCAAAAAAAAACCCAACCAAAATCTTCCCTTGTGTACACAGGGTCACAGAGGCATTCTTTGAAGAGCCAGCATCCCAATGTGAATCCCAGCCTTTTACTGGCTTAACACACTTGTTTCCAGCTCTCCAAAACTTCACGATCAGAATAGAAAAATCAGTCCATTCTGATTACCTTCTTGCTTTTACCCTTCTTGATTTCCAACTATTCTAGTGGACGCTATTTTGAAATGATACAGCAATACCATGGATTGGTAACCTTCTGAAATCAGCGTAGAAACCCACTTTTCAAATGATATAAAGAAATAATCAGCTAACGTTGAAATAGCAGTTGCTAAAATTATGTGAGGGAAAACTGTTGCAAAGGTCCATATTTGGCAGAACTTTCTGAACACTTTTCCTGGTTCAATAAATAACAAGAGAAAGTCTACTCTTTGGAGGAATAAATCAAAGTTATCTATGAATTAATTATTGTCCATGAACACTAGCCACACTTCCTAAAGGGACAGCTGGGGTAATTGTATTTTAAAAATGGATAATGTAGCATGATACTGCATTAATTTAGACACCTGCTTAAATATTTCTTTAGACATCTGAAGAGCTATAAAATCAGAATGCAGAAGTTCAGGGCTGCTAAGTTTAATAGTTTCAGGATGGCCGATTGGAGGCAAACAGGCCAATGAGGAAAATTCGAATCTGTGTTCAGATTCTGAAACTCCTGAAAGCTAAAAGGATGGGAGTGGACCTCTCTCTACTTTAACGAGTAGCCTGAAACACTAAACTATCTTTTCAACCCAAAATTTACTGGCAAGCTTTAGAAAAACGATGAGTAGTCATAAGCTTGCTGCTGTGTGCCAGTGAGGAACCACTTTTTATCCAGAACCTCAGAATCTTTCGAAAAGATTTTCACAATTATGGCAATACAAAATTTCTTTTATAAGAATTTATATGAGATAAAATATGATTGACGTGAGAAAATCAGTAGAGATTTAAAGTGTCATGGTACCGTGTTTCCTGTGGGAATAGAGCATAGTAAGGCTAGCAATAGAAGAGAGAGAGGATGTTGAGTCTGCAAAGATCTAATTTCACAATATGGTTGACATCTAAATGGAAGGCAAAGACAAGGAAGGCTATTGGATGATTCTCAAGATGTTAGGGCTCCAATTTGAAAAATCTTACAGAGCAGAGGCAGAGCAGAACTTTGATCATAAGTTGGGGTAGAGAATTTGTATTCAGATGCTAAATGGAATAACTTGTGCAAAAACTGAGGAAGGGAAATATCTTCCTGGAAATGAATCACTTATGGGATAAAGACTTCACTGTTATTTTGCTCAGGGCCTGGTCCAGGAAGATGTGCCAAATATGACAACCAGCAAGGGACTCTGGGTACCAACTAGATTTAATAATCACAATACCATCAGAGCTGAGATGCTGACTTATTAAGCACCTCAATAAATCAAACAAAAGCTGTTAACTTAAGAAAAACTGAAGTCAAGGAAATGTGAATCACACATGTGAGCTGTACTTATAATTTTGTTGTCTATAGTAAAAAGACTGATGAAAGGGGGACTAATATTTATTAAACCATTTGAGACTGACAAGTGCTTTTAACCTAATCGATTCCAAACTGAAAAAGAGTAATTGATTCTATAGTAGGAACATCATGTAGTACCAATGCAAAATTCTTCAAAAACTAAACTGAATACTGCACTTAAGTGCAGATAGCTTTTTATTTTTGCTTTGAGATACTGTGTGGACAAAGGGCTCCTCAAGCGGATTTGCTGGAGAACGTGGTGGTTTGGTTGTGCTGAAGAGTCACACACTATAGCATTAATTGCCAAAATGTTAAGCCCTGCCTTAAACTGAGATATTATTGTCAAGTTTTCAGGTACTGACCACAAAGGTCTTTCTCAAATCAGTGAGGGGAAATCAAAACCACAGAAACATTATTCTGACTTTATTGAACCAGACTATTTCATTAAGAGGGAGCAAAGTTTTGGCTGGGCAGTCCACATCCATTCCTCCAACCAATGCCAACGTCAAAATGCGGAAGCCTTATTTATGATAGGGAAAATGATCAGAACTCACCTCTAGATAACAAGGTGAACCAAAATACAGAAAGAGAAAACTGGCCTCCTATAAAATGCATAGGAAGGTGAATAGAAAAGTATTTGTATTATCTTTGCCCTCATGCAGGAGAAAACGGAGAACAATCAATGGCTGGGGTCGTATTTTTTCCTAGGACATTTTCTGTGAAGAGACTAGACACCAAAGTCAACCAGTGCTTTTTAGCCTAAGGGCTGAACATATTTCAAAATGGTTAAGAGGTCACAGTCAATAGTTTGGGGCAGATTTTCTCTCCTGTTCTGCTCTTTTCACCCCACTGAAGTGATGCACTGGAGCTGGAAAACACCTGCAAACCCCCAGTGCTGGGGAATCCCCCAGTCTGAGAGGGGTTGGCTGGCTCCTATATCCTTCCCTACCTCCCCGGCCCCAGCGGATGACCTGAGGACAGGTAGGGGAAGTGGCAGGAGTGCCCTGATTTCTGGCTGCCTGCAGCTAGTTTTTGATGCGTTGGGAGATGATAGCCAGCTGACAGAAATTAAAACAGCTCCTGGTGTGCTCTAGCCTGGATAGGAGCTAGAATAGAATAACAAAGAGCCATAGCTAGCTGTTGGTTCCCAGCTTCACCTACTTTCACCCTTTCCTGGGCTGCCCTCGGTAACTGTGTGGGAAGAAGAGGGGAGCCATCCTTTGGTAAGGCACTCCCTCAAGCTCAGGATGAGTCAGTTACGCTCCTATCCCGTTCTTCCTGGGGCTCCAAGAGCCTGTCAGGGAGCAGATGAGTAGCCAGTTACTCTCTCATCCTTCCTTCTATCCATGTGATAGCACAGGCAGACAGACCAGCTAAAGAATGAAAGGGCCACCATAGCGCTCCTGGCTACTACCATAGCGCTCCTGGCTACCACCATAGCGCTCCTGGCTACTACCATAGCGCTCCTGGCTACCACCATAGCGCTCCTGGCTACCACCATAGCGCTCCTGGCTACCACCATAGCTGATCCTGGTGCTGCAAGAAAGGCAGGAGGAGGATTCACATGCTTCAGTTTGCACATTACCAGGGGCAGCTCAATGCATTATCAAGAACAAATTAACACGATTGTTCTTCCGAGTCACAGTGTAGAATGATGAGCACCACAAGGGACCAGTGCCTGGACACCCCTGATTTAACAATATTGTTATGAATTAAAAACAAACAATCTGGAGAGAAATCAGCTTATTCTTAGCTGAATATTGTAGAAAATTCTTGCAGGTCAAATGCCAAAGTAGCAGCATGTGGCAAACATAACCATTATTTACATCAAAGTTGGCAGAAACCACTGCATCTGACCTGAGGTTTATTTAACTTAAATTTATCAAAATAGTCTGGATTCAAATTAACTCTTTGTGTAATATTTATTGTTTCACTTTCCTTGAAATGGGACTGGCAGGCAATGAAACAGTGATATGCTCCCAACATTGTAACAAGGCGCTCCCTTCAAGTTTCCAATTCAGTCAGCTGTATGGGACTGACTGTTGAAATGCACCCCTCTCCTCAAACACTGTCCAACAATTCCCTACCCTGCTCTTCCCCACCCTCCACATCCATTAAGTCTGGCCCGGGTCTATGACCTTACACAGATGGACAGACTACATCATCACAGTGGTTCCTTCTGACGTTGGAATGTATGACCCACAGTACTTCCTCAGAGCATCTCAGGGAGGTTCCCTTGTCTGGCAGCAAGAGTGTTAGTGTCAGGCAGACTGTCCTGTGGCCTCTGACAGTCAGCAGTGGTTTGGAGGTGTGGATTTCCCCTCTGTGGTAGTAGTGAAAAAGGGACAACTCTCCCTCCCACTCCCAGCTCTTCAAGCTCCAGGCTGAATAGGCTGGCACAGGTTGGGAGAAATTGGCTGAAGAACTCTTGGTGTTGTGACAAATAGGCCCTAATGTCTGGTTGCAGCAGTCAGCATGGAGAGGGACAAGCAGGAATACATGGTTAATCTCCCAGGTTCTCCTTGAGGCACTAGTGGGAGAACCAGGAGGGGAGTTTCATTTGCACTGCTGCAATAGTGACTGCAGCAAAGCTAATCCTTGTCCAGTTGCTGTGTACTATACACAGTTTCCGTCTTCACGGAGGTATGGGACCTCATTCTCCTCTCACTTACAGCCCAGTAATCTGCTTGAGTTGTGATTTACTCCAAAGTGAGGGAAGAGAATTGGCCCTCAAATTTAGCAACTAGAATGTAACTTTTTGGCAAGCTGCACAATTTATTGATCATGTTAGAAGCTGTTCCTTATCAATGTTTTCCAAGGAGGGTGCATTAACGTGCCCAGCCCCTTTATTTCTAATTAAGCGTTCTCTTATGGTGTTTGCAAATTAGAATCAGTACGGTAGAATTTCCCTTCATGCCCACGATGAATATATCCCAGTTTTGGTAGCTAGAAGAAGAGTTCAAGTAGAGTCCCACTGCAAACAACTGAACTGGAAAGACACTCTCTCCACCTCTGTACTCTTCATTTCTACTTACCTGACCTATAGCGCTCATCCCGTGACCCTGAGGACCTGCGACGGTGGTATCGAGAGGAAGAGGAAGGGGTAACAGGAGTTCGACGTTCTTGTGGCAATGCCTGATCCACCCCTGCATTGATGAAAAACAAATAGTTCTTGTTGGATTACAGAAGATTGTTGCCAATGCAGATTTGAGCATGCAAAAAACAAACAATGTTCAGCTGTTAAACCATTTGATTTGTATTGGTAAAAACACTACTAGTATTTGGTCAGCTGTTCTAGCCTACTTATGTCAATGGTGCAGACTCAGGCAGTCAGAGGAGGATACATTCTACAAACATCTAACACCAAAGGGGGAAGACTCCAAATTATAATTCATTTTTTTACTTACAAGTGGCTCCTGTAGAAATAGTGTTCAAGAGACTGTGTGTGCATGTGGGCAAGGGAATATGAATGAGTAGGAAGCCATGGAACTGGGTCTTGAAGCTGTCCTGGAATTGGTTATAAATAAATCCTAAGGCAAGTGCAGTAGCTACTTAGGACCAGGAAATCCTGACTGCACTGTACAGATCTGAATAAGTAAGTCATTTTGCTGAAAACCTTTTTTGTTGTTGTTGTTGAAACAATGGAAACAGATCACTCTCCTGACACAATGCTACCTGCAGTGTCTCAGCATTTCTGGCCCATTTACCCTGTGTTTAGGCTTCAAATACCCACCCCTTCTTTTCAAGAGAGAAAGTGTTTTCATGAAGGCTGGCTCACATGCAACTGGTAGAACCACAGCAGCCTTCTATGTAAGTTGTCGAAGAAGCTACCGTTTCTTTTCCACTTCCTTCCTGGAAAGTACAGAACTGCACAACAAATCCATACAGTAAAACCTCCATTTAACGGACTAATTCGGGCGAGGGAGTGTCCGTTAAATCAATAAGTCCGTTATTTAATAATAATAATAATAAAAAAACGAGCTGTCGCAGCAGCAGCCCGACCGCCACAGGGTCAGGGCGGCAGCTCCGCAGCCCGCCCGCTGCCGGGACCCGGGTGGCAGCCGGGAGCCGTCAGCCAGCCCGTCCGAGTCCCAGCTGCTGGGACCTGGGCGGCTGCCGGGACCCAGCAGCCAGCCCGCCTGCTGCCATGACCCGGGCAGGAGTTGGCAGCCAGCCCACCAAAAATGGATTTGGAATGCATCAGACTTGACAGAAATTTTGTCCGTTGCATCTGAAGTCCGTTAAATCGAGGTCCGTTAAATTGAGGTTTTACTGTACTGCTCTTTGACAATATATGTTGCATATGAGGACCAATCTTCTTAGTGGTTCTGTGTCAAGTGGAGGAGGGACCAGAAACATCCCCAGGGTCTTGTCTAGACCTAATACTACGCAAACCACTTGGTAAATAGTAAGGAAAACATACTAATTCCACCTGTAAATGATACAAACCCAAACAATGCAATCTTTAACGTAAAAAAAGGGCTTAAATCAATAGATAAGAGCAAATGGACTACACAGGCAGGAATAATTTTTAAAAACAGCTACAAATTGGTAGGCTACACAGTACTATGACAGAGGATTGGGGTAGGGGTGGGAAAGTTGGTTATAGCAGGATGATAAATTGTATAGTCAATAATAGTTAGTTGGAAAAAAGACCACTGCCATAGTTTGTGTCTATAGGAGTACCATGTGTAAACAATAGAAGTAAGTATTGTATTTTGCTTCACTCTACTTAAGCCTAGAGTATTCGGCAACACCTTTCTAAAAAAAACAAATAGAATTAGAGTAACAAATTATTCTAGTTTTGAGAAACAAACTAAATTGCTTAACCTTTCTTGGTCTTTTCTCTCTAGAGAAAAAAATGGAAAGGAGTGAAAGTACACCCAAATCAGGACCTAACTTTGCGTGGCCATAGAAGTAAAACTTAGAGGTCTAGACTCGTGATGTAGAGCAGGTTCATATTTTTTATTTGTAGTAATTTTTTTTTTATTTTAGCTCCCAGAAGTTTCACTGTTGAATGCTCCTTCCTTGGCAAACAAGGGGAAGTGGGCAAAAGTCTGTTTATTTTTGGGTGACAAGAATTTCCAAGGACGTGATAAACAAAAATCTAAATACCAACTCCACATTCTAGATGTGTTCCAATTAGCACAAGTTGGACTAGAAAGGACTCTACCTCAAAGTGACATATCAATTTTTTTTTAAAGTTGGAATTGTACCCTTTATTATTTCTTTGTGATATAGAAATGGACACAATGAAATACTGTTGTTATATTATAACTCTCAGAAATACCTGTAAAGTCAAGTGTCTTCTCTGGTTTTGCTGGAGGCCCTGTTAGATCTTTCAGAGCGTGCTTAGTATGAGGGCTCACCTGACCTGAAAGGGTGAAGGTGCCCACTCTAACAAAGGCTTCTTTAATGTTATTAGCAATTGAAATTAAATCTATATATATAAAAGCCAAATGGTGTATGCGTGTATTTATGCGTGCGTGTATGTATGTGCACTTACTCCTTCCACACCGTTTAAGCTAGAGACTTGAAATTTGGTACAGTTATAGGTCTTAGGGTCCTAATCAGAGTAAGAGTCGAAATTTTTTCAAATCTCACCTCTGACGCCCCCCCCAGGGGTGAAATTCTTTAAAGCCCATTCCCATCAGCTGGGCAGCTGCTGTTCTCTGTGACATAGTTATGATGTCATAATACCCCCTCCAACGGACCCCGCACTCGCTCAGCTCTCTGCCCCCTCCCCACCTCCGATGGACCCGAGTTGGGTTTGGTCAGAGGGTACGTGAGGTGGGGGTGTCAGGTTTGGTCGGGGGGTGAGGTGGGGGTGTCGGGTTTGGTGGGGGGGTAAGTGAGCCGGGGGTGTTGGGTTTGGTCTGGGGGGGGGTGGGAAGGTGTCGGGGTGGGTGAGGTGTGGGTGTTGGGGTTGGTCAGGGGGTGTTGGGTTTGGTGGGGGGGGTAAAGTGGGGTTGTCAGGTTTGCTCTCTGCCCCCTCCCCCCTCCAATGGACCCCGCACTTGCTCAGCTCTCTGCCCCCTCCCCACCTCCGACTGACCCGAGCAACGCCGGGTATTTTCACTAGTAAGTGATAAATGAACTGGCTCAAACCCTTTCCTTTAATTGCTTGGCTTTCATGCTAGTCTCTTATGTCATTTCACTAGCGCTCTTGTTATTGGAGCCTTCCAGGGCAAACAACCTGAATTCCTAATGTAAAGAAACAAGCAGAAGCAAACATTCCTGACCTTGTATAAATTGTGAAGATGACAGAAAGGGCCAGGGGCGGCTCTAAGGGTTTTGCCGCCCCAAGCGTGGAAGTTCCGCAGTCAGGCTGTCTTCGGCGGCATTCCGGTGGGGAGTCGGCAGCTGCTGCGGTTTCAACGGCAGTTCTGAGGGAGGTCCACGGGTCCCATGGCATCAATGTCCCCACTGCCGAAATGCCGCCGAATCTGGGGCAGCCACCGACCTCCCGCCGAAGACAGCCTGAGTGCCGCCCTGATGGCGGACGTCAGGCCGCTCCCCGGGGCTGGCTGCCCCAGGCTTGCGCTTGGAGCGCTGGTGCCCGGAGCCAGCCCTGGAAAGGGCTCATGTTCCTGTTTTTCTTTCCTTAGCAGATCACCAAATCGGGAGCAAAGTTTGCTTTTGGTCAAACTTTCTAAAAAATGTAAATCAATAATGCTGTTCCCATTTGTGCTTCAATATGTGCTCTAAGTGTGTTCTTCAGCTATCCGTTTTGGCATTCTAATGCTGTGGTAAAAAAACATTTTTTGGAAAAAGTTTTATTTTTTCCTGAAAAAAACATTACTGAGTTGGTCCCCATGCAACTGCACTACCTGTATTATAAAGTTTTCCATCAGTGGACCTGCTTCCCAATATGCAGATTAGTGGTATTGGGAAAAGAAATAAATTAGCCCCATCTATAAAAATTTAAATGGGTGATTATAATGGAGAAAGGGATTGATTTAGTTAACAAGAAAATAATAAGTAATGGGCTTTAGATGGAGCAGGAAAAAAATAAATTCAATACTAGGAAACCTTCAACTCTAAACTGGCACAGAATGGAAAAAGCTGCTAGGGGAGATGGTCGATCCTCTAAAGCAATATTTAAGACTAGACTATATATTCCATAATCATTAATTTTTTAGGAATAATTAAATCCTACCCTCACACAGGGGGCCTGGATTAGATGTTCCACTAGAGATCCTTTTGCATATAAATGATTCTTTTGAGCTTCACAGTTAAACTCTAAAATCTCCTAGGTGCACAGGAGTGTAATGGGATATGCATCTAGTTTTTTTTAATTGACTAAACAAAGCACTCTTTAAACAACTTGTCCTGAATCTCATGGCAGTTGAGAAATTTTGAAAGTTTTTTCTGCTCACCGCATGAATAAAGTATCTTTTTCAGGAAGGAAAAGTATGCAGACCCGAGAGCCACACCACCAATCATACTACGACCCCCTCCTCCCCTTCTTCTCTGGACACGTGATGACTGCCTGCTGTCTTTATGGTTTCAACTTTCCTGCTGTACGTGGTGAGCAGGGCCCTGAGAGCACTCAATGACAGATGTCACTATGGCAGTGCATGGCAGGAAGTGCAACTGACCATGCAAAAATGTCACTTTGGGCTTGTCTACGCAAACATTTAGTTCACAGCCACAGGGAGTGTGACTCTAACCTGCACCACCCTGCTATGGACTAATTGTCCATCTGGACCCTGCTGACATGCAATAACAGTTCCGTTAAAATGCTTTGATCTAGTCCAGTTGCAAAGAGGACTAGATCAAAGTGGAAAAAAAACACTGCAAAAGAGTTTATCGTCCACCAGTCCATTACAATAATTTATACATTTATAAAAGATTGATTACTCCCCATTTTCCCCTAAACATTGTTACCAGAGGGCAAATTAATATCAAAACACGCAACAGGACACATTAGTTACTATACAAAATAACCTTGCTCTATATAGTGTAACAGAGTACAGGTTATAAAGCATCTACACTGATACTTTTGTTTGAGAAGCAGGAGCTAAACCAGGGGTGGGCAAACTTTTCAGCCCAAGGGCCACATCGGGGTTGAAAAATTATATGGAGTACTGGGTAGGGAAGGCTGTGCCTCCCGAAACAGCCTGGCCCTGCTCTCTATCCGACCCCCTCCCACTTTCTGCACCCTGACTGCCCCCTCTGAACTGCCGACCCATCCAACCCCCCCTTCTCCTTGTCCCCTGACCACCCCCTCACCTCTAACCCCCCCCCCCCCGACTCTACCCCCTACCAACCTCCCTGCGCCCTGTCCCCTGACTGCCCCGCCCACTGATGGACCCCCGGGACCCCACTCCCATCCAATTCACACTGTTCCCTGCCCCCTGACTGCCCCCGCCCTTTTCCAATCCAACTCCCTTACCATGAGGCTCCTAGCAGCCTGTTTGACTCAGCAGGGAGCCAGACATGCAGCCCTGAAGGAGCGCACAGCCCCCCCACCCCATCCACTCAGCACTGCGTGCGCAGCAGCATGGCTCTGGGGGAGGGACAAGCCTGTCTGGCTCCTGCTGAGCCAAACACGTTGCCCCTCAAGAGTGTGCAGCCCTGTCCCCCAGAGCTCTGCCTGTGGCTCCGGGGGAGGGGCTGGGGGGGACAGTCCCATGGGCCAGATGTGGCCCGCAGGCCATAGTTTGCCCACCCCTGAGCTAAACCCTTACAGGATATTAAATGCCAGGCAATCCAGGTCTGTAGTAAACTCTCTGTGACCTGTGACACACTGTACTTGTCCTGTGACTGGAAAAGAGACATCGTTTCAACTAATTCTCTCCAACAGATTTTAGTGCACATTTTAAAAAAGATGAATGAAATTAGCACCAGTGACTGACTGACTTACTTCCAAGTGACTGACTAGTCTCTGCTCACTGAATGTTTTTTCAAGATATGCAAAAATATATTTTGAACAGCATTATTTTAAATATAAAGATCAGAGATCAATGCCCTAGGTACAAAGTTGCATGTAAATGTTCTTCTGTGTGTTAGTGAATGGCCATGCTTTTAACTTAAATGTTATCAGCTGTTAACTGCCTTTTCTAATGCATCTACTGACTTTAGCTACAATGCAATATTGAGGAATATAACTTTATGGAAAAGCTGTTTAAGAAATATATCACGAGTTGTTAACATTATTATAAAAAATATACATGGAATGCATGAAACTGGAGATAGTCTCCATGTCCTTTCCTTGTTCTCCTTCACCTCTTCTTTCCTCCTTTCCTGTCTTTATTGCTTCTTGGTTTTAGTTTAATTGTACTGCTAAGTGCCGATAATGCATCCTGTGCGGTGGTAGCTACTTTGTCCTATGAGATGGAGGGCAATTGTTTCTTTAGCTATAGCTGACAAATGGCTTTGATGTTTCTTTTATTACTTTGAGTTGACTATCAAAATCTTTTATTTAAAAATATTTAAAAGCTGAAGCAACTAATTTAAGAAAGAAGGCACTCTTAAGCAGAGGTTGAATTTATTTTTCTAAAACTAATCTATTATATATAAAATCCTGGGAGATACAGCTGTAGACAAACCCAACAGCTTCAGGGACAGGAGGGGTTGGGGAGAAATGTGAAGTGACATTTGGAACAGTTTAAAATATTATTTCCTATTCGATCAACCTCTTTACAGAGCTTCTCTTCAGTGATTGTTGTTATGTCTTTAAATCAAAGTTGAGTGATAAATGCATTGTATGATGTATGTGCATGTTAAATGTCATGCCACCACAATTATATTTGTTAAATCACATATTGCTATCACAAAAGTAAATAATAACTTCCCTGGAAACTATGACAGTCCATGCTAAATATGATTTAAAAACTGGTTTCACTCATGCATATCCACCTACAAATGGTATGCAAGAGATACTCTGGCCCCTATACTCTTTGTATACATAGGGGTGCAGTACTCCTGGTGAAACATCAACTGGACTAGGTTACCTCCATATTTATTTCATCTCACAGATATGATTGCAAATGGGTTCTCAATTAACATGAAAAAGAGCAGTCATACATTTGGTATAAATTGCAGAAATGGTGGCATGGCTGTGAGAGTCTCATATTCTCGCCTTCAAAAATCAAAACCTGATTCAATAAACCATCAGGTTGATATAGGCCAACAATTAGGCATTAGGAAATTAAGATCTTCCAGCAACTCACTTCGCCTTTCCGTGCCTTTGGCTATATCTAGAGTCTAGACCAGGGGTCGGGAACCTATGGCTCACGAGCCAGATGTGGCTCTTTTGAGACTGTGATCTGGCTCGCGCGGCGCTGCTCTGACCGCGAGGCTGGGGGGCGGGGTAGGCGGTGTGGCACGGCGCTGCTCTGACCCCGAGACTGGGGGGCGGGGGAGGCGGTGTGGCGCGGCGCTGCTGTGACCGCGAGGCTGGGGGGCGGGGGAGGCGGTGTGGCGCGGCGCTGCTCTGACCATGAGGCTGGGGGCGTGTTGCTCTTCTCCTTCCCTCGCTGGAGTCGGGTCACAGCAGCGTGACCCAGCGAACAAGTAAGCGTGGGGGGGTAAGCGGTGTGCAAGGGGGCGTTGGGGGAGGCTGGGCTGGGAGCGGGGGTAAGCGGTGTGGGGGAGAGACCGGGCTGGGTGGGTCAGTTGGGGGGTTGGAGGAAAGGAGGTTTGGGGGGGAGAGACCGGGCTGGGTGGGTCAGTTGGGGGGTTGGAGGAAAGGAGGTTTGGGGGGGGGAGAGACCGGGCTGGGTGGGTCATTTGGGGGGTGGGTGGGAGGGAAGGAGGTTTTGGGGGGAGAGACCGGGCTGAGTGGGTCAGTTGGGGGGGTGGGAGGAAAGGAGAGCGCGGCCGGAGCGGTGGCGGCGGCGGGGGGGGGGGGGGCTATTATATGGCTCTCTGAGTCAAAAAGGTTCCCGACCCCTGGTCTAGACTATGAGCTAAGGGTGTGATTCCCCTGCTCGTGTACACAATATTCACTTTATCTCTCATCAAGCTAGAGCGAGTTTAAATAGCAATGTAACCGCAGTAGTATGGGTAGGGGCAGTGGTGGAACGGCTGACCTGTGCCAAGTATATACCCACTGGTTTGTGGCTGGCAATGTTATAGGTGCTACGACAGTTACACTGCTATTTATGCTTGTGCTAGCTGAATCAGAGACAGCACAAGTATGTGTATTTGAGCAGGAGAATAACACACCTAGCTTATAGTGTAGACATAGCCTTAGTCATATTCCTAAAATGGGAATGATGACACACAGGTGCTTTTGAAAGTCTTACCTGAAGTGAAAGTCACATGGGATTTGTGCTCCTCACACACTTACGTGCTTTTGCAAATCCCACCCATATCCATCTTTGTAAAGGGCTTTGAGGTCAATTGAACGTTTCCCCATAAATGTTAAATATTCTTAGTGCATGTACAAGTAGCTCGGATGTTTGATTTTAATCCCAGAATCAAGCTTTATTTAAAAAATCTTGCAGTCTTTGCAACCAAAATGTATGCAGTGCTATCCTTGTGCATGACAAACCAAAAATGAAATAGACTCGTTTACTTCCATTGTCCAAGATGAGTAACATGCACAGGACAGGGTAAACCACCTTAACAGTAAAAAGAAAATTTGATGTAAAAATATTGAATTTAATAATACAAGCAAGGAGATATGTCCTTTAATTTAAACAGAAAACTACTTCCACGTACAGAATTGGAGGGGCTCTTATATGCAAAACTGTTTCCTAGGGCTTCTTTACAATAGACTTTTTCTTAAAATTTCCTGCTATTCTCTTCTGGTGGCACTTCAGTGTTCTCATTGTAGATCTATGGAAGGAGTGGTTGTTGCCATTATAATCACTTTGTTTCACATTTTAATTTGACAGAATAATTAAAGCACTGGTGACTGGGCTACTCTGTTATTGTCACAAATGGAACTACATTGGTTGTAGCAATGATAGGAAATTATGAAAAATAGTTCAGTGGAGACACAGCGTTTGATTAAGAGAGAATGAACCACCCATGTTCAAACTGTTAGCCTGAAAGCTTAATTGTTGACAACACCTTCCGTCTGTGCTGTGAATAAGCAAATTTCCTGGCAACATGATGAAAGTAAATTGGGCAAAAGCACAGCTTACATGGGATGCAGGTAATTTAGTTATTGCTCTTACTGGGAGGGCTCCTAGCACACACACAGCTGTCCACACATTATCATACATAGAACTGACTTATTGAGCTAATCTTGATAATCTTCAGAAAATGATTCTGAAACAATTCTAATGTAAGAAGAAATCGTTCAGCTGCTACTAGTCAGAACCGCTCCTTGAGTAGAAGGCATGGGAGGGAAGATCAAGGTCACCACCCCCATTTTACAAGTGGGGGAGTCTGAGGCTAAGAAAGTAAGTGACTTGCATATGGGCTAAGAAAGTAAGTGACTTGCATATGGTCTAAATTGGCATGGCAGAGAGGACTAGAACTCTGGTCCCCTAGCTGACAAGCTGATTCACAGAGTCTCTCCAGCAAGTTACTTCGTTCTGCCAAGGCTCAGTTGCTGAATCTGTAAAACAGGGAAACAGGCCTGATTTAATTCTTAACACCCTTTATATTTCCAGATTTCAGGATCCGTACATATCCTGCCCCCTAATGTACAACATACTAACTTGCCAAGTAGGATGACCAGATGTCCTGATTTTATTGGGACAGTCCCAATTTTTGGGACTTTTTCTTATATAGGCTCCTATAAAACCTCACCCCCATCCTGATTTTTCACATTTGCGATCTGATCACCCTATTGCCAAGTAACCTTTGGAAACTCATTTAAGGCCTGAAACAGCAAGATGTATAACACCCTGAACTCCTATTGAAATCAAAGACTCCCAGGCTGATGTCTAATCCACTAGATCACATTACACCTCTTCCTCTCCTATTCCCACATCAGTACCAGGCACAAAATGCCTCCAAATGTTCTACGGAAACTCACTGTGCTCCCTTCCTAGTTTAACAGTATAAGAAGTGTGCTATGGTTTTAATTTGCTAGCCTCAATTTATGAAATAAGGAAAGTGGCATAATACAAAGGTTCCCAAACCAGACATCCAACAGTTATAAAACAAATTTAAAATGAAAACAATCCTGTGCACAGAACATCTGCACCTCTAATTGATGTTGTTGCAAACACAGCTTGAGGAAACAAAAGTTACATGGTATAAATGTATTGTTTCCCCCAAGAAACAGTGAGAGCAGCCTTTTTCGGAGACTATGGAACACAACTGAAACGCCCCCACTCATTTGTGAACGTGAAGAGGGGCATGTTTGGACAGCATCATTTTGCTTTCAATAGTATTATTAATAACGTTTAACACTTTTAATGGTACAAAATCATTAATTCTTTTAATCTTTGCAAGACCCAAACAAGTATTGTGGTGAAAGCAAGACTGAGAGTGTTGCTCAAGGCCGCAGAGAGAGAACTCGTCATAGCCTGGATTAGAACTTGCTCACAGACCAGTGCTCCAAATCAATGAGCAATGCCACTTCACATTAACAGGAAACATAATAAAGTGAAGATCCACAGTTGATTAGCCTTAGGCCTCAATATGGATTCTTTCTGTAGTTTTATTGTTTTAAGAATCATGGATCTGATAATAATATGGGAGCATTCTGTGGGAGAGACCATCTCCATTACGGTGGGCTTGTAGTCACCGCAAGTGCAGTTGGGGGAGCAGCAACTGCTCAGCTGAGAGGACCTCAGGCAGGGCCTACTCCACTGAGTTTCTGGGAGTCTCTTCGTCTAGATATGTCTGTGGGGGGATGGACAAGCTCCATGATGCACAAGAGCATATAGGAGTTAATGAATTATCCTAGAGACAAGAGCAGAAGCCAGCCCCATCCCACATCATCATCAGCAATTTCACATCTGAAAAGGAAAAAAGGAAGCTTCAATGCATGTCCTCCCTGGCCTCAGGGAAGGTAAGTGGTGAACTGACAAGCCAAGAATTAGGAATCCTAGGCTCTTTGTTGACTTATTAATGATTTGTAAGTGTCAATAGCAGGAAAGGGGTGAATTCTGACCTTACAGAGGGCATATACCCTGTATCAGACTTCTACAGCACCTGGATTTGACTGAGTTATATACAGCAAGTCGGTGGCACCGTCAGAACTAGAAGCCCTGTCAGTCTCCTATGCTTTAACCACTTTATTGGATGAAACCTCATCTGCGGCGTCCATCTGGGAGAGGCTGGAGACAAACTCAGTTCTTTTCAGTTATTCATAAGAACGGTGATTTTTTTACTTCATTCTTATTTGGACATGGCCAGTAACAGGCTTCCAAGTGTTGTCTTGGGCCATGTTGCTTTTCTTTTAACAATGTCTGTGTACTTTATTGTAGTAGATGCCCAGAGGCCTTCAGGAGAGGGACGTTTATAAACAAATATTCACTTGACAATATACATTTCTTGTGCTCACCAAAACGAAAGTAAAAGAGGGGCCAGTTTCCTGCTGTGCTGGCCGCTCGCTCTCTAGCTGCTGCTTCCCGGATGTCACAGACCCCAAAGTTGGCAGTGCGGAGCATTCTTCTTGCGGCTCCTTCACTGTGTTGCAGTCTACACCGTACTGCGGCAGCTCCATTCGCTGCTGTAACAAGTTGAAAAAAACTAATTAATTCAAGTTTAGTTTTTTTACATTTGTTACAGCAACGAATGGAGCGGCTGCCCCCATGCAGTACAGCACACACACATACACACAGACACTACGGTACACTCACGGAGCCACGTGATCGGTGTTCCGCTCTGCCAACATTGGTGTTAGTAATGTTAGCAAAGCAGCAGCAGGAGGACTGGATGTTGGAACAGTGGGGAACTGCCTTTTGATTTACTCTCTGTTTGGTAGGCGCAGTTGCAAAAAAATGCAGATCCCATCCCTTTCCCATGCCCTGGCTCCCACCAAAAAGATATTGCAAAATTCAACCCCTTTATTATTAACATTTCTAAAACAACTTCCCCTTATATTAGAGTTCTAGTACCAAACCTTATAAATGTTTGCAGTTCCCCATGAAAACAGAGTACAATAAACAAATGAATGACGTATTGGATAATAGGACACCAATGTTCAAAAGGTCTTAAGTGCCTACAGAAGGCAGTCCCAGTTACTTTGCTATCCTACTTCCATTTGGAGAAGATGCATCTCCCCCAAGTAGGAAGCAGGGACCCTCAGCCATACAGCTAAGCAAAGGCTGAGAGGAAAAATACCACAATACCCCTTTACCAATTTTGTTTTAAAAGTAACGAAGGGTGGAAAAAACAAAACAAACAGAAAACTACAAACACAGCGAAGACCGAAAGCATAAATAATCTCAGTTTCATCAGGAATATGCTGTAATTTTACAGTTGTAATGTCCTTTAATGCAATAAAATCATTCATTATAATGCCAAAACAATTTAGGGCCAAATTTGCCTCGCAACTTTTGCAAGCAAAGAGAACTCAGCTCCACTGGATCTAGATGGAGGAAAGCAAAAGGAAGCAATGCCATCTCTGCAGCATGGTTCCCCTCTTCCTTCAGTTACAGGAAGCCCCGCTGGGTCCACTACAGGATTTTGGATTTCTTCCAAACGCAGAAGATATCCACTGAGATTTTTGCATCTGAATAAAGCAGCACTAGGCCACCTCCTTGACTGATGAAAATTTCGTGTAGGCTGCTTAACCAATGGCTAAACAACCTCTGCAGAAACCATAGCAGCTGGTGAGGGTCTGAAGGTGCATTAGTGAGAGAATGACTCTCTCCAGGGAACCCTCTGCATTCACCACAGATTGCCAAACTGTAGCTCCCTGAGGAGAGAGTTTGAAGGAAACTGTTGGTAGGTTCATCCAGTAGGTCTCTGTCTCATCTCTTCCCCTATTACATGGGTGTCAGCTTTGGAGGAGATACTTTGCCCCTGAAATTGAAAGTTCTTTGGAAAACAAACTGAGACAGCGCTCAATAAATACTACTAATAAAACTATGAGTTATACCAGCTTGCAGAAGGTTTGGGGGTGAAGCAGATTATGAAGAATGTTGTACACACTTTGACAGTTTAGTAAAAATGCTGAATGCACAGAAGTTTAGGAGTTGTGTAGGATTATGGGGTGTTTTGTTTGATCTGTCTGGTTTTATAGCTGTTCTCAACAGCTAGCAAATGTCAAGAGCAGCTCCCAAATCATGCTGCACCTTTCTGGAGAGCTGGGATGGCAACAGCTCAGTCTGTAATGCCAAGGGTCTCCCTCCCCCCCCCCCCCCCCCCGAACTTTGGGGGCAGAGCCAGTAAAGTCCAAGGACACAAAAACAACATCTTGCTGTAGCATGTACATATGAGAAGATTAAACAGTAAACCTTAAACCATACCTTTATGGTAATTACCCAGAATTTTGTACAGGAAGACCTGAACTATGGCCCATAAGATCAGTGCCTGTAGACACTGGTGCCTGAGCATAGCCCCAGTGAGGTCAAAAGACTCCGCACAAATAAAAGAGTCTTGCATGGATCCTATTACAAGACAGGGGCCTATGTTGATGCCCACAAACCCACATTTGACTTCACGATTCTGTGGTCGCGCATAAAAAAAAAATCAATGTAGCCTTGGAGAAGATGATGTGAAATATTTCTTTTCTTATTTGCAATTTACATATGGAATACTTTAAATTAAGCATTAAACCAACATGTACTAAATACAGTCTGGGTGTCTGTGTATGTCTGTGGGTGAGTCTAGTTTTGATGCGTATTGCATCCCTAGGGGAGCAAGGAAAGGGTTAACCCAGGTCTCTAGAAAGGGTCAAGGGTGCTTGCCCTTCTTGTGGGACTCTGGTCCGAGCTGAGCTGTGGGGGGATGACTGTGTCTCTTGTCTTCTTCCAAAGATATGCAGGTATGATAGACTTAGGCTGGAAATCCTGCAATGGAGCAAATCCCAGTACGGATAGGCAGGCTGTGATAAGCCTAACTCCTTTTCCCCATTGTTTGGAAACCTTTGTTTGGCTTAAGTGTTAGAGGATTATGACAGTTTTGTAGGGGTTTTTTCATTCCTTCAAATAAATAATGGCTACTTCAAGAGCCAAGGCTAGTTTATTTCCTGTATGTTGGGCATGCCACAGTAATATATGTATAAAATGTAAACACATCCAGGCAGACATATATATGTGTACACAAAGGGATGGTGGGAGCTTTGTATGTACAATGCATAACAAACAGGTTTGCTTCTGCCACAGATACGCCTTCCAAAATACAGGTTTTTATTCTGGTAGCCATCTATGTATCTGACAACTTCATACACTGCTGGAACAACTATACATACCCGGAGGTTGTGGCAGGTATGCCCCAATTAATTTTGATCTCTTCTTTTCATATCCCTTCTGTGTGATGTCACCTGCCAAGAAAAGAAAAGGGAAATCAATAAGATTTGAATAAAGACGCAGTCTAGCTGCTTAACGGAAGTACCATATGCTTTACCACTGCCCTGTCTGTTTCTCTTGACAATTATAACGAACAAATGAAAACACAGTATAATCATTCTACCCAGAAAGAACTAATTTACAGTAGAACCATTTGGCAAGTAAACAGCTAGCCTTGATTTATTCTAGCAGTGGAGTCCAGAAGCACAGTGATTCCATCTCATTTGGATATGCTGTCACACAAGGCTTTCAAAACCTACATAGGCCTTCATTAAGTTAATCAACAATGAATTATATAGAATACTTGGGCCTGTAATGGCTAGCAAAACTCATTACGGATTAGAATTTTATGTCATTAATGAGATTTTTCTAATCAAGCATGTAGATCACAAAGATTTCAAAGTACTGCTACACTGCTGCTGTAATGTAAACATTTGGCTTAGCTCCTAAGCACCACTTTAAGAAAGACAATGCAGCAAACCCATCAAACATCCATTGTCAAATGGTATTATGTCTTATAGATCCTCTGCATAACACCGTATATAAAGCATCTTGAAACTTCCAGACTCAATTGTCCAAGGGGTTGACTACCCCATAAACCTACTTAATTGATATGTCTATTTACTGCATTTGCATTTTCCACAGATGAAAAGATATGTATTTAAAATCTTTACCACAAAAGTGTTCCACAAAGAAAAGGCAGGCTGCTGGGAGTATATGTTTTTTGTCTAGTTAAAAGTGGAGAGGGGTCTGAACACTGAAGTCTGAATACAATTTAGACCCATCTCTATTTACTGTTAAAAATATATAAACATAATTAAAATCTGAGTTTTGTCTTTTTACAAAAATAGATTTATTTAAAAATTTCATGGTGGCTAATCCTCCATGTGTTCAAAAATGAGATTGGCTTAAAAAAAGCAAAAGATTTTAAGAATAATTAATTTGGTGGGAGGGAGGGCGCTGTTACTTTCTATTTTATGAGCCTTTGGGGCACACTTCGGTTTGTTTCAAACTTTGTTCTGTAACCATAATGGCCAGAAACTTACTTTATAAATAAAAATATCAACCCCGAGAGTCCCATATAATCATGGGATTCCAGGAGCTGAGGCTTTAAATACAATACTAAATATTGTGAGACACACAATAAATCAGAGAGTTAATAACTGTGATCCAAAAATCCTTTAATGCAACTGTCAAAGAGATACAGAGGGGTTACAGGCCTCTTGTGGGCCTGGTATGTACATTCTAGTTCACCAGAGTGACATGTGAAGTCTTGACTAAAAGCTTGTGTCACTCTAGCAATCAAAATAATTTGTTCTTAAAGTCTGTAGGTACTGATCACCAGCAAAGGTGAAAAACAGGTTTTCTGTTAGACAAGATATGTTTATTCATCTCTCTGTAAACTGAATATTGTTTCATTCATAATGGTTTTCATATCATCAGCCTGAACCAAATGCAAATGAAGGACTGTAAAAACTTCAGAGGAACTGAGAGAGAGAGAGAGAGAGAGAGAGAGAAACAGCAGGGAAGGAAGAACCTTATCTGGAGAGGCGCTTTAAAGGTTTACTAGATAATAATTGGAGCGGGGAGCAGAGAAGATACCCCGGCAGCCTTCACTGACGAAGTAAAAAGACAGAAGTTTTGCTTCATGAAAAAGGGATCTCAGACGGCCCTAGGTGAAAATACTAACGAGAACTTAGGTGAAATAAAACTTCTTCAGACAGGAGGTGAACCTGTTGCTTAAGTTTAGTCTGTAGAAAACATGTTATTGTTTTATATGTAACCATTTGTTTCCAATATTCTTGCTCACCATTACTAGAATCGTGAATCTTTGATAATAAACTTATCCTTGTTTTCACTATGAACCTACCTATGAACTGTGTGCTAAGCAAAGTGCTGATCCCAAGCTGAGATCCCTGTAAGCTGTGTGGTCAAGAGAGAGGCCCAGGTGCTGCTGTGGGGAGAGTCCTCTCTCCCCGCTGAACCCCGGGGCAGCCTGCACCCCAAACCCCGCATCCCTGGCCCCACCCCAGAGACCGCACCCCTCAACCCTCCCCCATCCCAACCCTCTGCCCCAGCCCTGAGCCCCCTCCCACACTCCAAACCCCTTGGCCCCGCCCCCTCCATATTGGTGCACATAACAAAATTAATTCCGCACATGCATGGGAAAAATTAGAGGGAACATTGGTCACTCCTAAGCAGACTCTTACAAGTTGCTGCATTCTGTTCCTTTGGGACAGCAGGCCTGGTAATTCTGAGTATTCACTGAATAAGGGGCTCGATGCTGCACAAAACACTTTGAGGCTATGGGGGTGGAGTATGTCTATTACTACCTGTACAGAAAGAGGGAGGCCTGGAAGGTAGCGCTTATGTTGCCAGAGGCTGGTGGATTTAGGGAGATGATCTATTGGAGGCACAGGTAAGGCTGCCTCATACTAAGGGCAGGTGATGGTGAGGTGCTACCTGGGATCCCTGAGAAGTGTCACGATCACAGTAATACTGGAATTGTGAGTTTATCAGGTTGACAGCCCTGGCGAATGTAACCCACAACACAGGCAAACCAGGAGCAACAACAAGTGTACATTTCTCCACAGTGCTCCCCCCATATGCTCAGCCATGAGTTGGAGGAACTACAATAATTGCTTAAGGTCATTTAAACTCTAGCCATTCTGCTATAACTGGGTGCTAACCAACACCAGCTGTATGGATACAGCTTTGTAGACTTGCTCTGAGTCCACTAAACTCATTTTTCACAGACCAAACTGCCATCAGATGGTAACAGTTGTCATTAGATGAAAGGTACTTTCTTGGGAAGGGTTCCAATCAGTGACCTAGGGGCAGAAGGCTCCATCTCCTATTACCAACACTCTGCCATCCTCTCTCACCCCTCCAAAACAAAACAAGACAAACTACAAACAAAACTTAAAAAAAAAATTCCTATGAAGCTAATATTTCTGTCTTACATTAAGACTTGTCAGAAATGTACATTCTTCACAGTAATCATCAGCCTCTCACAGACTAGTTGAAGAAACCTACTGTGTATATTGTTGCATTAAAATTGTTTGGCTATAACATTTATTTACATGTACAAAAGTATAGAATATGAACCAATTTTCTTTTTGAAATTGATGAAAACAGATTAGCATGCAGATTATGATATTTATCAATATTGATTCCTTAAGTATTCCAGATACATCTCTCTCAATCTGAGTGCATATTTCTTTTCACTTTGTTTATTATTTTATTACTGCTTTTAGGATTACACACACACAGACCCTAATCAGAATCAGAGCTCTACTTTGTTAGGTGCAGTTAGTTTATAATTTCATTTTATTAACAGGAGGTTAGTTAAAATACTGATTCATCTTCTACACATATGGTACATATACACGCATATTGGTATTGCAGACTTCACATGCTGGCCATTGTTCTTGTAGTCTTTCCAACTGTACAGCTTCCTTATGCTACTCACTGTATCTATACTGGTCCTTACCTCAGATAGGCTTTTTAAAAAATACTTATATAATTTCTATTATCACAGAACAAAAGTCTGAAAATGCTTGTATTTGCAAAATGAACTGGTAAAAGAAATAAAGACGACAAGTAGTCTCTTTGATGCCAAAATCAGAAAGAAAAACATCAGCTGTTATCCACTGGCCGTGACATGTTTCGTTCACACTTTTTCTTGCACTTCTCCCCTTAGACTCACACTTCTGAAATATACTAAAGAGAAGAAAATACTTTGGGTTGAAGAAAACTAGTGGAAAAACAACAAAAGATGTGTTTTGGTGGAAATTAAATACAAAAGTCTTTGGCTCCCTGCAATTAAATAGCAAGATTCTCCTTTACGTCCGTCATTAATTTTTGATAATAATGAGCGCACAGAAAATCATTATTGCCCTGGCAACCAAATCTCAAAAATATGTGAAAGCAGAAAATAAAAACATTAACTATGTATTGTAGATATCAGTATTATAGCTATGAAGTGGATGGAAGTCAAATATGTCCATATGGTGTGGGGTGTGGGCAGAATCAATTTATCAGGACTAAATTTAATATTGTTTAAGGTAGACAAACTTCAGAACATAAACACTAACTGACCAACCATTAATTTTATGAATGAAACTGGTCAAAAGCCTCTCACTGTGCTTTTATCACAACTCTTACTTTTTTTTTTCAAACTCAAAATGAATTACTGCATGTCATGTACCGAATATCCCTTAGCTGGTAGCTGGGCTCACCTAGCCCATGATCTTTTCCCATAGCAATATAGAGAATTAAATCTCATCACCTGGAAAACATCAGCTGGACCACATTTTCTTTCAAAAAAGAATATAAGTACCATGTTGTCCTCCCTTTTTTAAATTAACTCCTTTCATCTTAAAGGATCAGTGACATAAAGGGCAGGTCAGAACTTTGATGTGCCAACTGTGCATATAGCATGCTCACAAACCCAATTCCCAGTGCGACCAGGATTTCAAGCACCATGTGGCTTTGCTCCTTTCAGTGAGCAGGCACCATAAGGAAATTACTCACTTGCTATCTGAGTGCTACAGAAAACATTCCTAAAGATTTCAGCCTTCTGCATAAGTACAGGAATGAACCAAAGCAAGACCGTGAACAAAAATCACGTTGGAAATGGCAGAGAACCAGAGCCTCACCCAAGAATATTGCTGGTTAAAGGATTAGAAAAAAGTTTAGTGACAATTTCATTGACATACTCTTACCCTTCCTGGTTTTTGGTCAAAGTTTAAAATTGACAAAAACAAAAATGGATGAAAATTTGAATTTGGAAAATGTCGACCATTCTGCCCAGGAATAGCTCTGGCGTTAATATTCTGAAATGACTTACTGGGGCCATTCCAGACAGAGTGGAAAAATGGCAAGTTGTGATATCAAATGGACAATATGAGTGAAATATAATCACTGTTTCAAAGGAGAGTGTGCGATTCAGTGGGATGAAGAATCTGGAGAGCTGTTTGGTCTTGGCTAATTTACTTAACTTCTCTATACCATATATTTCCTTATCTTTCAAAATGGGGGAGAGCTAATGCTCACCTACTTTGACATGTATGGATAAAATGTGTTCTCTGAGTGCCACATATTATATTTATTATTATTATTATCCTATTAATATCTGATGAGGTTTAAGTTTGGTAAAGTTTAAGTCAATTTTAAGTTTGACAGAATTCTAAGGGAGCTTTTATTTTTTTCTTGTTTGAATGCCACCCTACATACCCTTCAGACATTTACATTTATGTCTTCTCCTTTCTTCTTCCTCCATCAATTTTGCTTTTCTGTCCCTTAACAATGATCATGGGGGGGGGGGGTAAATCCAATTCAGAGATGGCATGTAAGTTAAATGTCAGAAAGTGGGTGTCAGTAGGCATCAAGGAATTTTAAGGGTATCTAGGGGAATCCATGAAGACGGATGTTGTGAATTATATGCTTAGGAGTTGGAAGAAAAGCATACAAGTTAAAGTGGCTCCCATCAACTCATTCCTTCTAGCTCCTTGGCAAGTAAGCTGCACCAGCTTACAGGTCACATCTGTGTTTGACCACAGAAGTGCATTTCCCACTTCCATTTTCACTCAAAGTATCTAAACAGAATCTCTCTCCCTCCCCCAATGCACTCAGAAGTGAAATGTAACCTAGCCAATGAATCAGAAATGTTAGTGCCATGGAAGCTGGCTGCCATGGCTTAGCTCAAAAGAAGTTGAGCGTTTCAGGGTCAAGTAGATACCTCTGTATACGAAGTCTCATTTCACACTGCAATATAGGTTTGCTGATTGTAACCACAAACAAAGTGAATAGAGATTTAGGGATTTTTATCATGATACGTAAGGCAAACCTATGTAGAACACGGATAACAATATTATACAGAAAACAAGGTAAGGTTCACCAAATGTCTTCATCTCACTATGTAAACAATAAAATCAAATATCCTGTGTGTCCATACTACTCCTCATAGATTCAGTATGACAGAGGCAGAAATTTACAGATGAGATTATTACATAGAAACTACAGTTTACACAACACTGGCTCATATTTTCACACTAAGGAAGACATTTATTGAGTTTTCTGACTCGTACACTAAAAAGAAGGGCCAAAATTAACATGGGTGTGTAAAGTCAGACTCCTAAATCCACACTTAGGCACTTTAAACCAGTGGCTTGACTTTCAGAGGTGCTAAATAACCACACATCCCATAGACTTCCATGACGGTGAACATTTTGGCTCTACAGTCAAATCATACAGGCAATGAGGTCAACTGCAAAAGACTTCAAGATTGATCAAGATTGGGCCCATGGCTGTCTGAGCCACTCAATGTAACATAGATACTATACTCACCTATATTAAACTAATGCCTTCAATAAAGTAAGCCATCTTATGCACATACTTGGTCTTTCAGCAACTGCTCCTTAGAAGAACTGTTCTACTGTGGATCTCTCTTCATTCACAGTTGAAGTAGCCAATCCTAAGAGTATTAACCTACTTGTCACTAGCAGTGATGTTTTAAAGAGGGTACAGCAATGGATATTTTATTTTAAAAACATCTACTTCTCCTGGGCTTCAGAAAAATATTTGAACCTTTTAGAAACAAACAAAAAAAACGTGTACACCACTTCTAAATTCTGTCCCCCATCTTAGCCTACACAGCACAAGAAATGTAAACCAAAGTACTAAATGTAAGCAAACCTTGCTTAGAACACTGAAACCCCAAAGTCAAGTTCAGTGATCTCAAGACCAGACTGAAGTTGCTGTTTCTCACTGGACATGCATACTACAAAATTAAGTTATAGACTGGCATTTCAACTGCGTTTAAGGCACTTGTGAACAATCTCAGAAGAGGAAATAATGAAGCCAATAGTTCCTCTCAAATACAGGCACTAAGAAACAGAGTCCATGCGTAAGGGTCTTAACTTTCTTCACATTTATTCTGTACTCTAAAGATTTAATTTTCAGTATGACTTGTTTACTGCTGATGACTCAAGTTCAGTATCAGCATCTTGGCAAGAGGAATTTGAATGAAACAAAGCGCCTCATAAAGTTAACTGTGACTCATTTACTTCTCCCACTCATGATGCAGACAGTCTCTCTGTCAGGTCTTCCAAAAATATGTGAAGAGACAAAGGATTTTGTTTTGGATGGAGGGAGTGAACATGTACTCACATAAATCAGGTTTATTTAATAGCTTAATGTACATTAATGAACTAAAAATATATAACTGAGGAACATAGTTTTCTTTTCTTGTATTATCAATTTAACCTCATTTGTGGTTTAGAAAGCTAATTAAAAACATTATTGGAAGAAAACAGCTAAACTGAACTGTTCAGAAAACTTAATTGGATTTAAATACTAATCATTACAAACAATACAGTAAGTTACACTATTGCTCAAGAGCCTTCACACACACACTTTGTTCTAAGTTACATACAAATAGGGTGACCAGACAGCAAATGTGAAAAATCAGGACAAAGGGAGAGCGGTAATAGGAGCCCATATAAGAAAAAGACCCCAAAATCGAGACTGTCTCTATAAAATCAGGATATCTGGTCACCCTACATACAAAGCATAAAATGGCTGTATTTCAGTGATAGGTGAAGTGGAGTGTTCCTTTCATATTTGTAGTTTGTAATATGTTTACAATAGGCTTACAAAAGGTGATTCCTAAACCAACCAACAAAAAGTATTTGAACGGGACTACTACTGATGGATTATATTATCAAAACTAACAATATTTTATCTAACATAAATAAAAGAAGTTGCTTGGGATTTTTAAATTATTCCTGCTCCTATATAATGAACGTCTTGTTATTCTTTTAAAAATAACAATTTAATGTTTGTTTTACATTTATTACATTTTTGTTTTACGTATAGTTTTATATATATTTTAAAGCAACTAAGTCAATTATTAATCTTTTTAGGCATAAAATACTTCTGGTATATTCTTTTTCTCTCCATCTGAACCGCAAAAGCCTTTACGGTCAATTTTCCTACTTACCTTCTAGACTCAAAGATTTCTGCACATTTTTTCAAATTCCAAAATATGCCTGGATCTCATAAAAAGTAGCCTAATTTAGGTCAGTGAAAACAAAAAACTCCATGGAATTCCATATCCTTGATTCAAGTTTTCTCATATTCTGACAGTCTTACTGCAAGTAAAAACTGTCCTGGTCAGGGCTGGAAGCCAGCAGCACCTATTGACGTTTTGCTGAAGGTGAAAATGCTTTAAGGAAATAGAAGTGTGTGGTCTACAGCCTTTTCAGAGCTCCCCAAGAATGGAATATTTGTGAAGCACCACTTTTATGGCCGGGATTATTGTAAAGTAAACAGAGATGAGTTTAATGGTGAAGGTTTCCATTCTCAGTGTTCAAGTTTATTTCATTATTTAAAGCTTTAGCGAACACTTTGTGTAATGAAAGCAATATTGCCATTTTTGGAATTTTATGGCTGTCAGGACCCTTCATAATGTTGTTTTCTTTCCTTTATAAGGCTTATGGGACTCCCTTGAAGTGTATATCCACTCTGCAGCTGCTGGAAGCTCATCTTTCATCTCTCCACTAGTTTTTCTGTTGCCCAATGGGCATTTGCCAGTTCTAGTTATCCTCTCTCTGTCAGTAGCATATACACAGTGAGGCAGTCACATCCCGATAAAGATAACAATAAAATGTAATTCTGAAAAATATATACACAAAAAAGGTAAAAAAGTCTTTATAATGTTATCTAATAGTGGGTATTAGCCCTCGAAGTGGGTATTAGCCCACGAAAGCTTATGCTTCAATACTTTAGTTAGTCTTTAAGGTGTCACAGGACTCTTTGTCACACATCTACAGAAAAGGCAGTCACCCTAAGAGAAATAATTTTTTCCTGCTTCCTTTACAGAAAATTATTAATTATACAATATTATAGCTCTAGGACTAATTTTAGCAGAATATTAGAAAGCAGCACTAGAATGGGTCCCCTAAAGTATTCAGTCCATTCCCTGCACAAAGAAGAAGGTACGTTGATGCTATGAGGGATAGAATACTGAGGCTGAATCAAAACCTAGTTGGGGTAACATGCAGGCAAGGGGCTTATTGAAAATACAGGAGTGTGGAGGAGAGTTAGTAATAATTTTGCTAGCTATCACTCAAGTGAAACATTAAACTGCTCCTTCAGACTTCATTTCATTTCTCCTGCAAAAGTTTAAAAAGAAAAATCATACAAACAAAATTCTAAAAATCACACTAGCAAGTTCCTGTTCTATGTAAATCTTTTGATACTGAAGCAGAAATATCTGAGGAAATTAAACCAGAGATGGACAAAACCTGGTATCAATCCTCCTTGACTTTTATTTTGCAAACCCAACACAGAGGTGCTTTAAGAACAAAAGAATGGCTATACCGTGTCATACCAAAGGTCCATCTAGCCCAGAATCCTGCTTTCCGACACTGGCTAATGCCTGGTGCCCCAGAGGGAATGAACAGAACAGGTAATCATCAAGTAATCCATCTTCTGTGGCCCATTGCCAGCTTCTGGCAAAGAGAGGGTAGGGACACCATCCTGCCCATCCTAGCTAATAGACATTGATGGATCTATCCTCCATAAACTTATCTAATTCTTTTTTGAACCCCGTTATAGTCTTGGCCTTCACAACATCCTCTGGCAAAGAGTTCCACAGGTTGACTGTGTGTTGTTGAAAAAAATACGTCCTTTCATTTGTTTTAAACCTGCTGCCTATTAATTTCATTTGGTGACTCCTAATTCGTGTGTTATGAAGGAATGCATAACACTTCCTTATTTACTTTCTCCACACCGGTCATGGTTTTATATACCTCTATCTTATCCACCATTTAGTCATCTTTTTTCCCAAGCTGAAAAGTCACAGTCTTGTTAAATCTCTTCTCATATGGAAGCCGGACCATACTCCTAATAATTTTTGTTACTCTTTTCTGAACCTTTTCCAAGTCCAGCATACCTTTTTTCAGATGGGGCAACCACATCTGCACACAGTATTCAAGATATGAGCATACCTTGGATTTATATAGAGGTAATATATTTTCTGTCTTATTATTTATCCTTTCCTAATGATCCCCAACATTCTGTTCACTTTTTTGACTGCTGCTGAACATCGATTGGATGTTTTCAGAGAACTATCCCTAAGAAAAATCTTGGAGTCATGAGTGGTGACAGCTAATTTAGACCCCATCATTTTACACGTATAGTTAGGATTATGTTTTCCAATGTACACTAATTTGAATTTATCAACATTAAATTTCATCTGCCATTTTGTTGCCCGGTCACCCAGTTTTGTGAGATCCCTTCATAGCTCTGTGCAGGTTGCTTGGGACTTAAGTATCTTGAATAGTTTTGTATCGTCTGCAAATTTTGCCCCTTCACTGTTTACCCCTTTTTCCAGATCACTTATGAATATATTGATTAGTACTGGTCCCAGTACACTCCTCTGGTGGACACCACTTTTTACCTCTCTCCATTCTAAAAACTGACCGTTCATTCCTACCTGTTGTTTCCCATCTTTTAACCAGCTATCAATTCAGGAGAGGACCTTCCTTCTTATCCTATGACAGCTTACTTTCCTTAAGAGCCTTTGGTGAGGGACCTTGTCAAAAGCTTTCTGAAAATATAATTATGCTATATTCACTGGATCTCCTTTGTGCACATGCCTGTTGACCTCCTCAAAGATTCTAGTAGATTAAGGAATTATTTCTCTTTACAAAAACTATGTTGACTTTTCCCCAACAAATTATGTTAATCTGTGTGTCTGACAATTCTGTTCTTTACTATAGTTTCAAAGTTTAGATCAAAATCTCTTTTCATTTGAATCTAGGGAAGAGATATTTAGACTTTTTTTTCTAGGTTTGCTATATCTCTGATTTGGACTATACATGACATTGGAATGCAGAATAGTTGAGAATTTTGCCTACGATCTCCCAGAAATAAATAATTTAATCATACTTTACAACCAAAACTTGCAGTTTAGCTGGGATTACAAAGTGGGCTATAGCCCACGAAATCTTATGCTAAAATAAACCGGTTAGTCTCAAAGGTGCTACAAAGTCTTCCTCGTCTTATTTACGGATACAGACTAAAACAGCTGCTAATCTTAAACCTGTCAAAATACTGTTTGTTGACTTGTGTTTTCCTACAGTCAGAAATGCAAGGAGGAAAAGATATAACAAGTGGCTATTTAATACTCTTATTGCACTGTGATAAAGCACAGTGGAACCCCACAATACCGTGCCCCGCTATAGTGCGAATCCGCTTATAGCGCGGGGCGCACAGGGCTCCTGATAGCGGCGGCGTGCGGCACGTTGATGCCGCGGCACCCCGCAATAGCGTGACCCCGCGTTTACCACGATTGAGTATTTTTGGCTCCTGATCGTCGCGGTATTGCGGGGTCCGACTGTACCTCAAAGTACTTAATACAGTGGAACCCCAGTATAACGCACCCCACTATAACACGAGTTCGGTTATAGCTCAGTTATACCGTGGCTCCCAAGTCCTAGCTCTTTGTCCCTGGCATGCGGGGGGTGGGGGAGCGCATGGCTTCTCTTCTCTGCTGGGCAGCGCAGAGAGAAGCTGCAGCCTCCCCTGCCAGGGACAGAGAATTCAGGACTGCAGGCGGGGGCTGTGGCTTCTCTCCCCGCTGCCCAGCAGGGGAGAGAAGCTGCGGCCCCAGTCTGCCTGGGGCAGAGAACTCCAGGGGCTGTGGCCTGGAGCCTGGGAGTTCCCTGTGGAAGCCACGGCTCCGAGCCTGCCGGGACAGGGGACTCTGGGGCTGCATGGAGCGGAGTCCCCTGTCCCAGCAGGCATGGGGTAGCAGCTTCCCTGGAAGCCACGGCTCCGAGCCTGCCGGGACAGGGGACTCTGGGGCTGCATGGAGCGGAGTCCCCTGTCCCAGCAGGCATGGGGTAGCAGCTTCCCTGGAAGCCGCGGCTCCGCGCCTGCGGGGACGGGGGACTCCGGGGCTCCATGCAGCCCCAGAGTCCCCTGTCCTGGCAGGCTCGGGACAGGAGAAGGCAGCACCTGCAACCACGGAGTCCCCTGTCCCAGCAGGCGTGGGCGGCAGTTTCAGGAGAGAAGCTGCCGCCCATGCCTGCCGGGACAGGGAACTCCGGGGCTGCAGGCACTGCCGTCTTCTGCCCCTGGCAGGTGCGGGGGCAGCGGCTTCTACAGAGAACTCCCTCTGTCCCGGTCATGCGGGCAGCTGCAGCTTCTCTCCCCTGCTGGGCAGCAGGGAGAGAATCTGCAGTCCACCCTCTCCCCCGGCCTGCCGGGAATGGAACCCCACTACAACACAACCCCGCATTTAGCATGATGGGATTTTTTGGCTCCCATCCGTCGCGTTATAGCGGGGTTCCGCTGTATATCCCAGACACTTGAAAAATTATGCTTTAAAACAATCACTATTGTCATTTCTGCAGCTGAGACTTCAGCGAATAGGAGTTCCACATCTATAGTAAAATATCCTAAAAACATGTTTACGTTGTTTTATCATTTGTTCTGAAAAGACCTTAGACTATGGTAAACACATCATCTGGTTACTCAACTCCATTCCAAATGTATTCGTAAAAGAATGGGAAAACCAAGAGGAGCTCTCTGTTCTCCTTTGAAGAAAACAAACAGTTTATAAAGCACTGAATAGCTACAGCTTTTGCTTTAAGATCTCCTAAGGTAAACAGTGATCAGGTCCTAAATTACCATAAGATCCACAAAACAGTAACTCCAAGAAAAAACAAGAGACCTTCAGTGATCTCCATACATGATGAATACGCCAGTCTTCTACAGCTTCCACAACATTTGACAAATCCACTCTCTTTTTGCTGTAGAACATCCACAAATTCATAAGGAGGTCCATGCCATTATTACAGACCCGACGTAACAGCTTATTCTGCAGTTATTGGACAGCAGCTGTTCTCATTGGAGGCATTATCTTCTGGTGATTCTCAGATATGGACCTTGGAAGGCTAACTTTGTGCTCTGTTTGAGGCCAAAAGTGCTGCAATAGTTCTGAAAATGAACTCTAAACTCTTCTCTCTCCCATGTTTTGTGATTTATTATTTTCCCCAAATTCCAAATGTCAAATTACTGTAGATGACAATATTATGTATCAATGCTGTGATAACTCAGATGATATTTTATATATATATATTTTCCTTCTATCACTTCTGATTCATTTATTTTACAATTTGATTTTTTTAAAGTCTGTATTGTTTTCTTATCTGTTTTTACTCAGATTTCAAAAATCAATACTAACATCACAGAAAAGGAAACAAGCCCTGTTGCAATCTTTTCTCGATTTCTTTCTAACAATCACCATTCGTTTCCAAAACATTCCATGATTAAATTGTGACTGGACTTAACATTAAAGATGCAACACTTGTACCTGAAAAGGTGAAAATGTTATAGAAAAATAAAAATAAAAGGTTTTTTAGATTGTGTCTCTTCCACTTGTCCATAAATGCAAATCACATGGAAAAGAAATACAGTGCCTAGACCCCAATGGTATTAATCTCTATACATATAGGTGTTTGTCCAGCAGACGGCAGATATTATTCCTCAGCATGATAAATCTGCAGCAACTCATTTCTGCTTGAGTCACAAGAAGGGATGGCAGTTTTGACTAAGTAAAGGTCAAAGAAATAGCCTATTTGCCTATAACAACGCAACAATTCTGAACACACACTTCTCTGCTATGAACTTCAGTGCCGCAGGCCAGCTAGCTAGGTAGTTCAATGAAAAGTTGCTACTTCATATGGATTGGAGGGATACCCATTTTGACTTACTGCATTTTGTGAATCAGCAAGGAACTGAAAAAACAAGGTGGGCTAGAACGGATGGGACTATCAGCTATACTGCATGGCAAATTAACTGTATTCACTCTCCCTCCCCCTCCCCCCGCACTGCAGTTTACTGTGCCAGTAAATTGCACAACATTACATTTTGTGAAGTAAAGAGAGATGTCTCTTGATCACTTTATTAAATCTTGGCTGAGAATTCACAGCATATCCTAGTTTTCTGTAACTATTGTGACAAAGTTCCTCCTCTACCTTTGTGGGTCCTGCGCTTATTGGTGGATTTGCTCACCTCAAAGATTCATGGCAGCCCTCAGTTTGGCCACTTTCATGGCTCAAATCTGCCATTCACTCAGATAACCTCATCACTGGCCAACATGGGGGAAAAGAGTAAGAATAATCTTCACAGTCTCTGCTGATCCACCATGTGGGTTTGGGAACAGTCCAGAGACCTTCCCCTCTGGTGGAACCCACAGTCCAGGTCAGCTCCTCCTGTGTCAGGAGTTGGGAGGTTTGGAGGGAACCCTGGCCCAATCTCTACTCTGGGTTCCAGTTTACAGCCCTGTGGATTGCAGCTGTCTAGAGTCCCTCCTATAACAGCTGAGTGACAGCTACAACTCCCCGGGCTACTTCCCCATAGCCTCCTCCCAACCCCTTCTTTATCCTCATCACAGGACCTTCCTCCTGGTGTCTGATAACGCTGTACTCCTCAGTCCTCCAGCAGCACATCCTCTCACTCACAGCTACTCACACCTCTTGCTCCCAGCTCCTTGCACGCACACCTCATTGACTGAAGTGAGGTCCTTTTTAAACCAGGTGCCCTGATTGATTTAATTGATTCTAGCAGCTTCTCAATTGGCTACAGGTGTCCTAATTAGCCTGCCTGCCTTAATTGGTTTTAGCAAGTTCCTGAGTGTTCTGGAATAGTCCCTGTTATCTTACCCAGGGAAAAGGGACCTGCTTAACCTGGGACTAATGTATTTACCTTCGACCACTCTCTTGTAGCCATCTGGCCTGACCCTGTCACACTATATATGAAGTACTGTGATTTTGGCATAATTTAAATGTCACGTCCACACACACAAAACACAAAAAAGTATTATATGGGGATGAGTTTTCAAACTTGGACACTGAAGCTAGCATGTCCAGTCCTGCATTTGTGCCTTCAAATAGCAGTTTGGCACCTATGCACTGATCTCGGTGCCCAAATGCACCATTATTTTGACACGTTTTAACATGAAGTACCTTCTAAGGCCCTAATTCTGCAAGCTAATCTGGACAGACAAGTGCTTTTACTCAAACAGAACCCTTCCTAGACATGTCACACTCCTATTTCCTTATTTCCACTCTTCTTCTGTACTTGTTTTTAAAATACCTTGATTTATTAATTTCTTTCTTTTTCAGAATCTTCCCTCCTTCTACATAGACTTTAGTTATTCATGCCTTTTTAAAGACATACCGTATGTCTTTTTTAAAGTCGGCCTCTGAAATCTGAGTAATTTTCACTCACCGTTGACTTTCCTCAGCTAGTAGTCTGCTAGAAAACATTGTTCTAAATCAAGTTTTGCTTCACATTTGTGGCCATGCTCTGTTTGATCAGCGAGGGAGTGGGTTCAGAATTGAACACTCTTCAGCAATAGCACTGCATAAAGTCTTTAGTTATTTGGTTATTTCACACTCATAAGGCTCATCATCTCTTTGACATTACCTTGAATTATCAACTGCAAGCTTTGATATTCCTCATCATAATGTTCTCATTGTCTTCCATGTAATGGCTTGCTCTGCAGTGGCTTACGTCATACCTTTTCAACTGCTCCTTCTACTGTAGGTAATTTGTAATAGTTAACTCTCCTGAGTCTACGAGGTCCCTTTAGGGTTCTGATGTGGTGTCACTGCTACTGTATTTTCTCTTTATTCACAATGTGTACAAAGGTATCATTTCTTATAATGATGATGCATAAATGTCTGATTCCTACCCTCAACGTTTTTCACCTATGCTGTCTGTTATCATTTGTTTGTCTGATGACATACCATGAACAAGTCTTAAATTGTGTATGTTAAATATTGAAAAGATAACTAGAACCTTTTTTTGCAAAAAGATGCCTCTATGTTTTCAGTGTTTAGAGGGTAATCCTGGTTTGAAACCTGGAAGTCCTTTACAATCAAAGATCACAAGGTGTTGCTTTTTGCACAGATAGTGGTACTACACATATGCTTAAAGTTCCTCATTAGTAAAATGCGGATAATGACACTTACCACCTCTGTAAAGCTCTTTGAGATCTCTGGATAAAAAGCACTATGCAAAAGGGAGGTATTCAGTTTTACTGTTAAGCATTTGCAGGATTGGAGCCAATAGTTAGAAACACACGAATTGTCATACTGGATTTAGTCCAGTATCCAGTCTCTTGTCATTGGCCAGTAACAGATGCTTCAGAGGAAGGTGTAAAAATCCTGCAAAAGGCAGATGTGAGATAATCTGTCCTCTCACCCTCTGCCTCTTGGTAGGTCTCACCCTGGTCTCCAATTGTTAGAGACTGGCTTAAACCCTGCAGCATGAAGTTTTATGCCCTTTCTAAAATTTTAGTTAATATTTACAAAAATATCTTGAATTATAATAGTTATCCATATAAATGTGCTATCCCTTTTTTAATCTTGCTAAATTCTTGGCCTCAACAACTCCCTTTGACAAAGAGTTCACCACCTAATTAGGCATTGCGTGAACAAGTATTTTCTTTTATCAGCTTTGAATTTGCCAACTTTTAATTTCATTGACTGTCCCCGTAACAGGGTATTAGACAACAATGTGGGTGAAGTAATATCTTTTATTGGCCCAGGGGCTGGAGAGCTGGGGCCTAAACCAGCCCCGATTACATGATGAGCGACATCTGGATGAATCAGGGAACGCCGGGGTAAAAGGCAGGAAGTTGGATTAAAAGGGGAAAGCTCTGCCTGCTCCAGCTATGTCTGTAGACATTGCAAGACGGCTCCTGCAGGGCCCTGAGTCAGCCTGGAAAAAAAGGTCAAGAAGCAGGAGAGAGTGGGAGAAAGCTCTCCAGGTAGGGATGCCATGGAAAGATCCTATCCAAGCAGGGGACAGACTGCATAGCACAACATGGATGAAAACTCTTGAGTTCTTCTTTTTTGTTAATCAGCAGAAAGACACAGAACTCCTTGGGGCATAGAGGACCAGTATGTATCAAAAGACTAAATAAATGGTACCTCTTGTTGGGAATGTTTGAGCCACCTTTGAACTGAAAACACTTAGAGGAACCTGAAGATGGGAAAACAGAGGCAGAGTGCCCTCTGACCATGAGAGGGTGTTCAGGAGGTGACTGGATGGTATTAAAGTTCACTTGTTCTTCTGCTGTGACACAAGGAGAAGAGAAGTCCCTGATCTACTTGCTCTATACCATTTATTATTTGACGTACTTTTATCATGTCGCTTCTCAGTGGTCTCCTTTCTAAGGCAAACAATCCCAATCTTTTCAAGCTTTCTTCATCTGAGTGTGTTCCTAAGCCACTGATCATCCTCGTCATTCTTCTCTGATCCTCTATTTCTGCAGTATTCTTTTTGAGTTGTGGTGGCCAGTCATGCACACAACATTCCAAATAAGGCTGCACCATTGATTTATATAAAGGTATTATATTTGCTTGTCTCAATCTCCATCCCATTCCTTACGCACTCTATAGTTTTGCTTGATATTTTGACTATAGTTGCATATTGAGACGAGACGTTCACTAAACTATCTCCAGTGACTCTCAGGTCTCTTTTCTGGGTTGGCTGGCACACAGTCATTCAGACTGGCATGTCTTGGGAGCCATCTTTAACCTAGGATTTAACATCTGTTTATAAATTCCATGAAACAGGAAATAACATTTGCCTGACACAATCCAACTTGCTGTATAATATAGTGTGTTCTGTGCTTGTGTGAATCTGCATCTGGAGGCTGTTCTTGAGAGAATGTATTTTTATACACCCTGACTCAAATTCTATTATGGCTTATCTAAAAATATATAACCACGTTAGAACATTTCCTGTGTATGTCATATACATCACAGCAAGTGCATACCTGCCCTATACAGATCTACAATATCTTCTGTAAACTAACTTTACAAAATGCTTTTCCCATGGGCCTGATGTCAGCAGCACCTCTGTGTTGTCATTAAGTTTAAGTGGTTTAATTTATTTAATCTTTTTCTAAAAAACACTTGATATTCTTACAACATCTTCCGCTTTCCTATGCTTCCCAGACCTTTGAACAGCAATAATAAGGAAACCCTTTCTGTTTGAGATTCAGGCATGCTGCTATTGCTTCAGCACTTCAGAGTTAGAAGCCATGCTACTCCAAAACACTTATCTTATTGAAGCAGAGTAATTTGACCATCTTTACATACATTTACATTGCCCAGTTTTTAACATAGCAGCATACAGCTGCATCTCCTGAGGAATACACACAAATTTTCCAAAATGTAACGGGGAGGGAGTAAAACAAAATATTACAGAATTAAAGTTATTCAATATCAAGAGTGAAGGCATATTTCTTAATTCCCTTCCATAATTACTGACAATTAACTGCTGCTCTTTTTTCTAAATATCTCTGTTTGACAAACATTAAACAACAAAAATAACAAACATGCAGCTTTCATCACATGTCCCTCCCCCTCAAACTTTAATAAATAGATATGAGTGACACTCAGATGAGCACATACAGTTTCAGGTTATGTACAAATCTACGGTCTAAATTCCAGAAATTTATATAAACCCAATGCACATGTTCAAGGGAAAAATGAAAATTGAATACTGGCCTTTTCTAGTTTTTAAAAGCACCAATCCTGACCCTCTGCACTAAGAAAAGGATTTGAAAGCAAAATTTTAGCCAAGTCTTAACTGGTCCTCCATTCTTCTGTGTGAAATTTTGTTCTTGCAGTTATTTGAATCTATAATTTGCACTCACCCAAAAAGGTGTGAATATGCCTGAAAATCTGGACATTAATCTCTTCACCAAAGTACTACATTTTGTGATCAGAATAAAAGTTTGTCTATATAAATCCTCCCAACACAATTTATAAATACTGTATTTACGGCTGTCAATTAAATGCAGTTAACTCATGCAATTAACTCAAAAAATTAATTGTGATTAATAAAAATAATCACGATTAATCGCAGTTTTAGTCACAATGTTAAATAGAATACCAAATGAAATTTATTAAATATTTTGGATGTTTTGTTACATTTTCATATACATTGTGGTCTCTCTTATACAGTAAACCCTCGATTTAACGGACCTCGATTTAACGGACTTCGGATGCAACGGACAAAATTTCTGAGCAAGTCTGATGCATTCCTGATCCATTTCTGGCAGGCTGGCTCCCGGCTGCCGCCCGGGTCACAGCAGCAGGAAGGCTGGCTGACGGCTCCCGGCTGCCGCCCGGGTCACAGCAGCAGGCGGGCTGCGGAGCTGCCGCCCCGACCCTGTGGCGGGTGGGCTGCTGCTCCGACAGCTTTTTTTTTTTTTTTTCTCCTTTTTTATTATTATTAAATAATGGACTTTTTGATTTAACGGACACCCCCTTGCCCGAATTAGTCCATTAAATGGAGGTTTTACTGTAATTGAAATCATAGTGTATATTATTTTTAATACAAATATTTGCACTAAAAATAATGAACAAAAATAGTATTTTTCAATTCATCTCATTCCAATATTGTAGTGCAATCTTTGTCGTGAAAGTGCAAGTTAGAAATGTAGATTTTTTTGTCACATAACTGAACTCAAATGCAAAACACTGTAAAACTTCAGAGACTACAAATCCACTCAGTCCTTCTTTCTATTCAGCCAATCGCTAAGGTAAACTAGCCTGTTTATATTTACAAGAGATAATGCTGCTCTCTTCTTATTTACAATGTCATCAGAAAGTGAGAACAGGCATTTCCAGGGCACTTTTGTAGCTGGCATTGCAAGTTAGTTACATGCCAGGGATGCTAAACATTCATATGCTTCATGCTTTGGCCACCATTCCAGAGGACATGCTTCCATGCTGATGATACTCATTAAAAAAAGAATGTGTTAATTAAATTTGAAAAAGAGTCCTGTGGCACCTTAAAGACTAACTAAAGTATTGAAGCATAAGCTTTCGTGGGCTAATACCTACTTTGTCGGATGCAAGCAATGGAAGTCTCCAGGGGCAGGTATAAATAAGTAGGCAAGAACCAGGTTGGAGATGATAAGGTTAGTCAATCAGGCTGAACCAGCTTGTTATCTTTAATCAGGGAGGGTGAGGTATTCCTCTGTAACTGAACTAGAGGTGTGAACTCCGAGAGAGAAGAAGCTGCCCCTGTAAATAGCGAGCCATTCAAAATCTTTGTTCAATCCCAGATTGATGGCATCAAATTTGTGACTGAACTCCTGAGGGGAAAAATTCTATGCCCCCTTTCTGTTTTACCCTCATTCTGCCATATATTTCATGTTATAGCAGTCTCAGATGATGACTCAGCACATGTTGTTAACAAGGAGGAATAGCTCAGTGGTTTGAGCATTGGCCTTCTAAACCCAACATGGTGAGCTCAATCCTTGAGGGAGCCATTTAGAGATATGGGGCAAAAATCTGTTGGATGATTTAATTGGGGGTGGTCCTGCTTTGAGCAGGGGGTTGGACTAGATGATATCCTGAGATCCCTTCCAACTGTGATATTCTATTCTATAACTTTCACTGCAGATTTCACAAAATGCAAAGAAGGTACCAATGTGAGATTTCTAAGGATAGACACAACATGCGACCCAAGGTTTAATAATCTGAAGTGCCTTCCAAAATCTCAGCAGGACAAGGTGCGGAGCATGCTTTCAAAAGTCTTAAAAGAGCAATACTTCAATGTGGAAAATACAGAACCCAAACCACCAAAAAGGAAAATTAATCTTCTGGTGGCATCTGACTCAGATAATTAAAATGAACATGCATTGGTCCACACTTCTTTGAATGGTTATCAAGCAGAATGCTTGGACACACGTGCTCTGGAATGGCGGTTGAAACATGAAGGACATACTAATCTTTAGTGCATCTGGCACATAAATCTCTTGCGACGCCGGCTACAAGAGAGCCACACAAATGCCTTTTCTCACTTTCAGATGACATCGTAAACTAGAAGCAGGCAGCATTGTCGTCTGTAAATGTAAACAAACTTGTCTGAGCAATTGGCTGAACAAAAAGTAGGACTGAGTGGACTTGCAGGCTCTACAATTTTACATTGCTTTATTTTTGAATGCCGTTTTTTGTACATAATTCTACATTTGTAAGTTCAACTTTCATGATAAAGAGATTGCACTACAGTATTTATATTAGTTAAATTGTAAAATGCTATTTATTTTGGGTTTTTTACAGTGCAAATACTTGTAATAAAAATAAACAAATTGAGCACTGTACACTTTGTATTCTGTGTTTTAATTGAAATCAGCTATTTGAAAATGTAGAAAACATTTTAAAATATTTAAATAAATGGTTTTCTATTATTGTTTAATAGTGCAATTAATTGCAATTGATTTTTTTAAATGCTTGATAGACCTACTGTATTTCGTAACCAACTATAATCTATTATAGTATGTTCTTGCTCCAATTCCAAGACAAATGTTGAGATTCCTGTATTCAAAATGTTATCAAAATATTGAACAGGGGTACTACTGTAATTACCCTCCTGGTTTGTTAACAAAAACAATCTTTCTCCAGTTTGCATTCACCACTTAAATCTCCATGTAAAATTTAAATTAATTTACTAAAGGAGGCTTAAGTTAATTGAAATACTAGATTATGAAATAACATTTCTGTACACTTCACAAACCCACATAAGTAATTAATGCTCCTGAGGGCAGACTGCTTTGACATGTTATTCATCACAATTATATCACATAATAAGGAAAACAATGAGGAAAATTAACTTAAACTCCTACCACAATATCCAAACTGGTGGGAAAGCACTATTTATAAATGTCCTTTCCAGTTCTCCAAAGAAAATGCAGTGTGACACGCATGGCTAGAAAGGGTTAAACATTCTGCAGAATAAATATCCCACATAAGACATGTGTGGAGATGTTTGTGTTTTTGTGTATTTACATATGTATGAGTATCGACAATGTAATCAACAGTCCCTATCTATGCTGTATAATTCAGAGGTCAAAAGAAGACCTTTAAAGCATTTAAATCGGGGTGGTCAACCTGTGGGTCCTTGTATAGGCACCGACTCTGGAGCTGGAACTATAGGTGCCAACTTTACAAAGTGCCGGAGCGTGCTCACTGCTCAACCCCTGACTTTGCCACAGCACTGCCCCCACTGCATCCCTTCCCTGAGCCTGCTGTGCCCTTGTTCCTCCCCTTTTTCCCCCAGAGCCTCCTGCACGCCATGAAATAGTTGATCGAGGTGTGGGGAGGGAGAGAGAGAGGAAGAAGCGGATCGGCCAGCCTGCTGGAGGGAAGCGCTGAGAGCATGGGAAGCTAATAGGGGGCTGCTATGAATCTGTACCTGAATGAATTGAACTCATGTCTGTATGTATATTGATCTTTTAACCATACTCTCTCTTTTTTGTTTTTTAATAAATTTTAGTTTAGTTAATAAGAACTGGCTGTAGGATGTATTTGGGTAAGATCTGGAATATTCAATAACCTGGAAGGTAATGTCTCTTATGTGATGAAATAAGATATACAGAAATTCTCGTTATATTTGACGTGGGTACCTGGATGGAGGCCTGAGGCTGGATCACTTTAAGGGAACTGTGTTTGGACTACTGAGTAACCAGTAAATAACAAAGAAGCTGTTTTATGCTTGGTGAATCTAAGTATTGGAATATCCACCAGCTTTTTGGGGTTTGGCTACCCCATTCTGCAGTTCACCCTAATTAAATGACCACAGCTGGCTCCCCGCTAGGACTCTGGTCACACAGAGCAACTATGAAGAAAGACACAAAGAACTGTATGGGAAATAAATAAATACAAAAAATTAGAGGCCATAATCATTTTAGTATAACCATTATACAACCACAGGACTGGAAGGGACCTTGAAAGGTCAACCGGTCCAGTCCCCTGCACTCGTAGCAGGACTAAGTATAATCTAGATCACTGGTCTTCAAAGTGGGGTGCGCGCACCCCTGGGGGTATGCGAGCCCATCCCTGGGGGTGCGCAAGCCCACCCACTCTGGGCGTGGTGAGCCTGGTCGGAGGAGCTGGGAGCAGGGGCTGTGTCACATGGTGGGGGGGAGCGGGTAAGGACTGTTGTGTGGAGGGGCTCTCACTCCCTTCCTAAACCTCCCTCCCTCCCCTGCTTTCGCCAGACAAGGCAGCACCTTCAGGGCAACAAGTTCTTCTTACTCCCTCCCTGCCCCTTTGTTCTGCCTCCCCATATCTGCCCCGTGGCTGGGAGGAGGGGTTCTCCAATGAGGGAGCCAGCTACAGTACTTGTCCTGGGCCGGCTCCTGCTTCCCTGCCTTTGAGAAGCAACAAGTTTCACCTGGCAAGGGGTGGGGGTGGAGACACACCTCTACTCTCCATGGTGTTTACATGGCAGCCTGGGGCAGCTGGGGCTCTCCCTGGCTGCCCGGGAGTAGCTGGAGTAGCCAGCGGCGGGGTGGTTGAAACTTGGGGGAGTGTTTTGCTCAGGCTGAATGGAATGTGCTTGGAGCCACACTGCAGCAACTGAGTGTGTTTAAAAACAATGACTGAAGGAGGGCAGCTGCAGCTTCTCTTTTAAAATCCGAGTGGATTTTATTCATGGGTTTAAAAGAAACCCAAACAAATAGAGGTGTTGTCTCAGGATGCTTCTGCAATGAGGTGTTAAATGTTAAATGACAATACAGGAGGGTGGGAGGTAATTGAGAAGTGCAACTTTATTCAAAAGCAAATTAACAAGAGCTGGAGGACACTAATGCTATCCTAAAAGAGAGGGTATGATCACAATTAGGGTACCTGGAAAGCTGGGGGACAACACTATTTACCGCTCTCCATTCTGAAAACTGACCATATATTCCTACCCTTTGTTTCCTATCTTTTAACTAGTTATCAATCCATAAGAGGACCTTCCTTCTTATCCCATGACAATCTTTGGTGAGGGATGTTGTCAAAGGCTTTCAGAAAAATCTAAGTACACTATATCCACTGGATGAGCCTTGTAAACATGCTTGTTGACCCCTTCAAAGAATTCTAGTAGGTTGGTGAGGCATGATTTCCCTTTACAAAAATCAAGTTAACTCTTTCCCAACAAACAGTGTTCATCTACATGTCTGATGATTCTGTTCTTTACTATAGTTTCAAACAGTATTGCTCACTGTGGCTTTGGGGAAACTTTGGGCTGCAACCCATCAGCTTGATTCGTGTGCTTCCTGGCTGGTGAAAGCTAGTGGCCACAGAGACACTGGTCCCACCCTGGCAGAGATGGCAGGTTACTAGTTGTTCTCAAGGGCATTGCTGAAGACTCTCCGCAAGAAGCCATCTCTGATACAGGCAATATTGCCAAATAGTGACCTCAGACAAAACTCAGAATTTTAGGAGGAACGGCTGTGGAAAAACAGTTCTACTGGCACACAGTATCTCAGATTTCCTACCACTGCCCAAAACATGCCCCCTTCTGCCTTCAAATCCAGTAAATCCAGTTTTAGGCCTGGGCATGGTATGGAAGCTATTGATTGCATTCCTTGCTTTCTTCTTGTCAATGGATGAAGATCTGGTGATTGCTTTTGTTCTGTTAACTGCTATCCACCAGGAAGACTAGTGCAGACCCTGGCAGAGATAGACAGAATGGCTCCCTTTCTCTATGAGGGATCTCAGTGATAGTTTTGGGTACTTGCTTGTCTGTTTGAAAGCTCTCCCGGGTGGGTTCTCTTATTACCCTTCCTGTTCAATGGGCATGTGACATCAGGAATGTCCTGAAATGAATTACAAGGATACTCAGTACGGCGTCTATCTCAAGCTACCAATCAGTCCCCTGGTTTAAAAAGGAGACTTGACAGCAGGACACTATCTGAGGGTTCTCTGCTTTGGAATTCATTCATTCCCTCCCCTCTTATACCCAAACCTTCAGGGCATTATACAAGGCCCATCTATTTTTCCAGGCTTCTGGGACATGAATCGTTTATGGGCTAGGGGCTGTCAGAGGAGGATACTTATTTACATCTTTTGGGTCAGAATCATTTTGTTGCCGAAGAATGCAAATCATTTGTATGGAGAGTGGTGGGGTTTCCTGCTGTGTTTGTATGTCTTAAAGACACTCTATATCCTTACTTAAATCACTGGATTTTTTTTTTCAGCAAAGCTGGAGGAATAAATTAAATAAATCTAAATCTACATTCATCCCCCCTATAGCAAATACATTGTGTTTGCTATTTAGACTAACAGATATGTTTATTTTATACAAGAACATAATCCTGATGCTACAGGATACCAACTTTAAAAGGCATGGGATTCAAAGCTTGCATGGTTGGCACTGCAGGTAATGAGACTTTTTTTCCTGACATTTTGTTTCATCTCACTATTCAAGTAAATAATTTAGTGCATATTTAGAAGAAAATATAAATGTTCCAAAATAGAAAGCTATAGATGACCTACTTATCCCGAGTTTCTAATTTAAAAATGGATATGACAAACAATCATGTCCTACATGAAAGTCCTACCAAAATAAAATTTGCAGACTCTGTAGAAGAAATACTTATCAGAGCATGACATATTCATAATCAACAGTCTTTTCATATTTGGTATCTATTATGAAACGTGAAATTTGCATTAAAAACAAGTTCATTATATAACCCTCTGCCAAGGTGCTCATATTTGCATTAGTAAAGTGAATGACAGCTTCAGACAATTTAATTTCATGGCTATAGTAACTGAGGAATGAAAGATTGTGGAATATCTACATGCATACTGAGATATACACATGCTATTTATATTGATAAGAGATACATAAATGAAGGAGTGATGTGGCATACAGATTTTATCAGCATGAAATTGGTATGGCTGCCTTGCTCATAAGTGGGGAAGACGAGTGCATTTACGAAGGTCACTGAAACAAAAGTGTTATTACGATTTTTAGTACTGTTTCTTAGTGACTATGTATGCTGAGCCGCCAATCACAGGGGCTTTATCACATAAGTATTTATAACAAAAAATAAAAAGAACCCCCCAAAAGATTTTACATGAGAGGCAGCAAAAGGCTCCACAGTAAATGAATCAGTGGTGTCAATCATAAAATGGTACATTTCAAAGCTTTTCTAAATTAAGCATTTAGAAAAGAGTCTAAAGTCCCTAATTTTCAAGAGACCTCCAGCAGGCATGTTGGCTGAGGGTAATACATCCAGGCTGACCTCTCTCTGTAATCTAGGGAAGCAGGATTACTAGGAATTGTCGTTTTTTAGCAGGCAGGCTGTAATGCTAGACACAAACAAGGCATCCTGGCAACTAAAAATCTGCCCTTTCTCTAGCAGAGGCGAGACCTGAAAGAGGAAGATTGTGCTGCTGGATCTCTTCAGAAATCTAAGGGCAAGTGAATCCATATTTGCTTGTTTTGTTTTTGGAATACTTCTGGGGCAGACACCACTGAGGGTATGGTTAGACTGGCGCTTTGCACCGCCAAAACCCTCCTTTAGCGCTATAATTTTCCTACCGAACACACTTCAAAGGGAGATTTAGCGCAATGACTCCCCTTTTACAGCGCAAGTGTTAAACCACCTTTTCGAGAGGGATAAGCCTTTTTGCGCTAACGTTGTAGCGTAAGGGTGGGAATGTGAACACCCATCGGATCTCTTGCATGCCTCCAAGCCATGGAAAGCTATCAGCAACCCATTGAGGGCCATCAGCTAGCCATTAAGGACAATCAACTTGCCATGTAAGGCAAATGACGTGAGGTGTTGTTTTTATAAAGGCGGAAGTAGCTTTGCAGTTTCTCTCTAACAATTAACACAGCAAATAACCAGTGAAAATGCTTGCAGACGGAGCTGTGTGTCTGAAATAGACAGCCTGTCAGTTTTCGCTAATGAAAAGTAACTGACAGACAGATCTCATCTCCCTGTGAACAACTTTCCAGTTCCCCCTCGCCCCCCTCCTTTGCAAAACACGTTGCACCCAGCTGAATGCTGGGATACCTGCCCTATCCCGCAACTACTACTGCCGGCAGAAGCACCACAAATGTAGCCATTATTTTGCGCTACAAAGTTTCCATTTGTACAGTCTCTAGCGCGATACCAATAGCGCTACATTGGGAAGCGCTACAAATAAACACGCTACAATCTTCAGTCTAGCCATACCCTGAGAGAGAGGTCTGAATCAATTTCTTTTCATAAATAAAATGGGACGGTGGATTAAGTTACACTGTCTATATTGCTTTGAAACAAACCCCGGGGCAACGGAAGGAGGTTCTTTCATTGTGGTGTTATAAACTTCATTGACATGGATTTGTTTTGATTTGCTGTTCCACAAGCAACATTTGCATGTTAATAATGTACAATATTCATGCATAGTGAGTATGATCTCAAGTAGCTGAGATCCTGGCTGTGTGTGTAAATGTCTGTATTAATATTATGTGATTGCTGATAACTTCTAAACATTAAGGGCAGAACTGTTTAAAATGGAAAACAACCGTTTTAAGCCAAGCCCATGGTATTAAGTTAATATAACTTGTAGTATGAATATTTACAAAGGGCAGATACAGTCAGAGTTATCTAGGAAAGGATCTATTGCTCTTAAAGTATTTAAAAGTCTTAATTAATTTCCTGGATTTACAATAGACACCATTTAAGCTGGAAGCATTTAAAAAACACCTGGAAAAAAGTAGAGGACCTGATAAACTTTGAGTACACAAATAATTTGGGTTCTTTGCAGAATATATACAATACAGTTTAACTTGGTTTCCTGATCTCTTTTTCAACTGGAAAATATGAAATAAGCCAAGAAAAAGTGTGGGCAGCTAAAGTGTAATGAAAACTAAAATTTGTGCCAAGATATAAAGTCCAAGAGCCAGTAGGATCAGAACTAAAGGAAAAACTTATGTCTAACAGCAAGATGAAGGCCCCTTGTCCCCGCAAAGAGAATGGTAGAACTCCAGAGGCTTGAACAGAAGCTGGATTAGACCCTGAATATTTCAAAATATTACTTATTTGAATGGCTATTGTTTTACCACAGTTAGTCCAGGAGTGTGTCAGAAACACTGTACACAGCAATAATTATTCTACAGTCACTGGTGTATTTTGGGATATTAATGTTTATGGGCAGGCAAAAGAAAGCAATACACCATTACCAAAATATTTGTCCAGTGAGTTCAAAATGGAAAACCACATTTATCAGCCCCGGAAGCATGAACTGCAATTTGCAATTCCAAAACAGAACTGTAAGCATTTATAGAAATGTAATTATTTGCACTCATTACAAAAACTTGCTGAAAAACACAAGACTGGTCCTGAGAAGGCTATACTATTACTCAGCACCATTTGGGATCAGGCGATTGGGGATTTTTGATGCTACAAAGATATTTTGATAAAGCAGGCACTAAAATCAAGGTTTTTTTAAAATATAATTGTCCAAAGCAGAGTTACCTGAAGTTAATTTGTGATGGCACTTCGAAAAGCTACACCCCGACCCTGTGCCCTCTTTGAATGTGAAACGCAAGAAGGGAAAGTTAGATTTTCAGGTACTTTCTTCCAGTGCCATTTTTGTTTTGAAGACATGTTTTTAACTTTATTACCACTCAATAAAAATAACCCTTGTCAAAGCAAAAGAGAATAATTAAAATATTTTTAAAAGTATTTCTAAAAGAGCCTTTTAAAGTTGTCTCATATGCAGTCGGACATAATCAAATATGAGAGCTTTTTTACTGTTTTAGATCGGACAGTACTGTCCACCTCTCACTGATTCAGAACCTCCGCAGAGTAAGGGATAATTTCAGAACTAAAATAGAGGTCAGAAAAACCTGGCAAACAATTCCACCACTACTCACTCAAATTAAAAAATGACTTTGCTTTGATGTGCATGAGGCCCTTTTTTGTTTGTGCAAAACAAACATTTAAGCCATTGAGTTCTACTTACAGGAATGTTTGCAAAACAGGAATTTCAGTTTGCGCCCTCAAGCGTTCATTCCAGAAATGGTTGTATGTTTTATATAGGATTGGACACCCTCTGACATGGTAGGGAAATGGTATACAAACAAGAGCACTGGCACATAGGCAACGAAATGAGCCAGGCAAGGCTCTGAATGCACCCTTTTCTGGTCGGAGGACATACCTACCTACACAATGTTATTTTGTGAATGTAATACAGTTACATTAAAATGTACTGCACTCAATCAGCAAACCTTGTAGCAGCCTACTTAGGGTAGAACAAAAGGGGGCTTGGAGTTAAGAAAAAGGGGGTGCTGTTGAACAAGTTTGCATGGCCAGGTTACAGCCATCCCTTTCAGCAGCTTTCACCTTGAGATAACTAATGAGTCCCTGACCAACTTAAGTCCCCTTCCCCCCATTCCCCTCGCAGGTGAATTCTATGCTCTCCGCGCAATGGGCCTCCTTAGCACAGGGAAGTACAATGTGCATCTACGTGCAACAAAGAGCTTGAATCTCTCCCTTTATTTATATCATCTGTGTTTCAATTTGGCTGTGCTAAATAAAAGATTTGAAAAATTCTCTGGAGATTGAAGTGGGACAACCTCAACAGCTAAGTTAGGGGAGAAAAAGCTACTACTACTGCAGAATTCAACTTGCATTTTAAAATAATGTCACTTTTGTATGCTGAAATTGACTTTTCACATGTAGTGTGACTTTTAACTGATGTAGTGTGTTCTTTTGAAATCTGCTGAGACAGCTCCAGTGCATCTGCTGATCAATGCATCTGACCTTTACCAAGCAGCGAAGTCAAAAGGAAAATAGTTAGCATTGGCAGCTGTGACAATGACATTGGAAAATAGGTAACATTTTCAAAAGTGTCTAAAATTCCATTTTTGAAAGTGCCATGGGCACTTAGGAACCTGAATCCCATTGACCCAGAATAAGATTTTGTCACCAAAGTGTCTATGGCACTTTTGAAAATGGAATGCAAGATGCTTTTGAAAATTTTTCTCATGTCACTTTCTCTTTCCCGTTACTTGGCAAAGTTAGATTAGGAAAAGCAAAACAAGACACAGCAGCTATTCACAGGGGCAGAAGACCTAGGACAGTGATGGCGAACCCGTGGCACGCGTGCCGCTGCCGGCACGCCGAGCCGCCTCTGTGGGCACGCCGTCAAAACGCCGGAGCAGAGGGGCGGGGTCAGTAAGAGGCGAGCGGGTGGTGGAGGAGGAAGTGAAAGGACGGCCGGAGCCCGGGAAGGAGAGCGGAGGCGGGGCCGAGGCAGGAGGCGAGGCAAGGCAAGAAGGAGAGCGGAGGCGGGGCCGAGGCGCGAGGCAGGAGGCGCGCGGCGCGAGGCGAGGCAGGAGGTGCGCGGCGCGGCGCGAGGCGAGGCAGGAGGCGCGGCGCGAGGCGAGGCGCGGCAGGAGGCGCGGCGCGAGGCGAGGCGCGGCGAGGCGCGAGGCGAGGCGCCGCGCGGCGAGGCAAAGGGGGGGGGGAGGCAAGGCAAGGCAAGAGGGGGGGAGGCGAGGCAAAGGGGGGGGAGGCAAGGCAAGGCAAGAGGGGGGGAGGCAAGGCAAGGCAAGGGGGGGAGGCAAGCCAAGGGGAGGGAAGGCAAGGCAAGGCAAGGCAAGGGGGGGGAGGCAAGGCAAGGCAAGGCAGGGGGGGGGAGGCAAGGCAAGGCAAGGGGGGGAGGGGAGGGGAGGCAAGGCAAGGGAAGGGAAGGCAAGGCAGGGGGGGAGGGAAGGCAAGGCAAGGGGGGGGAGGGAAGGCAAGGCAAGGGGGGAGGCGAGGCAAGGCAAGGGGGGGAGGCAAGGCAAGGGGGGGAGGCAAGGCAAGGCAAGGGGGGGAGGCAAGGCAAGGCAAGGCAAGGGGGGGAGGCAAGGCAAGGCAAGGGGGGAGGCAAGGCAAGGCAAGGGGGGGAGGCAAGGCAAGGCAAGGGGGGGAGGCAAGGCAAGGCAAGGGGAGGCAAGGCAAGGCAAGGGGGGGGAGGCAAGGCAAGGCAAGGGGAGGCAAGGCAAGGCAAGGGGGGGAGGCAAGGCGAGGGGAGGGGAGGCAAGGCGAGGGGAGGGGAGGCAAGGCAAGGCGAGGGGAGGGGAGGCAAGGCAAGGCGAGGGGAGGGGAGGCAAGGCAAGGCGAGGGGAGGCAAGGCAAGGCGAGGGGGGGGAGGCAAGGCAAGGCAAGGGGGGGAGGCAAGGCCGGGGGGGGGGGGGTGAGCCGCGCTGCTGAGGCCGGGGGGGAGTCCCGAGTTGAGCGGGGGTGTTGGCACTTTGAAAAAAAACAAGTCGTTTTGGTTTGCAGTTTGGGCACTTGGGCTCAAAAAGGTTTGCCATCACTGCCCTATGATGTACTGGGAATGCCTAGGTGCACCTAGAGCAGTGATGGCGAACCCGTGGCACGCGTGCCGCTGCCGGCACGCCGAGCCGCCTCTGTGGGCACGCCGTCAAAACGCCGGAGCAGAGGGGCGGGGTCAGTAAGAGGCGAGTGGGTGGTGGAGGAGGAAGTGAAAGGACGGCCGGAGCCCGGGAAGGAGAGCGGAGGCGGGGCCGAGGCAGGAGGCGAGGCAAGGCAAGAAGGAGAGCGGAGGCGGGGCCGAGGCGCGAGGCAGGAGGCGCGCGGCGCGAGGCGAGGCAGGAGGTGCGCGGCGCGAGGCGAGGCAGGAGGCGCGGCGCGAGGCGAGGCGCGGCAGGAGGCGCGGCGCGAGGCGAGGCGAGGCGCGGCGCGAGGCGAGGCGCCGCGCGGCGCGAGGCGAGGCAAAGGGGGGGGGAGGCAAGGCAAGGCAAGAGGGGGGGAGGCGAGGCAAAGGGGGGGGAGGCAAGGCAAGGCAAGAGGGGGGGAGGCAAGGCAAGGCAAGGGGGGGAGGCAAGCCAAGGGGAGAGAAGGCAAGGCAAGGCAAGGCAAGGGGGGGGAGGCAAGGCAAGGCAAGGGGGGGAGGGGAGGGGAGGCAAGGCAAGGGGAGGGAAGGCAAGGCAGGGGGGGAGGGAAGGCAAGGCAAGGGGGGGAGGGAAGGCAAGGCAAGGGGGGAGGCGAGGGAAGGCAAGGGGGGGAGGCAAGGCAAGGGGGGGAGGCAAGGCAAGGCAAGGGGGGGAGGCAAGGCAAGGCAAGGCAAGGGGGGAGGCAAGGCAAGGCAAGGGGGGGAGGCAAGGCAAGGCAAGGCAAGGGGGGGAGGCAAGGCAAGGCAAGGGGGGGAGGCAAGGCAAGGCAAGGGGGGGAGGCAAGGCAAGGCAAGGGGGGGGAGGCAAGGCAAGGCAAGGGGGGGGAGGCAAGGCAAGGCAAGGGGGGGGAGGCAAGGCAAGGCAAGGGGGGGGAGGCAAGGCAAGGCAAGGGGGGGAGGCAAGGCAAGGCAAGGGGGGGAGGCAAGGCGAGGGGAGGGGAGGCAAGGCGAGGGGAGGGGAGGCAAGGCAAGGCGAGGGGAGGGGAGGCAAGGCAAGGCGAGGGGAGGGGAGGCAAGGCAAGGCGAGGGGAGGGGAGGCAAGGCAAGGCGAGGGGGGGGAGGCAAGGCAAGGCAAGGGGGGGAGGCAAGGCCGGGGGGGGGGGGGGTGAGCCGCGCTGCTGAGGCCGGGGGGGAGTCCCGAGTTGAGCGGGGGTGTTGGCACTTTGAAAAAAAACAAGTCGTTTTGGTTTGCAGTTTGGGCACTTGGGCTCAAAAAGGTTTGCCATCACTGACCTAGGAAGTCTGAGGCAGGCCTCTTATTGCTGCTAGAGGTCTGGTAAAGGGGAAGATTTGGAGAAACTCAAACCCTTCTTCCAAAACTCCTCAAACAAACTTAAAAGTCAAGGGGTAGGAAGAGGCACAGGCCTTTTCCTTCTACCAGGCAGAGAGACTCAGGATGAAGCTTCTACTTTCTCAGATGCTAATATGAAACAAGCCCTCAAGCAGTGTCCAGTTCCTTGTTGGGAATCCCAGCCTCCTCCTGCTTCCCAGCAGCTGAAATGTGGTGGTCTGGTCTCCTAAACAAAGGAGACCTACTGTGGATGTCTCTAATATCTTTCTCTCCCCTCCCCTCAATTTTCATTTCTTCCTTTTGGCTTGTAGGGGTACTCCTCTGTCTACTAAGGGTATGATACTTTTTTCCAGCCTTGGGTAAGTATTTAGGAGCTAAATTAATTATTACATTTTGCCGCTTGACCTCAAAATACCTTGCCGAGAGGGATAATCATTATTTTGCAGGTAATCATTATTTTGCAGGTAACTGAGGCACAGACAAGTGAGAAACAGCTCCAGTGCATCTGCGGCTGCTCTGACCTTTACCAAGCAGCAAAGTCAAAATGAAAAGATCCCATCATCATGGGCAGCTGTGAAAATGCTAAAGCAAGCATGTTAGTGACAAAATTGGCAATAAAAACTGTATTTCCTAACTCATAGCCCTATGCAAAGCCACTAGATTACAGTTGCCTCGTTGTTAGAATACATTACAGTAGTTCATCAACATAATGGAGTAGCAACAGAGCAGTAGCTATAACTCTGCTCGTATGTGCAACATGCACTACTAGCTCATATGGAAATAACGTCACGGAAATCTTAGACACAAAGTCCGAAAACTCTCTGACATCATCTAATTTTGGGTTTAGTTACAAATTCTAAACGCAGGACAGATTAATCAAAGGTTTGCAAAACCTTTATTTAACCTGAGCTATCTTATGATTTTGCACCAAAGCCACTTTAAAGCATGAGTGTGAATGAGTTTCATTCACAATTCAAAGAGAAACCTAAGAGATGTGAGTCCACATAAACTGGGTTTGAAGGACCTATTCCTACAAACGGCTGCAAGGTTCCCCCCCCCCCCCCCCTCCAGCATTTAATACTACTCTGATTAGAAGTCTGATTTAACCATTACAACACAACAGTTTCCACAACACTCAGCTCACTGTTGAATGAGAAGTCTCTTCAGCACAATTCTCCACGAAATACACCAACTGAAAGCAAATTAATGTACGGTATACTAACAAAGAGAATGGATGCAAGATCATTTGTCAATGTCCTATCTTAATACCAAGAGCACCACTTTCATTATAGTCTCTGCTGCTGGAATTGTGACTTTGACACCTTTTATGCATCCATGTCTGCAGATCAGCATGCACTGCTACCTCTTAGGTTTGTTATTCAATGGTAGACCATGCAATGGCTGGTACTCTCTCAGTTATGGTTGTGCTGTATAATATAAATATACAAATGCTTATTGCTATTTCATGAAATCAATTCCTATACAGTCTATTCTGTATCAATAATGAAAAAAATAAAGAGCATCTCATTATTTAGTACTGTTGTTCCTCTACTATAACATTGTCGATCTTGCCTTTGGGATTTATAAACCTAGTTTGTATAAGCCTAATTACTTGAACTATACATTGTTTTACAAGTCACAGAGGAAGACAGTTCATTGACTTTAAATTCCAAATCTTTGATTTCTTCATTTGGACATTCCAATGAATTCTTGATAACAATGATTATTTTAGAGCTTTTTTTTTTTTTTTGCATTGTACTTGAACTATATTACTTCAGTGTAGTAATACACATTTACATAGCTGGCGATAAGTCAAGCACCCAACACTATATGTGCCAAACCAAATAACATTTGGTGCTGGGCCATAAACTTGGTTATTGGCCTCCACATTTTTTCATCTCAAAGAATTACTGAAATGCTCATCTAAAATCAGTATTCTTCCATCAACTTGTAACTGATGTTTTTAAATTCATCACTTCAGCTGTTGAGTATATTTCATCAAGTTCAGCCGTGGTTGAACAGATGTAAGAGGAAATTTCCCTTGAATTTCTTGTTGCCAAAAAGTGAAATGCCTTCTACAATTAATGACTTAATCATGCTATCTACATCTTTGCTTATTCAGATTAGCACTTCTGTACTGCAAATCATTTTTAATCTATGATTCTGATCCTGAAAACATTTTGCACATGCCTGACGATGCATAAGAATAGTATACCTTTATACGATTACTAGCATGCTGAAAGTTATAGGTGTGTGTAATTGTTTGCAAGATCAGAGCATTCTTAATCTTAATTGAGGTGCCTGTTACATATTTTACCTGAAACTTTAAAGCTGATTTTAGCATGTCACTTGTCAATCTGTATTTGCATAGTTTTGTATATGCCACAAACATTTATTTTTAAATTACATTTACTGTAACTTGTGCATGTCAAATAGCCTCTTTTCATAAGAACGGCCATACTGAGTCAGACCAATGGTCCATTTAGCACAGTATCCCATTGTCTGACAATGGCCAATGCTAGCGCAGAATATGACTGTAAGCGGGCCTCTGACCGCCCTCTTCAAAACACAGGCAGGAGACTGATTTTTGGCTTCACCAGTGTCTTTTATTTGTTCACACACAGTGCAAAAACCCCACCACCTATATACAGCTTTCTACAAGTAGAGCTCAGGCTCAACCCTCAGCTTGGCTGGCCCCAGGAATAGCTAGCCCTTGCAGGCTTTTCAGCCTCAGCTAGCTTCCTCAGCAGCTACGGACTTCCCTGCACCTTCTGTCTCTGTCTCCTTCCTCCTCCTCTACCTCTTCACTCTGGCTTCCTCTCTGGCAGTCTTTATAGCCCCTGGAGGCAGCCAGGTGGAGCACATTAAGACCTCTGCAGCCCAGGGCTACCCCCAGGTGGCTGATTAGCCTTCCCTAGCAGGGAAGGCTACAGAGGCTTCTCCCTTTTGCTGGGCTTGGAGGGAGCAGGGACTGACTCAGCAGGTGCTGGTCAGCTGCCTGCTACAATGACATTAAAAAAAATAGCAACAACAAAGGACAACAAACTATATTTGGGAGATTATTCAGGGTTGTAATTTAAACCATCATATCAAACTGTTTTTATTAGAACTATACTCTACTTTTCTAGAAATATATGGTCTGTTTAGAAGTCTTCACTTTAATCATAATTTTACTTGCACTGTAAACTATATTCAAAAATTCTAAACTATTGCAGAGCTTTCCCTCTTCATTCATTGTAACACTAATATTGCTCAGAGTAGTGCAAACTTTTTCTTCTACCCTATATATTGTACACAGAAAGTGAAATTAAGACTCTGATCACTCATGACATTTTTCAAAGTGAAAGAGGTTTGGTGTCAGGGAGGAAGCCAAATTCTAATGTGTGCAATTAGATTCTGCTTTTCTCTAGTTTTAATTGGAGCAGCCATTCTTCATTTTCCCATCTAAAAATTATTGTACAGTGTTACTGGCACCAAAATGTTGTCTCTTTTATGTTAAAACTGGCGGGATTTCAGTAATAGTGAGGTAACAAAGAGTCCTGTGGCACCTTAAAGACTAACTAAAGTATTGAAGTATAAGCTTTCGTGGGCTAATACCCACTTCGTCGGATGCAAGCAGTGGAAGTGTCCAAGGGCAGGTATAGATAAGTAGGCAAGAACCAGGTAGGAGGGAACAAGGTTAGTCCAATCAGCCTGAACCAGCTTGTTATCTCAAATCAGGGAGGGTGAGGTATTCCTCTAGCAGCTGAAATGGAGGTGTGAACTCGGAGAGAGGAGAAGCTGTTTTTGTAATTAGCAAGCCATTCAAGATCTTTGTTCAATCCCAGATTGATTGTGTCAAATTTGCAAATGAATTGCAGCTCTGCAGTTTCTCTTTGCAGTCTGGTCTTGAAGTTTTTTTGCTGCAATATGGTGACTTTTAATTCTGTAATTGTGTGTACAGGCAGGTTGAAGTGTTCTCCTACAGGTTTTTGTATATTGCCATTCCTGACGTCTGATTTGTGTCCATTTATCCTTTTTTGTAGGGACTGTCGTGCATGATAGTGAGTGCATGATAGATTTAAAAAAATAATAATTTTAAAAAATTGATTTTTAATTAAATTATATGAAGGCTTTTTAAAAAATGGACTTGTTGCTAATTACATTTGAAATAATGAAATCCTATATTAAAGTCTAGCCTCCTTATAATCTATTAAAATAATTTAAATTAAATACAAAATAAGTAGTACATATTTGCTGTCAAGTTTTAAAGAAAGTCAAAACACTGAACTAGTGGAAGTTACTAGAACAAGAGTCTGAAGAGCTAAACTAGCTTTTAACTACTCCATTTCAATTTCCTCAAATAGTTTAGTTTTGAAACCAATTGAGAAATGAAAAAGCAGGAAAGCTTGTTTTGTATAAAAACTAGGTGTGAGGATGAAATCTTTTAGTTCAAAATCTTTAAGGGCATGGCAACAAGAAGTAATCAGTTAAATTCACTAACTACAGATAATACTGATTTTGTTTAATAAATCAGTTATTTTTAAATGCAAAAACATGTTTTGATAAAAAAAATCTCGTGTATCCAATATATTTAAAAGTAGTTTTATTTTAAAAAATGGAAATGTTGTTTTGAGCATTTTTAACGGACTTTGAATTCCCATCCAAATACAACGTGATACAAATAAACAGTTAATAGTTATCTATTAAATAAGAAATGCATCATTCACCATTGTCCAACATTTTAAAGATAAAATTAAGAATCTGAATAAATGTATGTTAAGATTGCTTAAATAAATATGCATAGGTATGGCATATCCTCCTGGTTAGCAAAAAGAATTGGTCATTTAAATTGCTTTAAGTCAATCCACTCTGAATGTGTGATCCCTAAGTAGGTAGTTCTAAAGCAGCAAGATGGCTAAATAAAAACTTTAGGTTTTAATAAAGGCACTATTCAAGAATTCTTCCTAGCTTTATGATTCGCATGCTACCGTGACTGGTGCATTAGAAATATGTAAATTAAATCAGATTAGATACTCTTGTCACTTGCCCATGTGTAAAGTTTAGAGCTGGTCAGAAAATGTTCTTCCACCCTCCACACACAGCCCACACTGTCAAACTGAAAATGGAAAATATTCAACTAATATCCTTTTTGTCAAAAATGTGAACTTTCTGATTTTTTCCCCCAACTAGCCCTAGTAAATTGGGATTAATTCCATTGACTTGAATGGAGTTATAATGAAATAAACCCAGTGTGAGAGATTTGGATCCATAGTACACTACATAATCACAACTGTAAAGTGCCTTAATTGACTTTGGTATCCAAGTACTGACATCTGCACTGAAGTCTTTAACAAAACAAAAATAAAAGCCTTCAACTTTCACTGACAAATTGTCATAGAAAAGTAAATCTACATGAAACGCTTTTCTTGATTTTTTTTTTCCAGTTTTTTTTCCTCACTGTTCTAATGGATCACTTAGATTAGAATATACAAGGGCTTACTACATGGATTCATTGGCTTTAATTAAGTAATGAAATGGGGTGAATGTTACTTCCAATTACTTCATAAGGTTAACACAGTACGTTGTCTTATTGTAAGATTTGTACTGAATGTCCTGGCTTAGTAGCACAAAGATTCAGTAGTTGTAAGGATTTTTTTTTAAAAAGATTTAAAAATTAAATATTCACAGTCACACAAACAAATGTTTTAAAATACATACTTTTAAAAATGTTATTAAATTGATCTGGACTTTTCTACTTTTCTTTTCCATTGTTGCTGATTAACAAAGGTGTGTGTGTGTGTGTGTGTGTGTGTGTGTGTGTGTGTGTGTGTGTGTGTGTGTGTGTGTGTGTGTGTGTGTGTGTGTGCGCGTGTGTAAGCTTTCTTCTTTCTAAACACACTTCAGTTATTTTCTCCAACACAGCCAGCAATGTCAACCTCTCAACCGTGCATATCTAATCTGATAGGGGGCATGATTCAAAGAAGACTATTTGTATTCAACATGTGGGTGTGCACACACAGTGTCTCTCCTCATGCTCCCAACAGAGAGTATAAATAGCAATGAGGGTTGACACTACTCCAGTTCCTTCTTACTGCCTCATGACCTGAGTTGGAATCTCTAATTCTCCTTCGCTCTCATCTCAATAAGAGAGTTGTTGTATACTTGTATAAAGGTTTTTCATAGTTTGAATAGCTTAGGTAAGATAGTTTAATACAGTGTGGTGCAGGTTAGTATAGCTAGCATAGAACCTCCCCAGTCGGGGGGAAACAACTCCTTGCTATCCAGGGGACTATCTCCAGCATTTCAGGCTTCAAGAACTGTGTCTCCTGCCCTCATTCCCTTTTCCAGCGGTGAGGAGATTCAATTGTGCCTCTACCCTCTGTGTGAGGTGCGCAATATAGCCCTACTGGTTCTGGCAATTCTAATTCACACACCTCCTAAAGCATTGCACCCAGTCACTGTTCAGTCTCTGGTTATCCCTGGATCTTCTCACACAGGACCAAGGCAGGATCAAGGATCCCAACCTAGGCCTCACTTACCTCACGGCCTTTGGATGGGTGTCTGACAGAGATTGCATGGCTAGCCCCAGTCTAGAAGACATTTCTTTGGCTTTCTTAGTGGGTGTTTTGTGGAAGGACATTTGCAAAGCCACAACATGGTGATCTATCCACACATTTACAGCACACGATGCTCTGACTCACATAGCAGCCACGGATGCAGTAGGAGGATAAGCTATCTTATGATGCAATAGGAGGATGAGCCACTGCATGCATCTGACGAAGTGGGTATTAGCCCACGAAAGCTTATGCTTCAATACTATAGTTAGTCTTTAAGGTGCCACAGGACTCTTTGTTACCTCTGCTATCTTATGAATGGCTTTGCCATAAGCTTCCTTGCCCCCACCTTCACAATGATCACTGCTCACAAGTCACTCACACGTGGAATACACATAGGGACCATCACTCATTACTTACTGTAATTGAAGGTTCTTTGAGGTGAGTGGCCCCTATCTCTCTTCCGTTACCCACCCTCTGCTTAGAACTTAGTTGCTTTGTAGTAAGAGGAGGAACTGGAGTGGCATCAACCCACACTGCCACTTATACCCTCAGTCAGGTGCATGAGGGGAGACACTTTGCATGTGTGGGTCAATGGATACTGCTTGGAGAAAACTCAGACTCATGGCGTGGCATGCACACCACATGTGGATACATATAGGGAACATTCATATCAAAGAACCTCCAATTACAGTAAGTAACCTGCTGCTCTTCTTTGAGTGGTCCCTATATGTTTTCCACATGTGGGTGACTTGTGAGCAGTGATCAATGTTAACGTGGGTGCAAGGAAGCTTACAGTTAGTAACCTTATTCATCTCTATGGGTCCAGTATTGCAATTTAGTGAACTGTATTGCAAGCTAAAATCAGTGGGTGTTCTCTCTCATTCTCGCAAGTGGAAGCCATTCTGTGGATTATGGCATCAGTGAATGAGAAGAGGGCTGCCTACTAAAAGAAGAAAGTATGTATCCACACCTAAATGCCTTTCAAATACATAGTTCCAGGTAATAAATACAGAAAAAGTAAATATTTCAGCAAAGTCCCTTTAAACTATTCCCAATTAAGATGTATGCCTAAGCATGGCTGTTCTTACACCTTCTGATTACTGATTTATCAGATAAGCATGTACAAACCACAGAACATTTAGTGTAATACACACAAGTGTACACATATATCAGACAGACCACTCCGTAGTGTAGCTTTTAGATTGTGGAAGCTGAAATGCCAATAGCCACTCTTCTTTTTTTCCATTACTATATCCTATATAGTAGCTTTATCTGCTATAACAGCCCAATATTTTTCCCCAGAGTAATTAATTTTATTTACGCTTATTTTTATCTCTAACCTCCTGAAAGCATTTTTTTCCAATGTGCTTTTTCTATTGCAAGTATCATAGTTATTCCTGATTAAAGCTATCACGTACTTAATAACCCTCTGCTTATTGCCATTCCTTGAAATCAAGTCTTTTTTCCTTTAAAATTTGTGTGTTAACCTTTGTCCTTTTCCTCAGTGTATTCATGCAGCAGAATCTATGCACCTACCTGGGGTGTTAGGAGCCAATGTCATCCTACCAGCAAAGCATACTCAAAAGCATCCTTTTAAGTCAAATACTCTGCATAGTCCACAAAGCGATAAGTAATTGGAAGAAAAGATTTATCAGCTAACATCATCCCAAAGAAATGAACTGGATCCCTTAGCCAGAAGGGGTCTGACTGAAATCCTGTTGAAGTCAATGGAAACACTTTCATGGACTTCAATGAGATGTAGATTAGGGCCTATGGAGTTGCCATCACAAATGTTTGTGAATGTTCATGTTCCTACCTGCTGTTAAGAGATCATCTTACTCACTGTCCAGGCTGATCTCATCAGTTGCAACCATCTTTACATCTCTTATGTCCCTGATGTCATTTCCATACGTGATCTACTTTATTCTACTCCAGTGTTTCTGAACCAGTGGTAGCAGAGGTCTTCCAGGGGGTACCTAAATGCATCTAGATATTTGCCTAGTTTTAGAACAGGCTACATAAAAAGCACTAGTGAAGTCAGTAAAAACTAAAATGTCACAGACAATGACTTTATACTGGTCTATATACTATATACTGAAATATTCATCTATATACTATACACTGAAATAATATATTCCTGCATTTAGGATGGAAGAATCCCTTGCACTGCTACAGACTAGGGACCGAGTGGCTAGGAAGCAGTTCTGCAGAAAAGGACCTAAAGGTTACGGTGGACAAGAAGCTGGATAGGAGTCAACAATGTGCCCTTGTTGCCAAGAAGGTTAATGGCATTTTGGGCTCTATAAGTAGGAGTATGACTTATGCTCAGCAGATCAAGAGAAGTGATCAATCCCCTCTAAATGGCATTGGTGAGGCTTCATCAGAGTATGTCCAGTTTTGGGCCCCACCCTACACAGAGAATGTGGAAAAATTGGAAAGAGTACAGCAGAGGGCAACAAAAATGATTAGGGGCAGGGAGCACATGATTTACGAGGCGAGGCTTAGGGAACTGGGATTGTTTAGTCTGCAGAAGAGAAGAATGAGGGGGGATTTGATAGCTGCTTTCAACTATCTGAAAGGTGATTTCAAAGAGGATGGATCTAGGCTGTTCTCAGTGGTACCAAGTGATAGAACAAGGAGTAATGGTCTCAAGTTGCAGTGGGGGAAGTTTAGATTAGATATTAGGAAACACTTTTTCCCTAGGAGGGTGGTGAAGCTCTGGAATAGGCTACCTAGGAAGGTGGTGGAAGCTCCTTCCTTGGAGGTTTTCAAGGGTAGGCTGAATAAATCCCCATCTGGGATGATTTAGTTGGGGATTGGTCCTGCTTTGAGCAGGGAGTTGGACTAGATGACCTCCTGAGATCTCTTCCAACCCTGATATTCTATGATAAAACAAGGTTACTTACCTGTAACTGTTGTTCTTCGAGATGTGTTGCTCACATCCATTCCACTATAGGTTAGGCACGCGCTGCGGGCCTGGTTGCCGGGTAGATTTTCCCCTAGCTGCAGACTGGGTGAGCAGGGAGCCCCCTGGAGTGGCGCCACTGAGGCACTCTATAAGTACCCCTGCGACACAGTCTGGCCCTCAGTTCCTTCTTTGCCAGCTAAACCGACAGTGGGGAAGGAGGGTGGGTTTGGAATGGATGTGAGCAACACATCTCGAAGAACAACAGTTACAGGTAAGTAACCTTGTTTTCTTCTTCGAGTGATTGCTCACATGCATTCCACTATAGGTGACTGCAAGCAATACCTAGGAGGTGGGGTCGGGTTGACCCATTGCTGATCGTAAGACCGCTGACCCAAACGCCGCATCGTCCCTGGTCTGCTGGACTATGGCGTAGTGGGCGGCGAAGGTATGGACGGAGGACCAGGTAGCCGCCCTGCAGATGTCCATAATAGGGACTCCCTCCCGGAAGGCCGCAGAGGACGCCTGCGCTCTCGTGGAGTGTGCTGTTACTCTCTCAAGCGGCTTGTCCGCGAGTTCATAACAGGTGTGAATGCACGAGGTAATCCAGGAGGAGAGCCTTTGGGCTGAAACTGGCTGGCCCTTCATCCTCTCCGCAACTGCCACGAAAAGTTGGGTTGTTTTCCTGAATTGCTTTGTTCTATCTAAATAAAAAGCAAGAGCCCTCTTAACGTCCAACGTGTGTAATTGCTGTTCCCTTCCAGAGGTGTGTGGCTTAGGATAAAAGACTGGGAGACAAATGTCTTGATTAACATGGAAGGGAGAGACCACCTTAGGCAGGAAGGCCGGGTGGGGACGTAGCTGCACCTTGTCCTTATGGAAGATAGTGTAGGGCGGCTCGGAGGTCAGTGCACGGATCTCTGACACTCTACGAGCCGAGGTGATAGCTACTAGGAATGCCACCTTCCAGGAAAGGTGTAGTAAGGAACACGTGGCGAGGGGCTCGAACGGGGGCATAGCGAGGCGTGAGAGCACAAGGTTGAGATCCCAAGGTGGAATGGGACGCTTGACGCTCGGATACAGCTTATCTAGACCCTTAAGGAAACGGTATACCACAGGGTCGGAGAAGACTGAGTGGTTCGACTGACCCGGATGGAAAGCCGATATGGCAGCAAGGTGGACCCGGATAGTAGAGGTAGAAAGGCCCTGATTTCTGAGGCCTAAGAGGTAGTCCAATATGCATGGGATAGTAGCCTCACTTGGAACGATGTCATGTTGTGTGCACCAGGCAGAGAAACGGGTCCACTTGGCGGTATAGGTACTTCTGGTGGATGGTTTCCTACTACCCAGAAGGACGTTCTGTACCTCGGCTGAGCATAAGAGCTCAGGACCTCTCAGCCATGGAGTAGCCACGCTGTGAGGTGAAGGGACCGCAAGTCCGGGTGCAGGAGGCGACCGTGATCCTGGGAGATCAGGTCTGGCCACAGCGGGAGGCTGATGGGAGGGGCCCTGGACAGCCGGAGGAGGGACGCATACCAGCATTGCCTGGGCCAGGCCGGGGCTATGAGGATGACGTGTGCCCTGTCCCGTCTGATCTTCAGGATCACCTTGTGGAGAAGCGGGATCGGAGGGAACGCGTAGAACAGGTGCCCCGTCCAGGGTAGGAGAAAGGCATCTGTCAGGGATCCCCGGGAGCTGCCTCGAAAGGAGCAGAACTGGAGGCACTTCCTGTTCTGTCTGGAGGCGAAGAGATCGATGTGGGGAAACCCCCACCTCAGGAAGATCGGCCGGATGACATCTGGCCGAAGGGACCACTCGTGCGTCATAAAGGATCTGCTGAGGTGGTCCGCCAGGGTGTTCTGGATTCCGGGAAGGAAGGAGGCCACCGGGTGAATAGCGTGGGCTATACAGAATTCCCACAGGAGAATCGCCTCTTGACACAGGGGGCTGGAGCGGGCCCCGCCTTGCTTGTTTATGTAGTACTGGGCTGTGGTGTTGTCTGTCAGCACCGCTACACAGTGACCCCGTAATGTGTCCCGGAACGCCTGGCACGCGAGCCGGACGGCCCTCAGCTCCCTGACATTGATGTGGAGGCAGAGGTCTGACTCCGACCAGCGGCCCTGGGTCCTGAGTTCCCCTAGGTGAGCTCCCCACCCTAGTGACGAAGCGTCCGTCACCAGGGACATGGACGGGCTGGGGGGAAGGAAGGGGACCCCTTGGCACACATTGTCCTGGTCTTTCCACCAAGCCAGAGCGGATAGGGTCGCTCTGGGGATGGAGAGGAGGGCGTCCATACTGTCCCTTCTCGGTCTGTAGGCCACCGCGAGCCACGACTGCAGTGGGCGTAGCCGTAGTCTGGCGTGCTGTATGACATGAGTGCACGATGCCATGTGACCTAGCAGGCTGAGGAAGACCTTGACCGTAGTCATCGGACAGTTGCGTAGCTGTCTGATGGCCGACTGGATAGTGAGGAACCGAGGCTGGGGCAGGGATGCCCTTGCTACCGTGGAGTCTAGTAGGGCTCCTATGAACTCTATGTTCTGGGTAGGCTCCAGGGTGGACTTCTCCCTGTTGAGAAGGATTCCCAAGCGGTCGAACGTGCTGATAACGAGTCGCACGTGAGCTGACACTTGGTCCCTGGAGGTGCCTCGGATCAACCAATCGTCGAGGTACGGGTATAAGTGTACCCCGCGGCGCCGAAGGAATGCCGCTACTACCGCCATACACTTTGTGAACACCCTGGGTGCGGTGGACAGGCCAAAGGGTAGGACGGCAAACTGATAGTGTTCCCCCGCTACCAGGAAGCGGAGGTAACGTCTGTGTGAGGGTTTGATGCTCACATGAAAGTAAGCGTCCTTCATATCGAGGGCAGCGAACCAGTCTCCCGGATCCAGAGAGGGAATGATAGTGCCCAAGGTGGCCATGCAGAACTTGAACCTGATCATGTAGGTGTTGAGTTCGCGCAGGTCCAGGATGGGCCGGAGGCCCCCTTTCGCCTTGGGGATCAGGAAGTAGCGGGAGTAGAACCCCTTCCCCCTGAACTCCTGCGGTACGGGCTCGATGGCTCCCAGTGTGAGGAGCGACCTCACCTCCTGTACGAGGAGTTGCTCGTGAGAGGGGTCCCTGAAGAGGGACGAGGAGGGTGGGTGGGTGGGAGGAGTGGAGGAGAGCTGGAGCGAATATCCCACCTCCACCGTGCGGAGGACCCACTGGTCTGATGTAATGGCCGACCATGCACGGCGGAAGTAGGACAGACGGTCTCCAAAGGGAGGATCCAGGTTTATGATTGGTGAACTGCCCCCGGGCGCACCATCAAAAGTTGGGTTTGGGCCCCTGGGAAGGCTTAGAGCCTTGTTGTTTCCCGCCCTGCCTAGGCCCTTGCCGGCGGCGGTAAGGGCGGCTTCTCCTGAGGGAGGAGTCCTGGGGCGGGTGCGCAGGTGGGAAGAATTTCCTGCGTGGGGGGATGAAGGAACGCCTCTGCGGACCTGGGGTGTGCATGCCCAGGCCTTTGAGGGTTACCCCCCTGTCCTTGAGGGCCTGGAGACGGGCATCCGAATCCTCCGAGAAGAGGGACTGTCCCTCAAAGGGGAGGTCCTGGATTTTAAATTGCATGGCCGGGGCTAGGTTGGATGACGAGAGCCATGCTGCCCGGCGGAGGGCTATGCCCGAGGCCATTGTTCAGGCCGCAGAGTCGGCCGAGTCCAGGGCCGCTTGCAGGGCATGACGAGATATGTCCCTGCTTTGGAGCAATAGGGCCCTGAACTCCTGTTTGCCCTCCTGCGGGAGAGCAGTCTCAAATTTAGTAAGGGCCTCCACCGTGTCGAAATGGTGCCTACTCAGGAGTGCCTGATGGTTGGCGACTCTGAGTTGTAGGCCCCCGGAGGAATAAACTTTCCTGCCGAAGTGGTCCAACCTTTTGGCCTCTTTGGCCTTGGGGACCTGCGCCTCCTGCCCGTGGCGCTCCTTGTTATTAACAGAGTCCACCACCAGGGAGGAGGGCGTGGGGTGAACATACAAGTATTCATATCCCTTGGCTGGGACAAAATAGCGCTTCTCCACCCCACGAGCAGTGGGGGAGATAGAGGCGGGGGTTTTCCAAATTGCCGCCGTGTGGAGTCTAATAGTATTAATGAACGGCACTGCCACCCGTGCCGGAGTGCCCTTAGTTAACATGGTGGTGACCGGGTCGTCCACCACTGGGACCTCTTCCAAAGGCAGGTTCATGTTTTTAGCAACTGCCTGGAGGAGATGTTGGTAACTGGAGAGGTCCAAGGCGGGCGGGCTAGTTGATGAAGTGCCCGCCACTGCCTCTACCCCTACGGGGGAGGCGTAGGGACCCGGCTCCATAGGGCTACGTGCCGTGGAGGGCTGGACTGCCGATGATGGTCCTGCCAGCACGTCCACTGGACCCTCTGAGCTCACCGGGAACCCGGGTTCAGACTGGGTTTCCCGGGGCCGATCGTACCCCCATGCCGCCCACTCTGACCAAGCAGGGTTCTGGGTGACCTGGGCTGGTCCCGCCGAGCGAGGGGACCGCGTGCCGGCGGACTCTCGACGCTCCCGGTGCCGTGGGCTTCTCGACCGGTGCCGGGCGGTAAGGTGCCCATCCGAGGAGTTGTGGCTACCCGAACGGTGCCGCCTCGGGAAGTCTCGGTGCCGAGACGATGATCGGTACCGGGGGGACCTTCGGCGCCGCGACGGGGTCCGGTGCCGCTCTCTACACTCCCGGTGCCGTGGGCGTCTCGACCGGTACCGGGCGGTATGGTGCCCATCCGAGGAATCGTGGCTACCTGAACGGTGCCGCCTCGGGGAGTCTCGGTGCCGAGACGATGATCGGTACCGGGAGGACATTCGGCGCCGCGACGGGGTTCGGTGCCGAGACGACGAGCCGTGCCGGGACGCGGAGCGGCTTGTGGAGCGACGTCTCAGACGGTCTTGGCGCCAGCTGAGGGACCGGTGCCGGGAGTGCGACCGGTGCCGAGAGTACGACCGGCCCGTACCAGGGTGCCGGGACTCTGATCGGCGGCCAGAGCGCGAGTGGCGCGAACGGCCAGGAGGAGACCTTGAGCAGGGTCTCAACTCCTTGCGGCGCCGAGACTGCGACCGGAGCCGGGCGGGTGACCGTTGCCGGGAGTCTGGTCGGCGCCGCGAGATCGAGCGGTGTCCATGCCCTGCCGGGCTCCGACACGCGATCTCTGCCTCGGTCATGGGCGGCCTGCCCGTCGACCGGACTTGTTGCTGCGGGGCGTCCCCGGCAAGCAACCCTCTCGCAGCAGTACACGCCTCCATCGTGGAGGGAAGCTGCTGCGGAGTTGGCACCCCAAGTGGCAAGACCACTGGCACCGGACTCGACGGGGCCTTCTGCGGCGCCGGAGTCAGCGGTGCGGGTGCTGGCGGCTCTTCCTCAGGTCGGCTCCCCGGAGAAGGCTGAGGTCGCGAGACTGGTACCGACGGCTGGACGCGGTCCGGAGCGGGGCGAAGTTGGGCGCTCCTCTTCCGCTTGGTGCTGGGGGAGCGCGACCGGTGCCGAGGCTTGGCTCTCGGCGGTTTGGGTGCGGGGTCCGGTGCCGCACTCGAGTCCGGGGCCGCCTCCATCAGGACGTGCCGCAAGCGGGATTCCCTGTCTTTGCGGGTCCTGGGCTGAAGGTACTGCAGATCTAGGAAGAAACTGCCAAGTGCACTTACCAGGCACTTGAGAGGCACTTAGAGTGTGGGTGTCCCACAGGCGTAGGCTTCCCACACTCTAAGTGCTTGAATCCCGGAGCCTTGAAGACAGAGGCTCCGGCAGCAGGGAAAAACCCCTGCACTTGACTATTTACACTACAAAGACTATGTAAACTAACTAACAACAACTGCGAACAACGAACAATTAAGAGAACAATCGACTAGCTAGGAGATAAGGAGAACGCTGAAAAGCAGAGCTCCTCTTCCGACTACCAGCTCGAGCGGTAAAGAAGGAACTGAGGGCCAGACTGTGTCGCAGGGGTACTTATAGAGTGCCTCAGTGGCGCCACTCCAGGGGGCTCCCTGCTCACCCAGTCTGCAGCTAGGGGAAAATCTACCCGGCAACCAGGCCCGCAGCGCGTGCCTAACCTATAGTGGAATGCATGTGAGCAATCACTCGAAGAAGAAATGTAAGTACAGTATTTATTTTCCAATCAATTGATTTTATAATTACATGGTAAAAAGGAGAAAGTAAGCAATTTTTCAGTAATAGTGTGCCGTGACACTTTTGTATTTTTATGTCTGATTTTGTAAGCAAGTAGTTTTTAAGAGAGGTTACATTTGGGGATACACAGTACAAATCAGGCTCCTGAAAGGGGTACAGTAGTATGGAAAGGCTGAGACACTATTCTACGCCACATTGTGTTTTCCACACTCAGTGCTAAAAGGGTTACATTATCAATTCTCCCTTTTGTGGAATGTGCAATATGCAATTAATTAAAACCTCAGACAAGTGAAAGATAAACATGACAAACATGGGAATGAATGATAAAGGAGAATCAGAATGAGTCATCCTGGTGCACAGTTTGAAAACTGACAACTGGCCTAGCCTTACAGCAGAGCTAAAAGGGCAGAATGAGTACAAAGGGAACATTAGCACCAATGGCAAGTCTGAAATGGTGGGGGATAAAGATTAGATACCACTAGATTCCAGCCATCCAAATTGGTGGTGGCCATGTAACCAGCAATGCTAACCTTCCTATTGGCCAATGGACTTCATTGCTTCCTAAGCAGGAAGGCATTCTCTATTTGGTGGTTGTGATTACCTTGATAAGTGGAATGCAAACCTTCCCATTCTCCACTGTATTTCCATGGTGATTATAGGAGAAGTCCCGGGGCATGGTCTTTGCTTCTTGTCCCTGATGTCATTCCTATCCATCGCACACCTTCTAGAGTCCTTGGTTATGAGAAGGGTGGAGCAGCAGAGTCATAGGTATCATACACAATGAATATCTTGGATTTTTCCATACAGGATACCTGTCCTGAAGTCTTATCCCCACAGGGAAGTTACACTTTCCAGATGTGTTAGATGAATAGGTGTGATGCAAGGCCAGAAAGGGTTAAACATTCTGCAGGAAACATTACTCAAATTCAACACTTAAAGACATATGGGGAGATAAAGTTTCTGTTTTTGTATTTTGTATTTTGGTAGTGGTCAACAATGTAATCAACAGTTCCTATCTATACTGTATTCTATTAATTCAGAGATCAAAAGAACATCCTAGTATTTAAATGAATCGTAAACACGGGATATTGTTGTATCCATCTCTCTTGCAGTGTATATCAAATCACCTGTGAATGGTGGAAAAACAGGCACTTGCCTTATGTTAATCAGTGTGAAGAATTAATGATGATGCTTAAGAAATGAGGACCTACTGTTCCCTGCGGGACTCCAACCTGTCAAAGAAGATATTTGGGTCCCAACCTGTATGAAAGATGTTTGGGTCCCAATCCTTTTAATCTCAGATCTGCTTAAGCTTCATCAGGGGAAGTTTGAGTCACCAGTTTGGGGTCCCAGTTAAACTGGAACACCCTGTATAGGGATATTGGACATTGGACTATGGCCTAAATTCTAAAATAACTCTTTTAAAACTCTTTGCAACTACAAAGCTCACCATCTCCGCTATGAATCTGAACCTCAAGAATTGAACTCATGTCTGTATGTATATTAATCATCAGTAATCTTCATCATTCTTGACGTGGGTATGTAGGTGGAGGTCTGAGAGTGGGTTACTTTAAGGGAACTGTGTTGTTGGCTTCTGGACAACCAGTAAGGTAATAATAAAGAAGCGGTTTTGTGCCAGCTTGGCAAATCTAAGTATTGAAATATCCACCAGCTTTGGTATTTGTCTGTCCCATTCTTTGTAGGTCACTCACCCTAATTGAGTGACTATCTCCCCCCAGGACCCAGGTCACAATAGGCATTAATAGAAAAAAGAGAGAGAGAGAGAAGATGTGGTTTGCAGCCTTCAGTCCTGATGCAACTGAGATAGTAATGGAATTCCTTTTTCCTTACAGATTTGAGGAAAGCCAGTTGTTAGGGCCGATGGCCCATACTCTCAGTACAAGAGGTGGGTGGCTTACAAATTCCTGTGACTGCGACTGGCCATGTGACTCTTGAGCATCTCAGTTTCATTTGCTGAGATGGGAGGTCACGTATATGTATAGGAGAGAGAGGAACTTGCAAGAATGACCTAGGTGCTGCCACCCAGACATTTGCTGCTAGATGTTGTTAGGCCAGTTCCACTATCTTCCCTTTTAATCAGTGCATGCCTATTTCCCCTCTGCTGGTCCGGGGCAATAGGAATTCATTATTTGTTAAGGTGGAGACAAAACTGGCAAAATTCAAGCTGCTTCTACTTAAACTGAAGGAGTCCAGCAACAATAAGGAGAGAGTCAGGAAAATCTGGCAATAACAAAAAGGCCTGTATAAGATTGGGGGGGAGAGGGGGGGGAGGATCTGGTTTAAGGTTCACCAAATGCTTAGAGTTGCAGAGTGAAAATATTCTCTAATGAAAGGAAAAGAAACTTTCTTAAATCCTGTGTTCACACTGATAAAAGCCAGGTGCTGGTATAGTAAACATTATGACCCTAGAAGTGGGAACAGAAATATTGTCAATTGAAATTATGATGTTTCATTAAACCATAAAGGTGTTTAATTTTCCACTACTACTGGATTTTGTTTTTTTGTCATTTCACTGAATCATCTGAAAGCCTTGTAACCTTGAAAGGAGACGTTACAGTATAATAATGTCTTTAATACTTTATCATATTTCAAAAATAGATTAGAAAATGGCCCTAAACCATGGAATTTATTTAAAGAGCTGCTTCCTCCAATGTGATTGGTAAGTGGCTGGGGGCAGCATTTCAAATCTCTTTCCCATTAGTCACCTGATTAGATTATTTATAGAAGAACATAGCAATTTGTTAATGTAATTCTATCTACCCTCTTTATTGAATTAACACTCATTCAGGTAGATTGTGATCACAGTAGCATCAGTGTACAAGAGTATCAGAAATCTCTTCACATACTCTGGTTATATGTCAGTACAACTGAAGTCCGAATATGGCATTTAAATCATCATTTTAAGAGAATCACATTAATACCCCTTTTAGTCTGGGGTTAGAAACCTGGATATTTTATCTAGGACAAAAGGAAAATCAGTAAGTGCCGAAGACTTCAAAGTCCAGATCTCAAAGGGAATTTTACTTTTGTTTTGTAGCTTTCGCAAGTAGTTCTGCTCTTCCAAATGTGCAATGCCTCCAAAGACCATGCTGGGCTGTTGATGGAGGGAAGGTACACTGGTACTTTTTTAAACACACTTTTTACCTCTGACTGTCTAGTTAGTACATAAGCAGCAGTTAACACTCTCTATCGCTCATCAGACTTCCCACAGAGGGAGGCAGAGAAAGGTATTTAGAAGTTAAAGTCACAATTTCAATACATCCCAAGTGATGCCTTTTCCTCTAGCTTCTATGGACAACATATCTTAATGTGCTAATTTCCTTCCCGCAATTTTCCATTTAGACATTAATATTTACCATTGAAATTGATTATAGGAGACACAGAAAATCAATCTACAATCAAATATCTGAATTTCTCCAGTGGAAGGCATATTCAGTCAGATCCATGATTTTGAGACAAATTTAGGCATCAGAATGATAATTATTTAATCTGTATTAACAGTGAAGACATTCTGCTACTCTAGGTAAGATGACTGAAAACAAAGCAGTTAATTTGGCATCAAGTGAAACAGATGTTGAACTATCTATTCTATGTATTTTTTTGTTTAGCGGTTTTTGAATATGTAACCAAAGGGTATAAAAAGGGCATACTTTTGTTTTTGGGCCTCAAAGCAATGAATCTATATATATAAAAGTCAAATGGTGTATGCGTGTATGTATGTGCGCTTACTCCTTCCACACCGTTTGAGCTAGAGACTTGAAATTTGGTACAGTTAGAGGTCTTAGGGTCCTAATCAGGGTAAGAGTCGAAAGTTTTTCAAATCTCACCTCTGATGCCTCCCAGGGGTGAAATTCTTTAAAGCCCATTCACATCAGCTGGGCAGCTGCTGTTCTCTGTGACATAGTTATGATGTCATAATACCCCCTCCAACGGACCCTGCATTCGCTCATTCTCTGCCCCCTCCCCCCTCCAATGGACCCCACACTCGCTCAGCTCTCTTCCCCGTCCCCCCTCCAACGGACCCCGCACTCGCTCAGCTCTCTGCCCCCTCCCCACCTCCGACGGACCCGAGTTGGGTTTGGTCGGAGGGTAAGTGAGGTAGGGGTGTCGGGTTTGGTCCGGGGGTGAGGTGGGGGTGTCGGGTTTGGTCGGGGGTAAGTGAGCCGGGGGTGTTGGGTTTGGTCTGGGGGGGTGGGAAGGTGTCTGGGTGGGTGAGGGGGGGGTGTTGGTCAGGGGGTGTTGGGTTTGGTGGGGGGGTAAGGTGGGGGTGTTGGGTTTGTTTGGGGGGGTAAGGAGGGGGGTCGGGGTTGGTCGAGGGGTAAGTGAGGTGTGGGTGTCGGGTTTGTTTGTTGTGGTAGGTAGGGGTGTCGGGTTTGGTTGGGGGGGAAAGTGAGGTGGGTGTGTCAGGTTTGGTCTATGGGGGGTGAGGTGTGGGTGTTAGTCAGGGGGTGTTGGTAGGGGGTTGATGTGGGGGTGTTGGGTTTGGGTGGAGGGGTGAAAATGTGAGTCGGGGTTGGTCGAGGGGTGAAAATGTGAGTCGGGGTTGGTCGAGGGGTAAGTGAGGTGGGGGTGTCGGGTTTGGTCGGGGGGTGAGGTGGGGGTGTCAGGTTTGTTCTCTGCCCCCTCCCTCCTCCAACGGACCCCGCACTCGCTCAGCTCTCTGGTCCCTCCCCACCTCCAACGGACCCGAGCAACGCCGGGTATTTTCGCTAGTACTTAATATATGTCTGGACAGCAAAACCATTCAGAAAGAATCACCATCCTCTATAGCTGGGATGAGAGTGATAATTTAGGTGCTATTCTACTTGTTCAGAGTTTTGCCAAACCCAACATAAAGAATCAAAGAGGCAAACACGTCTGTTTTTGTTGCTTTCATATCTGAGAACCACATTTAATGGAATATGGAAACAGATACAGAAGAGAAGGCGATTTCACACCATTAGCAAATGGAAGAGTTTGAACTTTTAAGTTTGTAGCGTTAATCCCCTCTATGGGGTTTCTGACATCCTACAGGCAATCCACAGTGTGTGTTTATGCCTTTTCTGTCTTTACAGAAATAGAAAGTCATTAAATATACCCAAGTGGGAAATGAGCAGCAGTAAACAGGGAAGATGACGACGACTAAAAGCACTAAAATACTGATTAAACAGAAAAATGGAAATAAATCTATGTTTATTAATATTTATCTATGGCTCAGTCATGTAAAGTGATGATCTATGGTTCATTCATTTAAAGTGATTGTTTCTACAATGTACATTATCAAAAATTTGCTGAAATGGAACCACCCCAATTAAAACATTCAATAAGGGAAGATACCTTAGAAAACCATCAAAACAGCGACACTGATATCAGCTACCAGTGGAGTTCTTCCTTCTCTAAAGTTTTATGCAGAAGACAAGCATTGATTGTGAATGATGGCACATAATATTTTAAACATACAACCTCAAAGAACATCCATAAATGTTTAAAGTAATATGTTGTGTACTGTTAATCTGTGCTATTAAAAAGCACCTTTGTTACACTGTAAAGGGGGCCACAGCGATGCACTGGTAAAAATGTGTAAAGCATTTTTAAATACAGTGTTTAGATGATATACATTGGAGCCAAAACTGTCCAGCCCATTTAAGTTTGCTTTATACCGTTCTGGAAACACAAAGCAGATTTAAAGCTTGCAGTGACCAACTAAGGAGTCCTCTTGAGTAAAGGACTCCGCCAACAGCACAGAGCTGGCATAGCTGCTCTATGTCACCATTTGCAGACCACAGAGTCAAGGGAAAGGGGTGTGTCACCAAAATGTCCTCAATCCCTGGCTGTTGCAAGAGTTCCTTGGGGGTTGCTTTAGCCAGATGCAATATGGAACAGTAGTGTGATTTTTCTATTTAGATAATTTGCCAGTAAAATCATTTTTTGTCTTCCTCAAAAGTCCACCCATTCCCATCCATGGTGACAGATTATTCGGTACATCTCGTTCCCAAATCCTGTTTGGGATGACTAATGTATTTTGTCCTCCCCAACTCTGCACAAATTGTTTTGTGAGCAGGCCATCTTCTCTTTAAGCAGACCCTTTGCAAAACTGTGTGCATAACCATTACTGGTCCTTGTTTGATCCTTCTGTCTCCCAACCTGCAGGGTTGAGAATAAAATCTGGGTATGTTAGCAAGGCAAACCTAAATTGTTTACCGTGCTCCAGCAATACAATTTATTCCTACAAGAATTACCTAAAGATTAAAAACTAATACCAAACTGCACATATACTCAGCGATCGCTGGCCATCTCAATTACCAAATCAATCTCTTAATTTCATGAACTGGAAAAGAACATTTCATTAAATAGGTTTACCGGATGCAATTAGCAGTTTATCTCCTAGTGAGCAGCTAATTCTTAATCATGTAACTATGCAAAATGCCTTAGGAAAGGTAAAAAACTAAGCAATCCAATTAGTTTATACAGCAGATCGTTTAGACTTAATGCAGGATCTTTTTAAATATTCACTTGTAGGGAATTAGAATTATAAACAAAGCCTATGAAAATTTGGAAAAAAAACAGTATAATGCATGGCAATTTAAAACACATAAATGTGCAAAAGAATCTAATGGAGCTTATCACTTTAGGGGGGTTTGTTCCATTGCTGGTATGGCCACATAACTATCAATCAGACTTCAAAACTATCTATCCCCACTCCACTACATATGTTCATTTATGTAACTTTTCATTTTATATTTTTCTTCTGAAAAAATGGATCACAATTTACATTTTGTATATTTTGTGTGTAAATACATCTTAAATATAGGCAGGTCTGAGCATCAAATAGATTAACAGTATTTTTAAAAAAGCTATAAGCATCAAAATAGAGGCAGTGTTGAAGGAAAAAGTCAACAGAAACATAATAAAGTCAGGCATTATTTCATCCTGCACAAACAATGGTAAACATCTACCATCAATAAAGTTGACTCCAGGGATCTACTAACATTGTACTGATGGAAAATTAATGGGCCATATATAGACCTCTCAACTGTAAAGGCTAAGACATCAATGCAAAATGTCTTCATTTTACAAACAAGACAGATCACGCAAACTGAAGCATGTCGCAGTACAATCTTTGGCAGACAAGACCTTTGTGTGTGTGGGGGGGGGGGGGTTGTTTGTTTTTTAATATGCATGAAATGTTTTAACCAAGATGTTACAGGTACTTTTCATTGAAATGCCACGAGACCAAATATTTGACAACATGCAAAAAATTATACTTTCCCAAAAGGAACATGAATGTAAACCATTGTGTATAAGAAAGAGCAACAATCTCTGATCAGAGATTACACAAAACAATAAAACACACCTATAAAAATCAATCCCAGCCGTTTACACACTTTTAAGTAAAACTCTCATTCTGTAGCAAGGGATGGGCCTCTTTCTCCTCAGCCTCTCAGGACATTCATGCAGAATCCAGGCAATATAGTGATCCAGCATCCCACTTTGGGGGGTAGAGGGGGTCGCTAAGCATGCCCAGCATCATTCCTTGAATGGAAGAGGATGTGGCCAGATGTCTAAGGAACATTCAGTCCCCCTTCCCTTGACAATCCTGCTGGGTACCTATTGATCACTTCCAACCCAGACAGAAAAAGCACTGGGTGGCGGAGGTAGGAAGGAAGGAATGGGAGAGTGGGAAAAGGAAACACACATTTACCAATACCGTAGAAAATAACTATCCATAGGAAATATCATTGCAGCAGTTGGTAAGGGTTAACTTTATAATGGTGACACTGGAATACGGGATTACATTATGAAGCTAGCATTTTTACATGGCTTCTTTAAATGCCATTCATCATTTTCCATGTAATTAACAGCAAATCAATACCAGAAACTAATTTATCACTGGTAGAAAGATGTCCCGTTTTTTGGGGGTTTTTTTTTTGACTGATTGACATGCACTAACAAGTTAAATTATGTCAAATTATCTGAAGTCAATGGCCATTTGCACTAGTCCTACAAAGGTAAAGAAGTCGGAATCCATATCCATTCTCTACCAGGTAAAATCCAGTAATGACTAACGGAGTTAGACACAATTTAACTTTTGCTAAAAATGTAAGGGGTATTCAGAATTTTTTTTTTTTCAACTTGCTTTGTAACAGGGATTGGCAACCTTGGCACAAGGCCCCCCAGGGTAAGCATCCTTGGCGGGCCTGGCCAGTTTGTTTACCTGCCACGTCAGAGGTTCGGCCGATTACGGCTCCCACTGGCCACGGTTCGCCACTCTGGTCCAATGGGGGCTGCGGGAAGTGGCGCAGTGCTGGCCCTGCTTCCCACAGCCCCCATTGGACCGAAACGACAAACTGCGGCCAGTGGGAGCCGCGATCAGCCGAACCTGAGGATACAGCAGATAAACAAACCAGCTGGGCCCACCAAGGGTGCTTACCCTGGGGGACCACATGCCAAGGTTGCCGATCCCTGCTTTATAAGTACAGGGTTTTTTTAAATGCTTTCCATCTACAAAGTCTACAGGTCTGGTTTTAGTCTCACTTACACCAGTTGCACATGGGTGAAATTCCATTGACCTCCAAGGGGTTACTTCTGATTTTGACCTGTGTCTACACTAAAAAGTTAGGTTGACCCAGCTACATTACTCAGAGGTGTGAAAAAGTCACACCCCTGAGAGAGACAGTTAACCAACCTAACTCCTGGTATAGACCGTGCTAGGTCGAAGGGAGAATTCTGCTGCTTCTCGGAAAGGGGAATTACCAGGGGCTTGGCTACACTTGCAGCTATAGAGCGATTTGGGTTAAACCAGTCTTTGGAGAGCACTCTAGGGAAAGCACTCCAGTCTGTCCACACTGTCAGCTGCAAGTGCTCTGGCGTGGCCACATTTGCTGCACTTGCAGCAGCATTGGGAGCGGTGCATTATGGGTAGCTATCCCAGCGTTCAAGTGGCTGTAATGTGCTTTTCAAATGATGGAGTGGGGTGGAGTGTGTTGTTTGTATGTGGAGGGGGAGAGAGCGTGGATTTTTGGAGTGCGGAGATTGTGTCAGCACGCAATCTTGTAAGTTCAGACCTCCTGCCTCTCACTCACTCACTCGGAAAATGTTTGCCTGGTTGCAGATGAGCTGCCACTGTCTGAAAGAGAGCTCTGAAAAAGCACTTCTGCATTCCTCCAGATGAGTTCAAAACAAAGGGAAGAGAGGCCACTTGGCTTAAGGAGATTAGGGGGCGTTTCTGGAGGTCACTCCGAGCGCAGTATCGTTACTACCTGTTTACGCTGAAGCTGCAACGTCTCACTCAATACGCAACAGCTGTTAATCCTCTTGCAAGGTGGAGCACCAGGAGCGCTCCAGCCAGAGAGTCAGAGCTCTCTATGTGCCTTGCCAGTGTGGATGGGCAGTAAGGTAGAGCGCTCTGGGAGGCTTTATTGCGGTATAAAGTGCCAGTGTAGCCAAGCCCCTATTCTGACAGGAGATCCCCACCCCGCCGGTGAAGGTTGTGTCTACATTGAAGCACTACAGTGGCACAGCTGCACTGCAGCATTTGTAGCATTTCAAGTGTAGACAAGCCCTTCCTCTGGTATAAAATGAGAGGCAAATCTGACAAATTAGGACATTTTGTTAAGCATTCGAAAGATAGGAAATGACAAAGCTACATGTCCCAAGTTTCTCTTCCCTTTGAATCGCTTCAGGTTAGTCATCCTTGGGTTGTGCCTCTTATGTCAAATGTGCATTGGCGTATGGCTGGAGTAAATGTTGTGACCTAAACATCCCTATGCCCAGCAATCCCAGGCTGCCCTAGCACTCCCTGAGCCGGTCACTGCCAGTATAAAACAGAACTTCCTTTGGCCGCTCTTACCTGTGCAAGCCTGATGCACAGCTGTCCCGGATCTTCTGCGGCCCTCTTTTGACTTATGCCAAGGGCTTCTTAGCTGAAGGTAAAGATCAGGGCTGAGGTTGTTAGTGTAAGGGGAAGTTACTCACCTTGCAGTAACTGAAGTTCTTCGAGATGTGTGTCCCGGTGGGTGCTCCACTCTAGGCGCTGGGATGCACCGACACCTACAGTAGAGCACCCGCAGGGACAGCACTCGAAGAAGAACCTTAACTCTGCTCCTAAGTATGCTTCACAATACAGCCTTCAATTACATGATCTTATATTATTAAATAATACAACATACAGGTTTTTCCACAATTGTATATATTTGTATTTTAAAACAGGAGGTGGTGATTTTTTGCAGGTGAGTATCCCACCTGGTACAGGCTGATTTGACTGGAGGAGAACAAGAACCAAATATTCCAGCAATTATTCACACTCTCAGCCTATTGTTCTCACAGGAGAGTTTAGCTACTCCTATCTATTCAATTACTCACATCACATAAAAGAGGCTGAAGGAACTGGGATTGTTTAGTCTACAGAAGAGAAGACTGAGGGGAGATTTGATAACTGCTTTCAACTACCTGAAAGTGGGTTTCAAACAGGATGGATCTAGACTGTTCTCAGTGGTACCAGATGACAGAATTAGGAGTAATGGTCTCAAGTTGCAGTGGGGGAGGTTTAGGTTGGATATTAGGAAAAACTTTTTCACTAGGAGGGTGGTGAAGCACTGGAATGGGTTACATAGGGAGATGGTGGAATCTCCTGCCTAACTGGGATGATTTAGTTGGGGTTGGTCCTGCTTTGAGCAGGGGGTTGGACTAGATGACCTCCTGAGCTCCCTTCCAATCCTGATATTCTATGAGTCTATGAGAGAGATTGCTGTTACACAGAAGACAGCTTTTTGATACAAGATGTGGAAACTCCAACAAGAGGATGTCCAACCATCTTAGCTATACCAAAAGAGAGGAACTAACAGAGAATGTCAAAACAAAAGGGAAACTTGGAGCAAGTGATTACAAAGTGTATATCTTCCTGGAAATCCTCAGTGCAAACGTTGAAAATATATATAATATATAAAAATATATATAATAAATTTAAAATACTCATTCCATTAAAGCATAAGAACTGAACAATCCTTGGCATATTAAAACACATTAACACAGAAGTGTTGTAAATAAAACTGAAACACCTTTTGTTACAGTTTCATTATCTAGAAGACTCTGCCTGCAAGAAAAATTTATCACCTTGATTTTGCAAGTAATTGTGTCTGCAGTTCTAAGCTTAGAGGAATAGCTAAGGAAAAATGATTTTGTGGTTAAAGTCTTGGCTACACTACCTCACAATTATATTTGTATATTTTGCATGAACAGCAATCATCAATAATGGAAGGAGATTTGTACAATTCCATATATTAATCACTTTCTCTGTCCAGTTCATTTCAATACATTGTACTGCGATACGTTTATTGTGTAATACCTTGCATTTGGATTCCGATCATGATGATCAGTTCACATCTGAGTTTGCCAGTGTTTTTACAAATGTTAAGGTTTTTCAGTTATCTGCTTGGGCTGAGAGTTGCTTGCTATGTTTTTTCTTTTTTGCAGTGTACTTTCTTTTGATAGTAAAAAACTGAACTCAAGCGATTTGTCAAAAAGAAAAGTGGAAAGTAAAAGGTTTCTTCTCTGCTTGGTGTGCAGGGAGTTCCGTATATAAATATGTATTTCAGAAGCCAATCACAGGGGCCAGGTCCGTGGCAAAATAGTCTGCACATGCGTGGAGGATGCTAGGGATCACAGTCAAAAATATAACATTTCTGCAGCTTAATAGGAACTTGTGGATATTCAGCTGGGAACAGCAGAAAGGATAAGAGTATGTCAGACGGAAAGAAAGAATAACAAAGAGATAAAAGAGAAGGCAGATGCCAAAGGGGAAAAAAGGAAGTTACAGAAAAGAATCATAGAACCCCAGAATTACACAGATGAAGTGGGAGTAGGTGGTTTACTCTGGGGAGCAGATACTATAGAAGAGAAGGAAGTAAAAAGATCAGGTGAAAAAACATAGTGGCTGGTAACTCTGATACAAAGAAAGCACTAGCTTTAGGGTTTTGTGGTTTTTTTAAAAAAATCCAGCCGTTATGCATAATAACTGTACCAGCTGGTAATTTTTCAGATCTTCGGTTTCCCTGGTTTTAGGATGGTGAGACCTTTGCCTGTTGCCATCCCTTCTATGTTTGGCCAGAGCACGCATGCTGGTAAAGAAGCACATCAGCCAGTCATGGCCACGCTGACTTAGGTTTTTCAGAAATTCTGGGAAGATGCGTCTAAACCTGCAGCCTTCCAGGTTTGGTGAGTTTTATGGCCTTTTCCACTTCTTTTCTAGTGAACGGATTTGATAGATTTGATGTGACTGTTATTCAATGTGATTCGATGCAATCCAAGAGTCCACTATCAGCTCACAACTTTAAGCAAAAAAATATTTTTAAAATAGATCATAGAATTACAGGACTGGAAGGGAGGACCTTGACAGGTCATCTAGTCCAGTCCCCTGCACTCGTGGCAGAACTAAGTATTAGCTGGACCATCCCCAACAGGTATTTGTCTAATCTGCTCTTAAAAATCCTCAATTATGGAGATTCCACAACCTTCTTAGGCTATTTATTCCAGTACTTAACCACCCTGCCAGTTAGGAAGTTTTCCCTAATGTCTAACCTAATGACCCTTGCTACAATTTAAGCCCATTGCTTCTTGTGCTATCCTCACAGGTTAAGAGAAACAATCCGTCTCCCTACTCCTTTTAACAACCTTTTAGGTACTTGAAAATTGTTATGTCCCTCCCCCCCCCAATCTAAACATGATTTCATATATTACTTTGTTAGATGTGCCAACAATGCCCCTCTGCCATGTACATTGGCCAAACTGGACAGTCTACGCAAAATAATACATGGACACAAATCTGACATCAGGAATCATAACATTCAAAAACCAGTAGGAGAACACTTTAATCTTTCTGGTCACTCAGTAACAGACGTAAAAGTGACAATTCTTCAATAAAAAACTTCAAAAACAATGAGAAACTGCTGAACTGGAATTAATCTGCACACTGGATACCATTAAATTAGGTTTGAATAAAGACTGGGAGTGGCTGGGTTATTAAACAAACTGCAATCTATTGCCCCATGTTAAGTATTCCCCTAATGTTACTCTCACCTTTTTGTCAACTGTTGGAAATGGGTCATCCTGATTATCATTACAAAAGCTTTTCTTTTCTCCTGCTGATAATACGATGAAGTGGGTTCTAGCCCATGAAAGCTTATGCACAAATAAATTTGTTAGTCTCTAAGGTGCCACAAGTACTCCTCATTCTTTTTGTGGATACAAACTAACACGGCTACTACTCTTTTTGTGTCTTCATGCATGTGCATCTTACACACACATGCTACACAGACTTCAATAAACATTTATAAAATTCAAATTTAAAAATGATTCTCTGAAACAACTCCAAGTACACCATGTGTCTCTCTTTATGAACATAAGACATTAAGCAGTATTCCATGCTACACACTGAGTCCTGAAAGAACATAAAATCAGCCCAAGCCAAAGTAGTAACATGGCAATTAACATGGATTAAAATCTACCCAAAATGTTAATAAATTACAGTTTGTAGTTTTCAAAAGTCATATCCTTATTTTCATGACTAAAGTATAAAGATGATTTACATTCTTGGTGAAAAAAGATTCTCAAGGAAAACTGGCTGTTTCTGAAGCTGAACGCTACTTTGCTTCTGTATAAAAAAAAACGACAATTGGGGTCTGAGTTATTTTTTAAGTTTTGCAAACATGATCTACAGTAACAGATTAACCATGACTGGAGTCAAGGACTAAATGCTCAACTACAGCAAGCTGTCAATTTACTCAATTAAGAAATGCTCGAAATTATATTAGTGGCAGTGCGACACTAAAAAAATCTTTCAGTTGGTCAATGACGGGGTGAGCATATATGCACTGTACCTCATGGGAATCCCTAGTTGCCTCTTTAGAGCAGTTTTCCAGTTCCCGGCTGGAAAAGAAGTAGAGACTATGGTCCCAAATGTAGAACACTGTCTGAGAAAAGTACTGTGAAAGTAAGTTTATTAGAAGAGGAACCGTGAAATGTGCATACAAAATGAGCTGCCATGAGCCCAACTGAGAGTTTTGTGAGAACATCTGTATATTTTCACCCCTAAAGATTCAGGAATACATTAGTGCAGTGTTTCTTCCTGATACCAGGGACCAGCTTAATGCCTTCCTAAACTGTCAGGGAGATCTCAGGGACCAGTACCAGTCCATGGACGGGTAATGTTAAAAAAAGCACGTTTTATTTATTTAAAAAGCTCAACAAAATATTTAAATAGCAAATGCATCTCTTTTTGCTCTTGTATTCTACAATTCTTATTTTTCTTATCTCCCTACCACTTTGTCACTCCTTGAGCTCTTTTGTCCATTTTAGGAAATGATGATGCAAGGTACTAAATACCCTTAACACATTTAGATTATGTCTACCGTGCACACTAAGCCCACGCTCTGACTCAGGTTTCAGCCCAAACCACCTTTCTGTTCATGTACAAATCAGTCTGGCCTTGTCTACACTACCGGCTGGATCGACGTGTGGAGATCGATCTATTGGGGATTGATTTATTGCGTCTCGTCAGGACACGATAAATCGATCCCCAGAGGCACTCCCGTCGACTCTGGAACTCCAGCTCGCCAAAAGGCACAAGGCAGTGTCGATGGGGGAGCCTGCTGTCGACCACTGCCGCCATGAGGACAGCAGGTAAGTCGGCCTAAGGTGTGTTGACTTCAGCTACGGTATTCACATAGCTGATGTTGCATATCTTAGGTCAACCCTTCCCGCTAGTGTAGACCAGGCCTCTGACTCGGGTCAGCAAGCACTCCGGTCTCAGATCCTAGGACTCTGCTAGGGGAACTGGTCAGAGTCCAGTTCCATTATGATTTGGGTCCAAACCTTGCCATTCTGCAGTGTGGATGCAGGTTAAGCCAGAGACCCAAGTCAGTAGGTCTGCATAGAACAATACAGATGTCATAGCACAGTTGTGAGATCAGGCCCAGCAATTGTTAACCCAAAGCATCCCCAAGCCCACATCCCACAGACCCAGGCTTAATGTCTAGTGTAGACATATCTTTACAGTACAGCTCTGGAAGCAACTTAACACCAACTACTCCCAGTAGAAGTATAGGGAAAGAAACAGTATCTGTATACAGCTTTCAGCTGAAGCAGTTGGAAATTTAATGGAGGAAATAAAAAGAGAAACAAACAGTTTAAATAGATTTTTGATAGCTGTACTCTAAAGCCAAGGCTACGAGGCTCACAAAATCACAGTCCATGCAGTTGTACTAAAATACCAAACCAGTTACAATCTTGGTCAGCACGAGAGACAGAGTGGGGGGAGGGGAAGATGTGTGGGAAGGCAAAGGTTACTTTGGAGTGTTTTAAAGGCAGGGCCGGCGACAGGGTGGTACAACGGTTACAGCTGTACTGGGCCCCGGACTTCAGGGGGGACCCCTGAAGTCCGGGGCCCGGTACAGCTGTAACCGTTGTCGCTGGGGCTGTGAGCGAGGCGCGGCTCGGGCAGCCGCTGCCGCGCTCACCAGCCCCCTCCCCCGGCACCCAGCAGCCAGCGGCCGCAGCACATGCGGGGGTTGGGGCCCGCAGGAGGTAGGAGACAGGCCGCGGGAGATCGCCGGGGGGAGGGCCGCGGGAGATCGCCGGAGGGCTGCGGGAGATCGCCGGAGGGCTGCAGGAGATCGCCGGGGGGGGGGAGGGCCGCGGGAGATCGCCGGGAGGGCCGCGGGAGATCGCCGGGGGAGGGGGGGAGGGCCGCGGGAGATCGCGGGGGGGGAGGGCCGCGGGAGATCGCCGGGGGGGGGAGGGCCGCGGGAGATCGCCAGGAGGGCCACGGGAGATCGCGGGGGGGGGGAGGATCGCGGGAGGGGGGAGGGCCGCGGGAGATCGCCGGGGAGGGCCGCGGGAGATCGCGGGGGGGAGGGCCGCGGGAGATCGGCCGGGGGGGGCCGCGGGAGGTAGGAGACCGGCGGAGGGGGGGCCCTCGGGCCGCGGGAGATCGGCCGGGGGGGGCCGCGGGAGGTAGGAGACCGGCAGAGGGGGGGGGGCCTCGGGCGGCGGGAGATCGGCCGGGGGGTCCGCGGGAGGCAGGAGACCGGCCGGGGGGGCCGCGGGACATCGGCCGGGGGGGGGGGCCGCGGGAGGTAGGAGACCAGCAGAGGGTGGGCCCTCGGGTGGTGGGAGATCGGCCGGGGGGGGGGGCCGCGGGAGGCAGGAGACGGGGGGGGAGCGCAGGCGGCGGGAGACTGACCGGGGGCGGGGGGGCATGGGCGGCGGGAGATCGGCGGGGGGAGCCGCGGGCGGCGGGAGACTGGCAGGGGGGGCCCCGCGGGCGGCGGGAGACTGGCGGGGCCCCAAAATTCCTGTCGCCGGCTCTGTTTAAAGGTAACATGCATGTACTTCAAGACAGTTCTTCTGAGAAGAGGCACTATGTCCTACCCCAGCATGCTCTAGCCCCAATGCAGCAAGATACTTAAGGCCATACCTAACGTTAAGATCACAGTAGTTCCGTTAAATACAATTTACCAGCTTGGCTCAGTCTTTGTTGATAATTTAATTAGGGCATGTCTACACTACAGACTTAAATCGATCTATGTGAGGTTGACTTACAGCCACCACAGTAGCCACTTCCTCTTTCTGTTGATGGTGTTGTACATCTTCACCACGAGTGCTTCTGCTGACTGAAGAAAGGCAGTTGGGGGAGTGGAGAGGAGGGTGCAGCTCCCCACGAGGAGGCCCGCTCCCCCTCCCCCCCCCCCGACTTCTCGCCTCCCCATTCCCTGCCGCGGGCGGGGCCAGCTGCCCAAGCTTCTCACCTCCCTGCCAGGAGCAGGGTGCAGCAGCCTGGCCTTCTCAGCTCCCTTAGTGGGAGCCAGACGGACACAGCCCAGCTGGGAGCAGGGAGCTGGAGGAATTCAGGCACTAGCTTTAGTGTCCATTTCAGGGCTCCAGCCGATGTAAGTAACGCAGGGTCTACAGAGACACTGTGTTTTCCGGAGTGCACCAACGTAAGCCCTACGCCTCCCAGGAAAGTGGAGTTATGATGTTGGTGTAGTATAGGGCACTTACATCGGCGGAACAAGGCTGTTGGGTGTACAGTGACATAATTAGGTCAATGTAAGCTGCTTTACGCAGGCCTAACTGTGTAATGTAGACCAGCCCTAAGTATAACAGGGCGATTCACATGTTTAAAATGAGGAATTTGCATAGGTGCTTTGCTGAATGAGGGCCTATGTCCCTTCTCATCAATTAATCAAACTACTGTACTTCTTTAACTCATAGGTGTTTTGCAGACTCAAACAGGGTCTTTCCTATTGACTATTATGACTCACTATTCTGTTACTAAAAATATCTCAACATACTTTCAAATGCCAAAAATTTATGAACAATTTACCAGTTCTCACTGCTTCAGATAACTGCTGTCAACTGAGGATGAATATATCTGCCAGCCAAATTGATAGTACATTATCAACACACCACAGAAAATGTTCTTGCTTGTTGCTAGGGATGGTATTCTATTGTGCAGCATTACTTTGCCTCGTGTGATTAGATATGACATGTCAGAACATTTAAAGGTGTTAGAAACTAATATATTTCTCCCATATCAAGTAGAAGTTTAGCAGGTTGGCTTATCTGCTGTAAAACTGAGTTACATATTCTTTTTTTTTTTTTTACCTTGGCCCAATCTCTGCTGTGTCTGATTATACCCATTTCTGCATGTTCAGGAGCATGTGCCTCTCTAAGATAGAGATAAATAGAGTCCAAATTAGATTTAGACTGACATGCTATGTGGCTACATTGATATGGAATGTTAAATTCCAGGTCCAGTTATAAAAACTTCTCAGTCCTAGTTAATCTACTGCAGCACAGAGATTTTTTTCCCCAGAAGAGCCAACAAACCAGAAGCTACATTTAAACAATTCATTTTTCTGTTAAAAATAAAACTCATCAAAAGAAACTCTGATAATTAGATTTCTTGTTAAGATCGCATTATCAGCCTTTCACTGTCACTGGGATACGGGTGAAATATCAAATCAAAGCATATTAGTGTACTGATTATATCAGTCCTACACAACTACTACACTGCAAACCGTTTGTGGACAGTTGCATATTTTATGCTAATTTAAATGTCTTCTAGACCAGGGACCTTTTTCTACCATTCTGACCTAACCTTCAATATGCTGACCAAAGCATTTTTGAGGTGTTGGGGGGATAAGAGGCTGATTGCTAAAGGGCAGGAAAGTGGTCAAGTGAGGCTATCCTACTGACATCATTATGGGGAGCAAGTATTATATGTTTTTTTAAATGAGAATTTGTTTGTATATTTATTTTTTGCAACTGCACATTTTAATTTCTGTAAAAATCACCTAAGGGACAGGAGCTTTAAATTAAATTAACATCTATTTGATATACTGGCTATTTATAGACCAAGCTAATACTGTTGTTTGAGAATATGTACATGCCTTATTCAAGCAATGACTTGAATTAATTTACATTTTCTTCAGACTTCCTTTTTAAGTAAATTTATTTGACAACTAGTGACAATTCTTCATGTGGCAAATTGCAGAAAGTTTTTAGAGTTCAATTTTGTAAATACTCAGGCACTTCATTATGACCTTTCAGACGGATAACGGTACTCAAACACAGAAGTGCTTGCAGGATTGGGCCCTTAAATGATTTAGATTTTTCAGTCAATAGTGCCATGAGAAACCAACCTCCACTTCTGATGGCAAGGAATGGTAGGCACAGTGTTGAAGTTCAGCAGTCTGACAATAGATGGAGTCATTCTTTTTTTCTACTTCAGTAAATTAGTACTCAAGAGTGCTGAAATAATTAAAGCTCCATTACAGCATGTTCATTATAATCCCATTTCACAAGAAAATATAGAATTCTACCGAGAAAATTTTATCCAATCTGGAACGTGTCGTATTAAAATTCCACCCAAGGACATTATGTATTTTTAAAATGTCCAATAAATACTTATGCATTCCTACTTACTCTAAAAACAGTCACAGCATCCTCACAAAAGTGCTATATATAGTTAAAATACAAGCAAGCTCAACACAAACTAACGTACATCTGTCTATAATATGGTTTGACAGCCTTACAATCTTTAAAGTGCTTACCCTCAGAGCACCTGTGTGCTGACATAGCTATCAGCCCCATTTTACTCAGCTAGGGAACTGAGACCTGGAGTGGTTTTTATAAGGTATGTAGGCACCTAGTGGGATTATCCAAAGTGCCTAGGCATCTAACTCCCATTGATCACAGTGGGAAGTAGGTGTCCAGACCATTTTGTAAATCCCACTATAAATAACTTGCCCAAGATGGCACAGGAATCAACACGCACCCTAGAACGACAGAGATCAATCTTTCCAGTTCTACTTCTACACCACACACATTTTGAGAAAATGTACAGAACTCTAACATCCTTTACTGTGCCCTACAATTATATCCCTTAGATCCATTCAGCACACAGCCAATTAACAATGTACATGAGGTTCATTATAGAACAGAGCAACAGGGGCACCTAGGTTCAAGGGATGATGTAAATTGAGTGAGGTGATAGTTAAATTGGTATAACCCCCTAATACGGATGCCCTTGTTTAGCTTTAAATGGAACGGATTCAAACCAATCAATAGTTAAAGCAATACATAAACAGTGTCAGCAACCCCTCCGCTTTTCTGTCATGTTATCCATCATTCACTATTTCAGTAAAATAACACACCTCTAACTGAAATAACAAACAGTACACAACTGTGTGTAGGTCAGGCCTGTGTTCATTTAGATATTTTTTAGCCTGTTGGGTATTTAAGTTGTGCATTTTTTTGTAAAGAAAATGTTATTCTGTGAATTTGGGCAGGGGTGGAGGACCTGGAGTACACTGAAAGCAGGAGTCCACTGTTAGCTCATATTAACTAAGTCTTCTGTTAGTGAATGTGAGCCAACATTGCAAAACCTGGGTGGCCTGATTTTCTCAGGTGCTGAACACCCACGGTTTCTACTGATTTCAATAGGTTTAGGTACCTAATTTTAGGCAGCAAGATTTCAAAATTTTGTCTATAAAATAATAATATGTTTAAAGAAAAATGTGCTTTGTTTTTTTCAAACTATGGAAATGCACAAACAATCTCTAATAGGCTCACTTTTGGAAACTTTTATTTTGTTTTCCTGTAACTTATGAATGGCAAACTGTTCCCCTTCCTCTCCTTATCTTGTCAATACTGTATATAAATTATTCTATACTAGTCTACTTCATGAGCCTAAAATGATCTACTTAACAGATCCACTAATATAATGTCGGATCCAAAAGGACTGTAAAAATCAATCATTGCTAGTTATTCTTTTTTGTTTTATAATAATTTTGTAAGACTTAAGAAAGTGAATGGGATTTTTTTGGCAGTACTGTATTCAAAAGTCAAAAACATATTCATATAGTGTCACATTATTTATTCTAAGGTGCTACTTTTACCATCAAAAATTGTACTGCTATAAAAGGAGATAAAATAAATACACACACAATTTTAACATGCTAATGAAAGCAAAAAGAACTGACCTTCTCTCCTTTCAGACTATCAATTTGACAGTCATAGCATGGCTCACTAAAAAATAAATTTTCCTTAAATTTGAAAAAAAAAATCAAATTTGATCTAACTTTGATGTTATGATTGAGTAATAATTTTCATAAATGAACATACAAGTAATCAAATGCATGTTTTGTATAGATTTGTTACAACTATAACAATCTACAATGAAAATCTCAATTATTATTAGTACATTCTAAAATGTTATTGACTAAAATGTAATATTTTACATTTACATTCATCAGAAGTCCTCTCAACTAGAAATTAAAGAGCTTTGTCCAAATAATGTTAAGAAATTTAATTTGCAAGCTGACATCAGTTTAAGTTATATCATATGCCTCTAAAGGGACACCATCAACTTAAAATGGGATCAGTTTTTTAACAATTTTGCAGCAATTGTGTGAGGTAATACACACATCGCTGCGTTACCCTGAGTTATGCACACATCGCTGAGTTAACCAGACAATTTTTGTGGTTTTACAATCTCATTTTCCCATTTAAAAAAACATTTTTCCTCTTTCTTTTTGCTGGTCAAAAGATCCACCCCAAAATCAAAGATGAACTGATTTCAGGGGAAATGGCAAAACTGACTATATTATATGCAAAGGATAACATTTTCAAATGCACCTAAGTAACTATGTACCTTAGCTGCTTTTGAAGTTTACCAAAGTGTTGACAAATGCACAAAGCAAAAATAAAATAAATAAACAAACAAATAAATAATAATAATAAGATGGAAAAATTGCCCTAAACTTTTTCAGGTATAGTAATCATAGGTTTTACTTGGAATAACAGTATGTAAAAAGGTGTCAGACCAAATGTGATTTTTAAGTTGATGCTGGTTCTTTTAATACCTACACACAAATGACTAGTAATAATAATAATAATAATAATAATAATAATAATAATAATAATAATAGAGGGGGAAAATTGCCCTAAACTTTTTCCAGGTATAGTAATCATAGGGTTTACTTGGAATACTGGTTCTTTCAATACCTACACACAAATGACTAGTGTAATGATTCGCCAAAGTATGGAAAATATTTTACTGTGTATGTATGTACTTTAACGTCTAGGTACAATGAAGTCCACTGACCTCAGAATATCTATTTTAGTATTATTTTTCCTGGCTTAATTCTAGCCTTAACTTTATTATCTCAAAATTAGAACCAATAAATCAGAAATGGTACTAATTTACATTAAATAATAAATTCTAATAAAGCAAAATTATCAGGGAAAACCCAGTGCCCTCCTTGCAACAAATTCAGTACAATAGTAATAAGCATTCCTCACCATTCCTCAGGCAAGTCTTTACATGTTTAAAATCTTAGTTTTAAAGGCATTTGTGATGATTAACGGAAAACAAAGTTCATACAGACCACATAACTGTCTCTTTGTAGGGCACATGATACATATTTCAATGTTCTCAGATATTAAATAACTGCTCTGGCCAATGTATCTGATGTGATAGAGTGAAATGACGCATGTATTCATCTGTTCACATTACAAAACTCTTTTCATTAAAATAACCTTACAAATAACTAAAAATTTACAATCTTAATGGAAAGCAAGTCGATGAACTGGGGCGGGTGGGGGGAATGAATGCACATGGTTTCATACACTAAATTTGCTCTATGTTTGTTTTAAAAAGTTGAACTTACAGTAGACAAAATATGCATACTGCTGTTAATGTAAATTAGTTTTGACAAAGAATATTATGATAAGGCTTTTACAAATCAATAAAGAGGCAAGAGATAGTCATATCTGGCTCATTCACTTTGTAGCTGTTAAAACGCATCTGATTTTAATTAAAATATTGGGCTTCATCAAAGCTTGCTAACTCAGTTTTGCGTCTTTTCCTGCTCCAAACATTTTAAACCCACCTCCAATCAACCTGCAGTCTGAGCATGCTCGAGGTAAGGAGAAAATTATTGGTTTTAAATACTGAACAGACATAATAACGACAATGGACAAATGTCACCCATGCGTATTTGGTATAATCCAGAATTGCCTGGTAGCATAGCATTAAGGAAATAATGCTTCAAGAAATGCTCTGAACATCTGTAAAATAATTTTTTGTTTTAGAAAATATATCAAGTTAACTTTACAGTGCTATGATGTGCTAATGCTGATTAAAATATAACATACAAACAGAATTGGCAGTAAATGAGTTCACCACATCCAGTGCCAAAGAGTTACTAAGGCATTTATCTTAGCTCTAGTGAACAAATTGGTTATGGCTTTTCCTTCCACATGCCAAAATTATCTGAATCTAAATTTCACAAACTCCTGATTAGATCTAAATTATTTTGGGTGTGCTCTGCAAATAATTTACAGTTCCTTAATAAATTAATTTATTTCATTGGGACCTCTTGCAAGTCACATCACAAATCAGCCCATTATAGCTAACTAATTCATACAGTACATCATATTCCACTAAAGCCAGCTGACAAATGTGTTTTCCTCTGCTGTTTGCTTGAGGTTATTTCCCTGCCAGCCTCTGTACATTTTCTTAGAAACTGAGAAATTAGTGCTGAAAAAGGCCTATTAGAACAGCTAAGCCTACCCCTTTGCTGATACAGGATTGCTCCCTATAGTACATGTATTAGTTCATTATTCAGTTTAGTTTTAAATGTGCCAATCAATGGGCCTTCTGCCATTGTGCTTCCCATGTCAATACTCGTATAATAGTAAAAAATGAAATACCAAGTTGAAACAATGAACACCATTTGTGCATGTGCACTAGAATTATAAAATGTACTTTATTTGTATGTCTGTTACTCTTTTAAGATACAAAAAATCATATTTACTCTGATGAAATATGTTACCGAAATAAACTTTTAAGTTTTGGTTGACACAAACAAAACTCAATGAGATTATATGATTTATATTCTTCTTTGGACTCATTGTTCTGGTCTAGCAAATATTCCCCTCCCCCCACACACTCCACTGTCATCTCTTGCTTTGGGAAATTTGCCATTGCTTGATTTGCACACCCTTTCAAGTGAATGATTGCATAAATACTGTTTTCAATTCCAATAAAAGCACATATATAAGGATTACACTGTTATGATCACTGCAGTGCAGATCTAAATAACTGAACTTGCCAAACTAGTGTTACTATGGAGACAAAACTAATGTACTGTGACCACATTTCTTAAGACCATCTGGATAAAACAAATATTTCCATTGCATAGTATTCATTCACATTTGTGTACTGGTCATCGTCTTTTTTTTAAACTCACACTATATGGGGAAAGATATTACATCCATTGAGGTTATATTATTTTGTGGATAGTTTCTTTCATGTGCCCATAAATAAACCAATACATCTGTAGTTTACAAGTTGATCAAGATTCAATTATAAGAAGCTAAATGGTTTCATGTCCAAAGTTATTTTCTAACATGGTTTAGATGAAATATCGTTTTATATGTCTGAGTCACAGTACGAGCCAAAAAGCACTTTATACCATTTGTACCCCACTGGGAATTGTACCATCTTGAAAAGCAAAGCCCTGCAATGCACTATACAGCTCTTACCCTCAAAGTTCTGTTTTCCTGATCACCTTGAACGTGAAAAGCACCTTTCAAGTAAATAGTCAGATCTTCCATGAGATACAGTCTCTATAAAAAGGAAGAGTGCTTTCAAATTGTTTGGGCATCAGCTTTCGTGGGCAAAAAACACTTCTTCAGATGCATCTTGAAGATGCATCTTGCATCTGAAGACGTGATTTTTTTACTCATGGAAGCTTATGCCCAAATAAATCTATTAGACTTTAAGGTGCCACCGGACTCCTCATTGTTTTTGTGGATAGAGACTTACATGGCTATCACTCTGATACTTCAAATTGTTTATTACTTTGAGGAATTTTTCAACCTAAAAATCTTCCAAACCTTTGTAGTGTCTGACTGACCATTAGAAATTTAACTCTGTTTCAAGATACGTCACAGAAATGTAATATCCTGATTGCAAATAAGCATTTTCCACACCAATAGAAAATCTGATACTAAAGATGAATGGACATGCTGATCAGTAACCCCATTATGAAGTGTAAGCAAGAGCAACCCTCTCACAGTTCATTCTAGAGAAGGCTGATTAAATTATATAATAAATGGAAAGATTCTTCATCTAAACGATTTGAAAAAGCACTTCGCTTTTCATTGCCTGTTTCATGTCATAATCATGCCCACACCCACATACTACAGATTCGGGTGCCTTCATTCAAAAGAAGGAATATGGTTTAGTTAAAAAGTCATTCTCCTTGTCTACACAGGGAAAGTAGAATTTACACCTTACAGCTGAAATCCTGGTCCCAATAAGCCAATGGTACCACTCCCAGTGATGTGCCTGGGGCAAGTATTTCTCCCTACATATTTTCTCAACCACGGGTTGTGCCTATTCCCATGTTTAAGGTAACAATAATGTACTGAAGTTTTGGTTCATAAAATTCCCTCCCTTTTCTGATCAAGTTTCCATGGCTGTCAAACACAAAATGGAGAAGTAAGCTAGAGAATTGCAACAGTGACTTATTAAATAAATGTCAGAAAGAGTGTCCTTGTGTTGACAGAGTGGCTGCTACAACTACTAGGATCTTTGTAAATTTTGGGTAGGTACAGGCTATTTAAATGTCTGGGATTGAGGACAAACTTGAGATGCACAAACATACAGGTATTTCAGCACCATGGGAATATGAAAATATGTATCCTCTAAGTGTACTCAAGCCATGAACCTGCCCTAGCTGATGGTTACTAGAACAATGTGGGGTAGGAAGTTACTGAGTACTGACAGGAAGATGAACCAGATAACACAACAGGTCATTTCCATCTTTAATTTTGATGGTTCTACCAGCATAGCTCTCCAGGGTTCTAACTTGAACATTAGAGAAAGCGTATACCCTCTGGACTGCCAACAGGCACTGCCCCTGCAGTGCCTAGCCAATGGGAGCTCCGGTGCTTGGGATGGGGACAGCACGCGGAGACCTCTTGGACTCCCCGCCAGGGGCCACAGGGACGTGATGGCCACTTCTGGGAGCAGAGCAGAGCTAGGGCAGCCAGGGAACCTGCCTTAGCCCTGCTGCGCCACCAGACGTTTAGTAGCCTAAAATCTTCCGGTTTGGCTTTAGTAGCCTCTGGAAGATAGAGCCCGATTCTGGGAGACTCCAGGTGAAACTGGGAGGGTTGGAAACCCTAAGCCTAGACCTTGCCCTGCACCCAGACTTGCTCCAGCCTAGACCCTGCCTTGCTCCTGGCCTTGTTTCTGTCCTGTCCAAGACTTGCTCCTGCCTTGGAAGCAGCCCTACTCCTGCCTTTCTTGATCCCAGGTAATCTGGTTCTGATCCCCAGCTCTAGTTCCTGACTCTGACTCAGTCTCAACACTTGGTGATGGCATTCGGACTCTGACTTCAATTCTGATCTTTGGCTCCAATCCCTGGCTCTGACATTTGAACTCAGACTATGAGGCCTGACTTCTGCTGTGAACACTACTCCTATAACCCAGTCCCCGGACAACAACCTAGAATACATTCCCATAAATTTTTGCAGGCTTTGCAAAGACTTTAAGAGCAGGAAGTATTTAACTTTTGCAAAAGTTTACCCTTTCTGGGAGCTCTCCTTAAAATGATGACATTAATAGTTTGGGAGTCACAGTGGGAGAAACTGAATAAAGTTGGTCTTCTACTTTTTTTAAAAAAAAAGTATCCAGATGTCCTCTCTTATGGTGACCAAATGTGGGAGGTAAAATGTTTTCCTCTCTCCCACAGGTTCTGATGGTACAGGAAGTCAGTGGCATCACTAGAACATTAATCCTTTTCAGACTGGTTGGAAACATGACCCAGGGAAGCAGACAAATAGTGGCATGACTTGTTTGTACTTTACAAGAGATTTGGGTAGATGGAGAGAATTGGGCAGGATCAGTGCTCTGGGATATTTTTTCTGGCAGGCTGGACTGCAGCTTTATTTGCTGAGGAGTCTAAACAGTTGCATCCAGAGATGCAAAAATACTGAAGCTTTGCAACGGGACTGGCCACGAGGTTCATTTTGTCAATGAGGTCACTGCTCTACAGCTAGAGCTGGAAAACATTTTGGCAAGAACCAAGGTAACCATGGTGCTGGTAGCCAACATGATGGCATCTTGGGAAATACTATTAAGGAAACTCAGAGCACGCTGGCATTTACAGAAAAATCTATGCTGCTTCCTTTGGCAAGGAAGAAATTAACACTGTGGCTGCTAGAATTTCTGCATTCAAGTTCACATCTTGCACTGATTACTGAATTATCCGAGCACCTGGAGGTCCTCAAACGTACTGCAATTAGCCTAAAATTTCCCCTTAAGGTTTCTACTGTTTTATGACCAAGATCTTCTTCAGATAAAATATGCAACCAGGGAATTACCTGATGCAGAATGCAAAGCTTCACATCCTAAGTCATTCCAGCTCTCCCTGCATATTCTATTAATAACGATCATCAGAGTGATCTTGCTACCATTTTTTCCCCAGAGATGAGAGGACTGGAAGACACCCCGGCTTTTACAAATTCTCCAAAAAATGAAACTATGGACACAATCTTCTCAGTCCATACTAGAATGGATTTCAGGTAGTTCCCATCTTGAAGAAATCCCTAATGGTAGCAGAAATGCAGCAAATTAGCCAGTGCCTCTATTCTGCCTGCAAAACAATGCATATCCCCAATCCTGGCTTCCACAGAGGTGCAGAGGAGCTTGGTTTGAATTTTGACTAGAGACCTAAAGAAGAAGATTTTTACAATAGGATGATGTATAAATCAGGGATAGTTATGGAAGATCTGTATCTTCCATGGATAGGCTGTTTTTCTGTCAGGGATTCCTTACTTGTGTTGCTGGGAAAGTATCCAACAGCAACCGTTTAGCCCAGTGAGGGTTGGTTGTGAGTTTGCTCCTGAAGGAGAGTTCTACATCACCACCCAACTGCAGAAGCTGACTGTCTGCTCATATACTGTCTCCTCTGAAGGCCTGTCCAGTAACACCACATATGGTGTCTTTGTGGCTTTTCTCTTCCCCCAATTCCACTTAGTAAACTTCAAAGAAAATATTAATATAAACTGCCTGCTCCATCCCTGACAATTAATGATGGTGTTGCTGCCATCTGACTGCTTAGCAGAGAGACAGGAGAGAGAAGCCATTCCTGCTGAGGGATAGATAGTGTTAAAAGCGTGGTTCTGTGTCACTGACAAGTGGATGACAGAACAAAGAAAGCAAAATGTATTCTGTAAGGCAGATGATCTGAAAGTCGTCCCCACAGAGAAAGGCAGAGTTTTATCATTCTTAACTTTTGTGATTTGAAGGGGGAAATCAGGCAGTTTTTAATCACCTTTACCAGCTATTTTAAAGGCTCACATATACCACATCAGGAGATTTAAAAAAACAACAACTGTTACCTTGCACTGCACCTTTCTGACCAGAAACTGTTTCCACAAGCATCAAATGCAGTTCGTGCTGTGCCTTACAACTAAAATAATGCAATAAGGCTCAGATCCAGGCACCCTGCACAAAAACTACACTAGGTACCTTTGTAAGGAGGCTGGGAGGGAAAGATTCCTGATCCTGACATAGCAGAGGAATCACCCCACAAAACTACTTGTTGATGTAGCCTACTGCAGCCTTATAACCACCTCAAGGAGAGGGACAGAGAATAGAACGATAATAGCTGTGCAGTAGCAGATTCCTTGGACACTACCTGTACATTCTCCCGGTCCACTTCTACCAGGCTCCACCAGGCCATTGCACTGAGTCTACAAGAATCCAGCTAGGCTTCATGACATGCAGGAGGTGCATACCCCTAGCATGGACTACCCAAAATCAGCTTTCTTCTGAATTTCAGTGATTCTGTTGCCAGGAGACTTCCACTGTCACAGATGTGAGGGTGGATTTGCCCCTAGAAGCCACTTTGTGGAATCAGATCACCTGTCTTCCTCTAGTAATAGCTACAGATGTCTGAAGTGATTGGAAAAATACATCCTTCTCTGGGATTAGAGTGTATACTGGAACTGCAAACATTTTATAGTGTTTATCTAGGAAATATGCCAAAATATACATTGATTCTGCATTCAGACACTCTGCTTTGGTACAATATTTATACAAGAAGACCCAGTATTCCATCCTAGGGAACATTTTATTAAGTCCCCATACTGTAGAGGATACTGAAAGTAAGGTATATAACAGATAGAGATGAGTACAGGGCCTGCTTCATTTCTCTGGTGAACAGGAAGATTAATCAGATAGAGGGGCAACAGCTTAGGACTCCAGGTCCCAGGGGCAGTCCACAACTACACGTCCCTCCAGCCACCTCTTCATCTGGCCTATTAGCGGGGGAGATTTACATCCTCCTGTTTCCCAGGAGGCAAATCTTCAGCTCCCTCATCATTCCTCCAAATGACAACCTGTGACCCAAGCGGGGAGGAAAGGGGGCTGCTAATTGATGTGACTTGCTTTGACAAACCTCCTTTCCCTTCACACTTCTCTGTTCCTATCCCAGCACTCCTTCCCTCTGTTCCCCCAACCTTCCTTGCTCCCACTCAGACCAATCTGCCTCCCACTACAGTCCCACTCACATTCCACTGGCCCCAGAAAAAAACGTTTATAAACAAACAAACAAAAATGTGCCAAAAAACCTTCTCTGTTAGCACCACAGCGGTGTGTGCATATTCATATGGAGACTAAAAGCACGATGCGCTGGGGCGTACACTGCACTAATGTGTTATGCATCAACTGTGCACAGGGACCCTGACACCACGCACCAGATGTTCATTAGTGCACAGCGACCTATTCCAAAATGGAGACATGAAGTGAAGTCAATGGAGTTCCATATTGAGGACCTAATTTAACCTGCTGTGAAATACAATGGCTATGGAATAACACAATGCCAAGTCAATTTTTAGGGTAAAACTGCATTATAATAAGGACTAGGTTTCAAAGTTAGACCCACAAATTCTGCCGGCTGGGTGCATATTGGTATTTATTAGGCACGTGCAAATATCCACACATGTGCCTAACTTTAAAAACCTGTCATCCTCAAAAACCAGTTTGAGGCCAAATTTACAGATTTAAAGTACCTAAACTGGCATGCAGAAGTCTAAAAGAGGTACCGTATATTTCGGCGTATAAGACGCCTTTTTAACCCCCCAAAATAGCCTCAAAATTAGGGGGGGGCGTCTTATACGCCGAATATATTAAACTCACCGGGCAGCTGGAGCTGGGGCGGCTGCAGGTGGCCCGGCGGGCGGGGCGGGGCTTCCCCCCCGACCCCACCCGCATGTGTTGGGGCCGGCGGGGAACGGGAGCAGCTCGGGCCCCGGGGCCCCTGGGAGCGCCCGCCCGCGCGGCGGGGACGGGAGAGCGGCGCGCTCCCAGCAGCCCGCCCGTGCGGCGGGGACGGGAGAGCGGCGCGCTCCCAGCAGCCCGCCCACGCGGCGGGGACGGGAGAGCGAGGCGCTTTTTGTGTGTAGTGGTGGGTTTTTTTTGTTTTTTTTTTTGGTCCGGCTTTTTTATTTAAAAACTCGCGGGCGTCTTATACGCCGGAGCGTCCTATATGGCGAAAAATACGGTATTTGAATGCTAAGTTGCTGTTTGAGTACCCAAGTGTGGCACAGAATGCCCTAATTTAGAAGCCCACACATGCAAATTGAGCTCCCATCATTTAATAGCATCTTTGGCATGTACTGTCAATTCCTAGCAAGAATATTTTCTTGAGAATAAAAAAAAAGGTTAACAAAAGGTTCCCTCTCCAGTGTTCAGCACATCTGAACATCACCTAGGAAACTGCAATAATTGCATTCCAAGAGTACAGTATTAAGATTTTAAAAAACAACCACTTTGAGTCCTAGGCAGCTATGTCTGGTCTACATTAAAATGCAGCATGTTCAAACCAATTTCTCCACCCCCGAACGTTTATTTATTGACGCCTCATCCCAGAAATAGAAGACCAGTGCTCTCTCATATGCAAACCAAAGAACAAAACTAATGACAAGTAATTTAGTACAACCCTCTACTGGCTGCAGCTTCTTTCCCCCAAGTGGTGTGCTGGGGGAACCCTCCACCCACTCATTCCTGTGGGAAGTAGTGGACCCCAGAGACTGCAATCTAAGCCTGGACACATGATTTGGGAAAGCCTTACTTGGTTGTGCAGTGTATAGCACAACAATTTAGGGCCAACACACAGTCTAGCCCTATACTTGCGGTCCAGTGGATGCAGATATGCAGTCCTTAAACATCCAGTTTTCTTCTGTCATTTTCCCCCTTCTTTGTATTTTTTTTTTAATTCTGTAAAATCTTATAAGACTGCACTGTGGATTGTTTTTAAAATCTGGCTGTGCTTATCTAACTTTTACTTTCCTGAAAACTATAACCATTAAACTGATCTTCAAAATGTTTTTTAAAAGGTGCCAATTCTTCAATATATTATACTTAAACATTACATGCTGCAGTTTCTACAAAATAAAATTATCAACTGTCTGCAAAAAACCTTTATTTAAATCTCAAAGTGACACACCCAGGAAGGGACTTTCTTGATACATGAAGCATTGTTTAGGTAATTACAGGCATGTTCAAATGTCTACAAGATTCTATTTCTGACTGTTAACATTCCAAGCAGCTTTTCCTTTATTACAAACTTGTGCTTTGCCACATAGTTCTTGATACAGCAATGTTAACTATTTGACATAAAAAACAGCAACAGCACTTTCCTATTGCTACAGCTGATTGTAATGACTCCTTTAAGGCTTGATTTAGAGCCGCTGAAATCAGTGGGAATCTTGAATGGACTTTGGATGAGGCCACAAGAAAACAACATTAAAAGTTGTTAAAAGAAAAAACCCTCTATATTTTAAAGCTGGGTAGAATAATGGACATGTCCATGAACAGTCAAGTATATGCATCTATTTACAGACAGGAAATAAGAGCATAAACATAATCCAAGCAAACTATTGTGGATGGCTTACAGATTTTGGCAAACCAGACATTCAGTTTTACCCCTGCTGTAGTACCAATGTATTCAGACTTTACACTCAGGCCTGTAAATACCCCTTCCTCTCTAATCAGAGCCATCCCACATTCCTTCTTCCCTTGATTCTAAAGGTCTTCTACAGCCCTCTCAATGAATAAGCTCTTTGAAGAGTTCTCTTCACTCCCCTTTTACTCCTGACAAACCCTAACTGGCTTCAGGCCTGAGGCTCAATTGGGCTCCTCCCCAAGGCCATTCCCAAACAAGACAGCAGCCATACCTGTTTTCCCTCAAGTCTCCAGTGGAGAGACTTCCTGCTCTCTCCTGGGACTCTTCTTCAGCCAGTCTGAGTCCGGCCCCTCATCAGCCCCACGCCCACTGCCCCCCCCACCCCCACCCCCGCCCCAATCGAGAGTCAGGGGAAGGCGGCAGCAGCCAGGACAGCTCTCTGCCGCCGACTCACATGCTGCAGGGGCGGGGGAAGGAGGGCTGCTTGCCGCGGGGCAGTGAGGAGGGTGGCTAGAGAGAGCGCCCAGCCAACCCCCCCCCCCCCAAACCAGCCCCTGACCCACCTGCCGGCTGCCCCCTGGCCCAGCTGAGAACAGTTCCCGGGGGTATGCAGCTGGGGCCCTGGATCCCCAACCCACGATGGGGATGCGCCCCTGCTGCCCCCTGGCCCAGCTGAGAACAGTTCCCGGGGGTATGCAGCCGGGCCCCTGAAGCCCTGACCCATGGCTTCCTCAGACCCTACCCCCATGGGTCCAGTGGAAGGGGTAGCCTGTGGCACCCTTCCCTCCCCTCTACTTCCCCCCCCCCCGCTCCAGTCCACCCCCCCATTCCCCCCCCCCCATGTGTCCCGATATTTTTTTCTTGTCATCTGGTCACCCTAGCTACAACGGGCTCCTGCCCTCTGGAAGGAACAGTCAATCCACACACCCCGCCTCCCTCGTCAGCCTCCTGCTGCCGGGCTCTCTAGTCCCACATCCTGCCCAGTTGTGGTAGGGCCTGACCGAGAGGCCACCCTGTTACATTGTGGAATCTTCTCTATTTTTCCACAGCATTAAGCTACTGGACATGACTCCCGTTGTCATCAGATAGGGTCAAACCTGGGACCTTTGGAGTTTAATGCAGGAGTCTCTACTGCATGAGCTAAAAGACACGTCTCTTTAAACCAAGGCTGTAGCTGGCTTATCAATCTCTAGCTGGTTTAAGTGCTACTAGAGGGGACAGAGTGATGAACTAAGATGGCATGGGCTGCATGAACATCTTTAAAAATAACTGTTATATGGACTGTAATGAACTAAAATATTTGTTTTTTTTCTTCGAAAGGAGGTTGGCTGCCCATGGGCTACAGCTGTTAGAGGAAGAGGAGTGATATGGCAATAGATTGGAAGAGGACCACTTTGCCTACATAGGAAGAATGGACACAAAATTAGAGGAAATTTATTAATGGAAAATCTGATTTACTGTTTAATGACTGTTAAAGATTCTGTTTCTGTTAACCGTACAGAGTTTGTAAGGAATGCAATTGTTTGTTATTTTTTGTCTGGTTTTATTAGATCGGAGGAAGGATTTTCTGTGATCAGAGCAAGAGCTGAAGGCTTGGGATTTCACTCTTATTCATAGAAATGTAGGGCCAGAAGGGACCTCAAGAAGTCATCATGTCCAGCAGCCTTCTGCACTATGGCAGGATTAAGTAAACCCAGACTATCCCTTACAGGTGTTTGTCCAACCTGTTTTTAAAAACTTTCAATGATGGGGATTCCACAACATTCGTTGGAAGCCTATTCCAGAGTTTAACTACCCTTACAATTAGAAAGATTTGTAATCTCCGTTGCTGCAACTTAAACCACTGCTTCTTCTCCTTCTTTCAGTGGACAGGGTGAACAATTGATTACCTCTTTATAAGAGCTCTTAACATAGTTGAAAACTTATCACATCAGTCTCCATCCCATTCCTTATGCACCTTATAACCATGTTTGCTTTTTTGACTACAGTTGCGCATACTGATCTGAGGTCTTCACTGAACTGTCTAAAATAACACTCCGGTCTCTTTTCTGGGTTGATTGCTCTCAAGTAAATCTTTAGCCTCAAGTCAGTTTTTACAACTAATTATAAACTCCAGGAAAGAGGCATTAACATTTGCCTGACCCAGCCTGATGTGTTGGACAGTATAATGGGCTTGATACTTGTGTGAATCCAAGTCTAGAGGCTCTCCTTGACACAAAGTATTGATATTCACCCTGACTCATAAGTCCTATAGTGGCTTGTCTGCAAACTATAACCACTTTACAGCACTTCCGTGTAGGTCATATACATCACAGCGAGTGTGTAAGTATTCTACATGGACCTGCGATACCTTCTGTAGAACTAATTTTACAAAATGCTTTTCCCACAGCGCTTGTAATGTCAGCAACAGCTCCGCATCATCTTTAAGTTTAAGTAGTTTAACTTATTTAAGCTTTAAACACTTGATGTTCTTACAACAGTCTGCTTTCCTGTGCCTCCCATACCTCTGATTTTGAATGGCAATAATATGGAAATTCCTTCTCTCCAAGATTCTGGGATGCTACCATTTCTTCAGTGTTGTAGCATTAGAAGCCTAGTTCAAAACACTTATTTTATTGAAGCAGGATACTTTGAACACCCTTATACATATTTACATTGCCCAGTTTTTAATTCAATAGCATATAGCTGCGTCTCCTGAAGAGTATAAACACATTTTCCAGAATGTAAGTTGAGGGTGTCAAGAAAAAGAAAATGTAACAGAATTAAAGGAATCCACTATCAAGAGTGAAGTAATATTTCATAATTCCTTACAGAGGGGAAGGTTTTCGTAATTACTGAAAGAATTAACTTTGACTGCTTTTTGTAACTATTTCTGTTCCAAAACCAACAAAAAGTAACAAGCATGCATGCAGCTCTCTCCCACTCAAAACGTTTTTGTTCTCTTCTCTGGAATTTCTCCAATTTTTCCAAATCTTTGCTGACATGTGGTGCCCAGAACTGGATACAATACTTTAGCTGGGGCCTAATTAGCATGGAGTAGAGTAAAAGAATTATTTCTCATGTCTTGCTTACAATGCTCCTGCTAATACAGCCGAGAATGATGTTTGGTTTTTTTGCTCCAGTGTTACATTGTTCACTCATACTTAGCTTGTGATCCACTATGACCCTCAGTCAGATCCCTTTCTGTAGTACTCCTTCCTAAGAAGTCATTTCCCATTTTGTATATTTACAATTGATTATCCCTTCCTAAGTGGAGTAATTAGCATTTATTCTTATTGAATTTCATCCTATTTACTTCAGACCATTTCTCCAGGTTGTCGAGAACATCCTGAAGTTTAATCCTATCCTCCAAAGCACGTGCAACCTTTCCAGCTTGGTACTGTTTGCAAACTTTATAAATGTACTTTTTATGCCATTATCTAAATCTCTGATGAAGATATTGAACAGAACTGGATCCAGAAATGATCCCTGCGAGACCCCACTCAATATGCCCTTCCAGCTTGATTGTGAACCACTGATGACTACTCTCTGGAAGCAGTTTTCCAAAGAGTTATGCACACACCTTATAGTAGTTCCATCTAGCTACTATGCTGTACAGGCAGTCCTCAACTTTACAATGTTCAAATTACGGTGAACGGCACTTATAAACTGTCATTGCGTTTTGACTTTACGACACTCAATCCAGCATTGTTTCTATGGGAAAGTCCAGTTATGACATTTTCAATGGGAGACAATTTTCAGGAGCCAATTGTGTCGTAAGTCCAAGGACTGCCTATATTTCCCTAGTTTATGAAAATGTCATGTGAGACAATATCAAAAGCCTTACTAAAGTCAGATATACACATCTACCATTTTCTCCCACCCACAAGGATCATTACGCTGTCAAAGAAAGCTATTAGGTTGGTTTCACACAATTTGTTCTTGACAAATCCATGTTGACTGTTACTTATCACCTTATTATCTTTTAGATGTTTGCAAATTGATTGCTTAATTATTTGCTCCATTATCTCTCTGGGTATAGAACTTAATCTGACTGGTCTGTAATTCCCTGGGTTGTCCTTATTTTCTTTTTTATAGATGGGTACTCTATTTGAACTGGAAACTCACCTATTTTCCATGACTCTTCGAAGATAAATTGCTAATGGCTCAGGTAGCTCTTCAGTCTGCTCCTTGAGTATTCTAGGACAGGGGTTCTGAACCTTTTTCTTTCTGAGGCTCCCCCAACATTTTATAAAAATTCCACAGCCCAGCTATGCCACCCCAACTGTTTTCTGCATATACGTTTTCTGCCAGGGCTGCTGTGAGGGGGTATCAAGGATGGCAACCGCCAAGAGCCCCATACCAGAGGGGGCAACACAAAGCTAAGTTGCTGAGGCTTTAGTTTTAGCTGCAGGTGGCAGGGCTCAGGGCCCCAGGCTGCAGTCCTGCCTGGCAGGACTCCAGCTTTCTGCCCTGGGCCCTAGCGAATCTAATGCCAGCCATGCTTGGCGGACCTGCTAAAACCTGCTCGCCCCTCCCCCCGCCCCCCAGGAGGTCCCAAATCCCTGGGTGAGAAACTCTGTTCTATGATGTAAAAGGAACTAGGAGTACTTGTGGCACTTTAAAGACTACAAATGTATTTGGGCATAAAGCTTTTGTGGGCTAAAACCCACTTCATCACAGTGGAACATACAGTACGAAAATATTATATATATTGGGCCCTAAGAAATAAAGCGGCAGCTACAAAGAAGTTAAAGAACAGTGAATCAAACTTCTGCCAATGGCTTAGATTTTAATAGTAATGAAAAAATGTTTTGTGAGACAAATGAGTTTGATAATTATTTACTTGTATTTGGAAGGTTGTTAGTAGAAAGAGGGAAAAAACCACCCTCACCAATTGGTGACTGAAGTCTGAAAATGCACTGATATAATTTCCGTCAGACATCAGAAAAATCTGCCCATCTGGCTCCTCTGATGTTTGATGCTGCCAGGAATAAAAAATAGTAATTAAAGCTACTCAGTGCATGAAACACCCACACTCCCTTGCCTTCTCATAACAGTGTCTCTCTTCCATACACACAAACCAAGGCCTGCTCTGCAGCTGGCCACTTCCTCCAGAGCCCCAACCACGTGCTCTTTCAGTGAAGGGGCATCCATAGCCTATGGGGAAGGTGCAGAGATGCCACTTTTCTTCCCTATCCCATTTACCAGCCTGATCTGGTGGGTATCTGCACTTCTTGTAGCCTTTTTACGCTTACTGTAAAAGAAGCGAGGATGGTACAGAGCTAGTTATTGGTGAACAGCAGTTTCCTAAAAATTCAACACTTTATCCGACAGCTCATTGTTTCAACTGATAGGACACACCAAGATTATAAATGACAAACCACTTGTCATAATTGGGAGGTAAAGTGCCAACATTACACTGTTTGCATAGTGATCTCATGCTGTCTATAGTAAATAGGGCGCATTAAAGTACCCTTTTGCTAAACGTTTCAGATACAGCACTGATGGACTGCAGCTGTTCCCACTTATATTAACTGCTAGCAGCATTCATGAAATATAAGCACCAAAGCTGTAGAACAGAACACCAGGAACAATCCTGGAGTAGTAAATTGTACAATCTTTGGGGCACAGACCATCATTTTATTCTGTGTTTGTACAGCACCTAGCATATAGCATATGACTGGGATTTCTTGGCATTGGCACATACAAATAATAATAGATTGTTAGGTATTTAGTAGACAGACACATAGGTACTTACAAGGCCCCTCATCACTGTGCTGTCTGAGAGGCTAATAGGTTTTCTCCTTCTCTAGTTTATGTGATCCTATGATTTTTCTCATTTTCTCTACCCTCCCCCCTCCCCCCCAGATAAAGCTTCTAAGGCACTTGGGGGAGGGGAAACCCTCACAAAAACAACAGTTTAGGCCTTGTCTATATGGAGTATTTGCCCCAATTAAAGCCATCACTGTGGTTGAACCAATACCCTAATGGAGACAGGCAAAACTGCTGTCTGGGATTACCAGTGAAAATAGCAGTTTTGCCAATCTAAACTAAGGGTTTACTCTAGAGCAGCTACACCAGTGGTTGTAATCAGGGAAAATTCACAGTCTAGATAAGGCTTTGCACACCTCCCAGTAAGAAGCGTTTCTGGTACCTTCACTCCCAGTTCACCCCGTAGTGTGCAGATACATGGGATGTTGAAACTGGTACTGCCTCCATATGTGGTGTCCCTTGGCATGATGAAAAAAGCTGAGAGTGAGCTCCTTCCGGCTTGATAGGGTCTACAACATAATCAGTGACATAGTACATATAACTCTGTCTCAGGAGGCAATTACCATCTGCCTGTCTGATGTTTGTAGACAGGAGATGTCCTTTCCTGTAGAAAGATCCTTCAGGGGAACAGGACAATGCTCAGATTATCAGAATGAGAAGCACCTATATAGGTCAGATTTCTATTCTGCTGTCACATGTCCTTGTAAGATTTTGCCATCTTATTGTGATACAAGTATTGCAAGAGTGCAACCATACTAAGAAATGATGTAAATGGGTGTAACAAGCAAACAGAGGAGATGCAGAAAGGCAGACATGGATAGCAGTGAAGAAAATATGGTTATCTAGATTTGCTAGGAGTATAACGTTAGTTTGCAATTACCAAATTACATCAAAATACTACCACATTTCATAAAAAGATTACCCTGTTTCCCTGAAAGTAAGACATCCCCCGAAAATAAGACGTACTTCCAGTTTTGCCTCTCGCTGTAATATAATGTAATGTAATTTTGGGAGCAAAAATTAATATAAGACACTGTCTTATTTTCGGGGAAACACGGTAGCATTTTGTGACACGTGGTGCAAAGTGATACTTTGTGGACTTTTAAGGTAAGGGTTTGATCCATGAATGCCTTGAAAGTAAAGGCTTATCCAGTAAAACACAAGGACAATTCTGAAAATACCAGAATCACTGGCAATATTGAAAGGATCCCTGAGTGGAAGGAAATACAGTCATATAAAAACCTTGATATAGAACATTATTATGCCCAGGAAATGAAGCTCACTTCTAAAGCTAAAATGGCCAAAAAAAATATTTTACTTTCCTCAAACTTTACTGAGTTTAGCATATTTTGCTGCAATGTTCTCACTCTGAGACAGATAAAGCAGAAGACAAGAATTTTCTACCAAATGTTTGGTGCTCAATTTTCACTGACACTACAGCCGGTTAATTTAAATACTAAGAGCTGAAGCCAATTAGTCTAGACTGGAGTATGTGAGGGGTCAGAATTTAGGTTAACAAATGCTGCATAATATTATCTGAACAATAAAGAGAAGACTTGCTATAAAGGATGGATCCAGAGTCTGCCATTAAACTGTAAAACAGGTGCAGAGAGTGTGTGTGGGAGAGGTGAATGTATCCCTCCCCTAAATGGCAGTATAAAATAAAATTAGGATGTGAAATTTGGGGGTGTCTCTCAGGGCAGTTTTTAATTACATGCTTAGCAGCATCTTTGCATATAATCATTACTTCAAACTCTTCATTTGGCATCTACATATTCTTTTGTACCACAATCAAAGAACAAAGGTCAAATCATGTTCAAAGTTAATTCAGGCACTGGAATTGAAAAAAAGCTATTTTGGTGGAGGATTGGATTAATTCCACACCACCCCCCCCAGGTTTGAACTGTCTGCATAACCTGCTTGAAATGCTGGTTACATATTAAATCAGATCTTTGTGGCACAGCATGGAAGGCACTTGAAGAACACAGGTGAATCAGGATAAAGTTTGAGGGAAAATTCCAAGAATATAGGTCTCCATTGAATGGGTAGGGTGAGATGGAAGAGATTATCTCTCAAACTTAACTGTTGATAGGTCTAGCAAGCAAATAAAAAGAAAACTTTTGCGACTGACACATCTGTAAACCCGCCCCCCACCCCTACTTTGACCAGCTGATCTCGTCCCTCTTGCTTTGCAGAGAATGATTTAGGACAACAACTAGGAGCTCCTGCTCAGCACCTCAAACAACTTGCCCTGCCCTTTCTCTCTTGACAATGGGGGGACGATCAGGAACTCAGGAAAGGACACCAGTGTTCTGGAGAAACGTTAACAGAGATAGAAGTACAACTGTGCCAGGGATTTTACAATTACTCCTCAGTATGCTCAGGGGCACCTTCTAACAGCTTACCTTCAGGATCTAGGAAGGAATTTCCCTCTGCATGTGATTAGTCCCATTTTGGTGAGATTTTCTTCTTCCACTGTTGCCTCCAGTTGGCATTAAGCAGATACAGAAATGCCTTGACACTATACCAGGGGTCTCCAAACTACGGCCCGCGGGCCGGATGCGGCCCGCGAGGCCCTCTCATCCGGCCCGCGGCAGGGGTCGGGAACCAGCCACGGGGCCGGGACGCGTCGCGTGCTCTGCTGCCGCCGCCGGCCGGGACGCGCCGCGTGCTCCGCTGCCGCCGCCAGCCAGGACGCGCCGCGTGCTCCGCTGCCGCCGCCAGCCACAGGGCCGGGACGCGCCGTGTGCTCCGCTGCCGCCGCCAGCCAGGACGCACTGCGTGCTCCGCTGCCGCCGCCGGCCAGGACGCGCCGCGTGCTCCGCTGCCGCCGCCGGCCAGGGACGGCTCAGAGCTGGGGCCGGGACGCGCCGCACCGCCACCCAGTTACAGGCGGCGAAACAAGGAGCCACCCACTGCCAGGCGGCGAAACGGTCTGTGGGGAGAGACCGGGTTGAGCGGGTCAGTTGGGGGGGGGGGGGAAGAGACCGGGTTGAGCGGGTCAGTTGGGGGGGGGGTTGGAGGAAAGGAGGTTTTGGGGGGAGAGACCTGGCTGGGTGGGTCGGTTGGAGGAAAGGAGGTTTGGGGGGGAGAGACCTGGCTGGGTGGGTCAGTTGGGGGTTGGAGGAAAGGAGGTTTTTGGGGGAGAGACCTGGCTGGGTGCGTCATTTGGGGGGGGTTGGAGGAAAGGAGGTTTTGGGGGGAGAGACCTGGCTGGGTGGGTCATTTGGGGGGGGGAGGGGTTGGAGGAAAGGAGGTTTTGGGGGGAGAGACCTGGCTGGGTGGGTCATTTGGGGGGGGGTTGGAGGAAAGGAGGTTTTGGGGGGAGAGACCTGGCTGGGTGGGTCAGTTGGGGGTTGGAGGAAAGGAGGTTTGGGGGGGGGGAGAGACCTGGCTGGGTGGGTCATTTGGGGGGGGTTTGGAGGAAAGGAGGTTTTGGGGGGAGAGACCTGGCTGGGTGGGTCAGTTGGGGGGTTAATGTGTAGTGTTCATGTGTAGTGTTCATGTGTAGTGAACAGGTGTTCATGTGTAGTGTTCATGTGTAGTGAACAGGTGTTCATGTGTAGTGTATCAATGTGTTATTAAATAATAACTGAATAAAATAATATTAAATAAATAATTAAAAACAACATCCATGTTTTGATTCTTTTTTATTTGGACCTCGAGTGTGTTGTCGGCCCCCGAACTGCTATTTGATAGTTAATGCGGCCCTCGGGCTGAAAAGTTTGGAGACCCCTGCACTATACTATATTTATGGCTAGGTCTACACATGAATACATTGTTTTGTTGCATGTTTGGAGAAATTATTGGTTGATTTTAGGGCAACTCTGAGGTTGGCAGAAATCCACTAGAGTTTTTGATACACTGGTTGGCCTCATAATTGATACCTGACCCAAATACAGAATTGGGAATAAGTGAAACATGGGAGCCAGTGAATGTCATTTACAACAAAACCTGAGGGTGGCTGTTACTATTTTACAGATTCTGGACACCCCTTTATTAGGGCCAGTTGCTTTTACTTTTATATTTTTAAAATTTAAATTAAGAAGTCTCAGAGTAATTCGCAGATTTTAATACCAGGAGGAACCATTATGATTATCTAGTCTGACCAGCTGTAAAATACAGGCCATAGTTTTCACCCAGTGATTCCTGCATCAAGTCCAACATCTTGTGGCTGAATTAGAAAAAACATTTATGGGAGGGAAAAAGGGAATAGACAGTAACAACGTCTAGCAAGAATTGGAAGGTAATGCAAACCAGACTGCAGAACTTTCCTGATATTCCTCTGTTCCATATAAACACGTACAAGCTATCATTATATTTTGTGGTCTCAACAACGGAACAGCATGCTGGCTGATGACAAAAGCAGATTGTGACTGTACCAGAGCTTCCAAGCAGAAACAATTATTTTTTGATTCTGGTTTAATACGTCATTGCCAGCAATACCTGTACGCTGATTTAACAAGCTGAGTACTTCAGGGTTTTTGGAATATGTTTGAAATTAATATCATTATCTCCTTATAAAACAGAGGTGAAGTCCCAGATGTTCTAGCTAAAGTCTGATCTGAAGTTCACTCAAGCCAACAGGTCACTTTGCTCTTCAGGGCTGAGACTGTTTCATACTCTGTGTTTCTATAGCACCTCACACAATGGAGCCCTATCTTGGGTGGGCCTCCATGCATTGCCATAATGCTAATAATAAAGTAATAACTTACTATGGACTTTGGATCAGGACCCTTAGGCACAAAGCAGGTGTAGGCAAACTTTTTGGCCCGAGGGCCACATCGAGGTAAAAAATTGTATGGAAGGCCGGGTAGGGAAGCCTGCCCCTGCCCCTTATTCGACCCCCTCCCACTTCCTACCCCCCTCAGATCCCTCAACCCATTCAACCTCCCCTGCTCCTTGTCCCCTGACCACCCTGTCCTGAGGCCCCCCCACCCTAACTTCCCTCCCAGAACTCAACCCCCTACCCAAGCCCCCCTGCTCCCTGTCTGCATTGAACCCTATTCACACACGCCTCCTGACAGACTCCCTGCCTGTCCCCAACCCCCTTACCACACTGCTCAGGCCTGTCGGAGCTCACAGCCCCACCCCCTTACCACGTCACTCAGAGCTGCAAGAGCTCAGGACCCACCGGAGTCAGCCCTGCCACTACAGCACTGCTCCGGAGCAGCGGGCCAGAGCACTGGCGGAGCACTGAGGCTCTGGGGGGAGGGGGGGGAGTGGAGGGGCGGGAGCAGCCCCTCCCTCACATAGAGAATAGCTTCTCTCAGGTATTAACATACTTTAAATATTTTAATCAGGCTAAAAGCAGCCATTGTGTATTTCACATAGATTTAAAAATATTGCCAACATTTTCAAAAGTGGGATGCCTAAGGTAAGGCACCTTTCAGCCCCTAAATAAAAATGGTCTACAGTGCTGAGGAGACACAGCTCCCAGTGACTTCAGTCCTATGAAAACTGGCTATTATTTTTAACGGCAGCTATCTGATTGAAGCTGGTTAAAACAGGTCACCAGGAGATGGACTAGTGGGTAGAAGAGGCAGTCAAAAGCACCTGATAAAGAAATGCATTAGCAATGGCTCAGCAATTTTCATACTAATATAAGCTGAACACATGAGGCATTCACATTAAACAATGAGCCATCTTCAAGGTGACTCATCATGAAGGAAAAAGGAAAGCGTTCATATCTAAACAGTTTGCACCACATATAAAGCACCACTCTGGTGGCAGGTATTATAAGCAGGAGAAACTGTAGCATCATTTGAGAAATAAGAGATCTATGCGATGAGATGCACCTTGACTCCCTCAGCTGACCTCGGCCCACTAAGCCAGCTTCTTATGACTTGGACTCACGTTCCAACCTCCTACACAGCTTTACACAACCACTGTTTTAAAATGTGCCAGAGAAATGTTCTCTCTTCTTCCAAACGTGGAGATTCCCATCAAAATGGCACCTGCTCCAGTCTCAGGATAGGCAAGATTTAGCCCCTGTGCCAGTGACTGTTCCTCAAAGACAAATGTCACTGATTTAAGGAGCGTTATTTTGCAGCCCTGAAGTAGTTTTACATCATTGGACAGATGCGACTCCGAGCACTTGCTTCTAGATCTGCAACGACCTGAAATAGTGGACCCTAATTATTTAATTAATTAATTAGTGCATGTGGGTGCATATACACACACAGAGAAAAGCTATTTCAGATAATTTTTACAAGTTGTTGTAGCTCCTCTGCAGTTGGACTCATGGTAACTAAGGGACCTGGCTTCACAGGTAAATGAATAGGAATAACCATCCCAACAAGATGCTTATACAGTCTCTAAAGTATTCCTAAAATTATTTTTCTATATGTGGCATACGCAATATACTTGATGGAGTTGAGTGGTATAAAGGCTTTACTGGTACTCATTTGAGATGATCTGAATAATTCACTTGTGGCTTCACCATTTGCAATTAACATGACCATTCCAAGTTCATGCCAATAAAATCTTTCTACCACACACGCATATATTTTATTATAGGTCACGCAGCCAGGGATGTTCTTAGGTAAGGCTGCCTAACACTTTCCTTTATCTGGCGCTCTTTTCAGATCCGAATCACTTTGCCAAACTTTAATCATTCAGTGTGAAATATTCCTTGTCCAATGTCTGCCTCAACCTTAATTTTTGGGCAAGTTTCAGCTAAAATGGTTTGGCCATTTTCAAGAATGCGGTTAAGAAAAAGCTTTGTTTTGCTCAACAAAAAAATTCTTACAACTGTCTTGTGAACAAGCTCTAGTGCTCCCTGCTTTGGAGCAGGGACTTACCATTTGGCAGGGGAGAGGGACCTGTCCTGATATCATGGATGTGCCTTTTGATGTCCCCATGAAAATTTCCCCAAATAGAGCCAAATTATGAGCTTCTAAAAACAAAAACTGAGTTTGCACATGCTCAGTATAGATTTGTTAGAGCTTGGCAGCTAAGCTCTCTGGAACTTCTGTCTCTTCCATTTCCTTGTAGCTTCTACATGCCAACCGGCCTGCATATGCTCCATCCCCATAGAGCATGCTCTAACTCAAAGCAGCCGAAATTGAGCAGAACTTTCCCTGGAATTGGTCCTCCTAGCAGCCACAAACACCATGGCACACAGCACTGGAAATGAAAGCAGGGAACTGTCTCTTTTTTTGCTCTTGATGGTTTCCTCCCATGCCCATCCCAGCTGATGCCCAGGCAGAGTGGAGGAGGACAAGGAGGAAACAGTCTGAATGGAACAGAGGTGGGGGGAGAGGCATAGGATTGGGGCAACACTAGGTTCAGGAGCCTGGGAGGGATGGAAAAACAGGAGTAGGACCAGAGGGGGAAGAAGATGAAGGGGATAGGAATGTGAGTGGAAGAGGGAGATAGGATAGGAGCAGAAGGGTAAAAACGGGCAGAAGCACATGAAGGTAGGGGAAATAATATGTGATCATATAATTAAAGACTATATGATAATACATACACAGATAGTGGATGAATTAAGGTTGCACAGGCCAGCCCAGGCACAATGTCCACTCATCTACATTAACATGATGAGGACGATAAAGGAAGAAGCTGGAGGGGAGGGAAGATATTATTTATTCAGGGTGTAATAAAATAACTGTCATTATTACAGCAGTATCCATAATCAGGTAGGCACTGTTCACACAGGCAGTGAAGACAAAATCCTTGCCCTGAAGAATTAATAATACGAGAAAGAAAAATTTGCTCTCAGCAAGTGCAGAGCAGAATGTTTCAAGACTTCTGTACAGTAAGGAAATTACATCTTCTTGTCAATTTATGTCATATGAAACAAGTAAAGATCATATAATAAAAGGGATGCAGTGACACTCTAATTTTAGAACCTAATATGTACTCTCTTTAAAAGAAGGTAAATTTCACACACTATCCAATATCTTCTACAATATTTTGTTTGGTTTCAAAAAAAGATAAACACAGACTGATTTTTCTTTTTAAACCATTACTATACATTTTATATTAAAAAATCAGAAAATGTCTATTTCAAATATGCCACATGCAATTTTCCTTATTTTCAGATGAGTAGAAAGTATTTTGGGGATTAAATACATTAACAGGCACTTACCTAGTTTATTTAACAAAACAATTATAGAACAGTTTATAAACAGACATTTTTCTCAATGTCTTGCAAGCCCCCTGAAAAGGCTGGAATCTATATTTTGTTAAATGTCACTTCTGACCCTCATTTAAATAGAAACCAAAATATATCTACATGCTAGGTAGGCTTTCAAATCTTCATATAGTTTCTTCAATTTGATTTTAGTTATCTGCATTGCAACTTGACATCTTACAGCAACAAAGTTCAAAGTCATACCCACCATTGCTGGAGAAGTTGCAGCTCTAAAAACTTCTCCCAACAGGGTATGGTCAATAAATTTAGTTACATCCTTACCCTAAAATTTTAGAGGGAATGGGGCTCTCTTGTAATTTTTCCCGCCCCCTTAATTACAAAATTAAGACATGCTGAGTTCAAGCAGATTTTCCAACTTTCCATTTACCAAGTGTGGAATTTTCATACAACCTTTGCTGTGAAACAGTAACAGAATCATAGAACCATAGAATATACGGGTTGGAAGGGACCTCAGGAGGTCATCTAGTCCAACCCCCTGCTCAAACCAGGACCAATCCCCAACTAAGTCATTCCAGCCAGGGCTTTGTCAAGCCTGACCTTAAAAACCTATAAGGAAAGAGATTTCAACACCTCCTTAGGTAACCCATTCCAGTGCTTCACCACCCTCCTAGTGAAAAAGTTTTTCCTAATATCCAACCTAAACCTCCCCCATTGCAACTTGAGACCATTACTCCTTGTTCTGTCATCTGCTACCACTGAGAACATCTGCTACCACATAGATCCATCCTCTTCAAAAAACCCTTTCAGGTACAGTAGTTGAAAGCAGCTATCAAATCCACCCCCTCATTCTTCTCTTCTGCAGACTAAATAATCCCCGGTCGCTCAAAATCTCCTCATAAGTCAAGTGCTCCAGCCCCCTAATCATTTTTGTTGCCCTCCGCTGGACTCGCTCCAATTTTTCCACATATTTTTTTGTAGTGTGGCGCCCAAAACTGGACACAGTACTCCAGATGAGGCGTCACCAATGCCGAATAGAGGGGAACGATCACGTCCCTTGATCTGCTGGAAATGTTCCTACTTATACAGCCCAAAATGCTATTAGCTTTCTTGGCATCAAGGACACATAGTTGACTCCTATCTAGCTTCTTATCCACTGTAACCCCTAGGTCCTTTTCTGCAGAATTGCTGCCTAGCCACTCAGTACCTAGTCTATAGCAGAGCACAGGATTCTTCATTCTAAGTGCAGGACTCTGCACTTGTCCTCGTTGAACCTCATCAATTTTCTTTTGGCCCAATCCTCTAATTTGTTTAGGTCCCTCTGTATCCTATCCCAACCCTCCAGTGTAGCTACCACTCCTCCCAGTTTAGTGGCATCTGCAAACTTGCTCAGGGTGCAATTCACGCCATCCTCCAGATCATTAATGAAGATATTGAACAAAACCGGCCCCAGGGCCAACCCTTGGGGCACTCCGCTTGATACCAGCTGCCAACTAGACATGAAGCCATTGATCATTACTCGTTGAGTCCGATGATCTAGTCAGCTTTCTATCCACCTGATAGTCCATTCATCCAGCCCATACTTCTTTAACTTACTGGCAAAAATACTGAGGGAGACCATATCAAATGCTTTGCTAACATCATCAAGGAATAACACGTCCACTGCTTTCCCCTCATCCACAGAGCCAGTCATCTCATCAGAGAAGGCTATTAGGTTAGTCAGGCATGACTTGGCCTTTCTGAATCCATGCTGACTATTCCTGATCACTTTCCTCTCCTCAAAATGCTTCAAATATCCATACTATATCATGAGTCCGTAATATCTCAATATGTAAATACTGCAACATGCTATTGCCCTAGTATGCCCTAGTAAAAATATACGTATTTGAATTATGCTTGTAAAATTTACTGAAATGTAGATTTTTATTATATTCATGTTCTCAAACTGTGCATCGGGACCCCAAAGTGGGTCGCGACCGGGTTTTAATGGGGTTGCCGGAGCTAGTGTTTACTTGCGGGGGTTCTGGCCAAGGGATCAGTACTAGGCGGTGGGGCTCAGGCTTCAGCAAGGCTCTGGCTTAGGCTCCCCCCAGTCCCAGAGCATGCTCAGGCTTCGTCTCCTCTTCGGGGAATGTAGTCATTTTCATTGTCAGAAAGCTGTCGTGGTGCAATGAGGTTTGAGAATCCCTGCATTAAATGACGTATATTTTTTTCTTTCTATGGTACATTTGAAACAAAATGGAGTTTCTCACCTTTTTTTAATTTTAACGGGTAGCTTTATACATATTAAGTATATCTGGTGTTCTTGAATGTATGCTTGTGACAACCCCCTCCGAATATTTCATATAATTATATATAAATATTTAATTTGAATAGGACAGCTGGTCATACTTCTCTAAAACATTTTATAGGCGCATTATTATCATGATTTTCAGGTCAAAGCAGCACCGCTTCCCGCAGCTCCCACTAGCCGGGAACAGTGAACCGCGGCCACTGGAAGTGGCAGGGGGGCCATGCTTGCGGACATTCAACATAAACAAAATATCTCATGGCCCGCCAGCAGATTACCCTGAAGGCCGTGTGCCGAAGGCTGCCAACCCCTGAAGCAGATCTAGAACTCTTATCTATGCAGTTACACCCCAGTTCTGTGAACATGCATGTGCTACTATAGGGCGTCTCAAGCAAGCGTGTGCACAAATGTTTGCAGGAGCTGGCCCTAAGGGTTAGATTCTGCCAATGCTTCCTACAAGCACAATACTTATCTCCTTGAGGTGTCCCACTGACAGCAGTAAGCACTGCACCCAGTAGTAAGCATTTCCAGCATCAGGTCTTTAGAATTTCTGCCAGCTTCTCTACTTGCTGTAGCAGCATTCCCTATTGAGAGCTAACTGTTACCCTGAAGTGATAGTGGTGAAATTACAGCGCTGGCACCGACCTTAAAAATCATCACAAATATACGTAAAAAAGAATGAGGAGTACTTGTGGCACCTTAGAAACTAACCAGTTTATATGGGCATAAGCTTTTATAATGAGCATTTATTCTCTATGCAAAAGAATAAATGGACACAAATCTGATGTCAGGAATCATAACATTCAAAAACCAGTAGAACACTTCAATCTTTCTGGTCACTCAGTAACAGACTTAAAAGTGGCAATTCTTCAACCAAAAAAACCCTTCAAAAACAGACTTCAACGAGAAACTGCTGAACTGGAATTAATTTGCAAACCGGATACAAGATTAGGCTTGAATAAAGACTGGGAGTGACTAGGTCATTACACAAATTCAATCTATTTCCCCATGTTAAGTATCCTCCTACTGTTACTCACACCTTCTTGCCAACTGCTTGAAATGAGCCATCCTGATTATCACTACAAAAAAATTTTTTCTCTTGCTGATAATAGCTTATTTTAATTGATTAAGCCACTTAAAGTTGGTGTGGCAAACTCCATCTTTCATGTTTTCTGTGTATATATGTCTTCCTACTGTATGTTCCACTCTATGCATCTGATGAAGTGGGTTATAGCCCATGGAAGCTTATGCACAAATAAATTTGTTAGTCTCTAAGGTGACATTATTTTTGCAGATACAGACGAACATAGCTACTACTATGAAACCTGTCACAAATATATGGTTAGATAGCTAAAATTAAATGAATTCTTTGGAAACTTTATAAACCAGTGAGGTCAAAGGAAGTTTAAAAAGGAAAGAAAACATATGACACGAGGTAGATGCAGATTGTAAAGGGAAGTTGACCTTCCAGTAAACCATTTCTATCTGTTTATATCTGTTAACCTACTGTTACTAACTGCACTATAAATACAGGCCAAGTACTGGCACCAGTGTCCTATTTAGAAATGAAAAGTTTCCCCAGCTGCAGCAGAACAGATTATGTATATTATAGCAGCTTTCAGCTAACTGTATTCCTCTACAGAATTGTGGTTTCAATCATTATGGGAGGCACATTTGATAACTGCTGTTTTTTCAAAAGAGGACAGTCAGCAGAGCCTCCATGCAGCTCTCAGGAATTCCACTGGGACCTAATTGTTTTATATTATGCACACACAAAGAGTCACACACACGTTTGATGTGACTGGAAAATACCACATAAAAACAAGAAAAATATTTCTTGTTAATCTAATAATAGGCTCAATAGAGCTTCTCACTAAAAATATGGTTTTTATCTTTCCATGCTGGTGGTCCCCCGGATTGATTAATTGATTTCACGTTTATTCCACTTTAGACCTGCTGACCAAAAAAAGGACAATGGATCCAGGAACTGAGCTGTGAGATGCACTGTTCCGCTTCAGGCTGTTCCACAGATTTCCTTTAGAAGAGACTCCTTGAGAGAGAGGAATAGGAGAGGGGAGCCCGGCAGGATGGAGAATACAAGGTAAGGCACTGCTGTGATTGTGACGAACATTAATAGTCTCTTGGAAAGCCAAAGGAATCTGAACAATGTCCTACTTCTCATGCTCTGCCAAGACACTGCTCTCATCTGAGAGTCGGAGCATTTCTTTGTACTTTACCAACCCGGCCTTTTTTTTTTTTTTTTTTTTAATGTTTCCACCATAAGGATGGTGGCTGTCATTTCTGAAAAAGTCATTGAGGATCACAGTGCATTACTGCCCTCATAACCAACTGAATTTTCAGTCATCAGAACTGCCTTGGGGAAGACTCTAGGAAAAGCTGTTTTACCTGTTATGCCCAAGGATCTTTGGCAGTTCAGCATCTTCAAAAGAGTGCATGAAAAACAAACTGGTTTAAAATGAGAGTGTAAACCTAGTGGAGACATGTTTTCTTTATGACCCATAAGTCTAAATCTTCAGTGTGGTACAAACAATTGATTTTTTTTTTTAAATTGAACTTGTTAGCTACGAGGATAAGCAATAGCCAAACTCACAGTCTTTCACCTCTTATTTATACACTAATGGCTTGATTTTCAGTGCACAACTCCAGCTGAAGTCATTGCGAGCTGCAAATGCTCAGTACCTCTGAAAATTAGGCTCTAAATCACTAATACATGAGAACACATAATGAGTTAAAGTTAGAAAATACCCTGTCTGCGGTGATCTATACTATTATTCTACTGACACAGCCGTCTCTTTCTGCCAGTTGGTGCTAAATCTTTGCCCCTGCCTTTTTTCTCCGACAACTATCAACCTGGTTCTTTGATGCTGGCTGAAAGGGCATGCAGACATATGGCTACTGTTTTCTGAGACAACACTGATGCTCAGCGGATTGCTGAGCAGTGTCTGTTCTAAATGTAATTTGTTGTTCATACTTCCATCAGAGACAGTTAAGTGCCCCCTATGTTCAAAAAGACTCAGCTACAGTGGAGGGAAATACACAATTGTCATGCCACAAGCACATTTATTTTACATGCAATCATTATACCACTGTGTGGGTAATAAAAAGTACATAAACTAACCTAAACTGAGATCTGCATTCCTTAATGAGACCAGCCTCTGTCTAGAAAGTTCAAAGTAAACAAAACTTACTCCTGTTTAAATACAATTACAGATCATGGATTAAGGATTTCCACAAAAAGAACAAGTCCTCGCGTTATGACTCTAATCTGAATAGTAGCTCACCACAATAATCTGAGCCTAATGTTGCAGACACTAAAGATCAATGACACAGCAGAGGCCTTATGTGGATATGTTTCAATATCATGTATATAACACACATTTTAGAAAAATATGTTCAGAATCAGCAAATTATTTTCCCCCCCTTCCAGTGTCTGACTGCACAGCTAGGGCTAGAGCCTATATCATTTCATAAAAAAATAAACTCACTACAGGAAGCTGGCTAGATTTTGCGCTTATGCAGAAACGGAAATAAGAGTTATTTAATTATTAAGGAGTATTTTTAAAAGGTAGCTTTTCCTGTTGTTAATACCCCAAATCAGATTACAGTGCAGATCAGATTAATATTTTAGTATCTGAGTGGAAACAAATGTCTATTAAACTACAGGATGGCCTAAAGCTTTATAAATAACCATGCCACCTCTCTGCCAGTTGCAGTTGTGACTACTGTTTCAGAATGCTAAGTTATTTAATCAGTCATGTGTTTACAAGAACATTACAAAGTGAAGATCAAGGTTAAATAGTTATGACTAAATCCTAGCCAAACAGATGCCCCTACAACCTTGCAGTTCTGACATGTTGTAACTGAAATACATAGCTAGGGCTTCTGATTCTCAGTTTTCATTAATAAATGCAAATAAAATATCCCCAATAGTGGTTATACAGTAAACACCAGAAAAATACCAGAGATGGTTACTTGTATCTACTTGGAGCAGTAATGTAGACCATGGCAGGGCAATTTCTAAACTCACTAACACGTTGCACATTTAATTGGTCTGTGTAGATCCTGATGGTGCACACTCCGGGTCCTGTAGTGCACTTTAACATAGTGCTGTTTGGGAACATTATAAAGAGATATAAAGAGATGCGCACCTATTACATTTACCAGAACACCCCTGTGTGATGGGACTCCACCATTAAGAGAGAGTCCCACAGTCAGCAGTGGCTAAGATCCATGCTGCCAGGGAGGCTCCCAAGCCACCAAGAGACACAGGACCTCCATGCAAACACCACCTCTGTCCTCTTGGGAATTCTGGTGGTTCCACAGTGCTTGAGGGGAGGTCCTTTAGCTCATTGCACAGGGGAGATAAGTCCTTCTCCCCATGGTTGGGAAAACAAGCAGGAATTTAAGGGGGTTCCTCACAGAGATGCCCTCTCTCCCCAGCTGCACACACGCACCAAAGATTTACACAGAGGGAGCAAACCAGCCTTCTGTTCAGTGGGATAACTCCATATTTATATCGGTGTGAACAGAATATGGCTCTGTATTTCCCATTTTGCTGGCTCTACCCTTTATCTCTTCTTTTAAGGCAGGAACTGGGCATGTGCGAGACCAGTGATAAGCCCCTTCCCTCACGTTCATCCTCTACTTGGGCAAGGACTGCTTCCACCGGACAGAACACTAGATCTCCAGCAAAGGCAGACTCAACCCTTTACATATACTAGTCAGGCGACAGCAACTATACTTCAGCAAAGGACCGGGAAAAGACCTCCCACACAAATGTTCTCGGAAGAGCCATAGTGTCAGTGGCACAAAGTTCACCAGTACTCACATGCAAGGGCGAAGAATGTTACTTATATACAAGATTGTTCTATTAAAATGGTATTTAGGTGTCCTGTTTTTAAATTGGCAGTTCCTTTGTATGCAAAAGTTCTACTAAAGCTGGTAGGAACTTCATGTATGCAGAGACATCAGGATCAGACCCTTAAGTGTATGCCCAGGTAGACAGACTCATGCTCAGGGGGCTTGAGCTAGCACGCTAAAAATAGCTATAGAGTGTGAAGTCAGAAGGGACCCTCAGATCATCTAGTCTGACCTCCTGTATATCGCAGGACACCAACACTACCCAACACTCGCACAATAAACCCAACCATCAAAATTAGACCAAAGTATCACAGAGTAGGAGAATAAACAATTATGTGCCACAGACAAAACAGAAGGAACCGAGGCCCACCAATGCCCAAGGCTCTGAAACGTCAGGGAATTGATATGCAGCAGATATGCAAGGTCAAATCTGGTGTACACTGTTGTAAACCTGCTGTGTCACTTATCCCAGGAAAGATTTCATCTGAGGTAAACTAGTCCACAAGAAATATATAACAGATAATTCTAGATAATATATTAGTTTAGCTCCAACAGTGCTTTCAACAACAGAGAAAGATTAGCAAGAAGGAGTTCACCTGACAGCTAATAAGAGGATATTTAGTGATTAATAATGCATGAATACAACTCCACATTTGTTTCTGAATGCTGATTTGTATGACCTTAAAATGCTGCTGCTGCTTCTTGGGATTCTCCTAACCAATTTGCATTCGTCTCAGTAGTGCTTTCCTAGTATAGAAATATAGTACACACAAAAAACAACATTAAAAGAAGATTATTAAGGTTGCATACTTGAACACTCAAAAGTTAGGTAATGTCAGAATTAAGGTTGCTTATACAACCTTATTTTTGAAACTGCTGAACCATTTTGTCTGAAATATTCCAAAACAATTCAGCCTAAGGCAGAAACACAACATTGAAAATTTAAGCCCAACCAGTTAAATTTTGGCACAGTTATAAGAAAATGAAAACCAGGTGTTACAATGGGAAATATTGAACAACTTTTACAATAGATGATATTACCAATCCTGCCTATAATTCCAATCAGTATTCCTGTTATCATTTAAAATTAGGGATAGTAAAGCTACTCCCCCCCCCCATTAACCATATTCAAAATATTGTAAAGGCTCCACATTTCCTCCAATATCTATGGAGCTTATAAAAGTATGTATTTGTAAAAAAAATTCTTTAACTGAAATGAAGCCTTGGGCATCTTATTACAATTTGACAACAAACACCATTTAAAGATTGCAAGTCATTAGACTTACAAATATATTTCTCAGCACTTATTGTATAGCACAACACAGTTTGGGATGACCTATGCATACATTTCATAAACACAATTTAGTCTATTTAATAAACTGCTGAGAGACTGAAAACTGTGTTTCTAAATGGTTATCACAGGAAGACAGGCGACAACTCCCTCCAATCTTAACTACTGTCAGCAGTTTCCAGCCATTAGCAGCTGTCAATGAGGTTCTTGTACTTAGATGGCACCCTGACTTAGATTGCAATGCAAAGAATCTCCTTCACCAAATGGAGCTAGTCAACCTTCAAGTGAAGACACAGACTATTCTGTACACAAGTGCTAAATTTCTTGTGAAACCCTTGAATATGAGTTTGGTCCCTGTACTACATTTTGATAAGTAATGTTGTTTTGTCATGTACTAGCATGAACATACTAAAGAATATTCCCATCTTTCTGTAGTAATGAACACAATCAACTTTTCCAATTGAAATGAATGATTAAATGCAAACACTGGAACATAACTTGCCCGAACATTTCTTGCTGTTGTTTTCATCCTATAAAAGCACTGTTCAGAGTTTTTAATATTTGACATGTGGAATTTAGAAAAAAGGGCTTGAATATTTATAATATTTGATATAAGGTAATTCCTGTGCCACTCAGTTATCCTGTACACCACAGACCAGTATTTGAAACATTTTATTAATGAAATCACCCATTGTAACATCCCCCAAAATCACTATCACTTCAGCTAAAGTGGCTGGCAACACCAATAGTGTCCTACCTTGTATGTGGACTGGCCACTAGAGAGGAACATAATACATTTAGCCAAAATGCTATTGTAACCTTATGAATGTAATATAATATCTCATTGAAAGGTGACACGGCCAGAAGCAGTTAATTAACTCACAGACTAACCTGAGCAATGGCCAAACTCTAAAGACTTGTTAGGAAGATACCTAAATGAACAGAGCTTTGAACTGCGAGCATGCACTGTTAGAGATAGAAAGGTAGCTGTTTGCTCAGGTCTTGCGAGGTAATCAAAACACGTCTTTTCTACTAGTATAGCTTTGATGCAAAGATCAAAAAAGGAATATTAACATTTATGATGACACTTGAGTAAAATAGTATTATTGTCTATATGTTTCTTTGAAGGTTGTGATAAACTGTATATGAACTATTTAATGGATAAATTACACCATGCTAATTGCCAGGATGGCTAGGAAACAGAAGATTAAACTTATTCTCTCTGGCCACGAGGCTGCTGGAAAATGTATAAAACCCCTGGGACACTATCGTGTGGATCTCAGATCTGCTTTGGGTTTCAGGAAGAAGAAACCCTAAGCCATAAGAATTGAAATTGCCAGTCACTAACTGGAGTCACCTGAATATGGACATTGGACTATAACCTACGGACTATTTCTAAGAGGACTTTTGGCAACTACAAGCTCACCATTTCTGCTATGTCACTGGACCTCAAGAAACTGAACTCAAGTCTGTATGTATATTGATCTTTCAGCCAACACTCTACCTTTTTTCTTTTTTTTAATACATTTTAGTTTAGTTAACAAGAATTGACTCTAAGTGTGTATTTTGGGTAAGATCTAAGTTATAATTGGACCTGGTTTGTGGCTCATCCTTTGGAACTGGAAGAACCTTTTCTTTTCTATGATGAAATAAGATTTTCAGTAATCATCATCATATCTGACGTGTGTCTGGATGGGGGCCTGAGGCTGGGCACTTGAAAGGAACTGCATTATTTGTGAGTGCTCCATGTTGAGGAGTGAAGAGTCAGGCTCGGGCCACAGAGATATCCTCCTGGTGCAGAAACTGTTGCTGCTCCCTAGGCTGGTGTGCTGCGGCGAGTGGAGCGTGAACAGCAGCCCGGAGTGATTTTAGTTTCACTTTTGTCAGAGCCATGAAACGTTTGTTAGAGCCCCACAGTGCTCCAGGGGGTGACCGGCAGGCTCGGTGCCGACATTCTTGCCAGCACCAGGGTAGAATGTGTTGCCAGCACCGGGTCCAATGTTGGTGCCAGCAGGACCAGTGCCGAGGAAATTTTCCCCTTGCTGAAGTGCTGGGGCAGTCAGAGTTGCCTGCTCTCTGCACTGACAGCACCAAGGGTAAAGACTTGCGGGAGATCCTTTACGCTTTTGAGTGTCTCTGAGGGGAGACGTTAGGACTTCCTGCCTTTTCGCGGGAGAGGGTGAACCCGGGCTCCTGTTCGGTTCTGCCTTGGTGGAGAGCGTGAGGGAGAGGGTTTACTGCCCTCTCTGAAGGTGGCCGCAAAGCTTTCTCCATGAGAAGCATTTTTAGCCGTAAGTCTCTTTCATGGTGAGCTCTAGCTTTTAAGTGGTGCAGTGGAGACACTTCACAGGGACGTGAGTCTCGCCAAGGGATTTAATGCAGAGCAAATGCATGTCCGACCACGGAATAGACTCCTTGCAGCAGCCACATTTCTTTAAGCTTGGTGACCGTGGCATAATGAAAGTATGAACGGCTGGGAAAGTCTTGAGGAAATTTTTTTAAATTAACGAACTACGCTAAAGGAACGAGAGAACTGGGAAATAGCCAGCTAACTATTTATATTTTTCACTACTTATTTCCTACAGTAACCAGGGAAGACATGAGCACTTTCCCAAGTCCCGTCTTCATCCGAGGATGGTTGAGAAGGAATTCAGGGGGCTGCGGGATGGGTGCACTCAGGCAGACCCTAATGACACCGCAAGACAGCAGCAGCTGAGCACATGCGTCCCGACCAGGCACTGCTACCAAAGATCTTCGATCAACGGTGCCGGAATGCACCATCACCCAGAGTGGAGCACCTACAGAGACAGCACTCGAAGAAGAACCAGACTTAGTGTTCATAATTTTCACCTTTTAAGTTCCCATTCCACTGGGTTACTAAACAATACCCCCAACAGCACTCTCAATCAGCCTCATAATCTGAGTCAAGGAACACTTTGCTGTCTGGGCCATACTGTGAAAAAGCTACTGAAAAGGCACATAAAAATTGGTATTTACTGATGGAAGGGGAAATTTAAACTAATATACAGGAACAAGAATGATAGCACTCAAATGGAGAAGTTGCTTAATTAGATTGCAGTATTTTTCCAATTAGACAGAGTGCAGAAAGATACTACTGCAGGAGTTGAGATGAACTATTAAATGACATAACATTTCCTATGGAACCTAAATTCATCTGGCACTCTCTACTCTCAATTCACACAGTGAGAGCGTGAACTCCAGTACCTTTACTGAACGTGTAATGCTCTCTCTACATTCAAAAAGACCTCGGGGAGCCTTTTCTTTTTCTGTTAAACGAAGAGACAATGAATCCATCCTTAAATTATTGATTTATAACCTTCAGTTTGCCTGTGTTTCTGATTCCCTTCCCTAAACTCCCACCTCCCCTTCTCACACAGGATGTTTTTTATGGCAACCACAGCAAAAGCCTACTAAGTATTGTAGAGTGGGGGAAAAGAAACATCTAAAACAGGAAATGGAACAATCAGGCCTGGTCTGGATGTGTAGTTTGAATTCTCACAAGCTCTTAGCTCTGCAGTACTTTCCATCTTTCTATTGCCCAACTGACTTAACACAGGGAAACAGGTACAGAAGATATTATCCATTTGATGGAGATTTTATTCCAGACTTAAGCCAAACAGGAAAAAAAAAAAGTCTGGTGAGGGTAGCCTCAGAAGGTACAATTTAGGGGAAAAAAAGCTGCCAACAAGGAGCAAAACCATACTTTATTTCTATTGAAAGAACATTAAAATAAATAGCATCATTAACTGCATCTGCTAAGAAATTAACTAGCATCTGCAGAGAAGGAAGGAATTTCTTTTAAGGAAGATCTTTTATTGCCAGCATCCTGTCCATCCAGTCGTGGTAATAGAATCACACATTAGTTCTGGTCTTTCATGTCAAACAACCAAAGGAAAAAAAGGCTAAAAAGTATACCCCAAAATGGCCTTCCATAAGAAAAGTAGAACATAGTTAGATACAATTAATGTGCACCATGAAGAAGGTTAGGAAAAGAAGGATGAAGGCATTCATAAATTACTTCTGAAAAACGTTTCACCACTTCAAAAGGCAACAATAAACAATTTGCTCCCATTATATTATAACTCGCAGACTGAAAAATACATCCGGAAATGTTAATAAAGCTGTATAATTGTTGAAACTGGAATGAAACACAGCAACTGCTGAAATTGTTAGTGGCAATGTTGACAACTCATGATTTTGACTTGACTCTCATGATACTGTCATGAGTCTTGTGATAATTATTATTTTCCTTAAACCCGCATCTCATGGAGTCAAGTGGAGATGTGATGATTTCATTCTTATAGAAAAAGTATGTTTCTAGCCCTCAGAGCTGTGGAGAAAGCTTCAAAATGTGACTCCAGTGCATCTAAAGTCTCAAAAAGCAGAAGGCAAATTAAAAAAAAACAACAAATCTATTATTTTTATATAATCTCATGATTTTAAAGCCAAATCTCATGTTTTTTGGTGAGCCTGATTCATGATTTCTAAATGTTCAGAGCTGCTATTACTGTAGCAGTGAACATGCTATACTGCTAAACAACAAATTGATCACATCTATAAATGAGCAAATGGGGCATGTTCCCTTGTTCAGGCTATTCTTTTATTGATATTATTTACATAAACACATATAGAGCACAAAGGATAGATGTGACCGTATGCACCACACCCTACACACTATTGTAATAATCTTTGCACAAAATATGCTTAGTGAGGTATTATTTGAAAACTAATTCCTGACTGGTCAATAATACCATGATGAAATATGTGAAGCAACATTATATGTAATGTTATGAACATGATGTGAAATTATGACTGAAATGTGGGTTACCTGATAAGTCTAGGGAGTGAATAAACCTGTCTCCCAAAGGACAACTAGATGCCTCTAGCCACTGTCATCAAAACTGATGGGCAGTCACCCGTCAAGTGGCCTTTCTTTGGCAAATAAGGGGGACAGTAACAGATCGATCTACATTTTAGGAAACTAGAGCATAGAACCTCTTTTACCTTGAGACTCTGATTCCAACCTCACAGCGGAAATGAACTTTATCTGGGAGTGACCCTCAGGAAAATGCATTTCAAAGTGTGACCGGCCTATAAAACACACCAAGATCTCTCTCCCTATCCATCTCTTTCACAGAAAACAAAAGAAACCATTTGGCCTTTGGGACAGACCCTGATCTCAAATTTGATCACCCCTGTTGCTGGGGGGCACATGTTAAGAATTACACGTTGAACCGCTAAAGTCTAATTTGTTAGGTTTTAGCTCAGGGGTGGGCAAACTACGGCCCATGGACTCCTCCAAACTGGCCTGCCTGAGCTCCCAGCTGGGGAGGCTGCTTTGGCCCCTCCCACATTGTCGCTCCCCCACAGCTTCAGCAAACTGCGCGAGCAGTGTTCTGGGGGGCGGGGCTGCACACTCCAGCAGAGGGTCTTGGGGAGGGTGGTTGGGGACGGGTAATGGGAGGGGTTGGATAGGGTGTGGGAGTCCCAGGGGGCAGGGGTATGGCTAAGGGTCAGGGCAGTCAGGGGATCTGGATAGGAGGTGGGGTCCTGAGGAGTGATTAGGGTGAGATGGGGGTCTCTGGAGGGGGCGGTCAGGGGATAAGGAGCAGAGGGCTTATATAGGGGATGGGGTCTTGGGGGGTGGTTGGGGCAGGGGGTCTCGGGACGGGGCAGTCATGGGACAAGGAGCAAGGGGACTTACATAGGGGATGGGATCCTGGGAGGGCAGTTAGGGTGGGGGTTTCTAAAGGGGACAATCAGGGGAGAAGGAGCAGAGGGGGGGATTGGATGTGTCAGGGATTCTGAGAGGGGCAGTCAAGGGGTGGGAAGTGGGTGGGGTCAGATTGGGCCAGAGCCATGCTGTTTGGGGAGGCACAGCCTTCCCTACCCAGCCCTCCGTATAATTTTGAATCCCGATGTGGCCCTCAGGCCAAAAAGTTTGCCCACCCCTGTTTTAGCTATTAGAAAGCATTTCATCTTTATTTCTCTTGTAACCATTTCTGAGAGCTAGTTTACACTAGAAGTCCTACAACGGCACAGCTGTAGCGCATCTGGTGAAGATGCTCCATGCTGATGGGAGAGAGCTCTCCAGTCAGCATAGTAAAACCACCTCAGTGAGAGGCAGTAGCTATGTCTTTGAGAAGTCATGGAAGACAGGAGAGATTCCAGAAGACTGGAAAGGGGCAAAGATAGTGCCCATCTATAAAAAAGGAAACAAGGACAAACCAGGGAATTACAGACCAGTCAAATTAACCTCTGTACCTGGAAAGATAAAGGAGCAAATAATTAAACAATCAATTTGCAAACATCTAGACAATAGGATGATAAGTAACAGTCAGCATGGGTTTGTCAAAAACAAGTCATGTCAAACCAGCTTGATAGTTTTCTTTAACAGGGTATCAAGCCTTGCGGATATGGGGGGGGGGAGCGGTAGACTCGTCTATCTTGATTTTAGTAAATCTTTTGATACTTTCCTGCATGACCTTCTCATAAATAAAATAGGGAAATGCAACCTAGATGGAGCTACTATAAGGTGGGTGCAAAACTGGTTGGAAAGTTGTTCCCAGGGAGTAGTTATAAGTGCTTCACATTCATGCTGGAAGGGTATAATTAGTGGGGTCCCACAGGGATCAGTTCTGGGTCCGGTTTTGTTCAATATCTTCATCAATGATTTAGATAATGTTGTACAGAGTACATTATGAAAAGTTTATGGATGATACCAAGCTGGGAGGGATTGCAAGTGCTTTGGAGGATAGGATTAAAATTCAAAGTGATCTGGATAAACTGGAGAAATGGTATGAAGTAAATAGGATGAAATTCGATAAGGACAAATGCAAAGTACTCCATTTAGGAAGGAACAATCAGTTGCACACACACAAAATGAGAAACGACTACCTAGGAAGGAGTACTGTGGAAAGGGATCTGGGGTTATAGTGAACCACAAGCTAAATATGAGCAGGGGTGAAAGCAACTTACTCCAAGCCTTTTCAATTGCTGCCCAATCCCTGCTGCCAGAGCCGGCAGTGATTTAAAGGGCCTGGGGCGGTAGCGGCGGTCAGAGCTCTGGGCCCTTTAAATCGCCACATGAGCCCTGCTGCCGGAGTCCTAGGGTAGCGGAGCTCTGGTGGTGAGTTAAAGGGCCAAGGGCCCCCAGCTGCCATTACCACAGCGGAGCACCAGGCCCTTTAAATCACTGCTGGAGCCCCGGTGGTCCCGGCTGCCACCACCATCCCAGGACTCCAGCAGCAGGGCTCTGGCAGCAATTTAAACGGCCCGGGGATCCAGCCACTGCTGGGAGCCCCAGGCCCTTTAAAGAGCCGCCTGGGGGAAGCCAATCCGGCCTACTGGCTCTTGCTGGTACGCTGTACTAGGGTGTACTGCCTTACTTTCACCTTTGAATATGAGTCAACTGTGTAACATTTTTGGGGGGGGGGAGGAGGAATATTATTCTAGGATGTATTTGTGGGAGTGTTGTAAGCAAGACATGGGAAGTAATTCTTCTGTTCTACTCTGCTCTGTGGAATCTGGAATCACCATCATTGGAGATTTTTAGGAGCAGGTTAGACAAACACCTGTTAGGAATGGTCTAGATAATTAGCCCTGCCACGAGTGCAGGGGACTGGACTATATGACCACTCATGGTCCCTTCCAGTTCTGTGATTCTGTCAGAGGGAGAAGTCAGGGCTTGTTCTTGTCCACACTGATGCTTAGGTTGGTGTAACTTACATCGCTCAGAGGGTGGCTTATTTATATCCGTGAATGACATAAGTTTTGCTAACATAACCCTATAGTATAGACAAGCCCTGACTTCAATGCCTAATACTTATACTCACTTAAAATTTATCTCTTTGCAGTTAAATAATCAAGTATAAGCTGCTATATACCATTGTAGTACTGCCAACACTCACGATTTTTTGTGACTCTCATAATATAATGTTTTTCTTAGTGCCCAGTCTCCTGGTGTCATGTGATTATGAGAGAATCAAAGCTTTTTTTAAAAAAAAGGGCAAAAAAGGAAGTTTATAGTGCTCAGGGGTGCGGAGAAAAGTTTAGAAATATGAATCCTAATTGGCCCATAATCCAGAAATCACATTTTAAAAATCCAGATTTATTATTTTCAAATCTCCTGAGTTTTAAGACAATGTCATGATCTTTGCGGGCCAGATTCATGATTTTTGAGTGGTTGGGATTTGCGGTGGTGTTCACACCTAGTCAGGGCTCCACTGCTTTTAAGACACAGAGGCTCATTTTTGTTCAAGTACCAATGTATGTCTGGAGTCTCTCCGACTGTTCCTAACCCACACGGTTATCCAAGAGGAAATGAGATAAACAAAAAAAATCATCATCATCAGGTAACCTGGTATGAAAATGTGGAAATCATTAAACTAGCAATTGAATTAGCAGTAAAAAAACAATATGGCTTAGACAAAGTATTTTTCTTCCAAGTAAAGCAAACAGCAGTAAAGAAGTAACTCAGCTAGAGATGTCTGATACATATATAGAAGTAAAATAACTGTAGATGAATGTTCTAGCCAAACTTTCAATTGACATTAATTAGGATGCAATAAATTATGTGACTTATATTCTAAATAATCAAACCATGCCAGAAATCAAGGGTTAACATCTATCCTTCTTCTTCCAACCTCCCACTACACAAGGGTTAAACTGATTATGTAAATAAAAGTTGCCTTCCTACAGCAGATTCATTTTTTATTTACTCATCCAGTCTCCTAGTACACAAATAAATCACAATAAGAGTCTATTCACTTTGCACTCCAAATGTTTGATATCAATCTCATTTACACTATTTCACACTGGTGTGACTCAAATGACTGAGTTTTGCCTGATTTACATCTATTTGAGAGCTGAATCACTTCTAAGGTTATTAACTTGTGTGTGGGTCTTATAAGTTAGTTGTTTCACTGACTGTAAATATTAATAGCTGGCAACACTTTCCATCAAGAGGATGTACAGTAACACAGTTCGACCTGCTTTACTTCAGGAAAAAATATTTATAACTAAGCTGGGTCGCATAAGAGGCTTTAGGGCAGGTCTACACTAGAAGAACTACATCGGCGCAGCTGCACCACTGTAGCGCGTCTGGTGAAGTCGCTCTATGCTAAAGGGAGAGCGCTCTCCTGTAGACATAATTACTTCATCTCCACCAGAGGTGGAAGCTATGCCAGCAGGAGAGCTTAGAGCACTGTACCTTGCGTTGCTCGGGGGGTATGTATTTTCCACACCCGTGAATGACGTAAATTAGATTGATAAGCGGTCGTGTAGTCCTGCCATTAATAAGTCCATATCTGGGAAATGCGGTTTGGTTTCTATTGCTGCCCATTAGAACATAATGTAAACAGCAATCATAGTAAAGTACCCAGTTATTTAATAGGACACGTGAAGACAGTTAGCCGTACAGATCAGTGATTTAGTAGTTAACATGCAGTGCACAGGAACTGAGTGTGCTATCATGCTACAGTTACATCCAGGGGATAAATCCTGTACTAGAAGAGAAGAACTAGAACTCACAAGGTTCTTTGGAATCAGTTCATTAGAAGCGAGTTCTGTCTTCTTCCCATTTCCCCCAGAACGCTTTGCCACAAATGACAGATCTTAGCCATTTCACTTAATGCACTATGAGAAAGTGCACAGGTATTACAGTGGTGTGGGAAGTACCAGGAGCTGAACAGAAAAGAATGGAATTGGCCAGAGTGTCACTCTCCAAACCTATGGAGTTCTCAAGTCTGCCATTCACAGAATGGTTCAGTGACTGTTATTCATTGGTCCCCTGCATCCCTGTAGTCCCCAGGATAGTGGCTGGCTGGGTGAACTTCCCCCAAAGGATATCTGCATGTGCAAAGTGGTAACTCTGACAGTGTCAACATTAATTGCTGCAGTTATTTTCCCACACATTTGGATTGGGGAGATGCTGTGGCAAACTCTCATTCCCTGTCTATACTGCATCATCACTTCCACCAGAAGAGCAACAAACATGCACAGGGGGCTTCTAAAAGAAGTGGGTGCATAATATCAAATGGGCGCATAATACCAACTGGGCTCCAACCCCTCTCCTTACAACCACAAAATCAGCCCACGAGTTTTCCTCAGCTGCTTCAAAGTGATGTGATGATTGGGCTGCATGTTTGTCCCCTGCTTGAGTATTTCAGTGCCTTTCCTCCTCACACAAATCCTGCCAGCTGGGCATGAGACAGTATCACCAACTTACTTCCCAACCCTGAGCCAGACCAATAAATAAAAAGATTGCAATCATAATTACAAAGCTCAGCCCACAGAACCCTGAAATTCTCAGCATGCTCCCTTCTCAGTGTACAGGAAAGCACTAGCACTATGTGAGCACTATGCTACAATGACCAAGATGCATCCTCCAAACACAATGAATTACCAATTGTTCCTAGGCCTTCTTAATTATCTTACAAACTGTGGACAACATTCTTTTCAAGTCCATTTTATATTCTAAAAAGGAATGCTGTATTATTTACTTTCAGATCTGAACACACATTCAATGTGTGTGGCAGGCAGGAACATTTAGTGCAGACAAAGATGACCTGGAAAATGTGAGCTAAAATTCAAACTCAGAGTGAAATGGAGTTTTCATCTTCCAGATGACCAGTGTACCACAAAGTGACTTAACTCATCTGACAAGATGGAATACAGCTGGCTTCTTATCTCTTGGCCTGCTTAGCAACATGAAAGGAAAAGAAAAACAATGCATTAATTGATACGACAAAACATTTCTTTCCTAATGGTTTCCAGCCAAGATTTTTGAGTTTCAGCCATTTCCGAAATAATGGCTAGCATTTGTATACACATTACTTTTTCTTGCGTGACACGGAAAGGTAATTTTTCTTTAAAAAACATACTTGTTAAGACAGAGCCGTAACTAAGCATTGTGCCTCCTCTCCCTCCCCCCCCAGATTTCTGCCTTCCATGTAACAGAGTGGTTTTCAAACTGTGGGGAAGGTCCCCCTGGGGGAGAGCTTGAAAACTGAGGCCTTCGACCAGGAGCCAGCAGATCAGAAGCTGGGATTGGGAACCACCCAATCCGCTCAAGCCCCTGGCTCTCTTCGCTGGGAGAGCCTGGGCACTGGCTGGCTATCGAGCAACCATCCCTGCCCCTACTCCCTGAGTCAGGCCTCCTCTGTATGGCCGGGCGCTCCGCAGGAAGAGTGGGTGGAACAGTTCCCACCTGTACCCCTGACCTGCTCTTGCCTCAGCCCCGAAAGGGCCTGGAATCGGCAACTGCCTATGGAGCCTGGCTCCCTGAGGTGTTCCTTGGGATACTTATCCCTCTTGGGCACCTGCCTCTCAGCAGCACTGTCACACTCAGCCGGGTCACTCTCCCACTGAAGTCAGCTCACTCTCCTCTTGCTCCCTGCGTGCAAACAGGAACTGCCCCTTGCTCCCCTGCCCCATGGTTACAGTTGCACCGCCCAAGCTCTGAGCGCAGCCACACAAGTCTGGGGCCCAGACCAGGCACTGGGGGAATGTGGCTGCTGCTGGCAGGGCTGACTCACTCCCACCAGCTCTGGAAACAAAGGCTGTGAAAATGAAGCAACCCCTAGGGTTACTGTATTTCAAGTTCCCAAAGAGAGGATATGGGGGAGTTGGACGAGGTTCCATTGGGGGGCACTGGAAGGGGTATCTGATGCAGTGATACCCACTGGGGGGGTGGGCAGCATCACTCCCTGTCACAGTGTCAGGGGTGGCAGGTGCAGACCCAGGTCACAACATCAGCCATCAACCAGCACCTCCCTTTGGGTTTCTCTCCCTCCACCGGGCTGGGCAGAGGCATCATTTCAGATTTTGCAGGGGGGCAACCTTATCTGTGATTCCAGAGGCTACTTAGGCACCTGAAAACTCTAATGTTTTACAGATAATTTAGAAATTAGCTGACGAGCCCTGTTATCTAATTCTTATTCTGGGATTCTGGGACCTAGAGATGGGCCTAGAGCCTGAACATCTACACCACAATTACACAGTCCCTGCGCCTGAGCCCCAGGACCCCAAGTCAGCTGACACAGGCCAGCTGTGAGTTTTTAATTGCAGGTGTTAAATTGCAGTGTAGACCTAAGGTTTGAGAACGGGAAATACAATCAGATACAGCTTCCTTTGGGTGAGACACTTTACAAAGGCTTAAGTGCATTGGGTTATTGAGCAGCAATCACGACAGCAGATGAAAGTTAATTTGACTATATGAACAGGAATGTACATTGGCCTAGATACCTAAAATTCTCAGATGCCCTCCGAACTTGTGGGACCCTCTGTGAAAATGGAGTAATTTATGGATAGCTCAATGAAGATATCTGCCCAATGTGCTCTACCAGCTAAGAACAGAAAAATGTTTGAAGAGCGTAAGAGGGGAACAGAACATTGTGTAGTATAAGGTTGCACCACACGATGCATCACACCATATGCTGAACAATGACATGCATTCGTTTGTCTCTATTTTTGGTTGCCTTTGTTTAAAGATATAGCTGACAACATAAAGATCCACAGAAGGGCAAAAAAGATGGCCAGAGGTATGTTGACAATTGGGCTTGATAACATGCTGCCAGAATAAAGCCTATTTAACATGGAACAGAGAATTAGAAGGAGCTTGGTTGAGGTAATTGAAATTATAGTGGAAACTGGTCAATCTTTTCTATTGGAACTGAGTCCAAATAAAGTCTTGATGAAATTAATGGTGTGTTAGTTTAAAATCAGTTAAATAAAACACAGAATCACAGAAATGTCAGGCTTGAAGAGACCTTGAGAATCCATCAAGTCCAGCTCCCTGTGCTGTGGCAGAACCAAGGAAACCAAGATCATCCCTAGCGGGTGTTGGTCCAAACTGACTTTAAAAATATCCAATGCTGGAGATTCCACGACCTCCCTTAGAAACCTATTCCAGAGCTTAACTATTCTTAAAGTTAGAAAGTTTTCCTCCATATCTAACTGAAACCTTCCTTGCTACAAATTAAGCCAAATTACATCTTATCCTACCTGCACAGTATATAGAGAATAATTTGATACATTCCTGTTTCTAAGAGGCCTTAACTTATTTGAAGATTTATCAGGTCCCCTCTCACTCCTTTTCTCAAGACCAAACAAGCCCCGTTTTTTCAACCTTTCCTCATGGGTCATATTTTCTAAACCATGAAACATTCCTCTGAACTTTCTCCAATTTCTTCACATCCTAAAGTGTGGCACCCAGAATTGGACACAGTCAGAAGTGAAAGTAAGCCGGTACGCCCCGATACGGTACCGGACCCACTTCCCCAGGTGGCAATTTAAAGGGTCTGGGGCTCCCAGCACCAGATGGAGCCCCAGGCCCTTTAAATTGCTGCCAGAGCCCCACTGCTGGAGCCTCGGGGATTGTGGTGGCAGCCAGGACTCCCGGGGCTCCAGCAGCAATTTAAAGGGCCCAGGACTCCACTGAGGTAGCAGGAGCTGGGAGCCCCTGGTCCTTTAAATCATCACCAGAGCCCCGCGGCCACTACCCCAGGGCTCAGGCAGCGGAGCTTGGACAGCAATTTAAAGGGGTTGGGGTGATAGTGGTGGCTGGAGCCCCAGGACATTTAAATCGCTGCCCAAGTCCTGCTGCTAGAGCCCTGGGGTAGTGGCAGCGGGGCTCTGGAGGTGATTTAAAGGGCCAGGGGTTCCCAGCTGCCGCTACTGCAGCCAGAGCCCAGGGCCCTTTAAATCTTAAAGGGCCCGGGAATTTAAATACCCTACCTCTTCCGTTTGAGGCCCCGCCCCCTGCTCAGGACTCCAGCGTACCGGTATGTCCTTTAAGTTACTTTCACTCCTGGCTGCAGTACTCCAGCTAAGGTCTCATCAGTGCTTAGTGGAAGGCGACAAATACCTCCAATCTCTTATATACAACACTCCTGTTAATACACTCCAGAATATTAGCCTTTTTCACAGCTGCATCCCATTATGGACTCGTATTCCATTTGTGATCCTCTATAACTCCCAGGACCTTTCCAGCAGTATTACCACCTAACCAGTTATCCCCAGTTTTATAGCTGTGCATGCGAGGTTTTCTTCCTAACTGAAGTACTTTGCATTTGTCTTTATTGAATACCATTTTGTTGAATTCAAACCAATTCTCCAGTTTGTCAATGTGGTTTAATTCTAATCCCCTCCACCAAAGTGTTTGCAACCCCTCCCAATTTGATGGCATCTGCAAATTTTATAAACATACTTTTCACTCCATCATCCAAGTCCATAATGAAAATATTGAACAGTATCAGACCCCAAATTGACTCTTGCAGGATCCCACTAGATCGGGGTAGACAACCTATGGCACTAGTGCCAAAGGTGGCACACGAGCTGATTTTCAGTGGCACTCACATTGCGTGGGTCCTGGCCACTGGTCTCAGGGGGCTGTTCATTTTATTTAATTATAAATGAAGCTTCTTAAACATTTTAAAACCTTATTTACTTTACATACAACAATAGTTTAGTTGTATATTATAGGCTTATAGAGAGAGCCTTTTAAAAAATGTTAAAACCTTAAATTAGAGTGAATAAATGAAGACTTGGCTCACCACTTCTAAAAGATTGCCAACCACTGCACTAGATAGAACCACCCAGTTTTACAGTGAACCATTGATAACTACTCTTTAAGTAGTCTTTCAACAGTTGTGAACTCACCTGACAGTAATTTCAGCTACACCACTTTCCTTAGTTTGTTTATGATAATGTTTTGTGGGACTGTGTCAAAAGCCTTGCTAAAATCAAGATAGTTAACACCTACTCCTTCTCGCCATCCTCTTGACAGTAACCTTGTCAAAGAGGAAATTAGATTGGTTTGGCATGATTTGTTCTTGGCCAGGGGTCTCAAACTCAAATGACCACGAGGGCCGCATGAGGACTAGTGCACTGGCCCGAGGGCCGCACCACTGACACACACACATACCCTCGCTAACCCGGCTCTGCCCCCACTCCACCCCTTCCATGAGGACTAGTGCACTGGCCCGAGGGCCACACCACTGACACACACCCTGCCCTCACTGCCCCGGCTCCGCCCCCACTCCACCCCTTCCAAGAGGTCCCACCCCTGCCCCACCTCCTCCTCTGAGCACCGCAGCTCCCCAAAGCCAGGGAAGGGCTTTGCGGGCCGCATATGGCCCCCGGGCCGCATGTTTGAGACCCCTGTTCTTGGCAAATCCATGCTGGCTATTCCTTAAAACCTTGTTTTCCTCTAAGTGCTTGTAAACTGATTGTTGAATAATTTGCTCCAGTATCTTTCCAGGTATTGAAGTTAGGTTATTTCTGATACATTCCAAGAGCTTACTAGAAAATTGGTGTTTTGCCATATTACTTTTCCAATAGATGTCTGGGTAGTTAAAGTCCTCCATTACTACTACCATGTCTTGTGTTTTGGATATTTCTATTTGTTCTACATATGTCTCATTCACCTCCTCTTCCTAATTTGATGGTCTACAGCAGACCCCCTACCATGACATTACCCCTTTTGTTACCGCCTTTATCTTTACCCAGACTGGTCTGCCTCCCACCTCCTTCTGGACCTCAGAACAAGTGTTTATATTCTTGATTTATAATGCAACCCCTCCTCCTTTTTTACCCTGAGTGCCTTTCCTGAACAAACTATCCCCCTCTACACCAGTATTCCGGGCAGGAGAATTATCCCACCAGTGTCTGTGATGCCCAAATACAGCGTAATTGTGAAATGTACTGCTCCAGAAGATCATAAGGACTAATGCTGGGACACAGTTTTATCAAAGATGGAGAGTTTTATGACAACTAATACACTGAATGAATATACAACATAGCTGAGTCCATTAATCTCATGCTGCATGTTATGAAATGAGGGGTGCAGGTATGTGGGAACATTCCATCCAACATACCAAAGTAAAACACTGAATAAATGAGGAGGAGGGACCAGTCTTATCAAACTATCAAATATTTGTCAGTAAAAACTAAACATCAGGATTAATGCTGTCTGGCAAAACCTCTTACTGAAAGAGGCAGAGTATTAGAGCACAAGGCTGGGACTCAGAAGATCTGAGTTCTGTTCCCAGCACTACCAATTCACATGTGTGAACACAGGGAAGTCACTTAATCCTTCTTTGCTCTAGAGTCCCCATTTGGAAAAAGGGAATAATAAATGCTACCTTTGTACTGTAAGTATTGGAAAACTTTGGATGGGAAGCACAGTATAAGCTATATACTATTAATGAACCACAATTAAGTTTAAACAAGTTTATATCCCACTTTGGTGCAGCTGAACATATTAGATACACAGAGCACGATGCACTTCTATTGCTCCTCCATGAGGCTGGTAAATCAGCGGAAAGCTGGCACTTCAGAGAATGTTGCTGTAATCAACACACAAAGGTCATGCAGCAACAATGAAGGGGGTTAAATGATCACCAGGATTTCCACCATTACTAGAAGTAATCCAAGACGATGGCACATGACACTGTAAATGTGTAAGGATTTGGAGAATCTGCCATGTGTTTCTGTCTATAGCACCATATCTATCTAAGAAAAACACACATCCCTGTTAGTAACTCTTTGAAATGTTTAAAGTTGTTTTCCAAGAGTAATAAATATATTTCATAACTCTTGCCAAGACTGCATTTTTTTCTTAACTAAAGCTATTGTACCTGGCAAGAATAAGTGCTGAAATGAAGTGGTTTCCATTATATACAGGGTTTACAGTTTGGTTTAATGACTCTCAGCACCCCCACTATACAAATTGTTCCAGCACCCCTGCTGGCGAGGGAGTGGTGTGACATTTATTTGCAAATGCTTTTGAGGTGAGAGAGACATCGATAGCTAAGATGATGCCCTATATTGGGCACACAACTTCTATACGGTTTGACTGACTACACAAGGTTTTGATTCAAAAATGTAATTGAAGTATTCAGTGATGGGGGTGGACCTGGGGATGATTTTATGAAGAGGATCAAGATCATCTCAAGTAGACAGTATGAAAATTCCCCTAAAGATTAATTACCGCATTTCACAGACACATCCTTTTCTTTATCCTTCATAGAGAAAACTTCCTTCCGCAGGTGCACAACCCACAAGGAATATGTTGTCGGATATGGATGATCAGGCATGAGGCCCAAGGCCAGGTAACTTTCAGCCTATCCTAGAAGTGTGCCTATTCTTGAATGACTTCACTGGAAGTACACCAGACCCTCGCTATAGCCTGCATCCCTATAGCGCAGGTTTGCATACAGCGCGTTACCAGCGATAGATCCCAAATTTAAATATTTAAACCGGGATCCATGGCAACCCGACCCCACATTAGTGCGGGACCACACATGGATCCCGAACCCTGGGCTATTGCAAGGGTCCAGTGTATTATTGCTATAATCATAATAATAAAAATAGAGGTAATATGGATAATAGAGTCCCATCCTTGTGGACATACAGGCCATATTGCCAATCTCCAATGATCAGAAATTGTAAGTCAGACCCCAAAAATCATGAGATATTTTAAAAATAAATTTTATTCCCATTTTGATTTTGAGCCATTGGGTTAGGCTCAGGTTGCAGTCACACTTTTCTTCACAATCACAAGCTAAAAAACCTCACCTTTTTATTTAAAGGAAAGATGAGATTCTCATGTAATCCCAGGACTCAAGGAGCCAAAGCATTAAGAAAAATCACCAAATATTTTGAGACTTGGGATAAAAAAATCTCAAGGGTTGGCACCACAGTATGGGCTATGCATACAGTTTGGAAATTTCATTGACCAATAATAGGCCTGTTTTTCCTAGAACTATTTATTCAGTCCAGGTCTTGTGCAGGAATTTTGATACATATGTGGTCTGAATAGAATTATCTACACCTGAGTTTTGGCTTTGGACACAGTATCACAGAGCTAATTCCTGCTGCAGACTAAAAGTGACCATTCACTGATAACAGTACAGTAAAACCTCGATTTAACGGACTTCGGATGCAACGGACAAAATTTCTGAGCAAGTCTGATGTATCCCAAATCCATTTCTCGTGGGCTGGCTGCCGGCTCCCGGCTGCCGCCCGGGTCCAGGCAGCAGGCGGGCTGGCTGCCGGCTCCCGCCCAGGTCACGGCAGCGAGTGGGCTGGCTGACGGCTCCCGGCAGCCGGGACCCGGGCGGGCTGGCTGACGGCTCCCGGCTGCCGGGACCCGGGCGGGCTGGCTGACGGCTCCCGGCTGCCGGGACCCGGGCGGGCTGGCTGACGGCTCCCGGCTGCCGGGACCCGGGCGGGCTGGCTGACGGCTCCCGGCTGCCGGGACCCGGGCGGGCTGGCTGACGGCTCCCGGCTGCAGGGACCCGGGCGGGCTGACGGCTCCCGGCTGCCGGGACCCGGGCGGGCTGGCTGACGGCTCCCGGCTGCCGGGACCCGGGCGGGCTGGCTGACGGCTCCCGGCTGCCGGGACCCGGGCGGGCTGGCTGACGGCTCCCGGCTGCCGGGACCCGGGCGGGCTGGCTGACGGCTCCCGGCTGCCGGGACCCGGGCGGGCTGGCTGACGGCTCCCGGCTGCCGGGACCCGGGCGGGCTGGCTGACGGCTCCCGGCTGCCGGGCGGGCTGGCTGACGGCTCCCGGCTGCCGGGCGGGCTGGCTGACGGCTCCCGGCTGCAGGGACCCGGGCGGGCTGACGGCTCCCGGCTGCCGGGACCCGGGCGGGCTGACGGCTCCCGGCTGCCGGGACCCGGGCGGGCTGGCTGCCGGCTCCCGGCTGCCGGGACCCGGGCGGGCTGGCTGCCGGCTCCCGGCTGCCGGGACCCGGGCGGGCTGGCTGACGGCTCCCGGCTGCCGGGACCCGGGCGGGCTGGCTGACGGCTCCCGGCTGCCGGGACCCGGGCGGGCTGGCTGACGGCTCCCGGCTGCCGGGACCCGGGCGGGCTGGCTGACGGCTCCCGGCTGCCGGGACCCGGGCGGGCTGGCTGACGGCTCCCGGCTGCCGGCTCCCGGCTGCCGGGACCCGGGCGGGCTGGCTGACGGCTCCCGGCTGCCACCCGGGTCCCGGCAGCGGGCGGGCTGCAGAGCTGCCGCCCCGACCCTGTGGTGGTCGGGCTGCTGCTCCAACGGCTCATTTTTTTTTTATTATTAAATAACGGACTTTTTCATTTAACGGACACCCCCCCGCCCGAATTAGTCCGTTAAATGGAGGTTTCACTGTACCAAAAAAATACTGGGTGTTTCTTCAAACTTGAACCTGAGGATCAAGACTTGAGTGCTACAGAAATTATACTGTACTGTTTCACAGTAGCCCAGTGGCAGCCCTGATTCTTCTCATACCGTATTTCTCTCTGTGTGTGTGTACAGTGGGACAGATGCACTAAATCGTAGTTTTTGAGGTTATTTGAATTTGCATTATACTATTAATTACTGCAGTAATACAATGTGACCCAATGATTTACCAGATATTTCTTAGATTTGCTACCTAATTTTCTTAATATACTGGTTGATGTTTACTCTTTCCATATCTGTTACAGTCAATAGACTCTATCTCCTTTTGACAATGGAAGTCTTGTCTAAGATTTTTTTCTTTTACAAAGAACATTACTGGTATAAACCATAGTACACGTAGTTCTATACACACACCCATCATTAGTACTCAAACCAAGTGACTGAAAATACAATTTGTTTTTATTTTGGTTGACTTTGTCCTCTTTTTCCCTCAATCTATCCCTGTCCACCCAATAGCAGTATTAGAGACTCATTATTGGCTTCCTTGGGTGTTTCGGCTGAGCGGAGTCTGCAGGACTCACTCGTAGGGTATGCCTAAGAATACATCAGCGCGCCACAAAGTTTTCCCCCCGTGGCCCCTTTCCATTTTCTCTCCCCCTCTCGCGGTCTCGCGGTATGTCTGCCAAAATGCCACCAAATAGAAAGCTTACGCTTTTGGCGGCACTTCGGCAGACATAAATAAAATACTTCTGATTTTGAGAGTGCCCCGGGGCTGATTCTGCGGCGGTGCTGGGACACCGCACACACCCCTGGAGAGTCCTGCGTGCACCCCACTTTGAAGACCACTGGAATAGATGAGCATTTAGCCTGTTAGTGGGAGAGTATTCAGAAGATAAGTTTATTATTAGTCATTTTTATGAGACCCCTCTGGTAAGGATATTATGTGAGGCCACAGCATCTTACTCTGATAGAAGGACACTGTCATTTATATGCAGTACACTCTTTGCAAAATAATGCACAACATGGGACAGAGGCAACCTGCAGCTATTGTCTGAATGTCACTAAAATTTAGCATCTTTCTGATCTGTGAAAGTGGGGGGGGGGGAGTAGTCAATATTCAGAGGTGGGAGCACAGACTGTGGCCTGTGCAAACACTTACACCCCTGAATAACTTTATGCATCTGAGTAGTACAGATTGGATCTCATGTTTGTAAATTTGGTCTCTATTAAGGTTGTATTTTAATGTTACATTTCTTTGAGAAATTGTATAGACAGTTGGTTCTATCTGGGAATACAGGCTCATTTCACATAACACTGAACAGCTGTCAGAAAGTAATACATTTTCGTTGCGACCAATTTCGGACTGGAGTTGAGCCAGTGCCCAAGAGGTGAAAAGCTCCATATCCCATTACCTATTCCCTGGAGCCATCCAGCCACCCATGAAGGTATACCTTTTAATGTAGCAGATGATTACAGGTACGAAATAAACTCCGTTATTTTTAACAGTTGCTATATTTTCTTGACATCTGTTTCATGAATTTTTCCAGTGGGAATGGTCTCATGAATGCAGGCACTGGGTTGTTTGTTCTAATCTCAATCAAGGGAACGCCACAAGAGTTTTTTCTAGCTTTTACCAAATCCATCTCCCAATGATATCATGTGTTGTTCAGCTAATATGATAATACCTTCATTTCCCTTTTCCAAGTATGTAGTTCTCCCTTTACATCCCAGGCTTGAGAAATAGTTACCTTCTTCTGAAACTGAAATTATTACTGATTTTTAAATCCACTACATAGAGTTGGAATCTATGTACACTAAACCAAATTGTGCCATCATTTTTAAGTATAACTGCCCATTGTGTTTGCTTGCCACTCTGCCTTAGCTCATGGCCCAAGCACTCTCTGTTTGCTTGCCACGCTGCCCTGCCTGAGGGCTTGAGACCTTGGGTGGCAGCCCAATCTATCTTGACCACTAGGTCATGCTGCCCTCGGTGCAAGGATAGCTCAAAGGATTCTGACCACTAGGTCACACACTGACATTTTGTGGGTTAGTCCATAGGAGAGATTCTAGCAGTTGGGGCATAAGCTCCCTGATGACTGTACATGACTGGACACCCCACATATCTACCCCACGATAGGGTGTTAGTTGAGACACTTTAAACCTCATCATTAAGTATTATAAGCTCAAGAAGCCCAGCTGGGCATCTGAATGCCATTGACCAGAAGCTCAATTCATTAAATCCAGCAAAGCATGCATATTACATTTTAAATATATGCACAATTTAGCATCTCAAGTGGGTGTTCATTTTGTGGGTGGAGCTTGAAAAAAATCCTACTGACCATCCCTAATTTTACAGATAAAGGGAACCAACACAAAAATACAAAACCAAAATAGTAATAGAAAAGACAAGGAGAGAGACACCCAATGAGAAAAAGAGAGTGACATAAAAGTGACAAAACAAAAATTAAACCAAAAGAAAACCTACTAAAAGAGTGGGGGGGAGGGACATTAAGAAAGGGGAATGCAGGAACATTCTACTGAAATCTTCTGCTCGAGACTGGATGCCTTTCTGGACCATAAGATTTAATCAAACAAGTTATTGTGATCAATACAGGAATAGCTGGATGAAATTCTATGGCTCTGTTATACAGGAGGTCAGACGAGACATTTAAGGGTCTTAAAGATCTATGAATCTACAAACAGAAAAGGGGGAAAGGGGAAGCCAGGGAGATATAGTTATTCATAATGTACTATTTTAGACAGAGAATTTAATGCCAAAAGTGTTACAACAGCCAGGCTGTTATATGCACATGCCCTGCTCTCAGTTACACCAGCCAACAGGCAAATCTGTATCTAGCAGATATATATTCACTACAAAGTTCAAGAAAAGTACCGAAAGAATGGTTTTACAAAGGCCACAAATCTGCATTATGCCAAAGATACTGGGGCAGATTCTCGCCCATCTCCGTTTCCTTTGTGCCATTCACGTGGCACAAAGGGAATGAACACTTCACTGAAATCCCTAGTTGGAATAGGGACAACAGAATTTTCTCCTTCACCACTCTCCCAGAAGCCCCAATTCACAGGACATGACAAGGACTGTGAAGGGGCATGTAAAAAGTAGAGAAGTAGCCAGAGTGCACTATCTCAGCTGCTGGATCGATCCACATCCAATTGGTGTAGACTGAGCAGCCCTTAACCCCATCATTTCTCAAACTGTTTAAATAAAAAATTTAAATTATAAGGACGCTGAAGATCAGGATTTCTGATGAAAGCACTTCAAGGTTTAGTTGGGGATTTAACTGGGGATTGGTCCTGCTTTGAGCAGGGGTGTTGGACTAGATGACCTTCAGAGGTTCCTTCCAACCCTAATATTCTATAATTCTAAGATTGGCTATAACAGCAGTAACCTGCTTGTTCTATTTTTATATAAAAGGAGCAAGGAGAAATTTTCTTTTTAATTAGATAATGTTTACAAAGTGCTCTGAAAATGAAAATGTTACATAAGTGTCAACAATTATTGCTGTGTACTTTCAACTATCTTTTTATCACAGATTCTCAGAAGAATTAAGCAGCTTTGAGGATGAAAACAAGTGTGCACGCACATAGAAACACTTATGTTACCAAAATCAGGGACAAGAGAGCTATATATCAATTTGCACATATTTACATTGCCAAACTTTTTAAAGCTAAACTCTAGCTTACTATAAAACAGTACATTAAAAAGTGCCTTTGTAGGGCCATGACTCAACATCTCGTAGAACACAAAGACCTCATTCTGTTCCCACACCACTCCCTCTGATTTAACTCCACTTGGAGCAGATTAACAAAAGTGAATCCATTTTATACAAGTGAAACAGAGCACAATCTGGACCCAGATCTACAATGGTTGTTCTCAGCAGTTCCATGAGATATTGTATCTTTCTATTTATTTGAAGGATAAACTATATTGCTGGTATATTGCTTAACTTGCATTTGACCACAAGGTGGTTTCCCCAAGTACTAAACGAACAGGCTCTACAACATTAATACCTTCGAACCATCTTTTTCATTTGTCAATATGTCACATGGTAACATTGACATTGATAATGTCATAACATTTTGCACATAGCTGCAAAGTGGTCTGGGGAATCTGTATCTTCATCTCTTCTAAGTGGGCATTTGCAAAGTGGTCTGGGGAATCTGCAACAATATATCAGGGATTTTTTAACCTTTTGTAGCTCTGATCACGGTCACATGATTGAGACCAGGCTATAAAGATCAGTCTCTTTACCAGAATGCCAGTGTGTTGGACCTTTAATGCAATGCACATATGAGTAAAACAAGGCTCTAAGGCTAATACTGATGCAATTCTCTCAATGCCAGAAAAGTTACATCTATGATGCAGAAGTTGCTGCTTTCTTTTGATTGTATAGGAACGGATTTGGAATGGTGATTGTTGGGGCTGCTGTGAGAAGGGAAGAAAAAGGTGGGTTATAATCTTACAGATGGAAATTTGAACGTTCTATATTAAGCCAAACTCTCGGGAGTACTTAAATGTAATTCACAATATATATGAATTTTTTTTAAGTACCATAAAAATAGTCACCATAGCTTTGATTAGTAGTCAGACCACACAAAACTCCATACAGAAACCAGAACATAATTGGTAAATGCAGTCATGGGAAAACAAACAACAGCATTTGCATTTCAGTGCCTGCCTTGTCAATAATGGCTCAATTGTTTCCTTACACAGAATTGAATATAGAGTCAATCAGCAATGAAATAAATGTTCTTTTTAAAGACTGGGGGAAAAAACCTGGTTCATTTCGTGACCTTTACGACAAAGACTTGTATTTACAAATCACGATTCCGACTGACTCTCTTGCACCACAGCAGATTATAACCCTCCTTTTCCTTCCCTTCTCAACACACAGGAATTCTGGTAAGAGACTGATCTTTATACCCTGGCCTCAGTCATGTGACTGATCAGAGTACAAAAGATTAAAATAATCCCTGATATACGTCAGGAGTCGGTATCCACGGAACCCAGTGATTACTGATCCAATGCATAAATCTTCTCATAGTTTAGTCTTTATATCAATGTATTTCATCTAGATAGGCTAAAGAGGAGGGATGTAAATCCGAATTAGTGTTAGACTATAACAGCAGTAACTTGTTTGAAGATAGGGTTCAGGTTTGCACCAAAGTCTAGCAAAGCGACCGCTGCAATTTTAGCCCCAAACAGAAAACGCATAGGACGACCTGATTTGGCAATATCATTTTGTCAGGACATTTCTACATCTTGGCCTGAAATCCTGTGAGACTTTGGATGCATCCACATCAGAAATTGGAAAATATAGGCCAGTTTATTTTGTTTCTGTATCTGGGACTAAAATTACCAGAACTGGGCTTGGATCTGAGAAACTGACTCCTCGAAATTCAAATAGGTTCATACTCAAAGTTTCCAGTTTTGGTCCATATTTTAACTTCTACCACAGAAAACCAGTAGAATAAATAGCAGCACCCCTAGCTGAGTAACAGGTACTAACATAATTTTAAAAAATACTTCCAATCTTTTTGTTTTAAAAAAAAAAGGACAATATCAAAGAATATAGTAAAGATTCCTCCCATGTTCTTAGTGCCTCAGCTATGGCAGAGTACAACTGAATAATAATCATAATAATTGTAGAATTATTCATTTATTTATGATGAATAAAATATGATGGAGGGCGGTTCCTAAAGATAATGAGAACTTAATCTCCCGAGATACACACAGATGTTTCCCATTAATGTTAGTAGGCATTAAGTAACTGATCCAAAACCCATAGATGTCCTAGGATCGGGCCCTAAGTGCATGCATCAAGGGATGAAAAATTAATTCTCTTTCAGTACCTTAGATGAATTCTATACCTAAAATCCACGGCTTTGCATATAAAGAAAAACAATCACTGAATCAAGGAAAGCAGAAAATTTTAGTAAAATTCACAAAACTAAGAACAAATTTTGAATTATGATCAAATCTTTTTTGGTTAGAGGTAAGTTAAAAAGAATGGATATTATTACATCTAGGTAAGAACTTGGTTTTGCAGGATCTGGCGTTTCAATTGGCAAAAGCTGATTTAGAAAGAGAAACACATTCACATGCTTTAATTATCAAAAAGATAAGTGCACACTTGGGGTTGGTTGTTTCCTGTTCTTTGCTGGAACTGGATCTATACTTGTTTTTGTTAAGTGAGTCAACAGTAAATTTAAAATTATGTTTTCTTTCTGCAATCATAAGTGAAAATGTTTTTGACCTATACATTGCTTGGAGTTTAAATGCCACCTCAACAGTTACACATGAAAAGCTAATTCGATCATGATCATGATGAATTCAATGTTTATTGTATTACATCTTCCAACTGATCTCAGTAGAAGAGCTGAATACAAAGGAGCTGCTAAAACCATGACTGCTGACAGAAGAAATCAACATCCTACTTAAGAGAGAAAATTATAGAATTACAAAACTGAATATTTATTACTTGTATGAAAATAAAATGTTATTAGAAAAAAAAGTGTGGTCATCACTGACAACTAACCACATTTTAAATCATTTCTTGTTCTTTTGTCCTAGGGGGAATGGGCTTTCTAGGACATGATTGAGAGAAAAGCAACTTCTCAACTTGTAACTTACCGTTAGCAAAGTCTCATGTTTTGTTTGTGAAGTATCTGGGATTTCTTTAGTAAACAGAAAAACATGAATTACACAAGCCTTAAAGTATAGTTTGAGTCATAAAAAAATTGCTCCTTAACAGATTTGCTTCCCGTGTGTATTCTTTATCAGGTCTAGTTTCTTTAGTGACAAAAGTACATACATTCTACTTCTCTACTGTATGTATTTCAGCTGTGTTAAAGCCAACATAGCTATGACAGAGTGAGCTACATTGTTTACTAACAAGTTCTAGTTGCAATGGTGGTAAGGTATGAGCCATAAAATACAGAGGACATCATTCTGTTTTCAGGATGAACAGGTGGGGGAAAATATTCATAAATGGAGCACGTTTGATCTGGAAGTCATTGAGTGACCTTAAACACTAAGCCCCACAATGCCATTATCACAGAAGCCCACTTTTCAAATTATAACCACAATTTAAAACTAAACTCTTAATTCACCGAGTCTTCCCCAGAAACATTTCTTTACAATATTCTTATGTCTAGTGGTGTTTCTAGACAACAACTACCCAGAGGGCACACTAAACTTCTATACCGCTTGTAATGTTTTTCAAGTAATTTCTTAATTCTGTTAGGATAAGAAATTGAGAGCATAGCTATGCAGACAGTTCTATAGTACGCTGCTCTCTCAACAGAAACTAACATTATTACAGTCAGTAGCTATTTTGTCAACTGCTTGAGCCCCTCATTCTCAGAGAAGGGGGACTCTATTTCCTTCACAAATCAAAAGTGGGGCTGATACCCAGAAGCATTGTCAAAAAGTTTTCTGTACTATCTACTTACTTATTAATCTTAGAACTGATTACAATATCCCTAGACACTTGAAATATAAAATGGCTTCCCCAACTGTTTTTGGTGTCCATCAAGCTATTTGCCCCACTATTTTTGTAGTGCTGCAGCAGTGAAAATGGATGACTTTCACTTGCTTTTCTACACTAGTGGTTCGCAACCAGCGGTCTTCCAGTGGGGCACGTCAACTCATCTACATATTTGCCTAGTTTTACAACAGGATACATAAAAAGCACTAGTGAAGACAAAAACTAAAATTTCGCACAATGACTTGTTTATACTGCTTTATATACTGAAATGTAATTACAATATTTATTCAAATTGATTTATTTTATAATTATATGGTAAAAATGTTAAGCAATTTTTCAGTAACAATATGGTGTGACACTTTTGTATTTCGATATCTACCTTTGTAAGCAAGTAGTTTTTAAGTGAGGTGAAACTTGGGAGTATGCAAGACAAATCAGACTCCTGAAAGGGGTACAGTAATCTGGAAAGATTGTGCACCACTGTTCTATACCGTGGCTATGTTAGGATTTTCAAAGTGAAAAATGGGACCCCTATCCAGGAAGGATTGAGGTGCAGGAGATGGGATTGGTTGGGTCCCTTTGATTCTGTGGATCTGAATGTATGAGGATACCTTTTTCAAAGAGCCATCATAGAGAGTAGGAATACTGGAAAGAGTAAGACAAAGGAAAAGTGTCAGTGTCTGACAGTGGTAGGTGAGGTCCTTCAAGTTGTACATCCACTCAGGCAGCCTGTCAATTTCACCAGCTAGTTCTTTCAGGTGGACAGTCTGCAGGGTTTACAAACAAATTGGGAACAAATATTTTGTAAAATCAAGAAAGATGCTGATATTTGCAAAAACCAAGAGATGCAGGGAGAGGCCCTGAAACAGGAACAATCCTAGTTGTCAGGGTTTCATGATCGCCCCAGACAACAAAGACGTCAGCAGAAATGTGCAATACCCTATGGGTATCTAAATATACAATCCACTCACTGCTTCTCCTTTGCATAATTAAGGCACAAAGTGAGATAGGCAACGTTGCTAAGCTATAGAGTATGCTAAGGCACAGTGACTATGGCAGCTCAGCCTGGCTTACTGTATTTTATGATTGCAACGAAACAAGGATAATAAAATATTGTTACTGAGTATACAACATACTAAAAGTATACATTTGTGCCTTGTATAGTGTTGTAACTTTACCATGCATAGAATCCCTGAACAGCAACAATACAACTGAGAATTTACAAACATGTTCTTTTGTTAATCTGCTCCAACTCTATAATATATTGACATAAATTTGCTAACACATGTAAGAGTATATCTAGCAATTTCTATTATTTTCATTGTTCCTCACTGGAACGTCCATGTGGTATTTCACTTTAACCCATCTTCATAGTGTGTGTATTCTTTTAGGAAGTTAATGAATGGATTCCAAACAGAAACCATGTCTGCAACTTGACCCCTGGATAAGTAAATCGCCTTTTCCATCAAAACAATAGCCTTCAGACTTTGGCTCAGATTCAGACCTATGAGAGTTCAGATATCTAACAACATAACAATGCAAAGACTTGGCTGTTAAGAAAACCAGGTGAACACATTTTGTTTATATGCCTTCACAGTGACCCAATTAAATAAACAGAAGTCAACAGCATGAACAGGATCAAAATTCACAATTTCTGAAGTGTCCCTATTAACTAATTTCCTTCCATGATTAACTCAAAACACACATGACAAAAAACACACTTTTAAAATGCCATGTAAAGAACTCTATTCATTAGACATTTAGGAGAGAAGTCCTTCAGAAAAGATGCAGAGCTATATGGAGTAAAACAGATGAGAGACAGATTCTGAAGACTGAAATAACTTTAAATAGCACCTTGTATTTTCTGATATTCCCTTAATGCTGCTGTATATGCCTCCTGCCATGCACTTTTTATCTTTAATTTTTGCTAGCTGTAAGCAAATATATTTTTAAAGAAAATTGATATTGAAAACTGAAGTATATATTCAAATGGCCTATATCAACAATGTGGATTAAAGCAATTGTTGCACAGTGATCGATATCTTACAAATGTCCAGCTCAATTAATAATTATGTCAGCTCTTTAAGACAATGGTGTTGATGGTAGTCTGTAAAATGGTGAAGTATCATATAGGTATCCTTTACTGATAATTCAGATAAGCAGAAATCAAGAAATCCTCCCTGGCAAAGCTATTTTTTTCCATATCCAATCTAAGATGACAACTTAAAATCAACAGAGATTATTAAATAGCTGGAGAGAGGGAAAACAATGTGTAACACATGTAGGAAAACCTACAGAAAATGTGGAAAGGGTCAGTCGTCATTTTTAAGACACAAACACCTTTGATTTGATCCGTTTTACAATTTGCTATCCTATTCGCATCCATTGTTGGTAATTGTGATCTGAGACCAGGTTTGGTAAGGAGCTCTGTTTGCAATGTTCTCTTGCCCTCTTTTTTCCTTTGACATGTGTTATACTCTCTGACGTGCTGATTTACTATTCGGATTGCTCTTCGATATAAAATCAGAACAGATAACGTTTTCTGAATACAATCTGTACTGAAGTGCAACATTTTTGTGTTCATTTAACAGTTTCTTTTAGCAAATATTCAGCTGTTGAAAAGGTGCATTTCTCTCCCTACCAGCCATGGTACAAATTATGTACTGCTGGCCCCTCTCTCTGGGGCCTGGCCCCTGCACCTCCTCTTCCCCCCAAGCTCCACCCCCAGCTAGGCTGGAAGCAGGAATCAGACAGTGGTAAGAGCCACCCAAAGAGCCGAGCGGGGCATTGTGGGAAGCCACAGATCCTCCACCTGCCCGGGGTGATACGCCCTAGGGGGCAGGTACATGGGACAGGGGCTGCTCTTGGACACCCTGACCTCCTGCCAAGGGCAGGTGGAGGGTCCATGGCTCCCCACAGTAGCCTAGGCAGCTCTTACCATGGCCTGGCTCTGGCTTCCGGCCTGGCCAGATGGCGGGACCTTGAGGGACAGAGGAGCAGCAGGTGGAATGGGGAAGGACCACTGAGAGGGGTGAGGCCTCGTAGGGTCCCCTACATCTACTGAGGTTCCTGTGGTGTTGCACTAAAGAGGTTTGGAACGGAGGCAGGTTGAGATGGGGATGCACTAAATGATCTAACAGACCCTTTTCCATCTCTGACTTCTCTGATACTTTGATCACAGCATGACATATCATTCAAAGGAAGCCAGCAAAAAGATTGGCTTACACCTTGAAATACTATACTTGACATACACTTTCTTATAAACTTCTCAAACAGACTTGCAATGCACTGAAACTACGCAGAAGCATTTCCCTGGTGGAGACTGGAGCCAATTCAGAAAAAGGCAGGAGGAAGCAGAGTACAAGTTCTGGGCTAATGAAATTTGTCCCACTTCCACATTTTCATAGACTGGGGTGTATGCAGTTAGGCCTAGTGGTCGGAGCAGGAGGCAGGGCTGAGATGTCAGCAACAGGAAGAGAGCCAGGCGTAGGAGTCAGCAGCCAGGGGTAAGGCCTTAAAGCAGGAATCAGGCAGAGCTCAGGAGTCAGGAGAGAAGGCAGGGTCTGATAGAGCAGCCAATAACAGATACACTTAGTTGCTCAGACAACTTCCTGTGCCTCCTTCTGGCTTAAATAGTGAGTCTGGACCAAACAGAGAGGCTGGATGTCTCTTCCAACTGCAACCTTCATGGATACTGCCTTTGCGGACCTAGGATCCAACCCCCACATTCCCTGTTTGTACAAGCAAATGGCCAGGTGGTGATGACTGCAGCCCCAAAACTGCGTAGGGACCTGCAGACCCAAGTCTGAGATCCATGATCCCTCATGCAATATGTTGACTCACAAAGTAACAAAACCCAGACACAGCACATTTGCCACTTGAAACAGATTTCTTCTCATTATGCCTCCACATTCTAGAAGGCTCTAATGAGTCACAATAAGGATGAGAGAAAAGCTCTACCGTTTGCAATACTCAAACCAAGATGTAAGGTGGATGCAAGCTAGTGAGTTTTTTAACAAACATCTAATTTTATATTAACATTCAAGTAACTCTGTTGAAATAGCTGTTCTGATCTCTCAAACAATTCAAAATGGGAACTTCTACAGTTTCTCATACAGTGAAGCAATTTCACGGCTCAATCTGCTCCACCAGAAACAGCAACTGTCCATTTGACTTACATTGTAATAACAAAAACATGAGATGGAAAATGCCTTTTAATGGACACTAGCAATAATAACCATTTCTGTTCTTGTGTTCATTTTCAGTGGTTCATCTTTTTAAAATATAAAATTAACATTCAAGACTGTCTGCCGCTTAGGGGACCCAGCCGCCAGGGTTCAGAGACAACTCGGAAAGGCACTACTAGCTAGGAGCAAAATAAGACCCCACTCTTGCAAAGCACTAGAACAGTGGTGGGCAACCTGTGCAGCCCATTAGGGTGATCTGCTTGCAGGCCACGAGACATTTTGTGGACATTGACCATCCACAGGCACCGCTGCAGCTCCCAGCCAATGGGAGCTGCGGGAAGTGGCAGGCCACAGGGACATGCTGGCCACCACTTTCCACCGCTCCCATTGGCAGGGAACAGGCTACTGGGAGCTGCGGCGGGTGTGTGTGCACCTGCGGACAGTCAACATCAGCACCAGATTATCCTGATGGGCCATATGTGTGCTAAAGCATGTGCTAAACACTGAAGTCAATGGGAACTACACATGTGCTTAAGTTCTTTGTAAGACTGCGGCAGCTGAATCTATTTCAGCTCAACACTTTACAAACCCCTAAGCATGAGAAGATGGGGTGCACAAACCAGAGACCTAGGGAGGGAGCTCTGGCAAAAACAGTTGCTAACGTTACTGCACGGCTTCTACCTTGATTTTGTATTTGAAGGAATGCAGTTGGCAGTTTTTGCCAATATAATGTCAATCTGGCTTAAAGAAGATCCCCTGCACTAAAATCATATCTAAAAAGGATAATTAATTTTGTAGTAAAATACTGCACATCTGGTGAACTTTTCTCTTTCATTGTTCTACCCCTAGGTGAGATAAGGCTCCTAATACTGATGTTCTCATTAATGTATTATATATATATATATGATAGCATTTTGCATTACCTGCGTTACAATTTACATAATCTATTAGGAGATGTAAGAAACCAACAACATGAAATGTAAATCAGTTGATGTCAGCACGTGGCAAGGACTACTGAGAAAGTGACAGTCACACCTCCAAGTAATATCCATACTCACAAACATTACAGTTCATTAACAATCCCGCATTTCCTTCTTCACTAAGTAAATGATGCTTCCCTCATTTCGATAGTAATTGCTTCTTGCTCTCTTAGTTTTATAGTTTTTAAAAAAATGGAGAAGAAAGCAAGCCTCAAAACTTGTTCCGAAGGAGATTCCGCAGCTGTTCCTGTTGTCATGCACTTCAGCGAATTATTTACAGCATTATCTCAGTGGACTTTACAAATAAAATATAAACACTAGAATTACTATGGGATAGAAAGCTGTGGGTTTTGTTAGCATTGTCATAGGAGAGACAAATATGATTTACGCTTTTTACAAAATATAGACAGATACAGTTGACAAAGGTTATTTTGCTAAAATGCGATTTGTGCCTTTACTAATCACCAGACAAAGATAACAAATAATTCTTATACACTTTCCACACCCTACAATTTATAGGGCTGTTTACAGTGTGGCTGTTCAGCAGAGTCCACATTTCATCCCAGAAGCAGTTGCACACATCCTAGACAATCTCATCCACTTTACACCTCAGACCCCATTTCTCATACCTTCCCCAACTCTCCATACCAATAACACCAGCCTTCCCATGCCTTTTCTTTTTCTCAATCTCTACTTCATAAGCTTTCTTCCATGCTGTCCACTATGCTCAGAATTAGTTTTGAATCCAGAGTGCAGACCCCCCTACCCCCGCTGCAAGATCTTTCCACAAAAGCTACTCCTCATGACTTACTTCTTCATGAAGCCCACAAACACTATCTAGTGTCAGACACATGGTGGTGTCACCCCAGTATTGTATATGGGATACAGAAGGAAAAAAGAAAATTTACTCTAAGTTAACACCCCCCCAAAGGGTATTGTTTTTCTCTCTATTATATAGCTTATAAACTTTTTGTCTTTAACAGGGCCAAGGTAATTGTCCACAAACAAAGAAGAAAAAATAAAAAAATTAAAGAGGTTCCCGTTTGGGAGCCTTCTACATAAGAGACGTTCAAATGAACAGATTACTATTATTGCAGTTAATGTAATCTATATATATAAAAGTCAAGTGGTGTATGTATGAGTGTATGTATGTACGTATGACTGCGAAGTCCTCCCGCACCGTTTGAGCCAGAGACTTGAATTTTGGTACAGTGAGGGGTCTTGGGGTCTAGATGCTGGTAAGGGTCGAAAAATTTTCGGATCTCACCTCTGACGCCCCCCAGGGGTGAAAGTCTTTCAGGGCCAATCACATCAGCTTGGCAGTTAGGTGGTGATGATGTCATAATACCCCCCTCCAACAGACACCTCACTCGCTCAGCTCACCCCTCCCTCCTCCAACGGAACCCCGGAGATCCCTCAGTTCTCTGCCCCTCCCACCTCCCCAACGGAACCCCGGAGATCCCTCAGTTCTCTGCCCCTCCCACCTCCCCAACGGAACCCCGGACTACATCAGCCCTGTGCCCCCCCCACCTGCGAAGGTCCCCGGAATCCCTCGGCTCTGGGCCCCCTCCCCTCCTGCGACGGATCTGAGTTGGGTTTGGTGGGACGGTAAGTGAGGTGGGGGTGTCGGATTCGGTCGGGGGGGTGAGGTGGGGGTTTCGGGTTTCGGGGGTGGGAAGGTGTCGGGGTGGGTGAGGGGTGAGGGGTGGGTGTTGGGGTTGGTCAGGGGGTGTCAGCTGTCTGCCACCTCCCCACCTCCGACTGACCCGAGCAGCGCCGGGCACTTATGCTAGTTATTAATATACATAGGTTTACAGGTTGCAATAGGTACACCTTAAAAAGTCAAATAAATAAAGTTATACATTTAAATCACATATAAAAAAAAAACTAATTCAGTGTGGTAACATGCAAGTTTGAGACTCAATCCTGCAAAGACCCAATGACTTTAGTTTAAACTATTCACTCTTTATATAAGGAAGTATGTACTCTTTATACCTTGTACCTGGCACACTTTCAGGTGTAAATTTTCAGTAGGGTTGCCGCATTGGGCTTCAGTTTTCATGCTTTACATTAAAATATATAATTACTAGAAAAAATTAGCGATCAGAAAACAAAGAAAGATTGATAATCTTATTAAGCTCTTTGCACACAAAAAGTATAGTACAAAAACAACAAGGAGTCTGGTGGCACCTTAAAGAATAACAGATTTATTTGGGGGGTAAAAAACCCACTTCTTCAGATGCATGGAGTGAAAATTACAGATACAGGTATAAATATATATATTGGCTCAAATATGCCTGTATCTGTAATTTTCACTCTATGCATCTGAAGAAATGGGTCTTTTACCCAAGAAAGCTTCTGCTGTTCGTCTTTAAGGTGCCACAGGACTCCTTGTTGTCTTTGTGGATACAGACTCCTCTGATAAAAAGTATAGTCCGAACCTAATAATTACCCCAAATGCGTAACATTTATTTTGTTTCCCAAAATTGTTCCTTGTTTCTTTCTGATGCTTTGGTGTAAAAGCGGGAAAGAGGAAGCACTAAAGTAAACTCTACTTATACTCTATTATACTGTATACATATAGCCAAAACCACAAGAGCCCCAAGGTGACATCAGTACCAAATTCTGTGAAGGAGCTCAAACATGTGCCTTTGTCATCTTCTCAATTTGTGGTTTCTAATGGGGAAGCAAGCAGTTTATGAGGAGAAACTAAGTGGAAATCAGGGAATTAATAAAATATATTGAAAACAATTTAGTGGTTATGAAGATTTTATATTAATTCAATAAGACATTAAAATAAGGAAAGTGAATGGTTTCACTGTTTAATCAGGATTTCCAGATTAGGTTAAAATATTTACGCAAAAAAAGCCTACTAAAAAAACAGAAAAAGGTTACATTCTTCCTTTATTTACACCCCGAAAAAATCTGCGGGCTTCAATGGGTTTGCACAAAGTGTAAACTGGGTCAGAATTTGGCCTAAATATGTTTAACAGAAAATACTGTATTGATTTAATCCATAGCCTCTATCCAGAATTTTTCACAGATCTCATCTCTGCACCACTTACTCATGCAGGAAATGTCATTAATTTCATCTGGATGGATCACATGAGTGAGTACTCCCCTACGCTCCCCTTCATAGTGCTGCAGGTACATGGCCCCCAGTACTCAGATTTACATGACAAATTCAGACCTGGTGCGAGTGATATGTTACTCCTCCAAGTAAGTTTACACTGATAATGGAACAAAGATGATAACTGGAGGGAAAGCAACTACCCAAAAAAGTCCACAGAAAAGAGCATTTTTCATTTCAAATTTTTTATTAAAAAAATAACCCATTAAGACCTTACGACAAATGCTAACATCCAGAAAGTCCCACATTAAACAGGCTTTTTAAGTTTGCAACTTTACACCCTATTTGCACCTACCAAGGCCCCACATTTTGCCCTCTTGACAGCATGTTTCCACTTTTTCCAAGAGGTTAAAAAGGTTAATTAACAGCAATCGCTGACATTTGTTTTATTTTTCCCTTACTCCCTCAAAATACTTTCATATTAGTTTTTAACTCAAAGATCTGTGATGGAAGCATTTCTTTAAAATAAAATATAAAAGTATTAAATAAGTACATGTGAGTTCTCGCTCTATAACAATCCCTAAGCAGCTACTATGCTACAATCCGTTTAATTGTGCCTCTAATGTCAATTTACTCAACCACACTATAAAACAGCAAGGGTAATATTTTACTGCCCTACATGGTTAGCTTTCAGACTTCACTTTACATTGCCCAGATCAAGGCTCTTGTCTGCCATTTCCCTTTATAGGGAACAATGGGAATGAAAAAAAAAATCACTAAAATAAATAACAGCCATAAAAAAGCCATTCAATATTCTTGATTCTAAAACTAAGATCTATACTTTGAAGTGAGTATAGATTAAGTTACAGTACCAGCCTTCATAATTAGAACCTTTTTTATGTCAAGTTTTCTGGTATACAATGCCGCCTTTTTCCCCCCAAAGAATCAATGCTACATACTGACTCAAACATCTGACCTGAATGAGAGAAAACCAAACCAGCTGTTTTCTCTCCTTTCATCTGCCCACATCTCAAAGAGAGCTTTGTGCACTGTCAGTTCACAGAGAAGAGCTGAAAAAAAATCACGTTATGTCAGGGGCACAACATATGTGGGTCACCCAATAACTCCCAATCCAGACTCTGAAGTCTCTAGCCATGCTGTCCACCTCCACTTAATCTTAGTATGCTAAACAGACATGAATGAAAATGGCAATTACTCGCTCTGCTTAATTTCTACAAAAAATTAGGGCAGCCAGCTTGTTCAGTTGTAGACGCTTTTCTAGATGTTCATATAAGCAGAGGATTTAAGGGGAAAAATACTTTTTCAATTTCATGAACTAAGATAATGATTGTTAACAGATCTATACACACAGAGTGTCTTATAAATGCACCCTTTTTTTTTTTTTTGGTTATAGACTTACAATTACTTCTCCCAGTCCTTCGCCTCACTTCCCACAACATCCCTAGTTAACATTAAAGTTTGCATGCTATGGATTTCTAGCACCAGAATAAATACTCTGATGCCACCCACTTATTCAAGATGCTGTGCAGGCTTAAAAATAGATCATTTTAATTATTTTTTTAAAATTTCACTCAAAGACAAACAGAGCAAAATGGCTACATTACAGCCAAAAACCGAAACCACAGCCACCACGCAGAATTCAGAGATATTCAGGCACTATGCCAATTTTAACAATCACAGATGTAACATTTGAGGTGTCTGGAATTGGCACATTTTGGGATTAAGTAAGAAGATAAAAAGTACCATCCAGAATATTGAGCTTTGGCACCGGTTGGTGGTGACATTTTTGAATCTGTAATCTAGCTGGATTAAAGGAGGGTTTTGTTGTTGTTGTTGGATTATTTTTTATTATTATTATTCAGCAGGGCTCGGACATGGCTGATTCCTTTCAGCATCACATTAACACTAGCAGAAGATCTGTTCAAAAGATCACTTTTTGTAACCTAAGCAGCAAGACTATTCAAATAAATGCCCATTTCAGAACAGCAGTATCCTTTCAAATGGCACTCAAAGAAGAAACAGCAGCATTATTAAAATTGCTGCAGCATTCTGTATTTTTCAAGTCAAAACTACACTAATTAACAATATACATTTCTTAAACAAATAAAGAACTTTAAAAGTAATCATATCAATATTACAAACATTCAGAGGTGTTATAAATATATTCAAGCATTATTAGCTGATGTAATAATTCTATGGTCCAATCCTGCTAATAAAATAATAATAATAATAATAAAACATTATTTCAGCCTTGAGAGACTCAGAACCTTTTCTATTCCTGCTTAAAATGATATTCCAATTAGATCAGATGACATTTGCATTTCACATAAAACCTCCAAAATACGTTTTACCCTTTGATTAACTACAGTAACTCCTCATTTAAAGTTGTCCCGGTTAACATTGTTTCGTTATGTTGCTAATCAATTAGGGAACGTGCTCCCTTCTAAGTTCCTCAGCTGCCCAGCAGGCTATCAACTGCTGGCAGTTGGGATAGTTCATATGTCCCTTCCCCCACTGTCATATGCTGCTCCTGTCCTCTGCCTTGGGGCTGCTCCCTGAGACTCCTGCTTGCTGGGGGAAGGGGGAGGAGAAGAAGAGGGGGGGCTAATGTCAGGGTGTCTCCTGCTTACCCCATCTTCCATAGAGCAGACAGGACTCACGACTGAGAAAGCTGCTGGCTTGCTGATCTAATTAACAAAGCAGTGTACTTCTAACCCCACTCTTGATACTTAAAGGGGAATGCAAAAGCGACAAAGACTATAGCACCTTATAGACCAGGGGTCGGGAACCTTTTTGACTCAGAGAGCCATGAAAACAAAATATTTGGAAATTTATTTTAGTAAGAGCCATATAATAGCCCCCCCGCGCGCTCCCCCCCCACTCCGGCCGCGCCCTCCCCCCCCCGCTCTGGCCGCGCTCCCCTCCCCCCCCCCGCTCCGGCCGCGCTCTCCTCCCCCGGCTCCGGCTGTGCTCTCACTGCCCCCCTCCCCCGGCTTGCCTTGCCTCGCCTCCTGCCCCGGCTCCGCTCTCCTCCCCCGAAGCCCAGGCTGGCAACGGGAGCTGAGACCCCAGCTGGCAAGGGGCCAGCAGGGGAAATCCCAAAGCAGTGGCAGGTGGAGTCCTTAGCCCTGCACTGCTTTGGGGTTTCCCCCACTGGCCCCTTGCCAGCCAGGGTCCTGCCGCCTGCCTGACCCGCCCAGCCCACTCTCTCCCCCCCCAAACCTCCTTCCCTCCCACCCCCCCAACTGACCCACTCAGCCCGGTCTCTCCCCCCAAAACCTCCTTCCCTCCCACCCACCCCCCAAATGACCCACCCAGCCCGGTCTCTCCCCCCCAAACCTCCTTTCCTCCAACCCCCCCCAACTGACCCACCCAGCCCGGTCTCTTTCCCCCCCCCAAACCTGCTTCCCCCCCCCCCCAACTGACCCACCCAGCCCGGTCTCTCCCCCACACCGCTTATCCCCGCTCCCAGCCCAGCCTCCCCCCAACGCCCCCTTGCAAACGGCTTATCCCCGCTCCCAGCCCAGCCTCCCCCCCATGCTCCCTGGCAAACGGCTTATCTCTGCTCCCAGCCCAGCCTCCCCTCCATGCTCCCTTGCAAACGGCTTATCTCTGCTCCCAGCCCAGCCTCCCCTCCATGCTCCCTTGCAAACGGCTTATCTCTGCTCCCAGCCCAGCCTCCCCTCCATGCTCCCTTGCAAACGGTTTATCTCTGCTCCCAGCCCAGCCTCCTCTCCATGCTCCCTGGCAAACGGTTTATCTCTGCTCCCAGCCCAGCCTCCTCTCCATGCTCCCTGGCAAACGGCTTATCTCTGCTCCCAGCCCAGCCTCCCCCCCCATGCTCCCTGGCAAACGGCTTATTTCTGCTCCCAGCCCAGCCTCCCCTCCATGCTCCCTGGCAAACGGCTTATCCCCGCTCCCAGCCCAGCCTCCCCTCCATGCTCCCTTGCAAACGGCTTATCTCTGCTCCCAGCCCAGCCTCCCCTCCATGCTCCCTTGCAAACGGCTTATCTCTGCTCCCAGCCCAGCCTCCCCTCCATGCTCCCTTGCAAACGGTTTATGTCTGCTCCCAGCCCAGCCTCCTCTCCATGCTCCCTGGCAAACGGCTTATCTCTGCTCCCAGCCCAGCCTCCCCTCCATGCTCCCTGGCAAACGGTTTATCTCTGCTCCCAGCCCAGCCTCCTCTCCATGCTCCCTGGCAAACGGCTTATCTCTGCTCCCAGCCCAGCCTCCTCTCCATGCTCCCTGGCAAACGGCTTATCTCTGCTCCCAGCCCAGCCTCCTCTCCATGCTCCCTGCCTCCTCTCCATGCTCCCTGGCAAACGGTTTATCTCTGCTCCCAGCCCAGCCTCCTCTCCATGCTCCCTTGCAAACGGTTTATCTCTGCTCCCAGCCCAGCCTCCCCTCCATGCTCCCTTGCAAACGGCTTATCTCTGCTCCCAGCCCAGCCTCCCCTCCATGCTCCCTTGCAAACGGCTTATCTCTGCTCCCAGCCCAGCCTCCTCTCCATGCTCCCTGGCAAACGGCTTATCTCTGCTCCCAGCCCAGCCTCCTCTCCATGCTCCCTGGCAAACGGTTTATCTCTGCTCCCAGCCCAGCCTCCTCTCCATGCTCCCTTGCAAACGGCTTATCCCCGCTCCCAGCCCAGCCTCCCCTCCATGCTCCCTTGCAAACGGCTTATCTCTGCTCCCAGCCCAGCCTCCCCTCCATGCTCCCTTGCAAACGGCTAATCTCTGCTCCCAGCGCAGCCTCCTCTCCATGCTCCCTGGCAAACGGCTTATCTCTGCTCCCAGCCCAGCCTCCTCTCCATGCTCCCTTGCAAACGGCTTATCTCTGCTCCCAGCCCAGCCTCCTCTCCATGCTCCCTTGCAAACGGCTTATCTCTGCTCCCAGCCCAGCCTCCTCTCCATGCTCCCTTGCAAACGGCTTATCTCTGCTCCCAGCCCAGCCTCCTCTCCATGCTCCCTGGCAAACGGCTTATCTCTGCTCCCAGCCCAGCCTCCTCTCCATGCTCCCTTGCAAACGGCTTATCTCTGCTCCCAGCCCAGCCTCCTCTCCATGCTCCCTGGAAAACGGCTTATCTCTGCTCCCAGCCCAGCCTCCTCTCCATGCTCCCTTGCAAACGGCTTATCTTTGCTCCCAGCCCTGCCTCCCCTCCATGCTCCCTTGCAAACGGCTTATCTCTGCTCCCAGCCCTGCCTCCCCTCCATGCTCCCTTGCAAACGGTTTATCTCTGCTCCCAGCCCAGCCTCCTCTCCATGCTCCCTTGCAAACGGCTTATCTCTGCTCCCAGCCCTGCCTCCCCTCCATGCTCCCTTGCAAACGGCTTATCTCTGCTCCCAGCCCAGCCTCCTCTCCATGCTCCCTTGCAAACGGTTTATCTCTGCTCCCAGCCCAGCCTCCTCTCCATGCTCCCTGGCAAACGGCTTATCTTTGCTCCCAGCCCAGCCTCCCCTCCATGCTCCCTTGCAAACGGCTTATCTCTGCTCCCAGCCCTGCCTCCCCTCCATGCTCCCTTGCAAACGGCTTATCTCTGCTCCCAGCCCAGCCTCCTCTCCATGCTCCCTTGCAAACGGCTTATCTCTGCTCCCAGCCCTGCCTCCCCTCCATGCTCCCTTGCAAACGGCTTATCTCTGCTCCCAGCCCTGCCTCCCCTCCATGCTCCCTTGCAAACGGCTTATCTCTGCTCCCAGCCCTGCCTCCCCTCCATGCTCCCTTGCAAACGGTTTATCTCTGCTCCCAGCCCTGCCTCCCCTCCATGCTCCCTTGCAAACGGTTTATCTCTGCTCCCAGCCCAGCCTCCTCTCCATGCTCCCTTGCAAACGGTTTACCGTATATACTCGAGTATAGGCCGACCCGAATATAAGCCGATGCACCTAATTTTAGCACAAAAAGCTGGAAAAGTTATTGACTCGAGTATAAGCCGAGTCCCCCCTGCCGAGGTTCCCCCTGCCGAGTTCCCCCTGCCGAGGTTCCCCCTTCCCCGCCGTGGGCGGGCTGCCGAGGTTCCCCCCTGCCGAGGTTCCCCCTGCCGAGTTCCCCCTGCCGAGGTTCCCCCTTCCCCGCCGCGGGCGGGCTGCCGAGGTTCCCCCCTGCCGAGGTTTCCCCCTGCCGAGGTTCCCCCTTCCCCGCCGCGGGCGGGCTGCCGAGGTTCCCTCCTCCCCGCCGGACCAAAAAAAAAATGTGCGCCCCGGTTCCTCCCCTCCCCGCCGGACAAAAAAAAAAAAAAAAAAAAAGCCTCGCTCTCCCGTCCCCGCCGCGCGGGCGGGCTGCCGGGAGCGTCCCGGTTCCCCCCTCCCCGCCGCGGGCGGGCTCCCGGCAGGGACAGGACGGGTCGCGCCCGCAATGGCCGGGGCTCCCCCCGTGACAGGCCGCGGCACGGAGCCGCCGGGCCCAACAGCCCCGGGATCCTCCCGAGCCAGCCCTGCTACCGCGCAGCGGGGGCCGTTCCCTCCCCCCCCCCCCGAGCCCGCCGCCCGGGCCGGGCCCTGCACTCACCCCTCCCCGGGGGGGGGGAACGGCCCCCGCTGCGCGGTAGCAGGGCTGGCTCGGGAGGATCCCGGGGCGGTTGGGCCCGGCGGCTCCGTGCCGCGGCCTGTCACGGGGGGAGCCCCGGCCATTGCGGGCGCGACCCGTCCTGTCCCTGCCGGGAGCCCGCCCGCGGCGGGGAGGGGGGAACCGGGACGCTCCCGGCAGCCCGCCCGCCCGCGCGGCGGGGACGGGAGAGCGAGGCTTTTTTTTTTTTTTTTTTTTTTTTTTTTTTTTTTTAACCGGGGTGACTCGAGTATAAGCCGAGGAGGCTTTTTTCAGCCCAAAAAGTGGGCTGAAAAACTCGGCTTATACTCGAGTATATACGGTATCTCTGCTCCCAGCCCAGCCTCCTCTCCATGCTCCCTGGCAAACGGCTTATCTCTGCTCCCAGCCCAGCCTCCTCTCCATGCTCCCTGGCAAACGGCTTATCTCTGCTCCCAGCCCAGCCTCCTCTCCATGCTCCCTTGCAAACGGCTTATCTTTGCTCCCAGCCCAGCCTCCCCTCCATGCTCCCTTGCAAACGGCTTATCTCTGCTCCCAGCCCTGCCTCCCCTCCATGCTCCCTTGCAAACGGCTTATCTCTGCTCCCAGCCCAGCCTCCTCTCCATGCTCCCTGGCAAACGGCTTATCTCTGCTCCCAGCCCAGCCTCCTCTCCATGCTCCCTGGCAAACGGCTCCCCCCCCCCCTGCTTACTTGTTCGCTGGGTCACGCTGCTGTGACCGAACTCCAGCGAGGGAAGGAGAGGAGTGACACGCCCCCCAGCCTCGCTTTCAGAGCCGCGCCACACCGCCTCCCCCGCCCCCCAGCCTCGCTTTCAGAGCCGGGCCACACAGCCTCCCCCGCCCCCCAGCTTTGCTTTCAGAGCCGCGCCACACCGCCTCCCCCGCCCCCCAGCCGTCACAGCAGCGCCGCGAGCCAGATGACAGGCTCAAAAGAGCCACATCTGGCTCGCGAGCCATAGGTTCCCGACCCCTGTTATAGACTAACAGATCTTAGGGATCATGAGCTTTTATGGGCTAAGACCCACTTCATCAGATGAATGTTGTGGAAATCTCCAGAGGCAGGTATAAATATGCAGGCAAGAAAGCAAGGTACATTCAATCAGAGGGGGTGAGGCCCACTTCCAGCAGCTGATCTGGACATGTGAACACCCAGAGAGGAGAAACTGCTTTTGTAATTGGCGAGCCATTCACAGTCAATATTAAGTCCAGACCTGATGGTGTCAAATTTGCAGATGAACTGGAGCTCAGCAGTTTCTCTTTGAAGTCTGGTCTTGAATTTTTTTTGCTGCAATATGGCTGTCTTTAAATCTGCTATTGTATGTCCAGGCAGGTTGAAGTGTTCTCCTACAGACTTTTGTATATTGCCATTCCTAATATCTGATGTGTGTCCATTTATCCTTTTACGTAGGGATTGTCCAGTTTGGCTGATGTACATAGCAGAGGGGCATTGCTGGCACATGATGGCGTATATTATATTGGTAGATGTGCAGGTGCATGAACCAATGATGATGTGGCTGATCTGATTAGGTCCCGAGATGGTGTCGCACGTGTAGATATGTGGGCAGAGTTGGCATTGAGGTTTGTTGCATGGATTGGTTCCTGAGTTAGAATTGCTATGGTGCAGTGTGTGGTTGCTGGTAAGAATCTGCTCAATTGCTGACACACACCGAGCTTCGTACGCAGCAGACACTGCTGCAGTGGCTCAAGACAGGTTTTGCGCTGTTTCATGGGGGTTGCATCTTGCCAGAGCCCACGGCCCTCCTGCTGCCCCTCACCGCTCCTGGCTCACCACTATCACTTTGACAGGAAGTACTAAGCAGTAATAACACCACCACCACCACAAGTGCATGTATGTGTGTGAGAGAGCAAGTGAGAGAGCAAGTGTCCATGCATGTGAGAGTCAAAGAGAAAGAGAGTTAGAGTGAGTGAGTGAGTGAGTGAGTGAGTGAGTGAGTGAGTGAGTGTGTGTGTGTGTGTGTGTGTGTGTGTGTGTGTGTGTGTGTGTTGGGAGGGTGACAATCTATGTTGGGGGACTTGTGACTTGTGAGAGGCAGAGTGTGTGTGTGTGTGTGTGTAAGAGCCAGTCTGTGTGCTCACACACAACTGCTGCTGGAGTATTGTGTCCAGATCTGTTGTCCACAGTTCCAGAAAGGGTTCAGAGAAGAGCCACAAGAACGATTCAAGGATTAAAAAACTCTTATAGTGATAGACTGATGGAGCTCAGTCTATGCAACTTAAAGAGAAGGTTAAGGGGTGACCAGTCAAGTCTATAATTACCAACATGGGGAATAAATACTTCCATAAGAGTAATCTTGAATCAAGACTGGATATATTTCTAAAGATATGTTGAAGAAATTATTTCAGGGAAGTTTTATGACTTATTTTGAGCACAGACATACCCTTAAATATTATTAAGTATAGTGTAGTTTCATCACAATGGAAAATAATACAGAAGAGATATGCTATGAAAATGATTCAAACTACTATCTTAAAACACTGTCAGAGAATCATATTGTTACAAAAATGAATGTCCATGTCCCCCACCACAGTCTCCACTCAAACAGTAAAATCAAGTACAATAATGCTTCAAATTAAGTAACACTTCTACAGTGTATACACAAGTCTTAGGAACAATGGTGGTAGCAAAACCAGAGTTTCTGGACCGGTAAACCAGACACATCTATCAAAGGTAAACATGTAAAGATGATAATGCTTCTGATGCAGATCAAACCTTTGGTTCATTAGTCCAATGTTCTGCCTCTACCAATGTCTCAAACATAATACTTTAGAGAACGACACTACCCTCTTCTCCGACTTAACTGTTCCTGGTCATTTGTGTGGGTGATATGCTGAATAGTTAACGTTTTGAGGGGGTAACAGTCAAAGCATACATAAAGGAAGAAGCTTGTAAAGTTTCATTAATTATTTAGAGATTGTATTTTTGCTTTAAAACTACCGGTAAGTTGGAAATCAAAGGAGTCAGTTTCTTGGAGGGTGGCATGAGGAGTGTTGTTTTACATTAAAGGCCTACTACAAATATTTTCCTATTTATAAAAATACAGGTAAAGACTTGTTATAGAAAAATCGAGGTTAGGCTTTTATCACAGTTACATACTCCCCCATCCCCTGCCTACCTGCCACACTGATCAGTGACTCTCAAACATTTTAAAACTTAAAAAACCTACAGAATTCATCCTGGATGTTGACAGTTGTGAGATCTGTGATATTTAAGATCTAAACATCCTGTTACAGAATTCTGACTCCTATGGTTCACAGATGGACCCCGTGTTGCTGTGGGGTTTTGGTTTTTGTTTTCCTTTCCTTTCGTTTCTTTCTCTTTCTTTCTTTTTTTTAATTGAACAGAGCTAACGAGCAAAATCTTCACTTTTTCAGCCAAATTGCAACGGAAGGGTTCCATGCTGCCTTCACCCTCGAGCTATGTGGCGAAGAGGAGGCAGAAAATCTCCAATCTAAAGAGAAAGGGGGTAAAGAATAGCAATTTCATGGTATAACCTATTTCCTGGGAGTCTGCAGAAGCTCCTCCATGTCCACTCTGCATGTCCCATGAGTGCAGAAGGGTGTGTAGTGGCATAAAGTGGCAGGAGAGCAGCCCTTTTGCCCCTCTCATCTACTGCCAGATTTCCATGCAGAAAACCATGATAGTTGAAGCAGATGAATCACCATTAACTCTCCCCTCTGCTCCTACACTCATTGCAGATGGAAGCAGAGTGCAAGCATGGCAGTAGGAGACAACGACAATATAAGCAGCTGAGGGGGGGACAGCCCAAAGAGTCACAGGATCCATGATGCAAGATTCAAATCTCACCTGGTTTGCAGGCCACACATCCAGCATCCCCTATATGAGGCCATTAACTTCTCCCCGGATGGGCAACTAAAGGCTCTAATTTTCAGTTCTGGGGGTGGTGATCAGTACCCCCCACACACACCTGAAGACATGGACAGGATTCACCCCTGAAAACGAATATGTGGCGAAGGTTTCTACAAAGCTGACAGCACCTCCCAGCAGGCTTCCAGACACCTTCAAACCACAACAGATGCGTTAGCAGGATATCCCCATGAAGTATACTGCATCACCACACACACATTTTTAGAGCAGATAAAAAGCACCAGACTTTTATCTATCTTTAATGCGCTGAAGCGGTCAGTGCCTCCTAAGGAGAACTGAGCACCTTTTGTTCCCATTGAAATCAATGGGAATTCATTGCACAGCACCACAACCAGCCTGCATGGTTGAAATGGAAATGCCCATTTCAAACCCTGAGCCAGTCCAAACTTTGTTTTTTAAAACCGATAGGGAGCTAATGTTTTGTACAGTACATCATCTAGCTCTAACAACAGGTGGAAAGATACCAGGGGACATAATAAAAACAAAAAATAATTCTAAACCACCATTTCACATACCACTTTCATTCAAAAAGGATATGAAGTTTGACTCAGTGTAATCTGCGTACATTTAATGGATTTTTCCACACTCTAGTTGGGCTCCATACCAACAGGAAGGTTATTTTCTCACTAAAGATCATTAACAATTCATCTGCTGTAGTTTCTACCATATGTGACTCATCAGCTGACTGCCTTATTCTATTCACCAGCCTTCTATAGAAGGTTTTGTGGGAAGGGGTTTAAGATGGGGGAGCACACTATAATTTATATGGTACTTTCACTGAAATTACAGGGAATGATACTAAATTACTAAAGTACTTTGCTGAGAAAGAAACTGATTTTGTTTAGAACCACAGTTGCTTAATAAGCTTGTGCCATTTTTCTGTGTGTTGGAGAGAGGGGAGGAAAAGGAGAGGGAAAAGCACATTTGCAAAACATAAAATGTTTCAGAAGTTCCAAGTTCCCTGCTTCCCTTCCCCTCCGTCCCTCCGTCCCCCCTTCTCCCCCCCCCCCCCCACTAAATTCTCTAACTAGGTTATCACCAATTGCTCTTCCTGTGGCAATGGTAACATGTTGTTTCAAATGAACACACTTTAAATCAAGAGAAGGGGGGGAAATGAGAGGAATCCACCAGAGAGAGTAATTCTCTCACTCTCCTTCCCCACATCATCAACAGCAGCAGTAAAAAGATATTTCCATGTATTTAGTTAAAGCTGATTTTTAATAGCTATTTATTCAGAAGGTTTCAATCATTCTATAAGCAACAGAATTCTGGCTTTACTAGGTATGTCCCTGAAACATTAGGGTCAATTTCCAACTTTTATGTTTCAAGGTAAGCACTGACATAAAAAAAAGAAAATGACAATCCTGCAAGAAATCTTGAGCCTGATTCTTCTCTCATACCAGTTTTATACTACTATAACCGTGTGAACCTCAATGGAATTACTTATGTAAGCGAGAGAAGAATTGGCTTCCCCCCCCAAATAATTAATATTCAGTATATACAATATAATCACAATTAAATGTACCACCATCACTGACCTAAGAAATCAGTACCCTTTTAGGGCCCATTCCAGCAAAACTGTAATTCAGTGAGACTACTCATATGCTTAAAGTCAAACATGTCCTCAAGTGCTCTGCTGGATTAGGCCATTCTGCTGCTGTAACTTGACAATTTTTATGATGGTTCATTTTTTTCTGTATAGATAAATAATAGCTATTTATTCAGTAAAACTATATATTCCGTTTATTTCAGTCCAAAGGATCCTAATTCTCTTTATGCAAGCAGGATTTATTTTACCAATGAAACACAGACACCTACGGGAAAGAGGGCTGTAACAGGACACAGTGCAACACTGTGGTAAGGAATTTTGGCCAACAGCAACTTTCTTTTTCAATAATGTGTCATGGGATCTTTATCATCCAATTAGGCCAAACAGTACTTCATATGTTGAGGTCTTACCTAAAAAATCCCCAACAGAGTACTGTTTGGAACCACTTTCTACTTTGGAAAGAAGGAAGGTTGAGTCAGCACTACTGGGATTTGAACCCTTGGTTTCAGAACTCTAGATATTCCAAATATGATGCTTTATTAAGCAGATTTCTACACTGACAGCAAAACTAACATAGTACTTTTTAATCTGTATAAAGAGATTGGCAGAAAGTTTGTAGAAGGAATTTTGGCTTAGAGATAGGAGCAAATGAAAAATACAAAGAAATAAATCTCTCTGGATCCGAGCATGCTTCTAAAAAACCCACAAGAACAAAGAATGGTATTCAGGATTCTAAACATGAGTACTTAATGGACCGAGAGAATTTGTTATGTTGCTTTTTTCTTTTGTCATAGAGTAGTAGCGATAAGATGGATAAATGATAAAGCATTAAATAAAAGCAAACATCTTCCTTTGTTTCATGTAATGATTAAACAGCCAAAGAGACTAACTTTAGAACATAAAGTATTATAAAGAACTATTTGTTTTTGAACACATCTTCTCTTTATCTATATGTAATATTTTGGTTTTGAAAAAAGTTTGTTTTATAACAATAGTTAACAGTACAGTCCCAAGTCAGTAAGAATTGGAAAAAAAATCTAAAAATCTAGTGATAAGTGCAGGTGACTCCTAGCTTCTATTCCTGGCATAGTCAGACTTGTTATGCAACTCTGTTAACCTTTAGATCATGAGGCAAAGCCTGTTATTTCTCCATTGCTCAAATGCATTAGGAGTTGGCTGTGAGGCTGAGGAGTGATGGAAGGGGATTCCGATAGTGATTTTATTTAGATATTTGTTGCTCTGGAATAGCGTGATCTGGGATTAGGGGCTGGAGTCTCTTTATTTTATGAGATGTAGTTTAACAGTTTATCAAGTGTGGCCAGAGGTTGGGATAGGCCCTCTTGTTTAGTAGTATATAAATTTTAGTAGCTACAATCCATTAACTCTGCCTTATTTCACCCATCTAAGATATGGGTATAATAATTACTTACAAACACTAGTGTTTTCGTAATTAGTCAGAACATACAGTTGCATCTTTCTGCTGTTGCATTTTGAAGTGAAACAAACATCCCATAAAACTTGCAGCAGGAAAAAATCTTCTCGGCTGGATAGTATTTTAGTAACTCTGAGCCAAAGTATTGATATTCTGCCAAAGTATTGATATTCTGGTCTGAAGGCCCAAATATTTAGGCCCAAATTTTTAAAGGTATTTAAGCACCTAACTCTCATTGAAATCAACGGAAGTTAGACACCTAAGAAGCTTTAAAAATCTGGGGTTTAGTGCTTTGTTTTTAAAGTATTGTATGCTGGGAATCAGATAAGTGGCTATGGGAAGGATGGGGGAGAAAGCTAGATTCACTGCCGGAACAGAAAAAAGGAAGCATTACTTGGGCACCTAAGATCCCAGCCATGAACCAGGACCTAGTGTGTCAGGTGCTGGACAAACAGAACAAAAAGACAGATCTTATTTCAAAGAATAATAGGACTGTTATTTTCTGAATAAAGAAATTACATCAAACTGGATCTCTGAACTCCTTGCATTTACCCCCAAAAATTACATTGAATGAACTTAATTTGTTCCAATTTGTACTTTTTTTTGGCAACTGAACCTTCTACTAAAGTGTGCTGTACGTACGTATGCCAGTGATCTCTCTCCACAGACAAACCGCAAGCCTGCTCCTCCTCCTACTGAGCCGGAGGGAGTTCTGACTAATTTCAATAGGAGCAGAATTGATCCTTGAAAGTTATACATTCCTACTTTTCCTTGGCATGCTCAGATTCGTTTCCATTATCCCTACTATGACTGCAATAGTGACTGACTCAGAAAGCATTGTAGGAATTATTTCAATAAGACTAAAAGACTGTAATTAGCACAGACCTTCTGTAATAGTTTAATGTAGCCTGCAAATCTGCAATGCTTCCTTTCCGACCAACTCAAACAGTGGTAAATTTTTAACACATTCGATCATAATCAACCTGACCGTCCTTCAGCCGTCAACACCTTTTTAGTTTTGATGAGAGGCAGGAGGAGGCAGAAGATAGCTGCCATTGGTTAAGTAAAAAATATGCAGTAATGGTATGTGACCAGCACTATTTAAAAGGAAAAATACGGCCTTATTTAAGAGAGGGAACACACACACACACACACATATATTAGATAATATATCTGTTATGTAACAAATATTACTGAAGTGCTAGCCTAAGTCTAAGAGGCTGAGAAAATTTTATGCAATATTGTACTTACCATAACTGATTCACTAGTTCCCAGCTCAGCCCCATTCACATTATTAATCAATCTTAAACACTCTTCTGAAGTACAAAAGTGCAAACCAATCAGAGTGTGCCATGCCTTCTTGTTTTGTGTGCAAACTCACGTGTCAGGCCACATTACAAAATTAAAACCAGGCCAACAATATTAACACTCAGGCAACTTGTAAGTAAAATAGAGACAATAGTGTGCGTGTGGGTAACTTGTAAGTAAAATAGAGGCAGGCATACGTGTGTGTGCGCGGGGAGGGAGAGAGAGAGAGAGAGAAAGGAAGATGAAAATGGGATAGTTAGGAGCCTAAATGGGCAGAATCAATGAGCAATGTGAACTTGCAGTGTTTCCTCACAGTGTGCATTAATTATATCTTCAGCCATGGAATCAGTACTTTTTCCTCAAACAGTATACAGAAACGTCTGCTAATGGTATGCTTCAAGTTGAACAAAATGTCACTCCGACAATGGTGTTCGTCAAGATCAACACAGAAATTATATTAATTTCACCACTAAAAGTAAACTAATCAGTTATATTTATCACAAATGACATCAAGCACTGTGTATCCCAGCAGCTATATTGCATTTTCCATTATTCTACTTCTCATTATCTGTTGCATAAACTCCATTTTGCCAATCCGAGTGATGTGGGGAAAGCCCAAATTTATGCCTTCCAATATTGCAGTACACTTTCAATGAACTCATTTAATAAGCACAGTTTGGTAGGCCATTATGGATGGCGTTTAAACTGGCTAGAAATCACATCAAGTGTGAATGGCTAAATTCAGCCAGGTGTAAATAAATATAATTCCAATTACTTCCGCAGAATTGGGGTTTGTTTGTACCATGGACTCATTTTGGCCCTAGCCAAATTGTCTTTAAATCATGGGGGAAAATCCTGGCCAAAATGAAGTTAGACAATAAAACTCCCACTCACTTCCTTTAGTGGGACCAGGATTTCACCTACAGTCTTTATGTATGGTCTTTCAACCATGCTTTAGTCTCATCCATACAATCTAGCCAAAACATATCTAAACAAGTAACTTTATTACACAATTATAATACATGTGTATAACTTTGCCATTTTTGAGACTGTTTCTAGAAATCAACAGTGGAAAACATTGTGCTGGTGGTATAGTTGCTTAAGTGTTGGCAGGATCACAATTTATCACTTTACAGAGAGTGTAATATTCCAGCCATTGAGGTTCACTTGGCACTGAGTATTTACTGTGCAGATACAATGCTGCTCTTCAAGATGCTACTTAGCTATGGCTGCTTCAGCTGTTATATTTTAGGTGTTTAAGTCAAAAGTAAAAATTAATTTCAGGTTGGAATTTGGTATTAAACCCCTCCCCCCCAACCAAAGTATTTCCTCCTATTTTTTCTGTCACCACAGTTTTTGTTTATAAAAAAATAAATTCACAAACATTCATAAATTCACATTAATTCTACAATGTAGCCAACTACCACCATAGCTATCCCTGAAAAATGGCAGACTGCTCCATCAGCAGCTAAGAATCCTTTCTATATCTGCAGATTCTCTCTCGGCAGGCCAATGAACTTTAATAGACATTCCCTGTGGGCCAAAGTCACCTGCAGGAATAGATTCTACACTTAAAATGACAGCTACCGTAGGGCTGAGTGACATCACTGTAGATGTGCTAACCAGAATTTACAGGATGTACCAATCACACCTAGACATACAATAGCTGAAGTACACCTGAAGGCACCTAATAAAACTAGACACCTTGCAAACTGTATTCCTATCAAATCTTGTGAAGTGCTACAGCTGGCAAGCGTTCTTCTTAATGCTGCACCACGTGAAAGTCTAATTTTTCAAGGCAGATTAGATATACAAGGGTTCACATTAATTACAGTAGGCGTTCTGGGCACCTATCCACAAACACAGGTGCAGAAAATATGAGTTTGCTGCTGTTTTAGGAGCTCTGTAATGGTTAGACAGCATCCGTTGAAGCTGCATTCACCTCAAGTGACATACGGTCTTTTATTTCTGAACTATTCAAATGCAGTAGTACCCACAAGCAACTGTCCAGGACCCATAGCTATTCAGATTTTATAGTTAAGATCTTCTGCTAGTTCCTTTATAACCCATTTTCAGGATTTCTTACTCGTCTGATTTCATTCATATTAAGATGAAATTTACCATAGAAATCATCAGTCTAGATACAAAGGCTTTTCTCTCAAAAAAGAGAATAATAGAACCATAAGGTTACACGGGACCGCAAGGGTCATCTAGTTTAACTCCTCTGCCAAGATGCAGGATTTGTTGTGTCTAAACCAGGGGTGGGCAAACTTTTTGGCCCGAGGGCCACATTGGGGTTCAAAATTGTGTGGAGGGCCAGGTAGGGAAGGCTGTGCCTCGCCAAATAGCCTGCCCCCCCCATCTGACTCCCACTCACCTCCCACCCCCTGACTGCCCCCTCAGAGCTCCCAAGACATCCAGCCCCCCCGCTCCTTGTCCGATTGCCCCCTCCAGAGATCCCCCCCCTCCCTAACTTCCCCCCGCAGGACCCTACCCCGTACCTAAGCCCTCCTGCTCCTTGTCCCCTGATTGCCCCCTTCCAGCAACCCCCCACTCTAACTGCCCCCCAGAATCCCCAATCTAAGCCCCCTGCACTTAGTTCCCTGACTGCCCTCTCCCGAGACCCCCCCACCCTAACCACCACCCAAGCCCCCCTGAGCGCCCCTCACCCCCGTTCTTGCTTACTTTGCTCAACCGGGCATGGCCCCACGGCTTGCTGCTCTCATCTGGCTCCTCGCCTGGCCCCGGCAGCTCAGCCCGGCACCCCCGGGCGGGAGCGCGGCGCCCCTCACCGCGCTGCTCGGCCCCTGGGCACGGAGGAGGGGGCCACTGGCACCACTCCCCTGCCGAGAGCTCGCAGGCCGGATAAAATTAAAGTGAAATAAAGAGAAATACGCGCCACTCCAACAACGGTCAATGTGTTTTGAGTGCGCCATCTATTGGGGAAACGTGGGCATTGCAGGGAAAGGGGTAAAAAAGGAGGTTTTTACTATAATTTGGACAAGTTCGGCGGGCCGGATTAAAAAGCCTAACGGGCCGTATGTGGCCCGCGGGCCGTAGTTTGCCCATGTCTGGTCTAAACCATCCAAGACAGATGGCTATCCAGGCTCCTTTTGAAAACCTTCAGTGAAGGAGCTTCCACAATACTTGAGTTCTGCCTTTTTTTAAAGCTACAACAGGCAAACATATACATCTTTGTTTGCTAAAGGTTTACAATGGTTTGCTGCAACAATTTAAAAAATAGCTTTGAATTTATTTCAAAACTCCTTTTTTCCCCCCCTTAAGGTGGAAGACTGATTACACTGATTGGATTCAGACTTGCTGTGCTTAGAGACGTTATATTGGGGAATTCATACTCACCTTCCTTCTCCCAAAGTGGAAGACAGAGCAGCCCTTAGAAGATCCTCAAGATGTTGTTTCCCTGCCTTGCTTCAAAAAAAGGGTTTTTCTGCATGGCCACTGTTCTGGCTGACTACCCCACACTTCCCTTTGAAGCCAATCAATTCAAAATCAATCAATTCCAAATCAATTCCAAATCAAATCAATTGAATTATTAGCCAGAGGAATTGCCACTGAGCAAAGTGAAATGTTCCTTCCTTCCAGCAGCCCAGTCCTTGCCAGTCCAGACAACAATACTAGCCTCAAGTCTCAAACTCTGACTACCATGCCAGACACACAATACAGCCACTATATTAAAGATGAGGCCCGCATGTATCTCATGCTTGGCATTCATCAACAAATTGCACTGTACTTGGCACATCCACAATAGAGGCCATCAGCCACCTCTAATCAGAAACATTTATATAAGGTTAGACAGTAGCCTTGAACTCAGGTGCCCATGTTCAAACAGGCTCTCTAAACCAAAAGCTTAGATTTAAAACAGATCACAAACACTGACTATCAGAAAGAGCAACTGCAAGATGGGAGACACCGGCACCAACTGGAAGGCTCCACAATATTTGGATACAAAAAAAACCAAACCAAACAAAATAACAGAATATCAAAAAATAATATTTGAATACCACATTTCATCTGCAAAGCATTGTATGAATCTTAATTACTCCTCAACACCCTGGGGGACAAAGTAGGCAAGAGGTCAAGCTTTTGGACTAAATACAGGAGTAACTGGATACACTTCTATGCAGGTGAGACTAGACAATCTATTGATCCCTTCTGACCATAGAGTCTGAATTTCTCTCACTCGTTGAATGCGTGGGGACACAGAAAGGCAGGGTAAGTAACTTTGAAGCTAGTATCAGAGCTGGTTTTAAAACTCAGGAGTTCCTTTCTCCCATTCCTCTTCTATCCACTACCATATGCCTCCCTTTCCATGTAAGCATTGACTTTACTGCCTCTTAGCACAATATCTAGCTAAATTCATTGTGGAAACACAAAGTATAAGTGGCTTCCAACTTGGAAGAGCTGTCAGACTTCTAGGTAAAATCAATGGGGCCAAGAGAATTTCTGCAGTCCACACCAGTAGGTTCACTCCTGAGCGCTTAACTCAGACGAGCCTACCATGACTTCTCCAGTCTCAACAGACCTACTTTTTCCAGCACTGTTCCTATCCTAAGAATGGGGCAGAGATCACATTATGACACACTTAATGGTGATTCTGTAGCACAAACAAATGTCAACTGAGAATAAATTAAAGATGTTTCCTGTATGCTTATCTTTATTAGTATTTACTGAGTGCTGACAGCGTGGTTGGGGCTATGTAAACATAACATGACAAAAAGTCCTTGCTTCAAGGAGTTTACAATCTAATTTAGGCACACACAATGCACTTCAGACACAAATAATACAGCAGATGCCAGCCCAACTCAAAAGGCAAGTCTCATCAGTGAAGAGCTCATCAGTCAGAGGCTCTGTTTTTCATCTCTTAAAAAACCCCCTCTCGAAAATTTTAATTTGTTATAAAATGACTCCATTTGATATAAGAAAAATATACTTTACTTTCAAAAGCTGATACTGCAAAGATGCCTGATGCATTAAAATATACACGCACACTATTCAGCAAATGACAGCATCGGTGAAATTGGCATATTCCAGAGATCAAAGGACCAATGTATCTAACAAGCATCAATGGGAGATTGGAGGACTGGTATTTCAATTACAATTGCATCAAATATGTAATAACAGCTCATTACAAGACAAACCCTGCTCGCCTCTCTCATACAAGCAGTGCTGTTGAAGTCAATAGGGCTATGTGTATAAGAAAGTAAATAGGATTTGGCTCTATATTAAACAGATTATTTCTCCCTGGAGGGAGAGCAGATAGCAGAGGGCAGTGATTTTTTTAAAGGAACAATTAAGAGACCCATTAATATTAAGAGTCTAGTTTAAATCAAGAAAAACAAGACAAAGACTGGGACTCAGCTAAAAGTCCAGAGAACCACACAGCATTGGATCTTTTGCATGGACCGGATAGCTGTGAGGATCAGTAACACAATATTGAACGAATGGTTATTTAGCCTACAATAACTGCCATTCTTCAAGATGTTATAGTCAGTGTGGATCCTACTGTAGGTGTGTGTGTGCCTCACAGGGATGAGATCGGAGGCTTTTGGGTAACAGAGTCCGCGGGGGCTGTGCATGTTCCTGTGCTGCCTCAGGCTCCCATATAAAGGCATAAAGGGAAAAGCAGTTGTGACTTTCCCTCAGTTCCCTCACAATTCAAAGTTCATGGTAACACGACTCTGGAAAGCAGAGGTAACTAAGGACTCTGGAAAGATAATGGCCCCGAGTATGGCCAGAGCAGAGTGTTCTATGGTCACGAAACTTGTTGCGGCTGTCAGCCCAATTCTAATCACATCCCTTTTGCAGTGGTGTCCTGTTACAGGGATCTCAGGTCTTGTCTCTATGATTGCTTGCAGAAGGCAGAGGAGAAGCTTCCCAACGCGATGCCAGGGAGAAAACATAAGCTGGTGGTGGTGAAGACGAGCAACATTCTTCAAATGGCACTGTCATGGGGTAATAATGCAGACCTGGCTCCAGCATGAGCCATTGCCCCAATATCAATTATATCCCTGGAGAAAATCACGACCATTCCATGAGAGTATATCCCAATCTGCAATTGGCTCAATGGTCAGCACCAGTATCTTCACTGGCTCTGGTGTCAATGCATGAGTCATTCTTGCCTTAGTGCAAGACTTAGACGCACTGTCCTTGGAGAAGTGATGCTTCTCCTCCTTATGGGACAGTGTCTCTCGATTCTTGGAGCCATGTTGTGGTTCCACTCAGCTCCGCCTTTTGATCTTGCACTTTTGTTGGGACACTGGTGCTGCTCTCATCATAACATACCAGAGGCATCAGTGCCAAGGTTAGTGCCAAGTCTGTCAATGCCAATGCTGGGGTTGTCAGCACCGGTATCAGTGTAGCGGTGACTTTTGCTGAAGACCCTGGTGGTGAGGGACTCGGTACTGACATCACCAGCAATTCCTCTGGGTCTGAAGCGACATGCATTGATTGCTCAAGCAGATGCAACTTCAGCCATGCGAGAAGGGCTTGCACACTCAACAACCATTTCTGGCCCTCCCCCAGACCAGGGGGATGAGTCAACTGCAGACCAAGCACTGCTTAAAATCCTGAGGGTTTGGAGTCACCATAGGGGGTCAGCAAGAGGCACCTTGCCCTTCTGTACAGGGTGGGGGTCATGGGTGTTGGTTTGTTTGGTGTGTTGTTGGAGGGGGGAGGGGGTTGGAAGCTCCAAATTAAAGAAATTGGGGAATAAAAGGTGGAGATTATTATTTCCTCAAACTAATCGAGAAAAGGACAATTTTGAAGCTCAGCAGAAGTAGCAGTCAGACACACTTGCTGCCGTGGACAGTAAGCGGGAACTGAGGAAGGCTCACGGCCATGCTGCCCTTTATTCCCTTGCACAGGACCATGGGCATGTGCAGCCCAGATGGACATGGTTATTCAAAAAAATCCAATCTCCTACACGAGGTGCATGAGCACCTACAATGGGATTCATGCTGCACATACCTGAAGAACCTTTCTTCTCTAGGCTGCTGGTTCTAATCCAACCCAGAATGGTTGTGATCTGCAGCCCATTATTATTATACGCATTGCTGAAGTGACCACTGTCTCAATCAAGATCCAGGTCCCACCCTGATAAGCACAATAAAAACATATTGAGACAAACCGGTTACAGGGCCTAGTAGAAAGCCTATGAAAAGATTCCCACCAACTGCAATAGGCTTTGGTTCAGGCCCTAGGTGTAGCCACCTAACTGGAAAAGGTTAGTGGTTTAAGTCCAATTCCAGAAAATACTGCCACAACTGATATTGACTGACACCTTTCTTGGCCATTCCAAAAGAGAGGCCGAGAACTAAATGGACACTTTCAACACTACTCCTAAGTCAGGATTGAGGGATATTTCTGGGGCAGTTCAGGGAAGTCTCACTGTTATACCCATCTTGTCCTTTTTCTGTTGTATATTGGAGGAGTTAAGTCGCCAGAGCTGTCAGTTCAGGACTTTTCTACTCACGTTCATGACAAATAAAATGTGAAAGAAAAATAAACCATAGACAGCCCTTGGGCCCTATGATCCAGGGCGCTGAACACTCTGAGCTCCTAATGCAGTGTTTCCCAAAGTGTGGTACTTGTACCCCTGGTGGTACGTGAAAGGGTTTTGAGGGGTATGCAGCAGGATTTTTTTTATTTTACTTTATCATAGGGTTGGTTTTTTTTAGCAGCAGAAAACAATTCACTAAAGTTTAATATAGAAGAATGGTGTACACTTGTACAGGAGAAATACACACAGGTTTACATTGCAACTAATATGATAACTCGTTCAGAAACATCTAATATACATACATCTAATGTAACTTATTTCTATTAAAATTTGTTTCAAGTGTATGTAATATAATTTTGTATTTATTTCAAATAAACATTTAATCCAGAATGAAACGAATTAGGAGTGTGTTATAAAAAATGTGGCTACCACTCCCCCCAAAAAAATTATCTTAGTCGGAGAAGGGGTATCCTGGTAAGACAAATCTCTCAAAAGAGGTACGCGAATGTTGTAAGTTTGGGAAACACTGTCCTAATGAAGTAAATGGAAGGTTTAACCCTCCTCACTATGTGGCAGGATCCCAGCACACAAGAATCCCAGCACAAGCCTTCTTGAATTAAGGACACAATGATGACCTTATATCTGAATCCTACTCTTACATTTTGATTTAAGGGACCAGCCCAAGCCAATCGAAATTTATGTTGAGGGATTTTATTTCCTCCTTTTTTTTTGTAATGAATATATTCTAGCTATTTTGCCACTCTTATCAGTTGTCTGTAAAATATTACAGGGACTTTCCATTAAACTCCAAACACAGACTGATAACATGATTGATGCCGCTTTGCTTTCATGCTGATAACTCCTTATCAGTGCTAACTCTCCTTATCAGTCAGCTAGTGTTTCTGGCCATATCCACAAGAAAAATAACCATAAATATTCCCCAAAGAAGTACAGCAATTTAAAGTGTTAATGTCACAGTAGCTAGCATCTAGCCACAGTCAGGCATTTAACATAGCCTTTAAAGGACATATGCATGGATGGAGAGCGATTAGATAAAACAAAAATTACAGAAAATATTTCTCTGATTCATATTGAATCAAATGGGTCTGAAAATTGCTGAGCCTCCCTTCTCTCACTGACAACAATGGAAGATGAGGGCTCTCATGAGATGCTTGTCATCTTGAGGAATCAGAACCCATCTGTTTACAGCAGATCTGGAGATTTAGGGTCAAGTCCTGCTAGATGCATTGTGCTTCCCATGTTTGACAGCTACTGCATGTAATCAAGAGAGCTCTCCGCACTGCCATCCTCATCTTCCCCTCACTGTTCCCTCTTCTCTTTTGCTGCCCCCATTGGTTAGTATCTTGTCTTAAGTTATAATGTAAGCTCTTCAGATCACGGGCTGTATCTTTCTCAGTGTTGAACACAGTAGGGCAGGGTGTGCAAACTACGGCCCATGGGCCACATCTGGCCTGCCGGCCCCTCCTGCCCGGCCTCCAAGCTCCCGACTGGGGAGGGTCCCCGCAGCCCTTTCCCGCGCTGTCCTTCCTTCCCCGCAACCTCAGCGCACCGCGCGGGGAGCGCTCTGGCCTGTAGCTCCTACCAGCAGCTTCGGCAGTGCTACACGCTCAGCACTCCCGCGAGCCGCATGGAGCCAGACACACTGTACGGTGTGGCAAGGGGACTGAGGCCGGGGGGTTGGATAAGGGGCAGGGGGTCTCAGGGGGCGGTCAGCAAGGAAAGGCAGCAAGGGAAGGTTGGATGGGGTGGAGGTTCTGGGGGGGTGGTCAGGGGATGGGGAAGATTCTATAGAGCGTAGGAGTCCCGGGGTCTCTCAGGGCACAGGAGGGATGGATAGGAGCTGGGACAGTCAGGGGACAGGGAGAAGGGGGAGTGAGGTCCTGGAGGGTGATTAGGAGTGGGAGATCTCGGAGGGGGTGGTCAGCAGACAAGGAGCGATGGGGCTTAGATAGGAGGTGGGGTTACAGGGGGTAGTTAGGAGCAGGGGTCTCTGGAGGGGCGGTCAGGGACCAGGAACGGGGGGGGGGGTGAAGCGCTGGATAGGTTGGGCGTTCTGAGGGGGACAGTCAGGGGGTGGGAATTGGGTGGAGGCCAGATAGGGAACAGGGGCTAGTCTGTTTGGGGAGGCACAGCCTTCCCTGCCTGGCCCTCCATACAATTTTGGAACCCCGATGTGGCCCTCGGGCCAAAAAGTTTGCTCATCACTGCAGTAGGGTCCTGATGCCAATTGGGGTTGGGGAGCTACTAAACTACAAACATTAGCACTGTAGGTGTGCATGACTGCAGGAAAATCAAATCTACACAGGGCCTGATTCTCCACTGCCCTGCGCCTTGTATAGTCACTTAGATTCTGATTTGGTAACACTTAAACACCCATTGTGCACAGACAGAAACGACTGTGCAACTTGCAAGGCAGTGGGGAGTCTGGCTCATAGGCTATGCCTGAAGGCATGTGTAATCCAAATATTACAAGAAAACAAAAAAATAAGGGGCTATAGTGGAACAGTTTAGAAGTAGGAGAGGCAAGCATGACAATGGGAAGGGAAAGCGGAGTCTATGTCCACACTATGACCTAGGGGTGCAATTTCCGCCTTGCAAATGCATACGCTGACTCACAGAGCGTGTACGAGTATAAAGAGCAGCTGGACAGAGGCATATGCATGCTGAGTGCAACCCCACCTGTGCCTTGTGGGCATGTAGCCATGCCACTATTGCCACTGTCTGCACTACCAATACGACTCTTTATACCAGGAGTGGGCAAACGTTTTGGCTCAAGGGCCACATCTGGTATGGAAATTGTATGGCAGGCAATGAATGCTCATGAAACTGGGGGTTGCGGTGTGGGAGGAGGTGCGGGCTTCAGCTGGAGGTGTGATCTCTGGGGCAGGGCCAGAAATCGGGAGTTCAGGGTGTGGAAAGGGGCTCCAGGCTGGAGGTTGGGGTGCAGGGGAGGGGTGAGGGCTCCAGCTGGGGGGTAGGGCTCTGGGGTGGGGATGAGGGGTTGGGAGTGCAGAAGGGTGCTCTGGGCTGAGACCGAGGGGTTCAGGCATAGGAGGGGGACCAGGGTGCAGGCTCCAGGCGGCGCTTACCTCAAGCAGCTCCCAAAAGCAGCAGCATATCCCACCCCCATCTCCTATGTGAAGGTGTGAACAGGTGAGTAGGAGCACTGCGCCATCTGCAGGCACCCACCCCCTGCAGCTCCCATTGGCTGTAGTTCCTGCCCAATGGGAGCTGTGGGGGCGGCGCTTGGGGTGGGGGCAACATGCAAAGCCTAGGAGCCAGAGAGCTGCTTTCAAGAGCTGTGCAGAGTGGGGCAAGCCCCCAACCCTGCTCCCCAGCTGGAGCACCAGAGCAGAGCAAGACCCAGACACTGCTCCCTGGGCCAGATTAAAACATCTGAAGGGCTGGATGAAGCCCCTTGGCCATAGTTTGCCCACCCTGGCTTTATACTCTCTCTAGCTCTCATTGAGCTAGCAGGAGCATGTGTGCACAAGCTGGGAGTCAAACCCCAGAGACAGCAGAATATGTACTATGCATGTTTCACATGTATCTTGTCAACTACAGTCAGGTGTGTGGGACAGGGATTTGAGTTTTGTTATTGTTCGTTAATTTTTTTAAAACTACACCATTGATTTTTTAATTATTTTCAATTTGGGGATTAATCCAAAGAAAAGCATTAGGTGCCTTAATCTGACAATATATTATATTAAGTAGAAACAAGAGCCCAATAGTGCAAATCCAAGGCATAGTGATTACTACCATGAGCAGATTCCACTCCAGAAAGTTCATCATGAATAATTTTGTTGTGCACTCAGCAGGTTAATTTAACTCAGGAATCCATCCTCCATTCATAGAAAGCATATGGACAAACTCTTAATGCAAACTTTTAAAACAGAACTTTAAAAAAGACCCACAACACTCAGCTCTATACCCTCTACCCCCATCCCATCTCAAACTAACAGAGTCACCACAATTCAGGCTGTGCCATCAGTCCCCAGAATCCACATATATGATGACACATGCATAGAACTTTTCACCGCAAAGGATCCATAAATGTTTTGTGAAATGTATTTACAGCACTGCTGACATGCCGCAATCTCTGAAGTGGAGGGCAGCTGCCAACTGATTCACAGCATGCTGCACAATAGGGAGAGAGAACATTTTGACCAAGGACACTAGGACAAACTCTTACTCCTTCATAAAGTGCAGGATCTGGATATGCACACAGACCACACAGAACCTTGTGAAAAAATGCACATGTTGAAATCTAGGAGGAAGGATGGCTGTATGGTTAAGAAAAGGCACTGGACTGGGGACCCACGTGATATAGGTTCAATACCCAGATATTACACACCTTTCCTATAGGATCTTATTCGTAGATTTTTTTCAGGCAAGAAGAGACAATCATGATCACCATATGTGACCTCCTGCATCACACGGGTCAAAGAACCTCACCCAGTAATTCCTCTATCAAGCCCATAACTTCTGATTGTGTTGTCACATACATTTTAGGAAGATATCCAGTTTTCATTTAAAAACTTCTAGTGATGGAGAACTACCACTATTGTTCCAATGGTTAATTCCCCTCACTTACAAATTTACACCTTATTTCTAGCTTTATCTTCTAACTGATAGACCTTGCTATGCCTTGTTCTCCTAGAAAGCATTTCACGCTCACTGCAAAATATGTATTGAATACTTCTGCTTTTTCTACCTCAGGATTGACAGTTTTACCTTCTTGCCTAGTATCTAACCCAGAGGTGGGCAAACCTTTTGGCCCGAGGGCCACATCTGAGTATCTGGGTATGAATGCTCCCAAAATTGGGGTTGGGTGCGGTGGGAGAGTGAGGGCTCTGGCTGGCGGGTGCAGGCTCTGAGGTGGGCCAGAAATGAGGACTTTGGGAGGGGGCTCCAGTCTGGGGCAGAAGGGGTGAGGTATGGGGCAGGGGGAAGGTGAGGGCTCCAGCTGAGGGTGCGGGCTCTGGGTTGGGACTGGGAATGAGGAGGTTTGGATGGAGGAGGATGCTCCGGGCTGGGTCCGAGAGGTTCGGAGGACAGGAAATTGAGACATGGGAGGGGGGTGAGGGCGCCTACTGGGGGTACAGGCTCTGGGGTGGGGCTGAGGATTAGAGGTTTGGGGTGCAGGAGGGTGCCCTGGGCTGGGACCTAAGGGATCAGAGGCTGGGACGGGGATTGGGGCACAAGGAGTGGCTATGGGGGCAGGCTCCAGGCAGCACTTACCTCAAGCGGCTCCTGGAAGCAGCGGGAAGTCTCCTCTCCGGCTCCTACATGGCCAGGCATCTCTGCTGCATGCTGCCCCATCCACAAGCGCTGCCACTGCAGCTCCCAGGCAATGGGAGCTGCAGGGGTGGTGCTTGGAGCGGGAACAGCATGAAGAGCGGAGCTCTCTGGCTGCGTCTACGTGCAAGAGCCGGAAGGAGGACATGCCGCTGCTTCTAACGCCCACATGGAGAGGCCCCGACCCTGCTCCCCACCTGGAGCACCGAAGCAGGGCAAGCCCCACATCCCGTTCCCCACCAAGAACTCTAGGGCTGGATTAAAATGGCTGGCGGGCCAGATGCGGCCCCCAAGCCATAGATTGCCCACCCCCTGATCTAATCCATACTGTTGTTTGGATTTTAATGATCCCAGATATAGTTAAAGAATTCTTTCTTATTGTCCTTCCCTTACTGGCCTCATATTTTTCATAGATACTTTAAGCTTCCCTTATCAATTGTCTGCATTTCCTAACTGCTGGTTTGTCCTACTCATTGCTTTCAGATTCCCCATATTCCATTTTTTTCATATTTATTTTTGTTATTGCTGCCTCCACCTCCCAACCTATCCAGGGTAGTTAATCTTTGGCAAGTCAACTTATCCATGCTTTACTTCCCCACCTGTAAAAAAAAAGGGGGGGGGGATAATTAATGCTTCCTTTCCCCATCTTTGTCAGTCTTCTCTAATTAGATGACAAGCACTTCAGGGCGAGACTGTGTCCTACTATTTACTTGCAATGCATCTAGCATAGTGAGATCTCGGTTGGGACCTTGAAGTCCCAGTATGGCAGTACACAAAGTAATATTAGAAACTGCATTACTCTCAATTTCACTACCTCCAAACCTGAAAAATAGCTCAACTGGCACTCTAATGCTAGCATCCATGTCCACGAGGCAACCCCCTCAAGTCTACTACATACAGTACAGTACAAGCAGAGGGAGAAAAATCATCTCAGTATTATTGCGAGGAACATATTAGAAATGGCCGAGACAGAGAGGGGGAAAGGATGCAATCTTTAGTTAAATAGGATGAATGATACTGATGATGATGTAATACATACTCATTATATGTATTATATGTTGGATGATTTAGTTGGGGATTGGTCCTGCTTTGAGCAGGGGGTTGGACTAGATGATCTCCTGAGGTCCCTTCCAACCCTGATGTTCTATGATTCTATACTCTGAAAACCTCTGGAGAGATCAAGTACAAGCCAACCTATTTTAAAATAACTCCAAAACTATGCATAAAACCAGGAGGATGCAATTGTTCTAATGGCCAAGATTACATCTGCCAAACAGCATAATTTTAGTTCATTAAAATAATAAATATTGAATTGGCTCGAGTACATAACACAACAAACAATTCCCACATTGCCAATTAAATAATGAAGTGTCATAAGGCCCCAGCAAAATACTTATCTATTTAATGCAACCTAAGGAAAAGAAAAAAAAAATGTGTGTTACCCAATACTAAATAATTTCAAAGTGTTTACTAAACCTTTATAAACAAAATGACTTCTACACCAAGAAAAAAAAAACAGCAGTAACACACAAGAGTTTGATACATAACACAAATTAAAAATTAAATTGCAGGCCATTTAGCTTTTGGGCACTGCACCAGTATAAAATCTTATCCTGAGTAAAAACATCTCAGATGACTGGACAGAGCAATGATGAGTCCTTTCTAACACAATGCAACTATTTTTTCCTCTAAAATGAAGATGGTTTTGAGATACAAAGCTTATATGTGGACCTGAATCCAAGAGCATTGTTGGGATCTGAGATTTCCCATTTCTCCTCCAAACTAAAGTCCAGTTCAATTTAGGAACGCCTCCACAGTACTCTGCTGGGCAGTCCAACACTGGGAGTTATGATCTGTGACACTGGTAAGTCAGAGGCATGAGACAATTGCAGAAACCTGTCATTTTGATTATGTTCTACTAAGGCTGATGTTTGCAGAAACTAAGCTTCCTTTGGAAAAAGATATGTGTACTTGGCCTTTTTCATTATACAGGTACCTTTTGCAGTGTAAACCCAGAAAAGCACGGATCTAGACTGCCAGAAAACTGTCTACATCTGAAGAGAGATGGCAAGTATATGAGATGTACTACTCACATCAACAAAGAAGTAAATTCAGAGACTTCTTGGGACTGTTTAAATCTTTAATATTATTAGCAGGCTAAGGAGGACACACAGCTGGAGTTGATCAAATGTTTATAAACAATGAGCCAAATCATCATCTTCTGTAGAAAATCTCGCAGCAAGAAAAAACGTCCTTATTAAACACCTTGAGATATAGTGTGGCAATCTCCCTCGATTACTCTTATCAACTGTGTGGATTCAACGGCTTCACAGGAGATGCAAGCAAAGATGGGGGGCTGGCCGTGCCAGTCCAGGTCAGAGATTCACAGGTAGTGATTCTAGCCTCACTCTTCTGGACACCTCATTAACGCTAGCCCACGAGAAGAACGGGCAGTTGACATGGCCTGAAATGTGAGGTGTATTTCCTTACGTGACTTACATAAGGTGTATTGTAATATCTTGCATAGGTGCAAGTGTCCTTTTTGAGACCATAATTCAGTAATGTTCTTAAGCATGTGCTTCAGTCCATCCCTTTTCAGCAGAGCATTTAAGCACATGCTTAAAGTTAACATTCTTAAAGTGCTTTTGGGAATCAAAGGGCCTTAAGCCACATTGTATAGGAGATGAAGCCTTTTTGAAAAGAGAAAATTGAGAACTGCAAACTTAAGAACTTTTTTGTTCCAAAGATCAAAGGTGAAATGCCATTCAGCAAATAACTGAACTAAACTATGTAAAACATTCGTTTCAGGTCACCTCCAGATTCTGCTGCAGACAGCTCCTAGACTTCTGATGGCCCAGAATGCATCAATCTGTAATGTTACATACACCAGTCTATCTGCTAAATTGTAAAGTCTGCTATGCAGAGGTCTCAGCCTCCAAACTGACCATCATATTGTTGGTACAGTAATAAGTTGCTAATCATTAACAGTGACAGTACTATCCACAACATTGCTGTAGCATGGGGGTCAGCCCAAAAGCACTCTTGTAAGAGGTGTTTTTAGTAACTATGCTAATTTTATGCCCTTAGTTGTTTAGGACATTAAGCACATAACTTCACGAATTTTTAATTTATTTTTATTTATTTATTTGCAACAGGGGTCCTCTTTAAAAATACTAGGACTTAATCTGCCATATACCTTACAATAAAATGAAATTACCCAGACTCAAACACAGTTCTTGGCAAAAAGTTTTTAATAGGAAACACAAAGAACATAAAGACATCTCTTGGGTATTTAAATAAAACAAAACTGCTAGCAATTTTATACTGTGAGAGTAAAAGATTCTCTGGAGAGATTCTACCACCATAAATGGTTCTATTTGCCTCCTTATCCTGAAACACTGTAACATCCATGAGAAAAGAGACAGACATATCTGGATTCCACTGGCAAAACTTATCTAGTAGGAGAAAGTAAGTAACTCCTCTCCCAGTCACATGTGTTTCAGTCTTCTTTTTAACTTAAGCACTCTCCAACTTAAATTTAGATAAAATAAAGTCTTTCCAGAACTATGGAAACTAGAGATACATTTGCACGTCTATTTTTGAACTGCATTGCCTCAACTATTTCCTTTACACATTAATCAGAATGGGATATGATTTTATACAATATACTTCTCCATAACAATAAAAATCTCTTGCAAAAACAAAATCTGTGTCTTTTCTTTCCATGCTTTCAGGAACTCCCTCCAACCAGACATTTCTTAATCAGAGCCTGTTTTCCAGGTCACCAATTAGATTTTTCAAAACTTTCAAATCTTCAGTGTTCTTAGGAAAGCATCATACACATCAATCATTATTTTCCACATTTTCCATTTCTATTTCAGATTTAGTCCTTTTTTAATCAAAACTTTCCAAGCTCTCTATTGAAACCACTTAAACCTAAAACAGATCCAATCTTTTACTGCTCTACTATAAATTCTTCTTAAAGTTAGACACTATGATAAATCCCTTCTGTGTCTCTAGATGGTGTGAAACTCAGAGTAGACTAGCCTTCTGTCTGATACATAGAGGCTTGGAAGTTACACATTCATTGTGTGCCCAGAATAAAGTATAAAGGGAAAAAAACCATCAGAAACAAGTCAACCAAGTCAACATTATATTTCAATAAATAGAAGCTTCTTCCAGAACATTTGCTATTGTTCAAAAGGATTTAAATTATTATCCAATGTCCAGATGTAAAAATATAACATTTAAATCTAGTCTCTGTTAAATTATTTTATAAATTGTTGCAAATAACTTTGTCAAAATATGGCTTTACTCAACAGACAAGGTTTACATTTGTTCAAGAAGAAAATATACTGCAATCATTTTTGCCCTGGTAATTTTTTTATTTTTTTTATTTATTCTTCCTGAGGGGCAGGGAGCAGGACCCTAGCTGAGACACTACTTTTACCAAAAATCACCACAAACACTAGAAACCAGCATGGTATTTTTATTCCCCCAATCCTGCAAACACTTATACGTGTGTTTAACTTTATCACGGAACTTGTCCTATTAAACTCATGTATAAAGTTAAGCAGCACAGAGGTCTAAATGTTCACATCCGATATTCAGAATACAAAACAGAGCACATAAAGAACTTCCTATTAAATGTTTGACCTCTCCCATAGCGGCATTCTTGTTACAGATAACTAACTGGTTGTCAGCCTGTAAATCTAATCAAGTCTGTACCAGATACAACTGCATTCAGGATCAAATTCTGCCTTCAGATACACATGGCGCTCCTGTTGGTTTCACATGTGAACTAAGGCAAAATTTGATCTTCAATATAGGTAACTGAAGTAACATAAATGATACACGAGAATATCCTTGGCACTATCAATAAGCTGTCCCACTCTCTTGACAAAACCAACTGAAAAATAAGAGACAGTGAAAACTGTCTTCAGTGACTAACCACTCAAGGGATTTACAAAAGACTGTTTAATTGTGGTGTTTTAATAAAGGTCAAGCAGAACTGGGTACACTTTGAGGTGCACTTTTTTGAGGAGTGTTAATATGTCTGCTCTCTAGGATGGGTTTTGCTGTATTTATTACAGAAAGATGGAGATTTGATACACACAGAATATACACAGGCAAAAACTAGCTAAGACTGACATCCTTTGCGAGTGGAGCAGGTAAAAAAGCTACTACCACTTAATGAGACACAGGGGCTGGCTTTCCAGATATCTTTTGCCCTGACTATGGTAAGACCGTTCTCAAACTACAGCTAGCTGGAAAGAAGCAAAGACATGGGACAACCTAGAATGAGAAGCAAACAAAACTTTCCTTCACTTCTGGACCATTAGAGAAAAAGTCTCCATAAGTGCCACAGAACTCTTTGTTACCTCTCCATAAGTTAATATCTGAGGTCTTCTTTCCTCCTCAAACTCTCTTGCATGAGCAAAGAATATTAGACACATTTACCCCAGAAACCAGTCTTTTTACCATAAATGGTTTTAAAACAGATAGCTCTTTTCTTATTGCACGCTTAAACAGTAAAACGTAATGCCCAGACATGATTTGAGTCAGAGTACATTATCTCCCAATAATCACCATACTAATCCTCATTAAGAATGTATTTAAACAATTATTTTGGTATTAAAACCATTTTCCAGAGTCTTAGTTTCCATGTTCTAAATCCACTGTTAAGTTCCTACAAGGAAGGGAGAACAAAAGTTCTTTAAAGGAATATGTTAATCGCACAGTAAATATTTTAGTTCTAATGCTTACATTTAAATTCTTAACAAAGACAATCCACTTCATTTACTTTGGATAGTAAGATTTTTCACACAATTCCCTCTCTCATTGCACTAAATATTCTGCCATACAAAACAGAGGGCCCAGTCCTACTCACAGACATGTGCAATCCCAACAAAGTTCATTATTATATTGCATAGGTGCAAATGGAGATAGAATATAGGCCACCATCTTCCAGTTTCTATATGCTCAGTTTTGGAAACAGGGCCAAAATCTGCACTGATATGGGGGTTGCACTGGATATAAGTCACTGCAGAGTTTTTCACTTAAATGTAACTCAAAACATTGTGGTTTACTACTTCCTTCATTCTAATCTTCAGCCTGCCCCTTAAACATATCTGTTTGCTCATACAGCCCACAGCAAAGTAATATCCATTCCTTTCCTTCCACCTTCAGAACGTTGTCTCGCCCCACCTCACCCCCCTATTCATAAAAATTCCTCTCTTTGCCTCAGAACTTAAGTAGAAGCAGATGCTATACTGAAGCTTACAACTAGAGGTGAAAGTAAGCCGGTACGCCCCGGTACAGCGTACTGGCAAGAGTCGGTGCACCATACCGGGGCGGATTGGCTTCCCCAGGTGCCATTGAAAGGACCTGGGGCTCCCAGCAGCAGCTGGAGCCCCAGGCCCTTTCAATTGCTGCGGGAGCCCGGGGGAGGCTGCAGCGTAGCTCGGGCGGCAGGGCCCGGGGCGGTAGCGGTGTCCCAGCCCCGGGCTCTTTAAATAGCTACCGGAGCCCCAACACCGCTTCCCCAGGGCTCCGCGGGGTGGGGAGCCCTGCTGTCGGAGCCCTGGGGAAGTGGTGGCGGGGCTCTGGTAGCTATTTAAAGAGCCCGGGCTGGGACACCGCTACTGCCCCAGGCCCTTTAAAATTCCGCCGGAGCCGGGGCGGGGGGCAGCTGGGGGGGAGGGTTGGGCTGAGGGGAGGTTCTGGGGGGAGGCTCCTTACTGGTACAGGGGCGGGATGGCTCTTCTGGCAGAGGCTCCGCCCCTTCCGGGGGCCAGAGCTGGGCCAGGCCCCATACCGGTAAGAAGTTTCTGTTACTTTCACCCCTGCTTACGACTCACCCAAGTAGAAGCCACTGGCATGGGCTCCTCTACTATGCTAATGATGCTAGCAGCACTGGTTAAGGCAGCAGGAAAAAAAGCTGTGAACCCACCTCTCCAGACCAGCCAGTTTCATGAAGAAGGGAGAGTAATGCAACAGTTGCGCTTCTTGGAAGCTCCAGGAGTCACTCTGCACCTTAAAGAAATGTGATCCCTCCTGGGGCACCAGCTTCAGTGGTGCACTTCTACACTAACCACCAGGCAGGGCTGTGGCTTAACACTAGGCTTTAGCAATAAGACTGTAAGGGCAGGGACTTGGTCTTTTATTTGTCTGTGAAGTGCCATGCCATGTAATTTAATACCAATACAGTAATAGTAATATTTAGGCAACTAAATAGAACTAGAGTCCAATTCTGCTCTCTGTTACATCAGCAGAAGTCTGGAATAACTGCCCTGAGTTCAGTGGAGTTATTCCAGACTTGCGCTGGTGTAACGGAGAGCAGAACCTGGTGTATACCACTCAAATTCAGTAAATCAACCAGTTGAATGCATTTGTGTCCTGATCAGGATTGTAAGTTTTATATTTTATAACCTGGTGCTACTGCACTATAAATCCTTCCTTGGCTTGCTGCCATCAGTCAGAGTGGCAACAATAAGCAGAGAAATTAACTTTGAAAACGCAACTCATATGAAAAGGGGAAAACAGAGAATTTTCAATATGCAAGTTATTACCACTCCTTTTCATTGCCCCCCTTTCCTTACATATCCAATAGACTGTGTACAGTGGAAATACCTATTAATTAACTGAGTTTTTTTAATGGACTAAAGTATCCAATAGCTGTATTGCTTAAAAACTTACTTCAATAACCTTTTCCCTATTTAATATTGCCTTTGATTAAAAAAATTAATAGACCACAGAATACATTTTTTCAGAAATTTGGAAGTTAAACATTTTTTTAAATCCTACTAGTTAAATAGATTACACATAGTCAAAATCCTCAACCCTTTCCTGCATCTCATATAACACTCTCTCTCTCTCTCTCTCTGCCCGTCACCCCCCAGCCGGGGTATGGGCCACCAACTGGTGTTCAGTAGCAATTGGTTCCCTTATGGGGTGGAGTTGCTAGCCCCACGCCCATGTTAAGCCTACAGCACCTGGTATTCCCAGGAGGTCTCCCATCCAAGTACTAGCCAGGCCCGACCCTGCTTAGATTCCAAGATCAGACAGGATCGGGCGTGTTCAGGGTGGTTTAGCCGTATCATATAACACTAGGTGAACCAATTCCTTTCAACTGTGTATTTAATTGTGTATTCCACACATTTTGGAAATTTGTGCTAAGTTATGTACAGTGAATTTTTTCCATGTTCTGATGAACCTGCGGTACATCAAATGTTAATTCAATTGAAAATGTTTATGCCTAGATAAATTGATACCTTTAAGTAGAAAATATTCATGTAGAATTATCTTGGGCTTTAGATTAATATTGACACACAAATGTTCTATTACAAGATTCCTAACTAAGAGGCCTACAACACTTGATTGATGCAGAAAGATGTAACATCATCAGGGAATTCCATTGAAAAATATTTACTTCATAATTTATCTAAAAAAATCTTATTGTGTTAAATACAAATTGCCACTCAAACATCACTATATAATTTGCATGCTTGTTTAAAGCTTCAGTTATAGAGAGCAGTGCTTGCATTTTTCCAAATTATTCATGTTTATACTCTGCAGAAAAGTAAAGTTTACTCCCAATGTAAGATTTTTAATCATCAGTACTCCATTGATCCATCTTCCCTTGTTAAATACAGTGAACTGCTTGCCAATATGTTTGGGTTTGTTTTGTTATTTTTTTATCTGACCTATTTTCTGTGGCCTGGCAATGCTAGTATATACTGGGCATATCACACAGCCATGAGATAGTCTGGAGGAGGAAATTTTGTACCCAGTATTTTCCAGCTCTACTCCTCCCACTAGCGGACAACTTTCCAACCTGAAAGTAAGGGCGAGACTATAAATGACTTGCTGAAATGGTTACTTTGCCCAAGTAGGCATGTTCACTGGAATGCCAAGAGAGGGTTTTTGCACAGTTGTATAAAATTGAGGGGCAGGGGAAAAAAAATCTACTTTTTCATGGCATGGCCACAAAGCTGCTTTAAGAATAAAGCCTAGGTTGAAATCCTGGCCCCACTGAAGTCAAGCAGTTTTGATTCCACTTCAATTCCACTTGCAATATGTTTGAGAGACAGGCCAGATCCATTATATTAATGAATACATCTGGGTTGTGAGTTTCCCTTTTGCTCTTGCATGCCTGACTGCTTGGATGCCTGACTGCTTGGAGGTACATACCGTATTTTTCATCCCATAGGACGCTCCGGCGTATAAGACGCCCCCGCGTTTTCGGACCAAAAAAAAAAAAAAAAAGCGCCGCTTTTTTCGCGCCGCTCTCCCGTCCCCGCCGCGCGGCGGGCTGCTGGGAGTGCGCCGCTCTCCAGTCCCCACCGCGCGGGCGGGCTGCTGGGAGCGCGCCGCTCTCCAGTCCCCGCCGCGCGGGCGGGCTGCTGGGAGAGCGGCGTGAAAAAAGCGGCGCTTTTTTTTTTTTTTTTTGGTCCGGCCGATATTCGGCGTATAAGACGCCCCCCCTAATATTGAAAGTATTTTGGGGGGTTAAAAAGGCATCTTATACGCCGAAAAATACGGTATGTGTCTAGTAACTTGTGTCTTTTAGTTGTTGTTTCTCAGCTGAGGCAATATTGCCTGGGACAAAAAGCTGAACAGATCTTCAGCAGGCCGGCAGGGCAAGTGGGCTTCAAGGAGAGAAAGAGAAATAAACAGGAAAACGATGTGTTGCCTCCAAGTGGTGAAAGTTAGCAGAATGCCCAAGAGTCAAAAAATGGCCAGAGCAGCATATTTCCACACTGTCTAAATACAAGATATTTTGTAAGACGTAAGAAGGAGCTGAGGAGATCAGGAGGCAGTGTGTGGTCGGGGCACTTGGAGAGCTTCCTTAAGGATAGAGGGGAAAGGATTCTTTAGTGGGGACAGAATTGAAACCGGGTATGCCTTATTAAGTCAGTATTGTTGTAGCCATGTTAGTCCCAGGACATTAGAGACACAAGGTGGGTGACATAATATCTTTTACTAGACCAACCTTTGATGGGTGAGAGAGATGCTTTTGATAGGCTGACCATATTTCCTTTAGACAAAAACGGGACATTGGGATGGCAAAAACGGGACAGGGTGTGGGGGGGGGCATGGCCCCACCTGGGCCCCCCAGCGCCGGGCGGGGGGGAGGCAGAAGGGGGTCGGGGGGGGGGATGGATGGAGGAATAAGCAGAACAGGGATGGGGATGAAAAGGATGGAGGGAGAGATAGAAGGGGGGATGAGGGATGAAGATGATGGAGGGGACGGAGGGAGAGAAGGCACGAAGGTGAGAAGGGAGAGGATGGATGGATGAGAGAAGAGATGGGGGTAGGGCGCAGGGGGGATGGAGGAGGCAAGGGACAGCGAGAAGGAGGGATGGAGAGAAGGGAGATGGAAGAGGAGGCAGTGGACGGAGGGAGAGAGAAGGGAGGAAGGGAGGGATGGAGAAGGGGGATAGAGAGAAGGAAGCGAGGGATGGAGGGATAGAGAGAAGGGAGGAAGGAAGGGATGGAGAAGGGGATAGAGAGAAGGGATGGAGGGAGCGAGAGGAGGCAGCGGACGGAGGGAGAGAGCAGGGAGGAAGGGAGGGATGGAGAAGGGGGATGGAGAGAAGGGAGGGATGGAGAGAAGGAGGAATAGAGAGGAGGAGGCGGCAGCGGGTGGCGGGCTGAAGCTGACGGCGGATCGGAGCTGTCCGGAGCCGCAGCCGGGGGCCGAGCGTGACGGCGGGGGGGGGGGGGCGGACGTTTTATGACTCAATCACAAAACTGAATTTATGTGATTATGTCTCATAAAACCCGGCCGGCAGCCCCCCCGCCGGCGCGCTCGGCCCCCGGCTGCGGCTCCGGACAGCTCCGATCCGCCGTCTGCTTCAGCCCGCCACCCGCTGCCGCCTCCTCCTCTCTATTCCTCCTTCCCTCCTTCTCTCCATCCCCCTTCTCCATCCCTCCCTGCTCTCTCCCTCCGTCCGCTGCCTCCTCTCCCTACCTAAGGACTAGTATCAGATGTCAAAGTCTCCGATGAGCACAGTTTGCTCATCAGAGATTTCGACATCTGATACTTGTCCTTAGGTATCAAGATTCTTCACCTAAGATCTTGGGAGTCCTGCACCTGCCCCAAAAACGGGACAAAATTGATATTTTTGACAAAAAGACAGGACGGTTCAAAAACATGAAAAAAACGGGACTGTCCCGTTCAAAACGGGACTGTCCCGTTCAAAACGGGACGTATGGTCAGCCTAGCTTTTGAGCTACACAGAGGTCTGTGAAAGGTACTAAGAATGTCACAGCTAAATACAAAATCAGACAGTTTAGCATAAGTAGTTAGCACATACTCTAAGGGACCATTCAAAGTGAAGTGGCCTATTAACACCCCTGCAGTCATGGGGGGGGGGGAGTGTATAATAAGATTGTTGTAATAAGCCATAAATCCAGTGTCTTTATTAACACTATTTTTTAAATGTTTAGCAAAGCTATGGATTTAAGCTCCCAGGCCTGTCTTTTGAAAGTGCTATGCAGGTTTCCTTTGAGGATGAGGACGGATAGATTAGATATAAACTGATTTGCTTTCAAGATCTATGGGTCCTACACCTGCCTATCACAAGATGGGGTGTACCTCATCCAATGCACTAATGCCCCAATAGCAACTATGTGGATGAAACCAGATAGTCACTACACTGTCACACTGGAAAATGATAGAAAATAAGCATCGCATCACATGTGAGTGAACACTTTTCACAAAGGGATCACTCTGTTGGCTTGCTGCACTCTAACTCACTCCCCATCCACACTGGCAAGCCACATATAGAGCACTCTGACTCCATGGCTAGAGGGCTCCTGGTACTCCACCTCAGCTTGAGGAATAATGTCTGATGAATCTTGGCTGTGAATGAAGTGTTGTATTACTGTGCTCCGACTGACCTCCAGAAACGTCCCATAATCCGCTTAGGTCAAGTGGCCACTCTTGTAATTGTTTTGAACTGGCTGTAGGAATGCAAAAGTGCCCTTTCAAAGCTCCGTTTCTGATAGACAACATACTTCTCTGCTCCAAGACAAAGCAAAGAAATGAGGAATGCTGCTTGCTTTGAGTGAGTGAGTGAGTGAGTGGGGGGGGGGGGAAACTGAACTTACAAGGCAGCATACTAACACACTCTGAGCACCCCAAAAACACACTCTCCCCCCCCACATACACACAACACACTCCCTGTCACACGCCACCCCACCTCACCCCGCATTTGAAAATCATGTTGCAGCCTCTTGAATGCTGCGATAGCTGCCCATCATGCACTGCTCCCAGTGCTGCTGCAAATGTGGCCACTCCAGTGCGCTTGCAGCTGTCAGTGTGGACAGACTGCAGCGCTATCCCTACTGCGCTTTCCGAAGGTTGGTTTAACTCAAAGCGCTCTACATCTGCAAGTGTAGCCGAGCCCTATAACTGACCTATTCAGTCTTCATCCTCAAAGGAAACCTGCACAACACCTTCAAAAGATGAGTCAAGGAGCTTAAATCCATAACTTTGCTAGAAACATAAAACTCTGGTCTTAATAAAGATGCTGGATTTATGGCTTATTACAACAATTTGTAACCCACTAACTCCTTGTGATGGCGTTTACCAGGCCCTTTGAGGTCCCTTGCTGGAGACCTCACAGTCCTATCACAGCCTGCCACATAGTAGGAGCAGTAAAAGTGGATCCTCCAGGCCTGCCTAGAATGGCTGCTTCCCTGCAGTCTATCAGAGCACAGCAAGCTCAGCTAAAAAGAGCTGTAGGTGATGAGTAGGTCAGTTCCTGCCTGGGACCAGAGCAGTAAGGAAGGGTGCTCCTTGCAGCTCAAGGGAGAACCAGAAGATGGGCTCTGGTGCCATTGGTATTTGGTGAGGGAGAAGAGGAGTGGAGAACATCAGCCCTGAGCTAAGGGTGAAGCAGAAGGGGCTACCTGGGAAGGGGCCCAGGGAATAGTAGCAGCAACTATTAAAAGGAAGCAGCATGTGGCTGCTATTTCCTGGGTTAGGATCCAAAGTAGCTGGCAGGCCTGGGTCCCCCCACCGGAATAGGGCTGAAGAGAAGGAGTGGTTTGGCTGGACAAATGGGGCAATAAGAACCGATAAGGCAAAGAGTCTCCAGGGAGAAAGCCCTGCTCTATACCAGGACAGGCACAGACTTAAAGCAACCCAAAAGGGATTGAGGGCTGAGCCTTAGGGTACATCTATTCTACCCGCCAGATCAGCGGGTAGTGTTCGATACATCAGGGATCGATTTATTGCGTCTTGTCTAGACATGATAAATTGATCCCCAAATGCGCTCCCCGTTGATTCCAGAACTCCACCTCTGCAAGAGGAAGAAGTGGAGTCGACGGGGGAGCAGCAGTGGTCAACTCACCACCGTGAGGGCAGCCAGGTAAGTCGACCTAAGATACGCCAACTTCAGCTACGCGACTCGCCTAGCTGAAGTTGCATATCGTAGATCAAATCACACACACACACACACACACGGGTAGACCAGGCCTTAGCACAGCAGTTCTCAAACTGGGAGTACCTCTCCTGTTGCATTCAGCAGCATTTTGGTGGATGCTCCGAATGCGGGAGTGTGTCCGTCAAAGAGCCACCGAGTGGAACCCTTGTATTTTGGAGGACACAGAGAGAACCGCTGCGTGTGCCCCGAAATGCCGCCGAAAACGGAAGTGTTCAGTTCGGCGGACATACCCAGTGGGTGGCAGCAGATGCAGAACAGCAAAAAGGGGTCTTGAACCAAAGACGTTCGAGAACCCCTGCCTTAGTACCTTTCCCAGACTGGAAGAAGAGCTTTGTGTGGCTCCAATGCCTGTCTCCGTCAGCCCTGGAGATTGGAGCAGGTGGGGCCCCAGTGTCCCTCTCCTCCACCCCACAGTGATGCAACACGCACTGCTGCTGCCATGTGCCATTGATCTTGAGCCCTCAGGAGCAGCACACACTGCGATGCCCCTTCCCCCCAACCCCTCCCTCTGTGCCATTCCTTGAGACCCCACCCCCGCACTGCCTTTTACCCCCAGTCCTCACCCTGTCTCTTCCCTGTAAGGCCCCATCCCCACAGTGGTCCCCCTTTCCACTCCCCATCCTAGGGTGACCAGACAGCAAGTGTGAAAAATCAGGACGGGGGTGGGAGGCTCCTGCCTATAAAAGAAAAAGACCCAAAAAACAGGACTGTCCCTATAAAATCGGGACATCTGGTCACCCTACCCCATCCCCCTTCACTAGCCCTCAAGAGATAGCTTGCTGCTGCAGGCACAGATGCGAATACAGGTAAAAGATGGCTTGCAGATCGCGGGTTGATCCTGATGGATGTGGATCCACATTTCTGTATCCGGCAGGGCTCTTGTTATTCGTCTAGAAGGCAATTTTCCATCTTGATCTTTTCAGCCTCCAGAGATCCTAATCAGAAGAAGAGGGGTAACTGCAGGCGGGGATGCACTGTTTCTACAAGATACACGTGCTCATTAAGGAATAAGGCCAAGTTCCATGTACAAAGTTCCCACAATTTAAGCAAAGGTGTAATTCTAAACCAATTTAATTCAACATGGCAACTTTGTGCGCAGAAAATGATTTCAACCTGGTTTATAATTGTATTTATTTAAACACAATATAAATGTGTCCCTTGCACTGGTTTATCTAATTTGGTTAATTTAAACTGGTGCATGTGTGTGTGTGTAATAAAGTCCTAAGATAGTTGCAGTTGGCGCCATTTATGTCCATACTGAGCAACTCGCACGCTCCTGACAATCTCTCAATGCAGTATTTAGTTATTAAAGTTCAGCCATTTCAAACTGAAGTGTTTAAAGAGAAAAAGAAAACTTAGAGAAATCAGTAATCTATACATTACTGTATCTATACAACAAATATGGGGGAATGGGCTAAGGGAAGAAGTTGTTTCTAACACTTTTTAAACCAACATTCAGATACTGATGGCACTACCAAAACTAAAATCTGCAAATCTCTCACTACATTTGAAAACCAGGACTACTAATGGATAGAATTTGTTAGCTCTGCATAGTTTTGTTTTGCAAATCCAATGAATTATATCACTTGTGACTCATAGTAAAGAGCCTGAAGAGGTATCAGGTGTTCTGGTTCTTTCATGTTATACAGGGTCCAGTTCACAATGTTAGAGATTATCTATTTAAATTAATCCCATGCTTCAAACTATGTTAAAAAAAAAAAAAAGCAAATCTGTAAATAGATGAACCAAATTCTCCACAACATATGATCAGCTGTAACCAAATATGTCTAAGAAAAATGTGATAATGTCTATGAATGAACAAATGGGAAAGTATCACACTTTTTCTACAATATTTTTTCCCTGAAGAAACATAAAATGCTTTTATCTTCTATAGTCTATTTCTGAAGTACATTTTTCTTTTTAGTCTCTTGAGGTGCTGTGTAGACTTTCTGAGGTCAATTTGAAAAAAAAAATCTATAATGAATTATGCAGCGGCGAGTTGTTGCATAAAACACAGATTGTGCTTTAGTAGAGAACAGAAACGCTCACATGCACAAAGTTTTAGTAAAAATAGCTTAATAAGCCCAAGTTACTGTAGAGATGGTGTTACTATTAACATACACGTTTTTTAATGATCTTATGAAAACAACTGGGACATCATAACCTTTACTCCAATGCAAAATCTTTTGACACAGCGGAATGCTATTTTAAACATTCTTCTGCACCATAGGAATGCCATATCATAGCTGTAGGCTGGTTCACATATACTTTTCATTTAAAAAAAACACACAATGTATTTCTGACATGGGGCTATCAATAGAAGAATTAAACTGCAAAAGTATAATCATGTTTCCAAAAGGAACCGGCATATAGTTCAAATACTATGCACCACCTTTTTCTGCCATCCTCATTCTTTTCTAGCAGAAGTAACATGGAAGCAATATATAAAGCAAATAATCTGCTACCCCTGATTACATCCCTGAAAATAAATCAGTGTTATCCCAACTTTCATGAACTTTTCCATTCAACTATAATTTGACCTCTTATATTCATTTATAGTTAGATAACAAGAAACAGGACAGCCTTTTGGTATCTGAGATATATTCTATCAAAAACATAATGCTTTTACATTTTGTCAAGATCAAAAACAGTTTTCCAAACGTATGGGAGCATTCAAGATTTTAGCATGAAAGCAACGAGGAGTCTGGTGGTACCTTAAAAATGAACAGATTTATTTGGGCGTAAGTTTTCATGGGTAAAAAACCCACTTCTTCAGATGCATGGATCTGAAGTCTCCATGCATCTCAAGAAGTGGGTTTTTTACCCATGAAAGCTTATGCTCAAATAAATCTGTTAGTCTTTAAGACACCACCAGACTCCTCGTTGTTTTTGTGGATACTCACTAACATGGCTACCCCCTGATACTTGGCATGAAAGCATTATTTCCAAAAACCAAACTGTTTAATTCTCATTGAGGAATAAAAGTCACCTGCCTGAAAAAAACCAGCCAAGTTCTGCTCTCTCATGCACCTGATGCTCAATGGCTTTTAAACACTTTTAAATTTGATACTTGCTTTCAACCTGCCAATGGTTTAATCAAATCTGTGTAACTTGCTACCAAATTGCTATCAAATTTTAATGACAACAGAATTGCCCTGACCTTTTTTAATTAATTCATTTATTTTTTAAATCAAAGACTCCACCATAAAATTCTATTCCAAAACACAACATACCATAGTAGAGGAAAACACAAAATTGGCATATATGAGGGAGATTTTCAACTCCCATTCAATACTTGTGATGACAACTCCCAAATCTCATTCACATTCAATGACCCTCTGCGCCTTTGAAAAATCTCTCCATAAAATATAATGTGCTATATATGTATCATTCTCATCCTCTCTCTGTGCCCCAAGAATGGATAAATGCTGGACTAACTTCCTGTTCTTATCTCAATCACTGTGGTCGGATGAGCGTTGTAGTGCTTAGTGATAGACAAATATATTGGAGTGAAGAACTCAAGAATCTGAATGTGGAGAAGGTTTCAAATTACTTTCAAAGTAGCAGAAGCTATCTGAAGCCTGCATCCTAAGCAAGGGGAAAAATTTGCAGGCAAGGATTCCATACCAAACTGGACAAGAAAGCTTCTCAAATCGGTTATTAAGAGAAAGCAAGGACTGGAAGATGGGACAGATCTGCAAGGGAAAAGACTTGTTGGAGGTCAGAAAGGTAGAGAAAAAGTGAGAGCTGACAAAGGCCAAGCAACAGTAAATAAAAAAAGAAAACAAGGAAAGAAGAGGGACCACTACACACTGAAGATGGGGTAGAGATTAAAAATAATCTAGGTGGTACCTAAATGAGGATTTTCAGGCCGGGACAGGATGGCAAATGGAAATGAGGATATGAAATTAGAAATTACCACATCAGAGGTGGATGTCAAACTCAAACAGCCTAATGGGATCAAATCGGGGAGAACGGATAATCCCCATATTAAAGGAACTGGCACATGAAGTTGCAAGCCCAATCGGAAGGATTATTAATGAATTTGTAAACTTGGACTCCTTCCCTATGGCTGGAGAATTGCTAATCGAATACCTATTTTTAAGAAAGGGAAAAAAGTGATCCAGTAAACAACAGGCTCATTAGTTCGGGCTCATTTGTGTGCAAGGTCTTGGAACAAATTTTGAAAGAGAAAATAGTTAAGGGAAAAAGGAAAATGGTAATTGGGATAAAATGCAACATGGTTTTACGAGCGTTGCCAGACCAACCTGATCTCTCCTTTGAAAAGAGAGCTCATTTTTTAGGCAAAAGAAAAGCAATGAATCTAATCTACTTGGATTGCAGTAAATCATTTGATACAGTTCCACGTGGAATATTATTAAATTGGAGAAGATGGGGATTAATATGAGAATTGGAAAGTGGATAAGGAACTGGTTAAAGGGGAGACTACAATGGGTTATATTGAAAGGCGAACTGTCAAGCTGGAGGGAGGTTTACTAGTGGAGTTCCTCAGGGACTGGCCTTGTGATCCATCTTATTTAACATTTTCATTAACGACCATGGCATAAAAAGGGAAAGTGTGCTAATAAAATCTGTGGTGACACAAAACTGAGAGGTATTACCAATATGGTGGAAGATCGGAATACCACCAGAGAAAGGCCAGCCTGCACAACCTTAAAAACTAGAATAATAGAAATGGTATGAAATTTACTAGTGCATAATGTAAGGTCATGCACTTAGGAACTAACAATAACAATTTTTGCTATAAGATGGGGACATATCAATTTAAACCAGCAGTGGAATGGAAAGACCGGGGTGTACTGGTTGATCACAGAATGAGTATGAGCTGCCACTGTGATGTGGCTGTGGAAAAAAAACTAATGTGATCCTAGGATCCATCAGGCGAGGTATTTCCAAAAGAGATAGTAGTACTTCCCTATCATTACATAAGGCAATACTGAAACAGCATGTGAATACTCTGTAATTCTGGCCTTCCATGTGCAAGAAAGATGAATTCAAACTGGAACAGGTGCAGAGAAAAGCTACTAAGATTATCAGAGGAATGGAAAACCCACCTTAGAAAAGGAGACTCAAGGAACCTGGGCTTGTTTAGCCTAACCAAAGGAACACTATGGGGAGATAGGATTGCTTTCTATAAATACATCAAAGGGACAAATACCAGGAAGGGAGAAGAGTTACATTTTAGAGCCAATGCTGGCACAAGAACAAATTGATATAAACTGTCCATCAACAAATTTAGGTTTGAAATTAGACGAAGGTTTTTAACCATCAGAGGAGTGAAGTTCTGGACCAGCCTTCCAAGGGGATCAAAAAAACTAACTGGCTTCAAGACAGAGCTTGAAAAGTTTATGGAGGGGATGGTATGAAAACAGATTGCCTATAATAGCATGTGGCCCATCTTCAGCTGCTGGTAGCAAATATCCACAATGGCTGGTGATGGAACACTAGATGGGGAGGGCTCTGAGTTACTACAGAGAATTCTCTCCCAGGTATCTGGTGAATGGGTCTTGCCCACATGCTCAGAGTCTAACCATATTTGAGGTTGGGAAAGTCAAATTGGCAGAGACCCTGGGGGGGGGGGGGTTCCACTCCCTCTGCAGCATGTATAAAGCAATAACTATATATAGTTAACCTATATATAACTATATAGTTAACCTATATATTGCTTTATAACTAGTATAAATAACTGGTATAAATTGTGGATTCCCTGCAACTTGGAGTCTTTAAATCATGATTTGAGGACTTCAGTAACTTGCCAGAGGTTATGGTCTATTACAGGAGTGGGAGGGTTATGTGCAAGAGGTCAGACTAAACGATCACTATGGTCCCTTCTGGCCTTAAAGTCTATAGTTTTACCTTTTTATATTCTGCAATGTGATAACACTGTCCACTCCACCCACCACCTTCCTGCATGTCAAAGCAATTGTAAAATGTGAACGATGGGATAACAAGCATATAAAAAGATGAACATGGATTCATTCACCATGATATTTCACAAAGTGTGCATGACAGTACGTTCTGATACAGTAACAATTGTTAAAATGAAGCACAAGCTCATGGGGCAGTAGGAAGGACATGTTAGAAATGCTCGCTCTTGTTCATATTAAAAAAAATGTCACAAATTAATTTTTCCATTCAGCTAGTTACTGTTCACTGCTTCTCAGTAGTCAACAATCTAACCCATTTGAGTGCTGAAGACTAGTAATAATGGAAGACAAGATTAATCTGAATCCATTCTCAAGATAATAAGAAGTCAGCTCCATTATAGTCATGCCTTCCTTAGTGCTTTTGGGGGGGAAGAAGAAATGTTGGATTTGGGGGGGTTCCAAAGAGTTTCACTAGACTTTTTTTCATAAGAATCACAGTAATGATCAAATAAGACCAAAGACCCTCCTAATTAAGTTTACTTTCTCTAACATCCCTTTAAATCTTCTGGTGTGGGAAGTGTAAAACCCTTTGATGGTTAACTTATTCACTAGTATGCATATGGGGGGAGTTTCTTCCTAATGTTAGGCAGCTAATGGCTGGTTTATATCCTAAAAAAGAATAATTTATTTCGCTTAGGTCAATTTAAGTTGTTAAGGAATTGATTTAAGCTAAAGTAAGAAATGGCATTAGAACTGATTTACAAGTGCTCACACAAGTGGACTCCACTGATTTAACTACATCAATTTCTAAGCTGATTTAGTCAAAATTGATTCAACTGTTGTGTAGACAAGTAAGACAGGGTATCTGCAGGTATTAGTCATACAAATATCTAACCCTTTTCTGAATATGACTAAGCTCTTTGCCACAATAATATATCAGAGTGTTTCATTTCACAGATTGCGGTTTAAAACATGATTTGCTTTGACCAGATTTAAATGTGTTGCCTATTACTTTTTTGGTGTAGTCTTCTTTTTTTGTATTATAAGACAATACCACTATCAATATATTGAATATTAACTCAGTAAAAGTGTAATCTAAATATAATTCTTAAAATTTACTTTTTAAATTAATAAAATTCTAGCAGGTGTAAAAAATCCAACACTGTTTTTTGCCTACATTCAAATATTTAGTACCACAACAGCTCATTGTCAAATCAGAGATCTTAGGGAAGTAAATATTGTGAAATTAGCTCCTAGATTATTAAGAGCTGAAGATTATGCTCAGTATGTTATAGCAAAGGAAAAGTCCTCCTGTTCATTGAGACCGCACAAACTAGAGAGGACATAAAATAAAACAGTGTGCACTTTGGCATAAAAGACTTTAATTAAAGTACAGGCGAGTCTCATCTTACGCTGGGGTTCCATTCCACGGTTAGTGCGTAAAGCGAAAACTGCTTATAGTGAAACACTCATTGAATAGAATGGCAGGCGGAATCGCCCGCACTACAGATGCAGTTTTTAAATTGTTATTTTTTTCTGTTTTTGCCAACCACACAAAGCTGAATCCACACATGTTAAATGTGCCTAAGATGTGGGGGGAGAGATAGCTCAGTGGTTTGATCATTGGCCTGCTAAACCCAGGGTTGTGAGCTCAATCCTTAAGGGATCTGGTGCAAAAAATATGTCAGGGGACAGTACTTGGTCCTGCTAGTGAAGGCAGGGGACTGGACTTTATGACCTTTCAAGGTCCTTCCAGTTCTATGAGATAGATGTATCTCCATATATTATTAAAATGCAACTCGCCTGTACTCAAACAGAAAGGAATTTTATATAGATTTAAGCGTATATGGGTAAACAAAAAAAGGCAACATTTCTCAACAATGGCAAGAAACAGCATTCCTTAAAATATGTTTGAACCTTGATTTTTTTCCCCTATAATGCAGAGAGGAAGGGTAATCTGATTCAAATATACAGGAGCATATATTTCTATGCTGAGGTGTTCAGTATTGGTGCTATTTAGATGGTGCTGAATATGTGTAAGAGTGCTTTCATCCGACGAAGTGGGTATTCGCCCACAAAAGCTTATGCTTCAATACTTTAGTTAGTATTTAAGGTGCCACAGGACTTTGTTACCTCTGCTATTCCAGACTAACACGGCTACCTCTCTGATTAGCGACTAGCAGTTACCTTTGTAATAACCTTCAGATCAGTTGGACGTTTCTTTCCCCCTCCTACCTCAGTGGCCACCCCCCCACATTCTATGAGCAGAATTTGGAGTGTAGGAGACAACAGAAGGTAAAAATATAGTCAACGTTCCATATCACAGTCCAAAGATTGTGATCTGCAGCATCTGCTTATATGTCCTATTAATCCAGTTCTTATATGACCATTTCACTCACCATCAAGTGCTGTTGAAGCTGAACAGCTGCAAAGCAGTAAGACCACAAAAAGGAAAGGGGTAGCTGTATAACTCCTTTGCAGGCATCTTAAAATTAAAGCAGAATTTATATTGCAGGCTCCCACAAGACATTTGAAACCATAGGTGACCTGCTAAGGTAAAATACCCAACACCAATACCATTACTAACAGCCAAACTATTCAGTTTATAACACTACAATTACTGGGAAATAGTGCTTTGCCTTTACAGTTACTTTATTATAACACACTCCTACAATTCCATATGTAATGTGAAACACATTTGTTAGGTCACAAAAATCAAATGAATCATGCACAGGCTCCTCACCACTACACTAACGACATCACAGACCATCTGATTTATATACATCTTTAGAATCTCTGCAAGTGCTAGTTCAAAGAGCCATCTGTTTCCCACATTGCCACTTAACTGAATTAGTTTGGGTTCTGTCGTCCCCCTCTCCTCTTTACTTTCTAACACCACCACAAGTTAACTAGTAGTCGAATATCAATATTGCCAAATGGAACTATGGTTCTCCGTTCTCTTGAAGCTGTAATTGGAAATAAGTTTCAATGCATACAATTTTAAAGAACTAGTTCTTCAAGAACAATCTGAGTAAAGGCAGAGACTTTGTAACAAAAGTCGGCTTCAGATTTCAAAGCATGAAATTTAGCTTGAGGGGGGTCACAGTGGGCACTACAAACATTCCAAGGCATGGAATTGTATCCAACCAGACCTCCCCTAACCCAGCCTGAGCTATGTGCCATATACTTCCAGCAGATGTGAGCAAGATCATTTGGCAACTCAAGAGTTTGATTTGTGTTTGACAAGGTGAACCCCTTCCTACCTTTAATCAATTGCAAGCAATTATCCAGCCATTTGTGATGGGAGGGAGAAAAATGAGGGGGGGGGGGGAGAAAGGATGGAAAACAAATAGTCATTGAGATACAAAAATTCTGTTGACCCAAAAGAGACCACCGACAGAAACGCACCAAAATATAATTGCATAACTCTTTCCAAATATATTATCTGCCATCCGAAAAACCATTCTCAATGTGAAAAAGGCAGCTAGTCTCTTTAAATTTTTAACACAGGTGAATAAGAATATGGCCCAGACTGATACAGGGTAAAATACATCACAGAATGGAGATGTACCTGTAGACTTTTTGTATCGTGCCAGAAGAAGTATGTGCCATAAAAACATGAAGGAGATTTAAAGAGAAAGAGGAATGTGTGATTCATGAGAATACTCTATTCCATAAGTTAGCATTCTTGAAAAACTCATTTAGTCTAACGGCTGCAAGGCGCCGATATGATGATTCTGGGTTTCTTCTTTGCAGAGTTAGATATCTTCCATAGCAAAAAGTCAGAAGGTGCTAAGTTGTCATACACCTCTTGAGCAGGGAGTTCTCAGCTAACCTAAGTACCTATTTCTGAACTATGAATCTTCCGCTATGAAATACATAATGACATAATCCATGAGACACTGCTTCCTTTACAAGTCAATTTTGTGTGTCTATGATTACACTGCCCTATCATGGCTAATACACCAAGAAGGTAGAGGACTGAAACCAGCAAAAGGAGATCATTTTTACCTCATGGATTCTTATTTTTGGTGGTGATGGACCAGAGAGGTGAGCATTTAGTGACAAGCAAAGCCAAGACAAGAGATGTGAGCAAAGCTACTTGAGTTCACAGCTGATAGGGACAGGTGGAAATAAGTGGAAATTCAAGAATGTTTGTTTATTGACATCAGCAGAGTTTCAGAATGGTCTCATACATTAAAATTTACAGGTATGACTCTATAGACAGCATGTATGTGGAGGAAAGACAGAAACAGCTGGTTTATTCTTAAGAGAGCCTTGAATTATTTCATTCTCCGCATCTGAGAAAATGAGGATCCTGCATCATACAGGCCAGGTTCAGATGAGGCACTGTAGAGACAATGGCCACATTTCTGGCTTCCACACTCCAATCATTTTACAAAAATATCCTTTTATTATTAATAGTAATAGGTCAACTTGAAAATGTAGTGACTGCAGTGTGAATTGCAGGAGCAGAAGCAGCTGAGGAAATATGAGTTGTCTAGTAATCTTACTTGGAGAGAATTCAAGGCACCTAAAATTGGTATCACTGATTTTACATTCTTGGCAGGAGGAATGTGAATAAGAAAACACTCTTTCACTAGTTAATGTTTTTAATAAGTATCCTACTATTTGTAGCCCACATTAATTGGTATAATGACTAACAGTGGGTAAGCAGAGCAAGTGCATGAATTGCAACTGAATTATTATTAGGCACCTGATGTCATAGCAATGATGGATGCTGCTTTGGAAATGTTGCTTAGAAATGCTATCAGGTTGCTTCAACATTTTTACCAAGCTACTAGAAATTAGGCTTCTTTCAGTACCAAGTTCTGTCAGTCAGTCCCAGGGAGAGAAAAGCGGATGGAGACATCCTTAGAACACCTTTCTATTGGAAGAGTATTAAGCCTGATTCATACAACTCACTAAAACACACTTGGTGGTAAAACAGTAGATGGCATTCGGCACATCTTTTATCTGTAAACAAAAACCTAAATCCACTGACGATTCACTACCCCCAATATGGTATTCCCATGGACTACCAAGTACTTAATCCAGAAAGCCTCCTAGGAGGGCAGCAAACATCCTCTTTTTTTCAAGAAACCATTCATCTTTGACAACAGAGCTATATGTCCCTTTACACATTTGGCAGCATCTGTTGACATTTACAAGCCAAATGTAAATACCTGAATAACAAAGAAAAGGAAAGTTAACAAAGTCCTGTGGCACCTTAAAGACTAACTATAAAGTTTTGAAGCATGAGCTTTCGTGGGCTAATACCCACACGGCTACCACCCTGATTCTTGACATCAAAGAAAAGGAAGACAGTTTCCGGCTGCTAAAAAAAAAGGGGGGGGGAGAGGGAGAGGGAGAGAAAAGAGATTGCTTTTCTGCAGGCACCTAGAAGCTGAATGACAAATACAAGAGTAGCAAAGTCTATGGTTTGTTAGGTAATTGTAAAGTTGGCAGAGACTCTGAAAGCAATGCCTAGGGTAAAAAATGGCAAATAAGTTCTAAACACAGACTAGGTATTTGCCTTGAGAAGCAGGCAAATTTCTGAAGACAGACAACCCAGACATTAATTTTGGACTTACTTTCAAATGGAACAAAAGATCAAATGAATCTTGTCAATTGCTGGACCTTTGCTGAATCCTTCCATTGTTATATGGAAAGTTATTTAATAGTCAAAAAAAACTGAGGGGAATAGCAGTACTGGCTTGAATCAGTCAGAGTCCAAACTTCTAAATGCTCCATTTGTCAATGCACCTCAATGGCCATTATGAGAAAGCCTGCATTTCATGCTTCCCTTGCCGGTCAATCAGCTGCACTGATGCTGAAAGTCTATGAGAGCATACAATCCATTTTTCCATCACTTCTCCAACTCCTTTATCCTTCATCCTCCCCCAAATTATGAACATAATAATTGTTCTCTCAGCACAAGCTGAATTTTCAGTAGTCTTGGGTCTCATATTTCATACACAATCATGTATTTGTCTTCAGCTGGAGTCTGGGGGTGAAGCCAAAGTCAGGAGACTGAATTCCAGAGACAAGTAATAGATAATTTTAGCTCATAAACCAATGCTCAGCTCCTTTCCAACAGCTCCTTTCCAACCGCTGAAGACTGTTAAGCTTCTATAGTGAAAGCTGAAAAACTGGGAATTTCAGTGTCTACATTTCCATACACCACATATTCTATCCATTTTAAGTAGCATAGCCACAGAAATGCAGACTATTATATGAAGTGCTGGAACCCTAACTTTTAGCTAAGTCAGGCAGAATTTGACTTGTTGGCTAAAATTTTATGCAGAGCTAGGTATCTTGCTCACTATTCTGAATTACCCAGTACTTCAACAGCTTTAATTCTATTATTTGCCATGAGTCACTTCAGTTAACTATTCAGCAAGCAGCAGATACAGTGAATCACCCTATATTTTCCCCGAGAAACTTCATAAATGAGACACTCCATCTCCGAAGAAGTTATTGAAATACTTTATTATGAAGCAAACTATTTTGGTGCTGTAAATAAGAAATGATGATTCAGTTCACCAAACAAAGCTTTCGCTTTTTCAAGATGATCTGCACTTGTGAATGATAAAGATGGTACACTGCTGTGCACATCTACATTTAATTTACTCTGCCCAAGCCAGCTACCAAGACGGGAAAGGAAGCAAAATAATTCCTGCTCTTCGAGAAGATTTCAACCCAAAATTACGACTTTCCCTTTTTTATTTTAAGTGTTCCCTAAGGCGGAGGTGATTCAATAATCATTACCTCAGACTTCAACATGAAAGTAGAGACTTTATGACAATTATGTCAATTAAATAAGCCAGAGTCTTCAGATATCTTGATTATAATCAGATGCTAAATTTCAAGCTAATTTAAACTGCAATCATAGCCTGTATTTACATCACAGATGAGTGCTAGATAGGAACTTTAATTAATTTGTGTATATTGTTTGAGAGACTAATTTGGACTGTCAGGCACAGTGCTAGACAATAGCTAACAGTTGGTAAACAAACTGATTTTTAAAACAATATTTTTTATCAATTGTAATCTCATTCATGCAGTGTAAGGACTATTTCTCCCCATCAAAGAGCCAAGCAAAAAGAAAAAAAAACTTGTCTTGGTTACAAAAAATCCTAAACCTTGTTTTAGATTCTCATATTTCTTGAAGATCACAAGAACTAATAAGCTTGAGACGTGTCTGACTGAAGGATTAAATACAAATTTAATCAACAATCTTGACTGGCATAAGAATACATACAAAATGTTGCCAAAGTATAGAAGACATTAAATACTGAGTATCTCTCATGCCATAGCTCAATACATCATGAGTAAAATACTGACTCCATTAAGTCAGTGGTAAAACTTCCATTCACTTCAATGGAGCCAGGATTTTACTCCTAGTGTTATTCTCTGTATCAGCATTATACAGAGTAATACAGATTCATTTGGGTTTTGGATCCCATTGGGAGCTGGTGTCTGGGTGCTGAAGACAGGAGCACTTCTTCAGCTGTTTTCAGTTAAGTCTGCAGCTCTGGAGTGCATGGTTCAGACCCTGGGTGTCTGTGTTGGAGCAGACTGGCATGTCTGGCTCAACAAGGCAGGGTTCTGGAGGCCCAAACTGGCAGAGAAAACAAGCTCAGAGGTAATACATCAGGTGACAGTCTCAAGGGGTTTCTATGATCGAACCTGTCATACACTTCTCTTTTCTATAGACAGTACAAATCAACTACTTCTCTCTCTTTAGTTAAATGTCATTATCTATATTTACAAAGAAGAAAAACAGCTACCACATTTAAAAACACACAAATTCAACACAGTGCAAGATCTTACCCACACTCAAAACTTGTGGAAATATACAAAAGAGCTGTCAAGGCATTCAGTGTCAAACTGGGTAGATTATTCTTCTGAATGTGGTTGAAAAGGACGACCCTATTGTCGTAAAGAATTAAGAAGGACAAAAAGTACACCCCTGCATTTCGGGAGGCGGAGTAGGGAATAACTGGAATGAAAAGGGGGTGCTTAAAAGTTCAGTTCCGCAAGCTCTTCGATGATTGACTCATACGATGGTTTACCACTGGGAAATGTGACCACAGAGATGATTTTCTCTTATAAATTGTTAAATAAATAAATAAAATGTACTGAAAAACACCCAAGAGTTAACCCTATGTTTCTCCATGGACAAACTTCTGGGTAGGGGGACAAAGTCAGTTTAAAATTCAAATTAAATTGAACAGTGTATACACAATTACGTTGGTCAGTCAAGATGGGAGAGGCCCAGAGTACTGAACCCGGGTATTTCGCATGGCTGGGGGCGGGGAAAGGGGGAAAGAGGGATAAAGCAGTGGGCTCAGGGAAGGAGGCGGGGCGGGGGATTTGGGGAAGAGGTCCAATAGGGGCAGGGAGGGGGCAGAGACTTTGGGGAAGGGTTGGAATAGTTGTGGGGAATGGGGGCAGGGAAGGGGTGGAGTTGGGTGGGCCGGGGGCACGAGCACCCATCGGCGCCGGGCAGAGTTGCCAGTTGGGCGGGTTTCACGCCAAATTAGGCTAGGTCTGAAGGGCGGTGGCGAGAAATTTTACGAGTTGGCGGTTCGCTAGTTTTGGGGCTATTTTCAGATGGTGTGTGCGAGTTTTTGGCGGGTTGCCGCGGCTGTAGTTGCATGTTAACTTGCTGAGGGCCATGTTCTCAAACATTCGTTCGAAATAATATCTATGGAAGAAGGCAAGAATTTGCGGGAAGGAAGTCTAAAGAGTATGGCTCCAGGATGTTCGGGTGCAGCTCGTAATATTTTCATTTCCGCTCTAATTGGTGCTTTGCCCATTTTGTTTTTGTGTATTTGTGTGACTGCACTGATTGTATTTGCGTGCGATATGTTGCATTCAGCCTTAGGTACAGTGTACAGTGTGTATTTTATATGGTTTAGTTTCATCCGTAGTAATCGTAGTGGCTTTAAAAACACCAGGAGGATTTACAATAGGCTGATTTCAGTTTGTGAAAACAAACTTCTAAGTTATTGCATTTTGTACTCATCATGGGTAAATGGTCACAATATAAGAGGAGTTATTGTGCAGACTGGGAAAAAGAAGCTGATTTCAATGACTGGATCATGAAAGTACCCACAGACAATACAAAAGCGTACTGTAAGTTTTGCCGATGTGAAATACGTGTTCACCGGGATGACTTGAACACCCACAAGGCAACCGAAAAGCATCGATGCAACGCCGCGCCTTATTCCAACATGCGTAGTCTGTATGAGGTTGGATGTCAGGCTCAGCAGAAAAGTATTAACAGCACAGTAAAGTCTATCAAGCTAAAATTGGCTACGCACATTGCGTGCCATTCAAGCATATCAACTGTCGATCATCTGGGAGAATTAGTTCGTGGTTTTTCTGATAAAGCCGTCGCAGTGCATCGAACAAAGTGTACTGCCTTGATTAAATGCGTGTTGAGTCCTTCAATGAACGAAGACTTACTTAATGATTTGAGGGAAGCATTTTATTCACTTATTATTGACGAAAGCACAGACATAACGAGCGAGAAACAACTTTCCGTTGTTGTTCGTTATTATAGTGTAACGGCGGATAGAATTGTAACAACTTTTCTGGGCTTGGTTATGTTGGAGGCTGGAACGGCTGATGCCATCTTCAATGCTCTTACAAAATTTCTTGAAGAAAAGAAGCTCCAGCTGAATTTTTGCATGGGTGTTACAACTGATGGATGCAACACCATGTGTGGCAGTATAAATTCAGTTATAACAAGGTTTCGTAGTATGAAATATAATATTATTATATATTAAATGTATCTGTCTTTCCATTCAGCTCTGCTCATCTCACGCCCTAAAAGTGATGCCTCGAAATGTCGAGTTTATGGTTTCTGAGACGTACAGGTGGTTTTGTAACAGCATAGCTCGTCAACACAAATACAGAAACATATATTCCTGCATAAAAGTGGGAGAAGAGCCTCTGAAAATTTTGCAAGTGTCCGATACGAGATGGCTTTCGATTGCGCCATGTGTACAGGGCATCCTAGATCAATATGAGGAACTGAAGCTGCACTTTCAGATTGCAAAAGATGAGGAAAGGAACTATACTGCAGAGTTGTTATTCCAGATGTACAGTTCTGTTGAAAACAAATTATATCTGGTCTTCCTGCGACCAATTTTGAATGAGTTGAATAGAGTGAACAAAATGTTTGAGCATGACAGAGCGAGCCCTGTTAAACTACTGTCAGAACTACTGACTCTATATCGCTGCATCATGGACCGGGTTATGCGACCAACAGCAAATCATTCATAGTCGACAATACTAGCTTACGATATCAACAACGAGGCCAATCACCTTCCACTAGCAGCAGTAAATTTCGGCATTGAATTTCACATTCTGCTCGCGGACATGAAATTGGATCATTCGCCCTTGGCAGACGACGTTAAGCGACAATGTTACGCTTATCTCGTTGAATTGCTGAAGGAGATGCGTCAGCGGTTTCCAACAAATATCCAGCAACTGGAGTCGTTGGCAGATCTCGCACCTTCCGTCGTTCTTGGAACCAAAAAGCCGATGTTTTCACAGTTATCCTTCCTGCCGCTTTTTGCTCCAAAGACAAATCTTGGATTGATTGCGCAGCAGTGGAACAAACTTAATATTGTTTCTTGGCCAAACACGGATGAGTCGGACATTGAACAATTTTGGGTTGACGTCATGAATCACACAGATGCAGCTGGCGAGCGTGATTTCAGCGAAATTGGCAAGTTTGCTTTATCGGTTTTGGCTTTACCATTTAGTAACGCAGCAGTCGAACGTACGTTTTCTCAAATGAACCTCATCAAGTCAAAGCTCAGGAACAGAATGCAGCAGGAATTACTGGAGGCAATACTCAACATTCGTGCATTCATGTCGAGAAACAATGTGTGCTGCAATAATTTCATGCCTTCCGCATCAATGTTGTCCCAATTTACCGCTGACATCTACAGAACTGATGATACCGAATCTGAAGCAGAATGCTTAGACTTTTAGTTATAAGTATGTTATTTGGTGAAATTTTTACTTTTAGACTAAAATATTATTTGGCTATTTTTGGGCTACTTTAGACTGACATCTTGACTGGAAAAATTTTGACCATCTGGCAACCCTGGCACCGGGAGAAGTTGGCACCTATGCTCAGACATAACATTCCCCATCAGAGATGACACCATGTCTCTCGTGGATGACTCTTCATTCTTCTTCCAGCTACCCTAGTTGCTGGTTAAAGGCCTGATCCAATGACTATTCAAGTCAATGGGCTCAGGGTTCACAAGCAGCAAGATTCATCTTCTCTCATAACTCAAGTATTCCAATCTTCACCTATTACTCACAATGTATCCTGATCCTGTTCCTTGCAGCATGCAAAGACATCCACAGAGCAGCAATTTAAAAAACCTGAAACCTTTATTATTATTATTTTTAACATAACACTAATTCTTTTCCCCCAATTTTTGGTTTGGGATTTTCAGGGGAAAAAATATTGGAAAATAATTTTACAAAATTTTCCATGAAAAAATAACTTGCATTTTACACAGAAAGTTGTGTGCATAATTTTGTCAGTTTCATTCCTACTTCTGCCCATAGTACTATGCAAGTGACCACTTATTATAGTGTGATATGCTATATCGGGAAGTAAGCATTTACCAGCTGGTAAAGCCACTGGCTGTGATCAGTGGTGACCAAATATAGATCTCAGTATATATATTCATATATTTTTGTATATTTTTATTACCTAAATATAATGGTGTGCTTAATCCTGCACGTGAACAGTGTTTTAGACACTGACAATATTATCATGCTCTATGCAGATTTAGAAAGGAAAAGAAAAGCACATAAAATCTATTTTGACAAAAGAGCAATATTTTTAGACTCACATGCACCATGACGTCTCAGCCAAAACAAGGGATGTTGTAAAATACTTGAGTTGAAACAAAGTATTTGCACTCTATTTTCCTGACTTAAATTCTCAAATTGCTCCGCTTAATTCTTCTACACAGTTAACCAATTATTTTTTTGCTTTATGTATTGTTTGTTCTTCTCTTGCTATGTTTTTGTTGCCTGAGTCCTAAAAATATTTCCATAACAAAGTTTACTATCACAGTTTACACTCCATCGTTCACTGTTTTCTTTCTGCTCAGCCTCTTTATTAGCACTATAGTGGTAGTAGAGGATCACGCCTATGGGCCATTTAGATCTGTATCCTGTGTCTGATATTGGCCAACAAATATTCACTGGGCAAATACAGAATAACCTGCTTCTGCGGCATTTTCTTCCTAACACCTTCCACTACTAGCTGCTCCAAGTCCTGGTTCTGTGTTTACACAGACCTACCACAATACAGCTCCTCACCATTATGATGAGGGGGAGGGGCAAGAGAAAAGAATCAGAAGCTCAGACATTAGCATTTATACACCTAATCTTGTATTTTACCTACAATCATTTGTGCTCCTTTCTACTGACTTCACTAGGGTTTTATTTCCATTTCCTGAAGAATACCTGTTTCCCTCAAATAGCCTCATGAATATTTAATATTGGTGGGATTTTTTTTTAGTTTGTTTCGATATTTTTGTAATCTTACTTCCTTTTTCATTTTAGGATTTGTGCACCTTCTGTGACTCCACAAGTGACTGTCCTCTGGCGTTAGATGCCCAAATTAATCTAAAAGCAGCTTTTAATGAAGGCCTGGCAGAACCCAAGTCTTTATGCAAGTAGAAAGACTGAATTACGTGATAGGAACAAGGCCTTGTCACAGATCTGCTATGTAACTGCCCATTAGTCTCTGGCTAGATTAGCTGACCTGCCCACATTTCTTAGGCTTTGTCTACACTGGCAAGTGAGCGACAAAACTTCTGTCATTCAGTGGTTTTTTAAAAAATAAACACCACCCAAAAGACAAAAGTTTTGTTGAAGAAAAGCCAGTGTGAACTGAACTTTTCTGGTAGGAGCGCTCTTGCCAACAAAGCTACCGCCACTCGTTGGAGATCTGTTGGTGGAAGAGCTCCCTCCTACCAAAAACCGGCGGCTACATTGTAGCAGCACAGCCCTGTTGCTAAAAGCTGCATAGTGTAGACAAAGCCTCAATTTCATCGAGCACAACTGCTGTTCAAAACATTTCAAATACAATAGTGAGAAATTCAATGGCTCCTAGCCCTTGGCCCTCCCCAAAATCATTCTAAATGTTCAGCTGTCCAACCATGTGTAATATGGCCTTGAGGCTGCAAAGCAATTGATGACATATAAGTCATATGAGTGAGCAATATTGAATGTAATGCTTTAATGGCTATTTTTTTAAACTCTTCCTTCAAGCAGACACAAAAGCCCAACTATCCAAACCTCCAAAATGTAATGCACATTTCATAACTTGTTCCTGACATTAGCAGTGCACTGAACGAGATGTTCGCACACAAGCTTATGAGTACAAGAACCAAATACAGAGAAGCTGCTTTGCAGCATATAAAGGAGCTGTTACAATAGCATCTACAATGTCTGACTGCATTCTGCTCTCATGTGGGCTCAGTCTCCAAAACTCAAGCAAGTTAAGGAAATACCACTAGCCAGAACAAGATTTAAACCTTAAAAACTTGGGAGCTAAGTTCTCGGTGGTGGTTAACCAAAAAAATAATGACAACATGAGCTGTGCATACATCTCTGAGGGAAGAATTTGGTGCTAAAGTATCTTTCAGGTTCTCACATAATTGAAAATGTACACTACATCAAATTAACCAGTTATAGTCATAAAAATGTGCTTTAGTGTCCCGGGTTTTGTTTTGCTTTCTTTCTTTGAGTCTACAAAACACACAGGTAAGAAATCAATAGGAGTTCCAAACATGAAAAAGATTCAGCATTGTGATATCCCATACTATGTGGCTCCAATATATTTTTCCATTAAATAAAAATGAGACAATAATGCCATATTCGAGCACAGCTACTATAGAGTCTAATCTTCAATGATTCAGCCTACTGCCACATTCCATTCCTTTCTTTCTTCCTGTTTAGAAAATGGTGGAAACTATCAGCTGATTATACATGATCAAAACAACCCAACAAAAAAAAGCCTAGCAGCTCCATAACTTAACTACATCAATTTTATTTTTTTGAATTCTACTTTTGCTAACGTGGGGCACACGGTGAGGGTGGGGAGGAGGGATTTGTTACTCCACTTATTACAAGAGTAAAGAAGATTCTCTGGGTGGTTGGAGATTTAAGTGTTTGCTTGATTGGGTTTTGGAAGGAAAGGGCACTGAGTATAAGGGGTGTAGAGTTACTAATCTAGTTTAAACTGAAATAAACCAGGTACAGAGTGAATACTTTTAAAATCAGTTTAAGTGTTTGTTTGTTTCATTAAACTATTACAATCTTAAAACATGACCGTTAAATCACAGCTACATTGTTATACAGACAAGGCGTAAGATTCTAAAAACAAAGCAAGATGCATTGTATAAAAAGACAGAGGACATGAAATTAGTCACTGAAACATTAACGTCGATCATTCTTCAGTACAGCAACCCAAGACAACACCTTTGTGATTTCTGCTCTGTTATGTGTCCTGCCTCATATTCTTACTGCTCCCCATATTTTTCAATTTTATATCTAATTTACTGTATTACTATTAGCAAAGTCTCTCTTTGACACTTGCTATCAAAGGCAAATGCAGCTGCTGCTTGTCAAAGCCTGTTCTGGACCCCAGCGTATACGCCTTGACCAAGCATGCATATTCTGGTATTCCTTCCACTCCCCACTGCTTTCACTCTACTGCTAAAAAAAGAGGCAAACACAAAACCACAAGTTCTTTATCAGCTGGCTCAACAGAGGTTTGCAAGGATTTAAGAAATAAAAGCCCAATTAATTCATACAGCCATTACTGATCTGATTATCTCTCTTCAGTGTTACCACTGGAATAGAGGAGGAAAATCCACTCCTTTTGATTGAAGTTTACAGAAGACTTGAAATGAGTCTACCCGAAAAAAAATAAAAACAAAAAAATCCTCCTAAGTTTCATCTTGGGACATGTCCATTTGGAATAAATATTGACAGTGAGATTTTTTGGATGACTTGTGCTTTTTGTAGTATTTGATATTATCCATTACTTCCACAGTTTGGAAGACCAAAAAAGTCATCAGGTACAGACAAAGGCAGCAGCCTTTATTATCCAATGGTAATGTCAGTCCTCGATCGTCCAACGGGGAGCAATTCTGCACGCAGCAGTCCACTTTGTCAAGTTCAGGCCTCTCAGTTCTGACTCTGAATGATGAAAGACCAGTTTCCTTAAGCAATTATTTGCTCAATTAAAGCTGAATCCTGTATCCCTTACTCATGTATTACTAGTCAGAACTTCCCTAAGTAAGGAAAGAAAGACTTACCCTTAAAGCACAGTTTATAGGCATTCATCATGTATACAAATACTATCTGTTAATTGCATTCTGTAATCCAGTCTGCTGGTCTTAAGTCCTATTCTTTCTGGCAGAGAATTGCTACTGTCAAATTTTTGTACCCCTTGACCTCTGCTGGCAGCTGGCCTTCCTGTTGACCTCACGGAGCTGTTTTCCTACCTCAAGCTGGTTCAGTCATGCCTCTGAAAACTCCTACATACCACTTTCTAGAGCTGAGTTTAGTTTATATTTTTTCCTATCTAAGGGTCACAGAAATCTAGTTTTCTTTTCCACTATTGGACCTTCTCATGTTTCCCTGATGTAATTTACTCTTCAGTGTAACTTTCAGTGTCAGTGTTAGCTTTGCTTTCTCTTCCTCCTCTCCCCCTCCTTCCTCTCGCAAACATCTGTTCTGAAAATTAAAGGCTAGAAGCCAATGAAATGAGAGATTCAGCGACCCTGGATTTACTCCAGACACTGCAAATTAAACCATTATACAGCTATGTATGAAAATGAAGGGGAAAACCCCAAATCATTCCTTCACTTCCCTCTTCCACAGTAAAGCTAACCCTCTTCGAATGGGAACACGCTCTGGCTCTCGACTCAATTCTAGTCCACTAGGCAGGCACACTGACACAGCCGTTCCTAACCCACACACAAGTTACAGAGAGGGCGCATTGTATCTGCCATTTGACATGTTTTGAAAATGTGGCTTTGTCTTGGATAGCAAGCCTATCAGACATCTTTTGTATTCAGGTACAGATTCAGAGATCTGAACAGAAAAAGGAAGTACAGCTCTTTAAACTGCAGAGAAGTCTGCAACTGGCCACTGTTTGAACCCTATGACTGGAAAATACCAAGTCTGCTTTTTTGAAAACAAACACTTCATTATTCCTTTGCAAACTAACCTCGCCTAATTTTTTTTAGCTAGCCCATTAGCCAGCATACCCTACATCTGCCAGTTCCAGTCAAATTAACAGAGTCCCATGACAGAGACTAAGATTTAACATGGAAACTGGCATGAACTCAGAAATGATCGTGGTTTCTTTTTTAAAAGGACAGTGGGTAATATTATAGGAGTTAACTGTCATATTAGGCATCTTTCTTTCTTCTTTCTTGTTATGGTAAGCAAACTAATAATAGACTTAAGCCTGTAACTACACTCTGAAGAGTGATTTCAGTGGCCAGTTTCAATGGTTTTCATCTATGGAGCCATGTTTCTTCTGAACTTGGCCTGCGGTATCAGATGTCCCCATGGGACATCATAAGATCAGTAGACGTGATTTGTCACCAATTTTTAGTGGGATGGGTTTGCATGCTGGCAAAAAGAATAATTCTTTTTTAAAAGCCCAGACCCAACACAGAATAAACCATTTCTGACCCCAAATTGGCTTGTGTCTGGATTGCCTCCCCACTCTGTACTCTAGGGTACAGATGCCGGGACCCACATGAAAAAAGAAATACCCCCCCTCCCCCAACGTTTCTTCTACCAGCTTAAGTTAAAACTTCCCCAAGACACCAGTTTCTCCTGTGTCTGGAACAATAGGCTGCCACCACCAAGCAACACCCCAAGAACTAGGGACAGGGCCACTTGGAGCCCACTCTCTTTCCAAAACTTCCCCCAAGCCTATACCCCCTTCCCTGGGAAAGGCTTGAGAAAAACCCCTCACCAATCCTGCTAGGTGCCTGATTCAAAAGCCTGAATCTTACACAATGGAAAACAAAGCAGTGCCGTTCTTTAAAGAAAGATTTTAATTAAAGGAAAAAAGAAAGAAGAAAATCCTGATAAAAAACAAAGTGGAAATGCACTTAAAATCACAAAAAGAATCAAAGAGAAAAACACCCACACCACAGAGGAATTCCTCCCTCTGTTGAGTCTTTAAAGTTACAGAGAAACACAGGGATATTTCTCAAAAACCTGAAAAATTCATGAGTGAGATAACAAATATAAAACTATACCCTTGCCTGGCTAACTTACTGTTGCTGTTTAGAAAGGTTATAGATAGATGGAGAGAAGAAAATTGTCTGATTCCCCTGATAGCCAAGAGCGAATGAACTACATAGAAAAGGACTTTCACTCCCCCACAGGTTTGAAAGCATCTTCGGTCCCCATTGGTTCTTTTGGTCAGGTGCCAACCAGATTTCTTTTAGCTTCTTAACCCCTTACAGGTAAGAAGGAATTTTAGGCTACTTTATACTTATGACAGCTTGGTATCCAGGTCACTGATGAAGCAAAAGGTATAGACATATGCACTGCAGTTACAACCCTAGTACTGCACATTTTTCCTGTAGATAATTAATTGAACTGCAGTCCCTTTAACTTTCCCAAAAACAAACAAACAAACCTCTTCTGAAAACATAAAAGTCTATTAAATCTTTTTAGAAATCATTCCCATAACATTATGCAGTAGGCAAAGCTGTAAAGATTTACTAAGGAAATTAACGTAAGGTAATGTGTTGACAATAAAATTCCTCTCTAAAATGGGGTCTTGTCTGACTTCTGTGTAAAAAATTAATTAATAGTGAAGCATGCAGTAGGAAGGAGGAGATTTGGTCAAGTCACAAGGTTTAACACTATGTTTTTTTGAAAAGTGGCCAAGCAGCTTTTATTTCTGCAAACCACTAGTTCAAGATTTTCATGAACTGATAGCACAGAGGCTGCAATATCGAACGGTGTGTGCTGAAAAAGACAAAACGTTCACTTTGGGATCTGCTTTCACTTGGTGCAATCCCATTGCCAGATTAAGAGTGCCTTTTATCAATTTAGCTTAATTTGGTAGGGAAACTCCTTAAATTGCACTCAACTCAACCAAAACATGAAGTTTGCACTAATTTAACATCAGTTTCTAAACCAATTTAGTTAAAGTTAGTACAACTTGTACACAGACACAGCCTTAGCTTTATTAAAGCCTAACATAGGGTGGGGTATCTTTCTGGGTCACCTGTCCATTATTTCATGCTTTGCTCATGCCTTCCTTCCCTCCCCACAACTGCAATTATTATGGATATTTGCATGGGAAAATATGTTAATTAATTTACCTGCTTACTTCCTACCAGGAATCATGATCCTCTGTATGTGTTAAATTTATTTGCAAAGCAACTAATTGTGATATTATGAGAAGCTTCTTCACAGGGTGAAATAAACTGGAGCAGAGGAAATTTTTTAAATCCTGTATCCATGTACGTGACACTGGTAATAGCTAACTAGGTCAGAAAAATACAGAAATGCGTGATAAGAGTTTTCTCCAAACAGAATACTCTTTCGGCAACTCTTCAGGCAATTGCCACCAATCAAGCTGATTTTCACAACTTCCCATACACTGAACACAATACTCATTGAGACTGAGAAACCCAGTGCTCACTCTGAGGAATGAAGTGTGAACATTAGCTGTGGCATGTGAACAAATCTGTGTGGAAGTAAATCATTCTGCTTTGCTTATTTAGTAAAATATTTGGGCCTTACCTATTATGAACTGAAGAAAATGGAAAAATGGCAGAAATAAAGGCATATAGCTTTTGCAGCTGTTAGTCCAATGTCAATTGGAAATACTAATATTTTCAGCCAAATACTAAAATAGTGCCTTCTTTCTCTTTAATAAAGACATTTTAAAATTTACACACATATTTTTAGATAGTTGCAATGACATCCCTACTTAAAAGTTAAATGCTTCATTCTACCTAAATTAAAAGAAAATTACACAAAGTGAAATAACATGCACAATGTCCTGAATATTTAAGAAGATGTCTTCAATTCTGCAGACCAGGGCCAAAACGATATCATTCTTAAGTATTCATTCACTTTTTATCTACCCAATGTTATAAAATAAGTGCATGACGGTGACAAGACAGAATTCTTAACATTACTCTATACCAGGCCTGCACAACTCAGAAAGCAGCGAGGGCCATTTTACTGCAAAAAAAACAGTTGCAGACAGAAACGCCCTGCCTCTCCCCGCCCCCATCCACTTCCCCCCAACTCTCTCCCACCCCCCGCTTGGCTTGCCCCCACCCCACTCCCGCCCCTACCCCCCTGCGGGCCGCACAGTGAGCCTGCCCAGGCCACATGTTGTGCAGGCCTGCTCTATACTCTGCCTCAAACACAAAAAACAAAATAGAAGAGGATAACATACAGGTCTGGGAGATAAACTAGTTTATCAGCAGGAACACTAAACCAAAAAAAGAAGAACTCCCATGTTTTCATCAGTCAGCTCATTGCATGAAATACATTCAGTACATCAACTAGAGAATCAAAATGACAAGTTTTGAATCAATTAGTTGTCTTGTTCCATATATATAAAGTTTCTTGTTTGCACTTGAAAACAAAACAGTGTGACAGTAGATAAGATAGGCAATTTTTCCTTATTTATTCATGAGAACAGCATTTTTCGCATCACCACACATTTATTTTGTCCCAAAAGGGGCCTGTTTGGTTCTTGTAGAGTCCAGTCACCAGGACTCCACTGAGGTTTTCTGCTTTAGCCATAATGAGATAGCTCCTCTCCACTGAAAAGTAAAATGCAATAGCAGTGCTCAGATACTAAGGGAAAGGATGTGATAGAAAAGGCAGGGGGAAAACAAAACACTGATGCTTTCCAGAAGACAACAGCACAGCTTACAGCACTGAAATTTACAGACATAATGCACGTCTACTTTCAAAGGTAGATAAACTCGTCCAAGGACGTATGCGGCCTACGGACCGTCACAAATTCAAATACCATACCCTGGCACTATAGTAGTAAAAGCAAAGTTGTGCAATTTGCATATTAAAGTAAATTAGTTTATACAGGAAACAAACTGGAATGCTAAAGTGATTAAAAGGCCCATTGCTTTATGATTTAGCTGTGAACCCCATTGCTAGTGCAAGTCTGTAAATTTCATTGTAATTTTACGATGTAAACGAGTAGCTTAAATGAGAAAGCCCTCTGAGTTATCAATTGCTGTACATATAAAAAACACACCTGGAGTCTTCCCCCACTCTGTAATCAAATTTTACTAGAAAAATGTCAATTTTTCAGTGGAGAGACAAGGTGGGTGAAGGAATATCTATTATTGGACCAACTTCCGTTGGCAAGAGATACAAGCTTTTGAGCTTCTCTCAACAACAGAAGTTGGTCCAATAAAAGATATTCGCTCACCAATCTTGTCTCTAATATCCTGGGACCAAAACAGCTATAATAATGCTGCATACAGTATTGCAATGGTACATTTCTATTCTTTCACATTGTATATGAATATTTTAACATCTTATTTTAACAGCCAAGATGCAATTGGCTTCCCATGCACACACATTTGAGTTGAGCTAGGACAACTGAGAGCAAGTTCTTTAGCAAGGAGCCATTCAACGAAGGCTATCCATGAATCTAGTCCCAGAATCAAAAGCACACATATACACACCTGAAAACAACAAGGTTTCAGGTCCATGTATTTGGAGCTGGATTTGAATAGATTAGTGAATCCAGAGTGTTTTCTTTTTCCTTACAAAAATTATAAATTCCAAGCACAAGCAACCAAATGCCTATGAACATGAAATCAGAGCACACTTTTGTTCAGAGTCTAATGCCTCTTATTCTACTGCACTTTATTGTCTAGTATCTCTGGCAAATGGAGTTCTATTAATACAATACCTTGAAAACTGACTGCAGCATAGAACAGGTAGTTTGCATTCTATATTTAGTACATGTACATGTGTTAGATCTGACATACACTGCTGTTAGAAATGCCCCTAAACACTTCAGGTTCAGTTCCTGCTAAAGTTCAGCAATATACAGTCTCATAATAAAAATTAAACATATTTAATACCGAATATTTATTTTTCTTATACTTGCATCTCAGATTGTTCATCACAATTTATCACAAATAAGATATAGGTCATCTCCAAGCAAGTTGCTGGAAACATCTGAAGCCTCTCGACCTCAGAGGAATGCATAAAACACTCTGCACACACTTCTTTGGGGAACAAATGGCAAAATATTTGTGGGTTAGTAGTTTTAAGGTATAAGATTAGAACTTTGCACTCTAATGTTCTTTAGAGTGAGGAGTAAAACAGAAAGCTTTTGAAGAGACAAGTAATCAGTATTATATTTGGGGGGAAGTGAGCAAAAGCTAGTCTTTAAAAAAATGGGACAGGAAATTAAATGTAAAGACTACAGAATGTTCTTGTCCCCTAAATAAGTACTCCCTAACTTGGAATGTGTGGTGGGATCCCAGGGTACAACCTGGGACTGCGGGACCACTGTTCCCCCTTAACTCTCCAGCCTGGGCTGTCTTTCACAATGCTTTGATAGTGACAAGCATCAAACTCCTCCAGGTGCTGTTATCACTCAGCCACCAACATACAAAGACACACCTAGTTAAGTTTCACAAATGTTCACCAAGCCATTCATGAACTACACTGAGGAAGACACCAGTAAAAACCCTCGGCCCCTGTCACATTCCTGAAATAATTTGGGATCCTATAGATCATTGGCGCAACCAGAGTCCTATAGTGGCACCAAATCTTATGTACAGGGGGTCATAATGGGGGTCTACGACCAGGTTATGGATTGCTGATTATGAATATGCCATTGGTATGTATGTATCAATTCTGTAGTTGAAGTTATGAATATTGGCTCTGGACTGTCTGTCTTTCTAAATATTGTGCTCTGCTGGGGGGGACATTCCACAATACTGGGCGTCAGCTTTCCTTGGGCTGCTTGATGGGCCATTAAGGACGATCAGCGACACAAATGACTCTGGGAGCTTGGAATGCCCCAATCCAGACGAGAAGTCTACCAGAGAACATGCAAGGCAGCCTGTGCATAATGGCCGCTGCCTGCAAATAATGAGTCATGCATGGTCATGTGATCTGCCCATGTGACTCCAGAACTCCATGGGGCTGGACTTTTCACAGCAGGAACAAAGAGGTTCTTGCACCTGGAAAAAACTATAAATGAAGCTGCTACAGCCCCTCCATCTTGGTCTTCAATCTGCAATCTTCAGCTAGCACCTACCTCTGGATGGGATTTTGCTACATGTGGAAGCTCTGACCAATGGATTGATGACCCATCCCTGGAGGAGATGCATTCCAGAGACCTTTAGCTGAACCTGCAGTTTATTCTACAGCTGCAAGCCTGAACCAAGATATTTGCCATTACTGCATGTAATTGATTTCTTTTAACCACTCTTAACCCTCGCCTATACCTTTTTCCTTGTATAATAAACCTTTAGATTTTAGATTCTAAAGGATTGGCAACAGCGTGATTTGTGGGAAGATCTGATTTGTATATTGACCTGGGTCTGGGGCCTGATTCTTTGGAATTGGGGAGAACCGTTTTCTTTATTTGGGGTATTGGTTTTATAACCATTGGTCCCCAGGACAGGTGGCTGCTGGTAGTGATACTGGGAACCTGGAGTGTCTAAGGGAATTGCTTGTGTGACTTGTGGTTAGCCAGTGGGGCAAAACCAAAGTCTTTTCTGTTTGGCTGGTTTGGTTCACATTAGAGTGGAAAACCCCCAGCTTTGGGCTGTAGTTGCACATTTGGAAGCAATCTGTCCTGATCTGACACTCACAGTTGGATCCCACCAGGAACAGCACTGTCACAGCCCCCAGCCTTACAAACCAAAAATTTACCGTCTTACACTACTCAAGACCTCTTGAACAATGAAAGCTCATTAATTAGTTCACCACTTTGTCAAAGGATAGTGGACATGCACCAGCCTTTGTAACTGGAGCAGATTCCCCAAGCATTTTAGACAAACTGACTGGTTAAGATCAAACAAACTTACTTTAATTAAATACAGAAAGATAGATTTTAAGTGATTATAAGTGGTAGGCATATAGGTCAGAGATAGTTACCTAAGAAAATAAAAAGTAAACTTGCATTCTAATGCTAAACTTCCAGACTAAACAAGATTTGAATTAAATGGCTTTTCTCACCGCATCTGGATGTTGCAGGTAGTTTACAATTCTTAATACACTGGCTGAATTTCCTTCTCAGCCTGGGACCAGTCTCCTCAGTTCAAGGCCTTTGTCTTCCCAGCATTCTTGTTGCCTTCAGAGTCGTTGGGGAAGAAAGAGGTGGCCTCATGTTGCCACTGTCCCTTAATTTGTACACTCAGTTCATGTCCCAGAGACGATACTGACCCAAATGTGTCCTGGTGGGCCTTGCCGAGTCACACAGTTGAGCAATCCCCATTGTGTGCTGTATTCACAACTTAGTCATAAAGTTGAGCAAACCTCATTGTATGGTGCCTGCACAACTGTCTCTTACAGAATTGTAAATTCTTGTTTAAAAATTCCTCTGCTGGTCAGGGACTCGTGATGGTCACTTACCACCCATTGGGGTATAGGACACCACCTTTATCATCACTGAAGAGCTACCAGTGGGCTTCTCCCGGACACTAAACATATTTCAATACAACCGTATAACAAAATCTCATAACTTCATAAACACCAATAATAAACATGTTTTCCCAGAACAATGAGTTTTAACAGATCACAAACTTCCATAGGGTCTCTTACATGGCATGCTTTGTATGAAATATCGCAACCATGTACAAATGAGGAATATAGGGATTACAGGATGTTACTTTGAGTTCCAGTGCACCACAGGATGACATTACATTTCCCAGATTTTATGGAAGTGTACAGTTTAACCATGTAGCTATTCTGCATGGCTCTGAAAGCAAAAACACCCATCTAGTACATTGGCACAATGGTACTAGAAACACTTAGAGATTAACTTGGTATCTAGTACATCTGAAACTACTTTTTATTTTAAGAGTTGCATCAGCTACTGTCTCCCCCTCAAAATGCTTAGGATTTTACAGCCACATTTTCCTGGTTTTCAGTGAGGTTTTTCTTCGTCCCCTACTGCTGCAAGAAAGACCCTCAGAAATGAACAGGAAACTCATTTGGGGCTACATCATGGCTGGCCCTTGCTCTGATGTAGGTTAAGGGAGTAAGGACCTTCCCCTGCTTTACATGGCCTGTGTAAAGGGAACTTGTGCAATTACAGTCCATTCAATTCAGGAAACCACAGGAAACGCACAGCACCTCAAAATGGGATGAGTGGGGAAGAGGACAGGCAATAACCCCATTCCTTTTACACTACCCCCTGGAGTAGCCTGGGTGCACTGAATAAAAGTTGCAGAATCCTAAAGGGTGGTGCAGCCTACCATACCCACGAGACAAAATCCTAATAGCCTTTAAGGGGCCATAAGTCACAGCAAGATTCAGTTGCCTTTAGCCTGCTCTAACTCGCTCAGAACCTGGTTGGTCTTCAGCCAGCCCCAAGACGGAATGAGGCAAAGAGGTGTTTTGCCACAAGATGCATTCGAGTTATGCATCCAACTGCAGCAGCAAGTGCTGCTTCAGAGACGTTTAGGAGTGAGCCCAGAATACAGCACTGACCATACAGTGAAACTGACTGTACACAAAGAGTGGTATTCTCAAAAGAGTCTATGTAACATCAGAGCACAAACAACACTGAAAGATAAGAGGCCTTGTGCTCCTCTATCACATGCACTTTTGAAAAAATCTCACTCAAGATGGTGTCAAATCCTCAAAGTAAACAAGGTGGGGGAAGAGAGAGAATAAGTATTATCTTCTCTGATTTCCTGCAGTTATAATAATCTCTGCTACTTGTAACAGTTGTGCTGTAGGTAAAAACAATTCAGACTGGAGTGTGATGTTTCAGCTAACGCTGTTCCTTTAATAGACCTCCAACAGGAATCATCTAACACATTCCTCAAGGAAATCTGCAGCTACTGCACTATCATTAACCAACCACTCCATTCAGAAAACCCCAGTGAACATTTTAAATACATCGATCCTATCTGAATTGACTTTAGAATGGGGTTTTTGGAGGTATGGGTGAAAAGAGACAGGGGCATAACTACTTTACATATGGAGGCGAGGCAGGATAAAACAAGGAATAAAGAGTAATGATTTAATTGAGGAGCACAAATAATGAGGTTCATAAAGGGAGACTAATGAAATACAATAAAAGGAATTTCCTATAATAAAAATTGGAATGGGGTTGTAAAGAACACTTACTGTACTCATTTATCTCCAGATCTGCTACAAGATATGACTCCTAACATTAATTAAATGAAGAGGGGCTGTAATTTTGCCATCTAATCCTACTTTTTATTGAACAAATGGTTGAGATTTTTACTGCCCCTTACAGAATATTAGGCACTAAATTGTCCAGAAACTCTCTCCCCTCAACACCAAGATCTTCCATCAATACAATTAGAGTGTCCCACTTCGATATGATGCAGAAGACTTGCTTTTATATGTGATCTTGGAAATAAGACTGCTCTTCAAACTTCAAGGACACCCCAGGAAGTGGGGGTGCAGGGCCCTGACTCCCCACACTTCGTGACAAGCAGTTCAGCTGTTCCTCCCGCCCCACCACTTCCACGTGCTGCTCCTGCCCTGTGCCTTGGAGCTGCAAAACAAAGAGCATATCAGTTTTGGACAGAATATTTTCCAGTGGGCACTATTACAGACCACATTTTTCTGATTCAGGGATTTGATTTTATTGAGAGAAATATACTGATTAGAAGAATATTTACCAGTAACATGTCAGCAACATTATAATACAATTGAATTGCAGAAGGAAAAATGATGAATATATCAGTGCACTCTTACATTCTATTCATCATATAGACCTAGAAACAGACTCTATTCGGTCAAACTTCCCTCTTCTCTTTCATAAAGAAATAAACCATCCATAAAACTTCAGAACAATTTTTTAAAGTAAAAAATCATCTATCATGAAACAACTGAGTTCTAAGTCTAATCTTATCATGGTCAAAATAAGATATAATTATTTAGAGAAAATCACAAATAAAGTGACACAGCAAGATAATTCAATAACATGTAAAGTGCAGAAAAGGAAAAGAAAATAATGCTATTCCAAATTAAATTCTCCCTTTCTCTTTGTTTTGGCATCCCTATTCATTCCCTATATTCCATCTCCATGCCATATCATAAGATCTTACACTTGTGTAAACTAAATTAGTTACAGGTTCAAGAATAGCAGACGTGTTAGTCTGTATCCGTAAAGAAAGCAAGGAATACTTGTAGCACCTTAGAGTTAGACTTAGTCTCTAAGGTGCTACAAGTATTCCTCGCTTTCTTTACTAAATTAGTTAGTAAGCTCATCAGGGCACAGACCTGGTGTTCCCATGTATCATTTAAAACAGCACATATTTATGGTCTGGTATGTAGATAAGCAGTGACAACAGTTTTCTCTGTTTTGAATGGTCATTATTTCATGTGTATAAAGAAAAGGAAGAATAGTCATGGGTTAGAGCACTAATCTAAGGTTCAAGAGAGCAGGGTTCAGTTCCTTCTCACCACAGACTTGTGTGACCTTGAGAAGTCACTTAGTCTCTCTGTGCCTCAGTTCTCCATCTGTGCAATGGGGATAACAGCACTTCTCTACCTCACAGGGGTGTTTGTGAGGATACATATCTAAATGACTGTAAGGCACTCAGGTGCTAAGGAAATGCGTGCATATAAGAACCTTATACAGATTAAACAATACTGTGTTTTTAATTGAGCACATACCTTTCCCACTACAAAGCATATTTACTTTTTGGGTTGCTGAATTTTAGTTATGCAAACTGAAATAACTGTTGTACCATCAGTAAGAAGAATAAATCCACACACTAAGATGTATGTTTGTCTAGTTACACTAGGCTCTTTAAGGATTTCATGTTGTTAAACTAAACTAAGTTGCTACAGGAAAAATGGACAACGTAATGGAGTAATGGTCAAATATTCATACTGCAAAAAATCCAGGATGTAATTATTACAAGCAAAGGTTCAGCTCAGCATGGAAACTAAGCCCCTTACCTGAATAAATCACAGTTAACAAGTTGAATGTGCTTTTGCAGTCAGTCAGTCACCACCAAACTAGACTACAGTACAGTATGTCTGACACTAGTCTCTATAATTTCACCTCAACTACAGTTGAGTGTCTGAAATTAGATTAATTAATAATCCACAATAAGACCACACACTATATACATTTTACTTGCTTAGCCCAAAAGCCAGAAAGATGAGGTGACAAGAAATTGTGAAATTCCCTTAATTCATAAGGCAGAGAATTTCTTTAGGCATGTTTAAGATCATCTAAAAAGAATGGTGTTGGTTCCATTCATCTCCTAGGAACATAAACCATTTGATATACTCTATAGTAATAAGGGAATACTACTTACAAGTTTCCAGTGTGAGAACACGGAGCACAAATCAAAAGCAGGTTTTCCCCAGTGATAATACTTTCAAGTCTTTTCTGGTTGTGAAACATTTTTAAAATAATGCTCTCAGACCTCTCACTATCACAGACAGTAAAAGAACAAAGAAACATTAGCCAACCACTACCACGGGAGCAGCAGGGGAGTAAATTGGGAGGCCTAAATCTGGTTCAGTCCAGAGATCAGGAAGGGAAGGCAGAGAGAGTAATGATTTCGATTATTACACCTACAGCATAAAGGGACAGTAAAGCCCTGGGCCTGCAAAAATAGAACAGTGAATTCTTAAAAGATTTAGGACCAGATCTCAAGATGGTGTAAACTGGTGAAGCATCACTGACTATCATAGAGTTATGTCAATTTACCCCTATTGAAGATATGGTCCCTAGGCTGAAAAATACAGCACCATTTGAGAAATAAATTTCAAGATTTAATTCATTTTTCTTATGAAGACAAACTTGCAATATACACTGGATCTGACCAGGATAATGTTGAAAAGATTTAAACCATTTTGAACCTCTATCACTAGAGATAGGAAACGGATTTATCTTGAATCACAAGCCTCTATAAAGTGCTTTTGAGACAATTACTTATGAAAAGACCATTTTCGCATAGCACCCGGTGAGGTTAATGAGAAGCAATAAGATTTGACAACACCAATGTCACCTGTTGCCCGAAATAGATTTTTTAGGACAAGCGATCTGAAAATATAATGAGCAATTGAGAAAGAGGTCTCTGGAATCCCAAAGCAACCCAAAACAAGATGTTCACAGAGAACAGATTTACTGTCTTCTATCATTTGGATTTGAAGATATAAATAGACTTGCTGCAAGTTATTCACTAAATTTCCCCAACAAAAGCTTTGTGAGTGGCTGACACCAGCCAAGCCATTAACAGTGGAATCATTTATTTCCACAACTCTTGCCTTTGAATTAATGCCTCTGAGACAGTGAACTACAAGGTCCAGCTTCCTTACCTGTAGACCTCCATTATACAAAGCACTACAAACACAGCACAAAATACCAAGATAGGTAACTCTAAAGTGTCTTTTATCACTAGTATTTTAACTACAATACACATTCGCTAGAACACCCTTCACAATACCGTACTTTGAGCCATAGCAAGCCCAGCTCCTAGATCCCCTCAAGCCCCACCAATGCGGCAAGGGCAGAGAGCTCCTCTAGTCAGCTGTCAGACACACACACACACACACACACACACACACACACACACGCTGCAGTCCCGGGGCTGGCGGGGTTTTCCCCTGCCACTCCTCCCCCAGCAGTACTCTTTTGCTATAACGAACCCCTGGCTATACTGAAAAAATGGCTTGGATCCCCAAGGGTTCTTTATAGCAAGGGTATACTGTACGTCAGCTTCAACATAAAGGTGACTATCCATATTTTAGTTAACACTATGAGCTTCAGATGTGTAACAGGGCTCCTCTCTATGGCTCCATCACGTGAGCAGGCACTGACCAAGCTGGGAAATGTTAAGTGTGGCTAGCACATTTTACCTTGCATGTAACAGAGGTGGAGGGAGCCATCCACACACAGAGAAATCTAGGATCTGTGCCTGAGCCCTGCTAGTGGAGGAATCCTCAGAACAGCCACTCCTGGGGAGAAGGCATGGAGTGGAGATTATGTTGTTTATTTCGTGTTAAAAAAAAAACCAAACCCAGGAAGGGGGCAAGTTTTGACCCAGTACATCCTCTTCCGTTTTGGTGTGGGGTGAGAACGTGTGCTGGTCATACAGTACATTTCTGAGCCATGTGTAAAAGACCAGTTTAAAATGACAAACAACAAAAGAGGCAACAACTCCTTAGGTGATCATTGCTTTGAAGGATATCCATAATTGTGTGAACTCAGTACAGAATAATCAGCTGTGATATACTCTGTTTCAAGGGAAATAATCAATTTCACTGTTGTAAGGACTGAGGGGACAATTTGACATGGCAATTTTAGAAATTCTCTCCTCTGAATCTAGGTGAAAATTTCAAGGGATCAAACAGTCTTCAGACTCTGTGTTTCATGATTTGAGCAAAAGACCGATTTTCAGAATGAGGTCGCACACTTTTGACTGTAAAACAGATTGTACATGTATCATTTCAAACTATCATTTGTGCATTCAAGTAACATCTCTTTTATGAATGCAAATGAAACATGCGTTGATTATGCACATGCACACTATACCATTTGTGTGCACAAGTAATAGTGCGTGTAAACTGCACAGGCACTAATTGAAGCAAATTTTATGTCCCTTTGAAAATGTCTCTTGAATTCAACAATAGCTGCAATACAGTAAGAATGGGATGAAGTTAGTGGTCCATGGTTTGAAATACCTTAACTCTTTGGTATTACTATAGTGTACATTGAGTACCGTGCAGTTAACCTATGTAAATCTTTTGGATGAGACTTTCAATATCCGTGTTCTCTATGCCCTGCTTGGACAATGAAGTTATCTTGAGGCTTTTCCAAAGAATAGATTCCTGCCCTGTTATCCTTGGCAGACACACCCCTTCCTAGAGATAGCTGCATTTCAGTGAAGGAACAGGTATGTAGCTTGGAGTTGGAATGAAAATTGTTATACAAATGTACATTATTCTAAATATTATAGTAATATTGGCCAGAGAGAAACATGGCAAACACCAGCACCTTGTTCAGTGACTAGCAACAGAGAGAAGGAAAGGGTCAGTACTTGGTAACCAGTCCTTTAAAATAAAACCAAGCTTTCCTGTGCTAGTTAATGCAGGAGCTTCTCTTATAACTCCCATCACCCTAAAACACCTAGAAATATCTGACAAAGGTAGTCAGAGAATCCCCATTTCGGGTTCAGTAGGATAACTGATTAGGTTAAAAATAAAACAAACACATTACCAAGAGCTGTGAATGAGAGAAGAGGGAGAAGTGGGGAATGGGGCTTAAAATGGAAGGACGGGATTGCGTAAGAGTGTAGAAGAGCATGGAAGACACTGTGTGTAAAATCCTGGCCCACTGGCATTAATGGGAATTTTACCATTGACTTCAACAGAGCCAGGACCTCCCCCAGATTCAACACAAGGGGAGGGACAACTAGACTCTGATTGCGACCGAGTCCTGTGTGAGGCATACAAGAGGAACTGTGTTTGCATCTCCTCCCTCACAACAGCGACAATCTGGCCCAAGTCTAACTCTACTGCCACTGAAATCGGTGGGAAAAATCCAACTGATTCGAATGGGACCTGGCAACCTTCAAAATAGTCCTTGGTATCTTCTAACTTCACAAACATTAAAGGGTTCCCAAACTATTCCTTGCTTATAGAACACCAATTCTGAAGCACTGGGCTCAGGTAGGAACATCACAGCACTGTTTGTGATTGTTCTTCATTAAGTATTTTATATTGTGGACTAGACAGTCCTACTGTTTTGCACAGATTCATAGATTCCAAGGCCAAAGGGACCATGACAATTATCTAGTCCCAGGGGTGGCCAACCTGAGCCTGAGAAGAAGACAGAATTTACCAATGTACATTGCCAAAGAGCCACAGTAATACATCAGCAGCCCCATCAGCTTCCCCACCCAACTCACAGTGCCGCTCACCCACCAGTAAGCCCCATGGATCAGCTGTTTCCTGGCATACAGGAGGCTGGGGGGAGGGAGGAGGAGCAGAGGCGGAGCAGGGGAAGGGGTGGGAAGGAGTGGGGGCAGGGCCTGTGTCAGAGCCAGGGGTTGAGCTGAGAGCTCCTCTACCCCCGGCACATTGGAAAGTTGACATCTATAGCTGCAGCCCCGGAGTCAGTGCCTATACAAGGAGTCACATATTAACTTCTGAAGAGCAGCATGTGGCTCGGGATCCACAGGCTGGCCACCCCTGATCTAGTCTGACCTCCTGTATAACACAAGTCATAGAACTTCCCCAATATAATCCTTTATACCCAAAGAAGTGTGAAACTACATGGTCGATCTAAAATCCCTTCATTTTAAGTAAGTCATTATAGCATATCAAAATCAAAAATATAAATTCTAATTGTCTATTTCCTCTGAAGTGGGTCTGAATACCCAGACATGTATTCCTCAAAACCAAGAAATGCAACCTTTTGCCAAACCACAATTTTGAGGGTTACGACAGATGCAAAGTAAGATCACTGCTTAAAAAAACAAAAACCCCAACTCACTCATAATTATACTCAGTCATGAGCTGCAGAAATAGATAGGTCTATATCAGAATTACAGTACACCACATTAAAAATTTGTATAGCTGTGTAGCAGCTTTTACTGGAATCAGATTGGATTAGACTAGTGATGAATGGTAAAATATTTGCAATAACATTGCCTCAGTTAAAATTGTTTGAGACTTGTAGGACAAACAGGGAGAGGGTTCAGTTAACCACCAAGACAGACAACAGCCTGGGAAAGCAAGCTGGGTTGGGGGACACAAATCTGGTTTACAGGAGAATAGCCTTAGCTAGTGTAAATGGACATCCATAGGCCTATGACAATTTACACCTTCTGAGGATGTACTCCCTAAAATCAAATCTTCTCCCCAGCCAGCTCAATGAAAACATACCCCAAATTCTGCACTTTTCATTGGAAAACTTATTTGGCTTTGGTAAGAAAGTCCTGTGGCACCTTAAAGACTAACTATAAGGTGCCACAGGACTTTCTTACCTCTGCTATTCCAGACTAACATGGCTACCTCTCTGATTCTTATCTGGCTTTGGCTCTTAGGGCAGAATTTGGGGTATATATTTCCCTTGAGCTGGTTAGTCACAATGAGAAAATAACATCCGTGAGGAAAAAATAAGTAAAATAGATACAAAGAAGAAGAAGCAAGGAAGCTTTTAAATACACCAGATGTGTTCCCAGTAATTTTGGGAATAAAAACTAAAACTTACGGGGAAGTGAGTGACTGGATAAAACTTAAAACTTACAGACAGCATACCCGAGGTATAGCATACTTTACAGACAGCATACCCAGTTATTACTGCTGGAGTTCTGCAGTGATTAAGACACTAAATATGAGTTGCCTCAGCAAATCCAAAGGAATTTGCGCAGCTAATTTAAGGCGAAGAGACAAATATGAAAACAGCAATCATCCCAGGTGGTTTATTCCTTGTCCAGTACAAATTCAATCCTTTGCTCCTCTCCCTCCTCTCATATTGTTCCCATTCAGTGCCCCACAAACCAAAAAAAAAAATCTTTAAAGCACTATTCTAAATTACATCGTTGTTTCTGGAATACTTACACATACTTAAGGTGTTTCTTTCAGCAAATCAGCAGCCGGCTCTGAAGCAAGCAGAGAGCTAAATGGGGCCAATTTTCATGGTGTTAGAGGTCAGTTGCAATTATGGGGGAAATTCACATTATTCAGACAAAGCCTGACTAAATTAACTTTGAGTAGGTATCATATATCATATAGGAGAGGAATTAACCCAACCAATTGTGCATCAGGGGATGAAATTCCTACACAGAATAGGAGCCACAAGCCAAAGAACCCATCCCGCCTCCACCTCCAACTGGAGTTTATTGCTAATGGAGGTGTAGTTTATGGAGCTGCTGCTGCCACTCCCTTGTCTTGCCCACAAACAATCCCATGCTATATGGAGACTCACCAGCAAATACACAGGAATTGTGAAACCGAAGCTGCATCTCTATACCGTTCCCCCCACCAGCCACAAGCAGTTGTTTCTATTGCAGTTTGTGCCTTTCCGTGTCCTTGGGAGCAGGTGGGGAAGACCGGCTATATTCCATATCCATCATTTCTTAATTAAGGTTTAAAAACACTGGCTATTCACAAGTGTACATTTGAAAATATTAACATGGTTTAACTTTGATGTTTAGCACTTAAAAGAAAACAAATTTATCCTGTTTTAACTTGAAGAAGAATGTGCAGACAAAACAGTTCAACCAATATTAGCCACTGATAGTAGGCAATTAGACCCATTATACAGTACAATCTACCAACTTCATTTAATCCTTTTCCACGCAATTTATGCAAAAGAACCCACCACAGTGAGGTACGCATAACTCCTTGCCTTTTCATGGAGGAAATACAGCACACATTTTCTTCACAATCCTGTAAATATTAGCAAGGCCCGTCTTTTGGAACAAATGTACAAATATTCTGCTTAACATCTGCCACTTCAATTATAAAATAAGTCTTTCTACTTCAACTGATTATACTATTTAATTCAGTGACATCATTCTATAATTCTCATGAATCTACTAACTGGCATACTGATCTCTACATTTTCATCTTATTTTTAGCATAATTTTGTTGAAATGGTCACTTCAAGTTATCAAAAAAGTCAAGGACATAAAGCACTATTAGAACTTTCAAAATAATATACCCCCCAGTTTCAAGACAATAAGATATAAACATCTCTATTCTTGATTGTGACTTGCAGTTGTAAGAACTGCAGGATACTTTCACAGCTACATAGCTAACCATCCCTCACTTTTTCTTTTTTTAAAAGAAGACTGCAGCTGGTCTCCAACAGCTTCTAATTTAAGGAAGGAATGCTATACAAAATGCATGTATGTGAATTCAGCTCTCCCCACACCCACTGATATGCATCTCTAGAGAAACAAGATGACAAGACTGAAGTGTATGTAGAAATCAACACTTACATTATGTGATACTAATTTTATAAGCCAACTGTTATGTACGTTTCATGAGAGAACTGGCCTGCCCTCAGAGCCCTTACACATCTTTGATTGATAAGTAAACTGAAATATTAAGTAAACAGTATAGTCTCTAAAAGACATAGCATTCTTTTGTGAGCGACCAGTATTAAATCATTCAAAAGACGAGGTTTAGCTGGAGATTGCATACAAGAGCTATACAGAGCATCTAAACAATTAACTGTATTTTGCACTATTTGTACTGAGATATTTCTGATGAAACAAAATATTTCCAAAAAGAAAAATATTTTAAAAAAACATTCAAAATGGATTTAATGTACAGTTTGAAAGACTCACCATATTAAATATCAAATAACAAGTTCATCCTAGCCAGACAAGATGAAGCTTATGAGGGGGGTGTTCCTTTAAAGAAAGAAGGGTAAATGGAACTACACATATTCTGCTAAGAGTGATCAAGTTACATTTGCCATAAAAGATTCTTGCATGAGGGAACTTACAGACAAGACATACAAGAGAACAATGGATTTGTACTATATTCAATCCAAATGTAATGTAGCCTGGCATTGTTCTGAATAGAGTACTATTTGCAGGCGTGCTCTTTAGATAAGGGTCTGGCAACCTTTCAGAAGTGGTGTGCCGAGTCTTCATTTATTCACTCTAATTTAAGGTTTCGCGTGCCAGTAATACATTTTAATGTTGTTAGAAGGTCTCTTTCTATAAGTCTATAATAGATAACTAAACTATTGTTGTATATAAAGTAAATAAGGTTTTTAAAATATTTAAGAAGCTTCTTTTAAAATTAAATTAAAATGCAGAGACCCCCACACTGGTGGCCAGGACCTGGGCAGTGTGAGTGCCACTGAAAATCAGCTCACATGCCGCCTTTGGCACCTGTGCCATAAGTTGCCTACTGCTGCTTTAGACTTTTTAGTTCTCAATTGTGTGAATAAGGAAGTCCACCTTAAAGGTGAACTGAAAAGTTTTCACTCCTTTCCCTCCCCACTTCCATCCCTTTTATTTACAAAAGTTTTAGAAACCTTTAAAGATCCTATATCAATAACTGAATACAGATTCAGAATAACATTCTCCCTGAAGCCTGATTAGGTATGTGGTAAATGTTTGTATATTCCCCCCACCCCCAATCCATCCAGAGCGGAACAGACAAGTATGCCTTCTCTGCAGCTGCAAGAGTGCTTCTCCATGCACACAGACAGACAGACACAGAATAGCTCTGCTCAAGCAAGTATGCTAAAAAACAGCAGTATAGGGGGGGAGGGCGGGGTAGTATGGGCGGAAGCTTGGGCCTGAGTACGAACCTGATGCAGGCAGGCTAGGTACAGATTCAGACAGTCTAGCCTCAACCACTACCCATCTGCCCTTGGCTGCATTGCTATATCTAGCACAGTAGCTCAAGTACAGCTAGCATGTCTGTCCATTCATGCTTGGAAGCATGTTCTCAGCTGCTCAATGTCCTAACACACCTCTCCTCCCATCACACCTCCTGATCCATACCGGTATGTCAGCTAACCAGCTGTACCAGTTCCCATCTTCATGGCTCTTCCGGATTCTGATGTCCCTGAGGGATCAGGACAGCTTCCATTTCTGTGTTTTTCCCTCTATCACGCATCTCCCACCGGCTTGACAAAGCCCTGGCTGGGATGATTTAATTGAGATTGGTCCAGCTTTGAGCAGGAGGTTGGATTAGATGACCTCCTGAGGTCTCTTCCAAAACATATCATTTTTTAGGAAAATAGATAAGAAATAAGCTTTCCAAATGAAATTGTTGGAGGTATTTTAAGTTAGGAAGATATTGTTATGTATGCTCAAATTTGGATTGGGTCCTGGGGTTCAAACTCCAGCTCTTGCAAATAAGATTCACAGGTTCTTTAATGAGAACAAATGGCCCAGGCTTGAGTTTTAAATCTCATTACAAATACCCAAATTTACCAGCTGGCTGCCCAGATACTACAGAGGTGAATACTGCTGTGACATAATGCTTCTACATAACCATTAATATCAAGTAGAATAAATGCCATTGCTGGACTGAAAAATTCCAAGAGAATTTTTCCCTGCTTAAATTGTAAAAAGAGTTAAACTAAAGAACTCCTGGGAGTTGAAAACCAGCCACTTGCAGGCAGAATTTGTTCAAGCTATAAACCAGAAGCCTTTTCTGAAGGTCTGGATATTTCCTTCAGTTGGATCAGTTCACCCAAATAGGAGAAACTGATTCAAAGCAGAGAAAAGCTAGACTTCCTGTTCTATGCAATGAAGAGAAACCAACTGCCAGATGAAGCAATCCTGAACTCAAAAAGTTAACAGCCCCTAGGATTTCAAACATTAGCAAGAGGACTGAACAGTTGTTACAATTTAGCCCTTTTGTTTAATCAAACTGTCACCTTTAATTGAAACCTGCTTTGATTCTGGCAAAGGTTTGGTTGCAAAAGAGGAACTGAAAGCAATGAAATTTGCAGACATTGTACCATCAATACTACAACTTTTTGGTATCTTCTCCAATTCTGGTTAGACTATTTCCTGAAATAAATTGGAGTATTGTGCACTGTGTGTCATGAATCGTAGTGTGATGACAGTTTATCATATATGAAATGTGAGACATGTTGATTTGACATATGAACTCAGAGGACTCCTGTCCTACAAGTTAGCTAAATAATTAGTTTAAATTCAGTTTGGCCCTCAAGATAGAAGCTTGTCTTCAAATTTAAGATATTATAGGTCCTGGTCTAAGCCACTGAAGTCAATGGAAAGCTTTCTATTGGCTGCCAAAGCCTTTGGATCAAGCCCATTGAATTTCCATTTTCACCATTTTAACGCAACCCACTGAACATTAACAATTAGTTCTACAGGAGAGAGGAGAGCGACCATGAGTGGAATAATGCAGCACTGAAATTTAACCCTACTCGGCTATAAAAATGATTCCTGCAATAGCGCTCTAGACTACCATGATGCAATATCAATTATTTAAATCATTTTTCTTTTTGTTTGGAAAGCATATTTATTTTATGTATTCTCTAGATTTATACTAAAATAAAAAGGTCTGACCATCCAAAAAGCTCTGTAGTTTGCCATAAAGTACAAAATCATATACCATTACACAGACAGCAGAACACGAAACTCCCTTTCCTTCCAATATATTTTATTCTCCTTAAGAGCCCATCTTCACCGAACCATGTGAAAACAGATGTACTTCACAGTATGCCTTGAAAGTCAATGGTGCCAGGCTACATCGGACCAGGAGGAGACTTGTTCCAGATTTCCATTTACAGTACTGGAATGTATTCTCCATTGGGATGTAGTCTACTTTCATTGGAATTCCAAGGGGGAAAGGGAAAAGCAACCCCAAATGCCCTTGGTACATGAGTGATTTTTTTGTAATATTAATACACACTGCCATTTTACAAAACAAGTTCGAACTGAAAATGCCATTCAAACTACAACAGCACCCAGCCAAAATGGGGAGTCCCTCTTCTCCACAACAAAAGATATAGGGGGAGAGGGAAAGGAAAACAATAAAACAAACATATTTTTTCTGCATTGAACCAACCTTAGCTCAACCCAAATAGGGTCTATCCAATGGACTCTGACCTTTATGTAGGTGGCTTTATGCTCTATACTTGCTGTAGTACATAGGGTTACCGATTTGATTCAAATCTGAATTCCATCCCTTCTGTGGAGTGAAGTGCAATCCACAAAGTTGTTTTCAAATAGCTCATCTGGTTTAAATTTAAAATCTTAGGCCAAATTCTGCCTTAGATTACAACCCAAATGAAGTAGATGGGGTCTAATCAAGGCATAAACTTGACTGCTAACGTCTTGCAAAACTCAAATTTGTTTTCTAAATGACACATGGGTGAGTCTGGCAGAAGACAATTAGTCATCATTCCTCATCCTGCACATTTCTGAGGGACCAAGGCCATTCTGAAGGAGAATTATTTGAAATTAAAATATGTCTGCTATGCAGAGTCTCGGGGGTCTCCCACGGATGGCTCTGGAATGCGGTGAGCTAATCTGGCATCCTAGACATTTAATTGACACCAAAAGTTCTCAGGAAATAATTCTTCAATAATGCATCTCAGATACAACCAATAGATTTTATTTTTTTGCTGTAATAAAAATCCATTTAGGATAGAGAAAACTTTTAGTCTTTCAGGGGCTAAATTCTCTTTGCAGAGTCGAAATCACCAATATAACATATTTCTAACCAGTAAAATACTGTACACTAATTACATCAGTATTATTCTGAGAAAAGGAGAGACATATTGCCACTTTGGTGACAGTATATCCCTTTTTTAAGTCAGATATTCATTATTCAGTATTTCCACAGCCTGTCTGTCCAAGTTCAAAATAGTTCATGACCCAAAAGTAGAATATGTAATCCCAGCACACCTGGGCACAGATTCCAAAAGCCAGAGCCTCCTTTCCCAGCTAGTAGACTATACTTATATATGGTTTAACAACTAAAATAAACATACTTCTCCACTGACAACATGCAACAAAACAGACACTACTTCTGCACTGCATTTTCAAACAATGTCATTACATTGAATATTAGGACTATTCCAGTGTTCATTACTCAAATAAAAAAATATACTTTATGTGATGATGCTCCATCTATCTGGGGGAGCTGAATGGCAGATGAACATTTGTAAAGTCGAAGGTCCCTGCTCCTATCCTAATTTGGATGAGACACAAAGACAAGGTGGGTGAGGTAATGTTTTATATTGGACCATGGTTTCCTGGTGAGAGAGACACAAGTTTTCGAGCTACACTGAGCTCTTCTTCAGGTCTGGGAAAGGTCTTCCTAGTGTCAGAGCTAAATGCAAGGTGGAACAGACTGCTTAGCACAAGTAGTTAGCACATATTGTAAGGGACCACTCAAGGTAGACAATCTGTTCTACCTGGCATTTTGCTGTGACTTCAAAGGATGTTTTGCCATTGAGACAGAAAGGCCATGGCAACTTAATTACTCAATCATGGGGTGACCGTAGGGTCTGTTTTGACCAGGACAGTCCCTTTACTTCCATTGTTAAGCTCGGTCCTGACTGTCCCGATTTTTTTAGCAAAAGCGGGCACTTGCCCCATTTGCTTTTGCTGACTGATCAAGTTGGGGTGCGGAGGAACATGCAGAGGAGCAAGCCGCAATGCCAGCCCCATGCTGGGCTCCGGTGAGCAGCAACACCAGCCCCAGCCTCGTGTGGGGGATGGGGTGAGGGCAGACAGTCTATGGGGGGGCCACTCCTCGGGCAAGTGGCTCAGACCAGCCCCATGTGGTGCCCCATTTTCCCTTTAGGAAATATGGTCACTCTAATCAATCATACTTCTTCTACTGCCTGCTGAGACTGTGATTTCTCTGAAGAATCATCAAGTTTCCCCAATATTTTACTATGTGTTTAATCTATTATTAAAATGAAAAGTTAGACTCCAGCACTTTCATAACCCCTCCAAAATACTCCTACCTCTGGCCACCCTAGAAACTTTCAGAAAGTGAGTAGGGCGAATGGACAAGAGTAAAAGTACATTTTAAAGGACAGTCACAAGAACTAGAACTGCTCTAAAATTAAATCAATATGTAAAAACAGCCTGAGAGATTTTTCTCAGGAATAATCTTCAGATAAAATCATATTCTGTTTAAATGGAAAGGTTGCTGCTGATTAGGTTATCAACAGCATCAAGTGTTTCTGAGGCATATGTGAAGTCAAAAGGGCAATCAATCTTTGAACTGTTTCATGAGCATAAAAGGGAGGGGGGACCGCGGCCAATTGGAGCTTCGGATGTGGAATCCACAGGTGAGGGCAGTGGATGGAGCCCTCTGCCTCCTTGCCCCCCACCTTGTTGCCACCGGCATATAGTGCTGGCCACTTCCAAGAGTGCTGCGGGGCACGCGGCACCATGGGGGTGGCAATCCCGCATGCCGGATCCAAAGCACCGAGGGGCCGGATCTGGCCTGTGGGACATAATTTGCCCACCTATGTTCTAATAGGATCCTTCCTAACAACTAGCCCATAATGTGTCTGTGAAGATTTACAGCTGAAAATAAGATTGGGCGGGGGGAGGAGAGGAGGATTGTTTGCTCAATCTCAGAGCCAAGTGGGTTATATTAAAAATATTATTACAATGCAGGCAGGTGGGCACAGTATTCTAAATGCCAATGGCTATTGGAAGAGGGTTGTTCTGGGCTGCTAAGCTGTAAGCAGCTGGGAAACTCTGGCAGCAGCTATGGACTTCTGGGATACCAGGGCATAAAATCAATCTCTGTGCCTCTAATTCCCTCTGCCCCCACCTACTGTCTGTGTTGTCTATTTAGACTGTAAACTCTTCAAGGCAAGGACTGCCACTATGCAACGGTTAGCACAATGAGGGCTGCAATAATAGTAAATCCAGTTTATAGTTTGCTAGATTGGAGAGCTCTAATTAAACATTACAAAAATTAAAATCTCATATGAGAAACGACATAACTAGCAAAGGAGCAACAGCAAGAGAAGTTGCTAGCAATGGATAGCAAGGATCTGGATGTCCAGAGCTCATGGAGGGCTTCTTAAAGTGCTTTTCTTTTCTAAAATCATTGTTTCATGGATGTGGGAAACAAATAAACAGACCACAACTAAAGCTATGATTTAGTTATGGAGGTCACGGAAGTCATGGAATCTATAACTTCCAGAAACCTCTGACTTCAGCCTACAGTGGTCAAGAGCTGGAGGGTCCCACCGCTTGCGGGGGCAAGGAGCTGCGGGGTACCCCCTGCTGCCTCTGGCAGCCCATGGAGCTCCAAGCTGCTGCAGGTGGCGGGGTATCCTACAGCTCCCCGCAGCGGGCAGCCCTGCAGGTCTTGGCCTTGGCTGTGATGGAACCACCGAGCCCTCAGCTGCTATGGGTCCCTAGAGCTGTGGGCGGCTGGGCACCCCACAGCTCCCAGCCCCCATGGACAGCGGGGGGACCCCTAGAGCTGCAAGCAGCAGGTGTATCCTGCAGCCCCCAGCTGCTGCAGTAGCTCCTATTATAACTCCAGCAGTAAATGAAGAGCTGCATAATAATATAATATATTCCTTCCATTCCCCCTTTTTAAATACTTTGGCTATGGATAAAGGTTTATCACCAAGTGCAATATATTTTACGAGTTTTCACTTTCATTAGGTCTCTGCTCCTATTATCTGAACAAGAGGCATTTTATATTGTAAATCCTGCATGTTATACATAATATTCCTCCATTTTGATGTGATTTAACAGGGGTCAGATAGGGTCACGGTAGTTAAACAGGGGAAAATATTATCCAGCTCAATCTCCTATGATGGTAGAATGTATTGTCACCAATAAAGAATGTATCACATATTAAATAGTTACAACACTTTCATTGTTGTAATTTTACTTAGCACTTATCTCTTCTCTCCAAGCAGATTCCGGGCTCATAATTAAGTGGCCATATGCATTTAGCTAGTGTATACCATAATATCAACACCACTTCAAAATGTTACCACTAAAAACACACAGAAAGACAGACAGACGGACAGACAGACAAAGAAAAGCCTAAACAAGCAACAAGATCACAAACCTTCATCTGGTCAAAAAGCACGTCACAACAAATACAACAGCATGGAGTTATATTTTTTCTTTTTTTCCCCCATCTGTATACACATACTATACAGTACTTTCCAAATATCTCTGACAAGGACTTTGAATCTGAATAATCAATTCTTCCCCTAACATACAAACTGCTTAATTACTTCCATTGTATATTTCAACCATATTTTTACTCAGATTGCCTACAAAGTATATCTGAGTTACCCAAAACAATTACTCTATTAACAGAATTTATACTTATAGAAAAAGGACCAAATTATCTGCAGATATTATTCTCTAGCCCCTATAGACAGAGGTCAGTCATACCAGCTGAATGTCACCAACAACACTCTCCTTAGAAGTCAACCTGGCTGACATTACAGTTTTCTGTAGATCTAGTAACTTTAGGTAAAGACAGACATAGATTTCCAATACTTCGCTGTTCCGCCAGTTTTGGTTCAACAACAATAGATTTGGACTGAGTCTCTCCTCCACTTTAATGTACAGGAAGAAGCAAGTAATTCCTTACTGAACAGCATGTCTGATACTATTAACCTGGAAATACTTCTACAAAGCAAGGTGTACTTATTTACATTGCCACAAAATAGCAAAATCATAACTTTGAAGATGTTCATGCCCTGGTGCACCATGTTCCCCCTAAAGTCAGAACATAATATATACATAATAATATAACACATAGATTATACATAAACAGAAAGTGGAAAAGATATGAGTGGTATTAATGTATTCATCTTTTAACAAAAGGAATGCATTATTATCGTACCAAGTTACCAAAAAAAAAGAAAAATGTCAGATTATACTCCATTCAGCAATATTCCCAGATGGATTTGCTTTGGTGGTTTTAACTAGGAGTTTTGTTGATTTAAAAAATATATATATGCAGGTTTTTGTATTTATATGTAATTGTCCCTTGAGAAGTCTAACATTAATCAGATTTTTCAAAGTCCCACAGCATTTCCCAGAGTGCATACAAAAAACTTAGTTACTATCATTTTTTTATTAAATCAACTACATTCACGTTTCTAAATTATGAAACAAAAATCATTTCTGTTTGAATTTGAGCTATACTTCACTTTTGTACATCCCATACATGTGCTGTGTTATTTCCACACTTCTTTTGAGAAGATTGTGTGTAAGGAGCAGTGAAAGCGACGAGATTTACTGAGTCCTTGCTCAGAAAAGTTCTGAGCAGCTGCAGCAGAGGCTGGCATTGGCAGTAAAATCTTGGCCCCACGGAAGTTCATGTAAATTTTACCATTGCCTTCATTAGGAGCGGGATTAGGTAGATTCCCACCATATCACCCTATTAAGTGAGTGAATCTTGACGCTCCCTCCCCACAACAGTAATCAAGTTGTGAGGATCAGATGGAAACAAGGAAAGAAAAATAAATTCTCCCTTCTAACAGTTGTGATAGCTTCAAATTTACCTACCAGTCAAGGAATAGTATAAAAAGAAGATACCCCCACAACCCCTGACAGAGTCCAGAGACCACATTCAGGAATCCCAGTGTCCTTCCTCCTCCCAGCAGCTGAGAATGGCCTCCTTTCAGACCCCAGCCCCTGGATTTCACTGGTGAGTCATCCATCTTTATTTTCATATCAGCTTCCGGCAAGTAGGTAGCCAACACATTTCCAAACCATAAGTTAAGTGTTCTCTCTTTGTGCTCTCTCAGCAAAAGTGCTTTCCTAAACAACTAATGGTAAATATCTAATTTCAAATTCTCATGCTAAAACCTTTAAATAGTCCCACCTGGATCATTTTCAAAAATGCAAGATGCTCTGTACTGGATCAATCTCCAGAGAAAATATACATGTGAGAAAATCTCTGGCAAGAAAATTAAGTAATAGATCATATCCTGAGTATAGTACTGTATTAACTTTTAATGATGCATTGTGTATTAGATCAAAAGGATAATTTTCACTTTTCTTCCTGCTATACAAGACCTATGTCCCAAGTTTGTATTTGCCACAAGCTACTTTCATGGTTGGACAAGATGATCATAAGTGTTTTCTTATCTAAAAAGAAGAAACCTCCATCAGTCTAGTTTGCAAGGAACAAAAATATAATAATAATACTGATGAACAATTCTCAACTACTTTGCAAAAAAAAAAATATATTGTCACTATAGCGTATGTGAAAACATCAGTATTTTCTGTAATGTTAATGCTTCAAAAATAGGTCTTAATGATCAAAGAATACAACCATCAGACAATTAAAATATTTTTAAATCAAAGATTCCCAACATTTAACCCTTCCAGCATAATCTAAAATATCAAAACTAGATAAAACAGCTGAAGCTCAACAAATAGATTTTTTGCAAAATGTTTTAAGTTAAACAAATAAAGACAAAATCAATATGAGGCTGGCTGTATCCTTATAAAAAGCCTCAAATCATTACTTGGGATGACAAAAGAGACTGCACACAGATAGAACATTTCACACCATAGGCAGTTTCCTTGCAATATAGGTCAGTTCCCTCTTGCACTATCAAGGGACTCAGGCTTCTCAAGACAACAAGTTATCCCAATGTTTATTTAGAATGCATGTGATCCTCCAATTTCTACAGGTTGTGGTGCCAGACCTAGGAAAATGACTCATTGCTGCTAATAACTGTCAACAATGGGGCCACCTAACCTTGTGCATGGAGATGGGATGAAACCATTTGCAGCCCTGTAGCAAAGAGCTCACGTGAGGCCTGGTGGAACCCAGTCTCACAGCATATGTGGTCAGTAAGGGATCATACTGCTGGTGAAGATGGATGCCAGAAATCAAGCTGAAAAAACATTCTCTGCTAAACAGGACAACAGCGCACATTTCTGGCTCTTAACTTGACCTTTATATTTCCCTCGCATTCAGCTGTATGTTGAATAGTTTATCTGCAAATTGTATTCTGCATTTCAATAGCCATTAAGACAGAAGCAAAAGTGATTTATTCCTTTTCAACCAAGACCAACAGCATGACAACTCACAAGCATTCTCCAAACGTTTTTGGCATGACCGGGCTGAAAAGTGTTCCGTCTTAAAATTCTTGCTCCCCAGGAAACAGCTTCTGAAGACCCTTTAACACTCCAGTGCAGATTAGCAGAGACTGAGTGCTCTGTTGCATCTTGGATCCCTGAAAGGCCAGGGAGTGTTTCTGAGGTCAAGGGCTATAAGGTGGAGACACAAGCAAGTCAAATGGAGTCCACAGAAGGTGGTCTGGAGTGAACTGTGATGTTTGAGATCTCTCTAACCTTTGTGATCTCTCTTCATTTTCAGAGCTGTAGCCACACAGACAGCATGCCCTTTTTCCTTCCCTCCTTCGCTTTTTAAATCACATAACGTAAGGTGCTATAAGAGTACAAAGCAAGGTACAATGGGAGTAAGAGTACAATATTAAATTAATTTATCTCAGAACGTTTCTGGATGGCAGGTAAGTATTACCATCAGTCCCATTTTACAGCTGGGGAAACTGAGGCACAAGTGACTTACAAGTCAGTAGCACTTGTACTTGTACTGGAAGTAGTACCCAGATCTCATGTCAAGTCCTGCACTTCAACATTAAAATCATCCTTTTCTGCAAGCTTTCCCATTAGGTGACTGAAGGAGAATACTTTGAGGTGGAGTTGCTCCATTTTAGTTGAAAAGAGGTTTGGAAAGAAGGAGAGTGCATCATGACCAGGGCTTGTGTAGCCAGGCCTAGTGGTCAGATCAACAGCGGTCCGAGACCAGAAATGGTGAGAAGGTCAAAGCCAAAAACCAGGAGTTTGAGAGTGAGCAGAAGGGCAGGTCTGCCATGAGATCTGACAGAGGAGTCCATCTTGCTACATGGACACTCACTGGAACTCCTCCTTATTGGTCTCTGGACCAATAAGAGGCCACAAGAGAAGCTGTCAGTCTGGCCTTCAGAGATGGTACTTCCTGATGTGTTTACCTCCACAGGGTCTTTGTGATAATGTATGCAGAAATATCATGGCTGCCAGATAGCTGCATAGATGCAACAGCCACCCACAGACCTAGATTCTAGTCCCCCCCAGAACCTCACAGAGTATTGTATTGACTGGATTTCAGTCAGATGACATCAAAATCTTGTAAAAGCTCTCACTGTTGATGGCCAACTGCCTGACATGGCTAGAAAGAAAGCCCCCCAGTAAGTATGGAGTAGTAGTTACTCAGGATGAAGGAAAGAAAACTCAAAGCATTTCTTTTAAAAAAAAAAAAGTCACAAAGTTGCAAAGAAATCAAATAGCTCTATATTATAGTTTAAAGGGGAATATAATATGTCATGATCCAGGGCTTAAAACAATCTTTAACTATTAGTGGAGACCTTAGTGGGGGGCAGATTTATCCCACATGTGCCCATGCAGGATTTCTTGCAACTTCCTCGAAGGCATCTGGTGTTGGCCACTGTCAGAGACAGGATACTGAACTAGATAGATCATGGGTCTGATCCAGCATATCTACACACATTCAAGACATTGAAGTCCTAACCCACAATATCGTTTACCTAACATTGTTAAAAAAACACTGTTATACCATACTATCAATAAAACAACATGTTAGAACATGAACATCCATAACTGTGGCTGTCAATTCATGCTAGTTCTGTTATACTTGTCATGTGGACATGTCCTCAGCAATAACTCACGCAGGAAAAGAATTAGTTTAAAGGTTACTGTAATACCATAAGGCCTGCAAGAGTTACAGAAATGGGAAGGAAGGAGTTGCTGAACATTGTAAACTAAATCACAATACTAATTAAAGAAAAAAAAATGGTCTTACCCCAGATTTTTAAGATAACTGGCTATACCGGAAGACAATATTGCACTGAACTAATTTAGAAAACATGAATGCAAATTGGAATTTAAGCATTTATTTGTCATATGTTTCTGGCTCACTAGTGTGTACAGCTGGTTTCAGAAATACAATGTGCTACTTCAAATGTAATATAAAAAGATTCATTGTTCATTGCAAATGAACATGTAAAAGGAACATTCTTCTGCAAGAATTATATAATCGGACTATCTTGTTTCCATGTACGTTAGCGCTGATGAACTTTCATTTCCAGAGTCACAGCTGGGACTGGAAGTTTTGCTTGGGGTTGATTTGTATACTTTATGGAAGGACATTGTAAGCATTAGTCATAACACAAAACAAAAAATCAAAGTACATACTGTTCTGAGAGGTGCCAAGGCCTTAAAAAACATGGCCTAGCATCGCTTCTGTGAATTTAGAATAAAAACTATCCAGTTCATGCATATAGATGTGCACAGTAATGCCCACAGATGTGGCATGTGACACACATGTAAGCGGTAAACAAAACCTTCAAGAGTCTGGACACATAAAAAGAAAAAATAAGAGAGAAATTGATGTGCTGCCTAGTTTGTGACAAGCAATATAAGTCACATGAATCTTCTGTACAATATACTTTAAAGAATATATTGATTTATTTCTCAGTTTACTAATCAAAATATAACATCTCAAATATTTTCTTTGTATGAGATATTATGGCTTTCATTCTAGTGTTCCTGAAACCAAAGAACAACAAGAAAAGCAATTGTGTGTAGACCACAGAATTATGATGCACTCAATGCATAATAAGAGGTGTGCATTGAAAAGAAAAAAATAGTCTGTCCTATAGAAGCTCAACAATAGCAAAAGAGAGATAGAAAAATAGATCAAAACTGACAAGTGTGAAGTAACAAACGAGTTAATTTTTTCAATGATTTACACTTTTTACCAATAAAAAGAATATTTCTATGTGAAAACAGAACTACTTGTAATTATTCAGGCTCTCAAAAACATGCAAGTCATTTCACAAAACACAACACTGACACTGCCCTGAATAGCTTACAATCTCTATTTGACATAGCTCAGTAATGCCCTGCTTCAAAAAGCATCACTATTCAGGACAACATGTGAACATAAGATCATAAGAACAGCCGCATTGGGTCAGACCAATGGTCCATCTAACCCAGTGCCCTGTCTTCTGATAGTGGCCAATGACAGATGCTTCACAGGGAATGAACAGGAAGTCACCAAGTGATCCATCCCATGTCGTCCACTCCGACCTTCTGGCAGTCAAAGACGAGGGACACCAGAGCATGGGATTGCGTTTCTAACCATTTTAGCTAATAGCCACAAATGGATCTCTCTTTCTTGAACTTATCCAATTCTTTTTGAACCCTGTTATAGCTTTGACCTTCACAGCATCCCTGTGAGTTCCATAAGTGGACTGTGTGTTGTGTGAACTAATACTTTCTTATTTTTGTTTAAAACGTGCTGCTTATTAATTTAATTGGGTGACCCTGGTTCTTGTGTTATGTGAAGGAGTAAATAACACTTCTTTATTCACTTTCTCCACACCATTCATGTTTTATAGACCTCTGTTATCAGAAGCAGTTACTGTTATTTATTAATAACACTGGCTCTTCATTTAACAAAATATATAAAACTAACAAACAAAATAACCTACATGTCTCCCTGAGGGCATGGTTAGACTGGCACTTTATAGCGCTAAAACCCTCCAGGAGCGCTATAATTCTCTAACATTACACACCGGGAAGGGACATTTTGCGCAGTAAGTCTCCCTTTAAAGCGCAACTTGTAAACCTCCTCTCCGAGAGTGATAAGGCTTTTTGCACTAGCGCTATAGCGCAACGGTGCGAATGTGACCACCCATGAATCACTCATTACGCTGTAAGGGATCTCTGGCACGCCTCCGAGCCATGTAAGGCAATCAACAAGCCATTTAAGGCAAATTACGTCAAGTGTTGTTTTGAAAACGGGAGGAAGAATGCGGAAGTACCTTTTCAGTTTCGCTCTTAAAACTCACAGCAAATAACCACTGGAAATGCTGACGGACCGAGCTGTGTGACTTCAATGCAGAGCCTGTCAGTTTCCTCTAAGGAAAAGTCACTGACAGCCTGAACTTGTCTCCCTGCGTACACGTTTCCCGTTTCCCCTGACCCCCCTCTTTTGCTAAGCACGTTGCACCCAGCTGAATGCTGGGATACCTGCCCATAATTCACCACTCCCTGTGCCGCCAGAAGCGCCGGAATGTGTCCATGCTGTAGCACTGAAGGGTCTAATGTGCACAGGCTCCAGCGCAATCCCTATTGCGCTAAATGGGACGCGCTATAAACAAACGCGCTAAATTCTGTAGTGTAACCTTACCCGGAGGATATATATACATTGACAGTCACATTTTCAGGCCACTCACCATGCCAAGGGTGGTATACCTGAAGCAGTGTCTCAACCAATCACAACCTTATTTTACATAAGGGTTGTAAAGCTTATTTAGCTGTCTAACACACTTGGATAGCCTCAGGTGAAAGCTCTAGGTCTCAAATTCAGGAAAGCATCCTATTTAGAGTGGCATGTTAGCACATGCTTAAAGTTAAGCACGTGCTTAAGTTCTGTTTACTTCAACTGGACATAAGTAAGTGCTTAAAGTTAAGCATGTGTAAGAACTTTTCTGAACTGAGGCCTATCTATGTGAAAAGTATTATGCACCAAGACCATTTAAGCCTGGATTCACCTCTCCCCATTCCAAGGTGTAAAATTAAAGTTCACAATTCTGCAAGGCACTGAGATAGTGGGACTGGATCTTTGAGTCCCATTATTTCAAAGAAGCATAGCAATTTGATTAAAATGAGTGTTAAGACTAAGAAAAACAAGTGAAAGAGAAATGAATAGGATCTTTTCTTCAGCTGGCTTGCCTCTACAAAAAAACAAAAACATTACATTTTAAGCCCACAGGTTTGCAATTGCATTTTCTATTAATTTTTGAATTCCCAGCTTGTTTTATGTACTGTATCTATTCCTTACTTACTACTTACAAATACCAACACAGTGATTTAATTGCCTTAGAAAACCCTCTGCAAAAGGAAATTTTTTTTAAATGACATTTCAACTACCCACAGGGCGCTGGCTGGCTGTTAATTTTTACTATGTGCTATTATTGTGTGTTAATATAGGTTACAAATCTTAATGGGATAAAACTGCACTAGGAATGTGTAAAAGTTTGAATATTCAAAGTGATCCCCAACTTTCTTCCCAAAAGCATGTCAGGTTCTATAAAAGATGGAGAAAAGAGTAGAATAAAAAAATGTTGTGATTTATTTGCCCCATCTGATCCTTCCCCTCTATATTCTCAACACTCTGGAAATGGTCTTTTTAAATACAAATTTATTTATTTTTAAATCAACTTCAATCACCACAATCCAGCTTGTTTTTGCAGTTTACATGGTTTAAAATCGGCATGTTTTGACTGAATACTGACATTTAGTCACTGTTCTAAGAAAGGCACTTTGAGTTAAAAAACAGAGGTTTTTAAATAATGATGCAATCTAAAGCAATCATTTTGAAACTGCACTATGGGTCCAGTCATGACATCAGCTCATGGAAAAATCAGATTCAAACCAAGCTTTAGTGTGGGCTTCAAGTGGATAGGCCTGATAAATCTGTCAGGAATGTGAAAGGCTGCATTATTGGAAGCTTTTGTTGAAAGCAAACTCTAAGCATGGAAACTCTCTCTATTTTTGTATCTCCTGTAGTTTCTTTTCCTGTCTCTACTGTACCACCAAGGAAGAAGCCAAGTGAGACTATTTATGCCAAGCCACTATAGATCCTTGTACATGAACTAACAAACAACACAAGCTACTGTTAGAAGACTGTAGATCTATACCCCTATTCTTCAAGACAAGGAGTGGTGCCACATCTGGATATCAATGTACAGACAACCTGAACTTCAAATTCCTCATATAAGTTCTGGTTTCCTCTGTGTCATTCGGGGGAAGGGAGGGAAGGAGGAATAGCACAGTGGTTTGAGCATTGGCTTATGAGAAAGACATAAGCACGGATTACTGGCTCTAAGCTGTTGTGGAGAAGTGTACCCGCCTTAGCAACTACATTCAATAAAGTACCACTGAGTCCATATTCAAGTACAAAAGGCCTGGGTGTAATGTTAATCTTAGACTGTCCATCCCTAAAACTGATTTATTAAGCACCTATACTACTAGAGGGCTCTTACAATTAGAGAAGCAAGACATAAAACTCAATGGCTGAAAGCTGAAGCTAGAAAAATTGAAACTGGATAAAGAGAAAATATTAGATTCTCCCTCACTTGAAGTCTCTAGGTTAAGACTGGATGTCTTTCTAAAAGATGTGGAGGAAAATAGTGCACAAGTTATTGCACTTGATGCAGGAATTATAAGAAGGAGTTCTATGGTCTGACTTATCCAGAAGATCAGAACAGAATAGATTATCATAACGATCCCCTCTGGCTTTAAAAAAAAAATATCTATGAATCCTTGAAATATCATCAGGCTCAGACCATTGTTACTAACACAAACCTGAAACGGCTGATGAATATGTATGTTTTAGCAACTACTGCAATTCTTTATATTCAAGAGCTCCGGCTTACTTTATAGATGGAACACAGCCATGTCCACCCAAACACATTACTCCTATTTTGAAAGTCTTTGCATTGGTTCCCTGAGAAATCACGCATTGACTTCAAAGCTATGTCCCTGTCTGCCAAACTGATCTTCTCTCTCATTATGTTCCCAACCAGTTATTGGAATCTGAACTTGCTCCAGTTTTTAAAATGGTTCAAGAGGAGCCAGAGCATTTCGTAACTATACGCCACGGCTACTTCAACTGGAAAGGCCTGTTCTGTGTCACCATACAGAGCAAGGCTAAAGATGTATATTTTAACCACAGCCAAAGACTGTTCCGACATGCAGATAATTTGATCATGTTAATTGTACAGTGCTGCAAGACACCGCTGTAAAGAATGTCATAAAAATATATGCTTCTGTTAGCAAATTTAATTCAATTGTTATGACTACATAGAAACACATACATCATAAGACTAAAAGGTATTTGTAAAAAAAATGTTATCGTTTTCTCGAGAAAGGCACTGGTGAGTCATTACAACAAAGGGCTAGTCAGTAAGAGAGCTAGAATACAACAAAGCAGAAATAAATAAAATTGGTTTCAATGATAGAATCATATACTCATCCTCCGCTTCAGCAAAGGTATCAAGAAATCCGAGTACTGTGGTAGGCCTTTAAACCAAAACAATGATAATGATCTGTCCCTTGTCCCACTTGACCTGAGCCATTATTTTAGGAATGGGAAGCATGGTGGGGAGGGAAGGCATCTATCTAATCCACAAAGCTCAGAAGGAATCTGTGAGTCTCAGATGTGGGGATATAGGGATGCCTATCTCTGAAAAAGCTGCTTCTTCAGATAACATTGCCATAAATTGGAAGACTTGCTCATTCAGAGTTGAGGGAGGTGGGATTGGGTTTGGGGGGGAGAGGTTGGGAGGTATTCTGGATGCACAGCCCTTTTAATCTCCAAATATTATACACACACGAAAGGGTACTCTGGGGTATTGGGGCCACATGATTTAAAAATCAGAGTATTTCCTTTACAAGTAAGGAAAACAAATACATTGTTGTTTGAACAGAAGCTTGCACAGATTAACTCTCAAATTCTCAAATGTGTCATGCTTAACTAAGTTATTAGTTACTATTTGGCAGTGGCGCTCAATCTTTCCAGACTACTGCTCCCCTTTCAGGAGGTTGATTTGTCTTGGGGGATGGCTAGGTCAGTGGTTTGTGCATTGGCCTGCTAAACCCAGGATTGAGAGTTCAATCCTTGAGGGGGCCATTTAGGGATATGGGGGGAAAATAGGGATTGGTCCTGTTTTGAGCAGGGGGTTGGATTAGATGGTATCCTAAGGTCCCTTCCAACTCTGAGATTCTATGATTCTATCCCCAAGTTTCCATTCACTTAGAAACTACTTGCTTACAAAATCAGACAAAAATACAAAAGTTACAAAATACAACAAATACAACACACTATTACTGAAAAATGATTTCCTCTCATCTTTACCATATAATTATAAAATAAATAAATTTGAATATAAATATTGTTCTTGCATTTCAGTGTATAGTATATAGATTAGGACTGTCAAGCAATTAAAAATTAATTGTGATTAATCATGTTAAATAACAGAATACCATTTATTTGAAATATTTTTGGATGTTTACATTTTCAACTATATTAACTTCAATTACAGCACAGAACACAAAGCATACAGTGTTCCCTTTATTTTTATTACAAACTAGCATAAGTGCCCGGCGTTGCTCGGGTCAGTCGGAGGTGGGGAGGGGGCAGACAGTTGACACCCCCTGACCAACCCCAACAACCACCCTTCACCCACCCTGACATCTTCCCACCCCCCCGACCAACCCCAAGACCCCCCGGCTCACTTACCCCCCGACCAAACCCGACAACCCCACCTGACCCCCCAAAACAAACCCAACACCCCCACCTCACCCCCCGACCAAACCCGACACCCCCACCTCACTCCCTGAGCAAACCCGACACCCCCACCTCACCCCCCGACCGAACAGTGTATTTAATAATCTGTGTGCTACACAGTGCACCGTGAGCCGGGGGGGGGGGGGGTGTCGGGTTTGGTCGGGGGGTCAGGTGGGGGTGTTGGGTTTGCTTGGGGGGGTCAGGTGGGGTTGTCGGGTTTGGTCGGGGGGTAAGTGAGCCGGGGGGTGTAGGGTTTGGTCTGGGGGGGTGGGAAGGTGTTGGGGTGGGTGAGAGGTGAGTGTTGCAGTTGGTCAGGGGGTGTTGCGGTTGGTGGGGGGTTGAGGTGGGGGTGTCAGGTTTGCTTGGGGGGATGAGGTAGGGGTGTCGGGTTCGGTCGGGGGTAAGTGAGCCGGGGGGGGTGTCGGGTTTGGTCTGGGGGGGTGGGAAGGTGTCGTGGTGGGTGAGGGGTGAGGTGTGGGTGTTGGGGTTGGTCAGGGGGTGTTGCGGTTGGTGGGGGGGTGAGGTGGGGGTGTCGGGTTTGCTTGGGGGGGTGAGGTGGGAGTGTCGGGTTCGGTCGGGGGGTAAGTGAGCCGGGGGGTGTCAGGTTTGGTCTGGGGGTGTTGCGATTGGTGTGGGGGGGGGTGAGGTGGGGGTGTCAGGTTCGGTCGGGGGGTAAGTGAGCCAGGGGGTGTCGGGTTTGGTCTGGGGGGGTGGGAAGGTGTTGGGGTGGGTGAGGGGTGAGGGGTGGGTGTTGGGGTTGGTCAGGGGGTGTTGCGGTTGGTGGGGGGGTGAGGTGGCGGTGTCGGGTTTGGTCGGGGGGTAAGTGAGCCGGGGGGGGGGTGTCGGGTTTGGTCTGGGCACCCACCCCAACACCTTCCCCCCCCCCAGACCAAACCCAACACCCACACCACACCCCTCACCCCCCCGACACCTTCCCACCCCCCCAGACCAACCCCGGCACCGCCCCGGCTCACTTACCCCCCGACCAAACCCGACACCCCCACCTCACCCCCCCAAGCAAACCCAACACCCCCACCTCACCCCCCCACCAACCGCAACACCCCCTGACCAACCCCAACACCCCCACCTCACCCCCCCGACCGAACCCGACACCCACACCTCACTTACCGTCCCACCAAACCCAACTCAGATCCGTCGCAGGCGGGGAGGGGGCCCAGAGCCGAGGGATTCCGGGGACCTTCGCAGGTGGGGGGGGCACAGAGCTGATGGAGTCCGGGGTTGAGGTGGGAGGGGCAGAGAACTGAGGGCTCTCCGGGGTTCCGTTGGGAGGGGGGAGGGGCAGAGAACGGAGGGATCTCCGGGGTTCTGTTGGGAGGGGGGAGGGGCAGAGAACTGAGGGATCTCCGGGGTTCCGTTGGGAGGGGGGAGGGGCAGAGAACTGAGGGATCTCCGGGGTTCCGTTGGGAGGGGGGAGGGGCAGAGAACTGAGGGATCTCCGGGGTTCCGTTGGAGGAGGGAGGGGTGAGCTGAGCGAGTGAGGTGTCTGTTGGAGGGGGGTATTATGACATCATCACCACCTAACCGCCCAGCCGATGTGATTGGCCCTGAAAGACTTTCACCCCTGGGGGGCGTCAGAGGTGAGATCCGAAAATTTTTCGACCCTTACCAGCATCTAGACCCCAAGACCCCTCACTGTACCAAATTTCAAGTCTCTGGCTCAAACGGTGCGGGAGGAGTTCACAGTCATACGTACATACATACATACATACACACATACATACACCACTTGACTTTTATATATATAGATATTTGTACTGCAAAAAAAAAATTCAATTCACCTCATTCAAGTACTGTAGTGCAATCTCTTTATCATGAAAGTTGAACTTACAACTGTGGAATTTTTCCAAAATAACTGCATTCAAAAATAAACTTTAGAGCCTATAAGTCCACTCAGTCCTACTTCTTCGTTAGCCAATCACACAGACAAACAAGGTTGGTTACAATTTGCAGATCATGCTGCCTGTTTCTTGATTACAATGTCACCTGAAAGGGAGAACAGGCATTCGTATGGCACTGTTGTAGCCCACGTTGCAAGATATTTACTTTCCAGATGCACGAAAGATTCATATGTCCCTTCGTGCTTCAACCACCTTTCCAGAGGACATGCGTCCATGTTGATGATGGGTTCTATTTGATAATGATCCAAAGCAGTGCAGACTGACACATGTTCACTTCCATCATCTCAGTCAGGTGCTAGCAGCAGAAGGTTCATTTTCTTTTTTTGGTGGTTTGAGTTCTGTAGTTTCTGCATCAGAGTGCTGCTCTTTTAAGTCACCTGAAAGCATGCACCATTTCTTATCCCTCTCAATTTTGGATGGCACTTCAGATTCTTAAACCTTGGTCAAGTGCTGTAGCTATTTTTAGAAATCTGACATTGGAATCTTCTTTGTGTTTTGTCAAATCTGCTGTGAAAGTGTTCTTAAAACGAACATGTGCTTGGTCATCATTAGAGACTGTTATAACATAAAATATATGCAGAATGCAGGTAAAACAGAGCAGGAGACATACAATTCTTCCCCCACGGAGTACAGTCACAATTTAATTAACGCATTATTCTTTTAACAAGCAGCAGCAGCATTGAAACAGGTCTTCTGGAATGGTGGCCAAAGCATGGAAGGGGCATATGAATGAGCCCAGAAAGCATTATCTATTATGTTATATATGGCATGTAAATACCTTGCAACATGCTACAAAAGTGCCATGCGATGCCTGTTCTCACTTTCAGGTAACATTATAAATAAGAAGCAGGCAGCAGTATCTCCCATCAATGTAAACAAACTTGTTTATTTAACAAAGTCCTGTGGCACCTTAAAGACTAAGTATGAAGTTTTGAAGCATAAGCTTTCGTGGGCTAATACCCACTTCGTCGGATGCAAACATCCGACGAAGTGGGTATTAGCCCACGAAAGCTTATACTTCAAAACTTTATAGTTAGTCTTTAAGGTGCCACAGGACTTTGTTAACTCTGCTATTCCAGACTAACATGGCTACCTCTCTGAAACTTGTTTATCTTAGCGATTGGCAAAATAAGACTTGTAGGCTCTAAAATTTTCCACTGTTTTGTTTTTGAGTGCAGTTATGTAACCAAAAAATCCTGCATTTGTAAGTTACACTTTCACGATAAAGAGATTACACTTCAGTACTTCTATGAGGTGGATTGAAAAATATTATTTCTTTTGTTTATCATTTTTACAGTGCATATATTTGTAATAAAAATAATAATATAAAATGAGCACTGTGCACTTGAAATCAATATTGAAAATGTGTAAAAACACGCAAAAATATTTAGAATACCAACTGAAATTTATTATTGTTGTAAGTGTGATTAATGTTTTAAAATCTTGATTAATTTTTGAGTTAATAAAGTGAGTTAACTGCAATTAACTGACAGCCGTAACATAGATCAGTCATACTTGCAGAGTCATACCACAGATATAAACAAATCATTGTTTGTTTGAAATTTTAGTTTGTACTGGCTTTGCTAGTGCTTTCTATGTAGCCTATCATAAAACTAGGCAAATATTTAGATGAGTTGATATACCCCCTTGAAGACTTCTGTGAATCCCCAGGGGTATGTGTACTACTGGTTGAAAACCACTGCTATCAGGAATGTGCACTTTGTTCAATTAATTTTTTTTATGGTTTTATGCCTCAAATATCATCAGTTCAATGAAGGAACACAAAGCATATGGTACATACGCGAACTTTATACATTATTTTCACCAGCCCTGTGGATTCAAACACTAATGTTGTATTAATTTTTGCAGATCCTTGCACCACTAGTTCAAAGTTTGCATCTGTGAATTTCTGCTGCTCAGCTCTTATGGAACACAATAAATGAAGGGCAGCAGGACACCACAGAGCTATCAACTTCCTAGCGATCATCACGTTATCACAAAGACTACTCTGACAGTAAAACCAAAACAGGCAATAAACTCAACGGGAATAAAGAAAAGAGGTCTCCAGATAAAATTAAAGTTCTAGTTGGAATATTAGTGGACTAAAGAGAGCAACTGCCCTTGTAGGTCAATGTGCTGGACAGCAAGAGGAAGGTACAAAAAACATGCAGAGCATACCACAATCATGTGTAGGGCCCTACCAAATTCACAGCCATGAAAAATGCATCACGGATCATGAAATCTCGTCTCTCTCTGTGTGGCCTTTTGTGTTCTTTTACCCTGTACTATACAGATTATTTAACCTATTCTATACAGACTAGCATTTCTCAAATTGGGAGTCCTGACCCAAAAGGGAGTTGCGGGGGGAAGAGCGGTTGCAAGGTTATTTTTTAGGGGGGTGGCAGTATTAGAACACTTACTTCCATGCTGCGTGCAGAGCTGGGTCGCCAGAGAGTGGCAGCTGTTGGCCAGGTGCCCAGCTCTGAGGGCAGCAACTCACCAGCAGCAGTACAGAAGTGCCCCCCCCCACCCACACACACATTATGACCGTGTGAAACCCACACACACACCTTTTTGGGTCAGGACCCCAACAGTTATATAACCACAAAATTTCAGACTTAAATAGCTCAAATAGTGAAATTTATCATTCTAAAATTCCTACAACTGTGAAACTGGCCTAAATGGACCATGAATTTGCTATGGCCCTAATCATGTTGTAGGACTCTTCAGCTAACCCTAGCACCCCTCCATAAATACATCAGAGCAGTACATGAACTCTTAACGGTGTCTTTGGCTGTGTCTACACTACCACTTATGTCAGTAGAATTTATGTCATTCAGGAGCGTGACTAAGCCACCCCCTTGAGCAACATAAATTACACCAACCTAAGTGCCAGTGTGGACAGAGCTATGTTGGCGGAAGAGCTTCTCCCACCAACATAGTTACTGCTGCTCATTGGGAATGGATTAATTAATTAAGAGCTCTCCCATCAGATTAGAATAGCTACACTAGGGTATTTTACAGCGGCGCAGCTTTTAGATCTCTTGTGTAGGCATAATCTTTGCCATGCAGTTCCTGAGGGGATGAAGGAGATACTTCATTCTTAGCATCTCTCACACACACACACACACCCCTTACATTGACTTTCTTGAAGGATTCACCTTGAAGTCTTTAAACCATGATTTAAGGTTTGGCTCAGACATAGGTGGGAGGTTTATCACAGGAGTGGGTGGCTGAGATTCTGTGGCCTACGTCGTGCAGGAGGCCAAACTAGATGATCATAATGGTCTCTTCTGACTTTAAAGTGTATGAGTCGGGCAAAAATCTCAATACTAATTTGAACAAATTAGTAATAAAGGATTTTTATCAAAATTCAAGACATTCTCATACCTGAAATTAGTTTTTATGGCTAATCCATCAAGTACATTATTTTAAACAACATTCAGCACTACTTACCAACTTGCTACAGTTAGAATGGCTGGAAATATTCTTCCTAAAATATAAAGAGGCCCAATACTTCTCTGACAACTGTGTAATTCAAAAATAACTCATCTGAAGTCAATGAAGTTGAACTGGTGTAAGTGACTGGAGTATCAGGCCCATAGCATTCAAATCACCATCAGTAATTATCACCCACCACCTCAGTTCAAATCATTCATGCAAGAGGTAAATTTGCAATCATTACCAAGTTTTATACACAAAATCAATGGCTATTAAGTAAAACAGTTTTAAAATTCAAACATCTACTTGAATGCATAGATTGTATGCATATTATTCTATAATATATATATTGTTAGTTGTTACTGTATAGGCATAATTTAAAGCCAAATTTAAAGCCAAATTTAAAGTCCCAGCACTGCAAGAGATCTGAGATAGGAACCAAATGACTGCAGTGTTATATCTATAAGACAAGACAGTAGACTGGTCATAGAGGTGAATTTTTACCAGTCATTCCTTCTAAGTATCTGAAGTGATGCCTTGTTTTTAGTGCATCACCCCCACCAACGTTCCTTCCAGCAAATAACTAGTTTGTCATTTAGGAAGGAACAGAAATATTGGGGAAACATGGCCAAGAACACCATTTTGAATGTAAAAGAATATAACCTTGTATTACACACATCGGACTCAATCCAAAATTCATGTGTAAAGAGTTCAGGAGGGGGGGGGGGGGGGAGTTACATGTCAGTAAGTGAGTGTAAGTCTTACCCCCATACTGCAAAGGGAAAGACTAGTGCAAACCCCAGAACTTGCATGAAGCCCCACTGTGAATCTACTTTCAGAATCAGTAAGTCTAAGGCGACAAATATATACACACAGAGGAGGCCAAAATAAATTTACACCAATTACATTTCATCTAGCCTCACCTCTGAATCTGGATCAGTGTGTCTAGGAATACGTACACAATATAAGTAAAGAAGTTATAAGTTAAGGCCACTTCCTCAGCTGGCATTGATCCACTGGAACTATGATGTTTACCCCATCTGAAGAACGGGTCCTTAGATTTTTTACAAATATAAGAAACACCTCAATATTCTGGAGCTGGTTTATATTACTGCAATATTATGCAAAATGAGGGGGGAATCTTTACACAGAACTCAAGTGTAGCAATTTAGCCACAGACAATCACATGAATACAGTCCTACTAAAAGCAAATGGTATCTTTCTCTAGCATTAGGTTATTATGTAGATCCGGCACAGCTTTAGATTTAGAATACTTCAACTGACAAATGATCTTGCTTTTCTTCACTCTGATAACTGTGGCCTACTACAGGATGATTTTGAGCATTTTTCACTGCTTATATAACAGGTGCATTCATAAATATGCAAAGATGATCTGAAGATATGGTTTATAATCCATGCTTTATGCTTGAACAATTCAAATAGCTTTCATCATGTAGAAAGCATTAACTGCTCTTTGCAAGATGTTCCTTTTTTAATTATAGGCTACAAATGACATATTTTGGGGAGGTCTTCAGACCAACAAAAAAATGCTGGATGGAATCCTGATCCACAAAGCTATATTTTTAAATAAAGTGTATTAAGCTCTTTATTTTCCAAGGGCCAGATTCTGCGTCCTGTACATATATGATGTATCATCTTACTCCACAATGCATTGACCTCAAGTATAGGGGTAAGGTACTATTCAATATGAGCAAAGATACCAGAATTTGGCCCTAGATGTGCATGATGCTGTGACAAAGTGTGAATGGTCGGAACGTTGTCTCTGGATACTGTGGGGGTGCCTCGGTTTCCCCTATGCATTTCTTAAGTATCTATGTGGTGGGATAAGGGTGTAACTGTTGCAGAGCAAAGGTCCAGTGTAAATAAATGGCCAACTTTCTGTCACCTGGCAGCCAATGGCCTAGGCCCCCCTTTCCCTCTGAGGGGTCCTGTTCTCTGTACTTACAGACTCTGTTTTAGACCCTGTTCCTGTCATCTAATAAACCTCTGCTTTACTGGCTGGCTAAGAGTCACATCTAACTGCAAAGTTGGGGTGCAGGTCCCTCTGGCTTCCCCAGGACCCCACCTGGGCGGCCTCACTGTGGGAAGTGCATGGAGGGGCAGAGGATGCTGAATGCTCCAAGGTCAAACCCAGAAAGATGGAAGCTGTGTGAGCTTCTTGCCCTGAAGACAGTCGGCTCACAGAGAGGAGGCTTCACCAGAGTCCTGACTTGCTTCGTAGGGAGCAGTTCCAGCGCATCGCGGGGGACTCCGTGACAGATGCATCTTTAGCCTGAAGATAAGTGACAACAACGACAAAAGACAGGCAGCAAGTAGGATTATCAGAACATCTGCACTTCAGCAGGTTTATATAGTACTCCAATTTCTTGTGTTGGTTTCTCAAAAGCATGAGCTTCGAAAGCTTCAGTCTCCAAAGTATCAGTCTGGCATCTTTCACAAGCACTCTATGCATGAAAAAGGAAGACCACAATGACAGCTAGTGTCTGGCAAGAGAGAAAAAACTCCAACCTCCTCCTTTGTCTTGCATCACTTTGCTGATTAAGAGGACGGATGGGAAGGCAAACAACACAGGAATCTCATTCAGGGGACCAAAAAAAGCATCTGTGAAGGATGCCTCTCTTACTCCAATTACATGTTATTACAAACGGCAATGATCTGTCATCCTATAATTATCCAGTAATCCCTTAGAATGGATCCCCACTGATCAGAGACCATACTGAAACAACTAGGTGAAGCAATTAAAGCAAGAGAACCACCTGTTCCTCTCGGCCTAGGTTTTCCACCAGAGGCTACTTTCTCTTTGCCAAATGGCAGACCTCAAAGGCAGTCAAGCAAATCTCAAACCATGTATTTCCTTTTAGAGAATGACAGGAGTACCAGAGGGCTTTTCTGACCTCTATTCATCTTGAGCAGACTGATACCAAATTATTTTTATTAAGCATCCCCTATGAGTTTCCCTGTTACATTTAAGGTTCTAAAAACAATTCCATTCCCACAAAACAGGATTATTAATTATTATTATTATTATTTGCACTGAGTTTGCACTTCGGAACCCCAGTCATGAGTCTGAACCCTGTTGTGTATTTTCTAATTATTTTCCCACTCTGAGTAGATTTTAGCCCTTGTTCCACCTCAGTAGAGATTTGAAAACATAAGCTGTTACTGAGACACATTGGGAAGAGAGGCGACTAGTACCTGTATTACTGTTTCTAGTCATACATCGTCTTTGGTTCAAGGGAAGTGCAATCTAACACTAGAGGTAAGGTTACACTACAGAATTGTAGCGCGTTTGTTTATAGAGTGTCCCATTTAGCGCAAGAGGTATTGCGCTAGAGCCTGTGCACATTAGACCCTTCAGCGCTACAGCATGGACACATTTCCGGCGCTTCTGGCGGCACAGGGAGTGGTGAATTATGGGCAAGTATCCCAGCATTCAGCTGGGTGCAACGTGCTTTGCAAAGGAGGGGGTGAGGGGGATGGGAGGGAGACAAGTTCAGGCTGTCAGTGACTTTTCCTTAGAGGAAACTGACAGGCTCTGCATTGAAGTCACACAGCTCGGTCCGTCAGCATTTCCAGTGGTTATTTGCTGTGAGTTTTAAGAGAGAAACTGAAAAGGTACTTCCGCATTCTTCCTCCCGTTTTCAAAACAACACTTGACGTAATTTGCCTTAAATTGCTTGTTGATTGCCTTACATGGCTCAGAGGCGTGCCAGAGGTCCCTTACAGCAGTGGTCCCCAACCTTTTTATCCACGCGGACCGGTTACTGCAGGAGAATTTTACTGTGGCCCGGGGGGGGGAGAAGGGGGGGGTTTATACTATTGACAGCCGCGACCCCTTTTTAATTTTTACCACGGCGCGGCGGACCCTTGCATGTCCGCCGAAAAGCCGCCAGATAAATGTAATCCAAACCGGAAGCGATCAATGCACTGAGGGAGGAAAAGCGGCGGCGGCCCGCTCGTACATCCGCCGAAAAGCCGCCGAATACATTACCTCCGATGCGGAAGCGATCGCGGCGGCACTGAGTTCCCCACGGCACTGCTGAAAGGAAAGCGGCCGCGGCCCGGTACCGATTGATCCACGGACCGGGACCGGTCCACGGCCCGGGACCGGTCCGCGGCCCGGGGGTTGGGGACCACTGCCTTACAGCGTAATGAGTGATTCATGGGTGGTCACATTCGCACCGTTGCGCTATATTGCTAGCGCAAAAAGCCTTATCACTCTCGGAGAGGAGGTTTACAAGTTGCGCTTTAAAGGGAGACTTATTGCGCAAAATGTCCCTTGCCAGTGTGTAAGGTTAGAGAATTATAGCGCTCCTGGAGGGTTTTAGCGCTATAAAGTGCCAGTCTAACCATGCCCTAGGAGTAAAATCCTGGGCATTACTGAAGTCAATGGGAATTTTGCCATTTATTTCTGTGCAACCAGGATCTGATCCTGGGAATAGTAGAGAAACGGCCAGAGGAATGAACATCTCTTGGCAAAACACTAGTAAACCTCTTCTTTTTATGGCTTCCCACCAGACATGTATTTAAACCACTGAGAAGCTTCTTATTTCATCCCTTGTTTTCTAATCACTGGACTTTGTGCTTCAAATCGTTCCTTTGGGGGAGGAAAGCAATAGGGGAGGGCAGTACTGAAATTCTTGCCCAGGTGAACTAAGGGCTATGCAAGTATTTGGGAGCTTTTGCATTTGATTCCTATAGCTCTGCAGAACTCTCAGCAATCATGTATTGTGCTCCCAAGAAGAACTAGGAGCATTTCTGGTGATGGAGTTTAAAAGCAGCTATTTATACAACACCAATCAGTCAAGGATCCCAAACCAGTGTTCACTCATCATTATACCCATTTAGGCAACTGAGACTTAGGCCTGGTCTACATTGGGAGGAAGTGGAGCGACCTAAACTATGCAGTGAGACAGATGATGAAGCTCCACATCTTAGGTCGACAGTGAGTTGACTGCTGCCGCTTCCCTGTTGACCTCCGCTTCCGCCTCTTGCAGAGGTGGAGTACCGGAGTCAATGGGGAGAGCGCTCAGGGATTGATTTATCGTGTCTACACTAGATGCCATAAATCGATCCCCTATAGATCGACCACTACCTACCGCTCCGGCGGGTAGTGTAGACATACCCTTAAAGTCAAGGCTATTCAGTTATAGAGTGAGGAACAGAATCCACAAGTTCTGTTCCCCATACTCCTATTCTAAAAAGCAGAGTGCATTTTCTCTCTGTGTGTATGGACCTGTATGCTGCTTAGAAGGAATGGACTGTTCTCCACCTGTATTCTCTCCTCCCCAAGTGTTGTCTCCAGTCACCTGGTAGGCCAGTGTGTGGGGGAGGCCAGTGGGACAAGTTGTCTCCTAGTCAGAGAAATCATCGGCATCAGAGCACATACACAGCACTCACAGAACCCATGATGGCAAGCTGAAGGGAGAAATATGCTACCAGTATCTTTCCTATTCTTCACTCCTTGTCAGAAAGCAGAGGAACAAATCTGAGCTGTTGAGACTGTCTAGTGAGGCAAAAGAAAAGACCTCAGAGCAAGAAAAAGCAGTTCTGAGCAGTGCCAAAAGTCTTTTGATGAGAACTGGTTGTGCTGCTGCTTTCAGCATGAAGTAGGAAAGAGCCACTCACCAGTTCCAAATTAGTATACTGAGAATGTAGAAATACAGGATGCATTGTAGCCACTTACGCTGACACAGTTAAAAACCAAATTCAGAACTCCAAAGGGAAGGGGAAAAAAGCAAAATCCATGTATATATTTAGTTAACCAGAAAAAACAAACATTGTGATTTAAATGGGACCAAAGCAAGCACACCAAAGTATGTACCATATATTTCGGCATATAAGACGCCTTTTTAACCCCCAAAAATAGCCTCAAAATTAGGGGGGGCGTCTTATACGCCGAATATATTAAACTCACCGGGCAGCTGGAGCTGGGGCAGCTGCAGGTGGCCCGGCGGGCGGGGCGGGGCAGGGCGGCGCTTCCCCCCCAAGCCCACCCGCATGTGTTGGGGCCGGCGGGGAACGGGAGCAGCTCGGGCCCCGGGGCCCCTGGGAGCGCCCGCCCGCGCGGCGGGGACGGGAGAGCGGCGCGCTCCCAGCAGCCCGCCCGCGCGGCGGGGACGGGAGAGCGGCGCGCTCCCAGCAGCCCGCCCGCGCGGCGGGGACGGGAGAGCGGCGCGCTCCCAGCAGCCCGCCCGCGCGGCGGGGACGGGAGAGCGGCGCGCTCCCAGCAGCCCGCCCGCGCGGCGGGGACGGGAGAGCGGCGCGCTCCCAGCAGCCCGCCCGCGCGGCGGGGACAGGAGAGCGAGGCGCTTTTTGTGTGTGGTGGTGGGGTTTTTTTGTTGTTTTTGTGTCCGGCTTTTTTATTTAAAAACTCGGGGGCGTCTTATACGCCGGAGCGTCCTATATGGCGAAAAATACGGTACTTGCCCTCTTGTGCCAAGATATTTCAGCCTACTATAGAACACACTCTGATCTTATCTCCCAGCTATATCAAGGCACAATGGGGCATATTAAGGATGGATTTTCAATCTTAGAATTGGGTTCTTTCATCGGATTATTTAAAAGAATAATTCCCCATTTAAAAATTGGGTTTATTGACCCATACATAGGGAGCTTTTAAAATCCATACTATTAACCTGATATTTATAGGCTATACAAGAATGGCCATACTAGGTCAGAAAAAAGGTCCATCTACCCAAGGATCCTGTCTTCCAACAGCAGCCACTGCCAGGTGCCCCAGAGGGAATGAACAGAACAGGTAATCACCAAGTAGGCCATTCCTTGTCGTCCATTTCCAGCTTCTGGCAAACAGAGGCTAGGGACACTATCCATGTCCAGCCTGGCTAATAGCCATTGATGGACCTAGCCTCCATGAACTTACACTAGTTCTTTTTTTGAACTAGTCGTTACAATCTATAGGGTAAGTATGTACTAAGGGTGTTTCTGAAAACCATATTATTGACCCAACCATATTTAATATCCTGTTAAACTGTAGAGAGTATAGATATTTATGGTGCAGATACAGATTTTTTTAAAAAGTTATTGCATATAGACATTAACTGATTATTTGTAAACTATCAAGAACCAATAAAATCTTAAGCACTCAGTTGTAATACCAGTTTTTGAAATTACCAAGGGGACATGGATATGAACGACACCATTCATAACACTTGATAAACAATTTAAATGTCACCTAACTAACTTCAAACCGGCAAATCTGAGGAGCAGCAGGCTGTTTTTTAAAAGATACTTTGATAATTTAAAAATGTATGAAGGTTTATGACTATTCAAATGTTACTAAAGGACTCCACATTGCACAAGATGGGGGGGGGGGGGAAGGGAGACATCTCAAGGGACTTTTATTCATATATTCACAGATTTTAAGGACAGAAGAGCCCATTATGACCATATGGTCTGACCTTCTGGATAAAACAGATCATAAAATTTCACCAAGCAACTCCCACGTCAAGCCCATTACTTCTGATTGAGCTACAGTGCATCTTTTAGAAAGACATCAAGTCTTGATTTACAGATTTCCAGTGACAGAGACTCCATCACATCCCTAGTTACGTTTGTCTGTTACAGCTTTCCCCCTATTCCATTTTGTTTCTTACAGCTGTCCCCTTACTCCATTTTGTTTTTGTTCTCCTGTGGCCGCCCCTCCCTGGCTGTTAAATTGTTTACCAGGGCCACTGCCCTCCTCAAAGGGAGGGCCCCTTATGTTGTTTACCAAGAGCCATTGCCCTTCTCAAAGGGATGGCCACTTGTGCTAAGTGGGATAACTGCCCTGTTCAAAGGGTTGGTCCTGTTATCACCTTGTTAAACCTGGGCTCGGTGTAGGGTAGGCAATGTCCAGAACTGCAAGATCAATGTGTTTTGAAGATCCTGGGCATGAGTCATAGGCCTCATGTGCTTTTGAGTCATGAGGTGAAACTCACACCTATGGTCCAGGACTCTGCCCAGGCATGTCTCTTTGCTCACCTGCAATCTTTCCCTGAACTCCTCCCCTGTGACAGAAGGAGCCTATCAGCATTACTGGCGGGGAAACTGCCTGAGTTTGCCTTTAAGAACAGGCATTTTTGAAACAAGCATCAGAAAGGTTCCTGCATTGCTACCTGGTCTGATCAGCCAGGGGTTCTGGGGGGTCCTTTCTCCGCTCTCGTTTTATTTTTGAGCGTACCCCCATTTTAACACCACCCCCCCCCCCCGCTCTTGTTTTATTTTTGAGCGTACCCCCGTTTTAACACCACCACCACCCCGCTCTCGTTTTATTTTTGAGCGTACCCCCGTTTTTAACCCCCCACCCTACGAAGAACGAATTGCTGCCTGAGAGACCTCTTGATTATCAGGACCGTACCGAGCCCTCCTGGCTTCTTCTGATGTTGATTGCTGCTTCAGTCTTTGCTGCTGCCTGGGGACTGGTGAGAATCCCTCTGTGAAACTTTCTATACTTTAATTACTTGAGCTGCTGGCTCTGTTTCCCCAACACACAGACTCAAACTAAACCTCTCTTAAACTCCTTGGTCTGTGTCTTAAAACCTCTCTTAAACTACACCTTGGTCTGTGTCTTAAAAACCTCTCTTAAACTACACCTTGGTCTGTGTCTTAAAACCTCTCAAACTCCTTGGTCTGTGTCTTAAAACCTCTCTTAGACTCAAACTAAACCTTGGTCTGTATCTGTAATCTGTTTCTTGCTTTGCAGCACCTTTGCTGCTAGAAATAAGCCTGTGCCTTCCTGGACTGTACCTGGGCACACACCACCCTGCCCTCTGAAACTCTGTATCTGTAATCTGTTCCTTGCTTTGCAGCACGTTTGCTGCTAGAAATAAGTCTGTGCCTTCCTGGACTGTACCTGGGCACACACCACCCTGCCCTCTGAAACTACCCCTAGTATAAGGTGCACCCATTAGGTTAGATTTTGTCTTTTAGTCTAGATAAGTTGTAATTTCATTTTGCATAGCTGTAGTTAAGTTAGGTTTGGGAAATTGCTTGCATTGTACCCTGTAAGTTAGCCTTAAAGAGTTGTTGCATTGTGTTTTGTTATTTGCTAATTTGTGTAGTTTTGGTTAAGTTAAATCATAGATAAGATTTTTCTGTGTTTGTATAATTGTCTCTCTGCTGTTTCAACTTGCAGCCTGTCTGCTCTGTGTCTCCCTGAGTTTAAATCTCCCTACACCACGTGCTCCTCTTCCCCCATCCCCCAACCTTTACTTCTCTGCTGTTTCTACTTACAGCCTGTCTTCTCTCTCTCTTTCTAGCATAAAACCCCATTGGTTACCCCTTTTCTCTCTAATTCACCTCACATTTTACATTTTTACCTAAAATTGTTGGTTATTTAACACACTTTATCCATGCTGTTAGTTGGTTATATGCTGCTGTGACACACTCTTTACATAGGAATTGTTAGCTACCTGTTACATTTATACTTCAGTGTTAATTGATTGTCTACTGTATTATACCCCACTGTATTGTACCCCACTATTGAAGCCCCCTATCCCATTTACTAAAATAAACCCCTCCCCAATTGTCTACTTTAACAAACCCCATGCCCCTCACTATTGAATTTTCCCTGTTTTTGCATTTTCTTAATAAAGTTTATTTTGCACCCCACCTGTGTGGTAATTGCTCCCCAAGATCCCATATACCTGCTGGCAGGGACAATGTTACTTCAATGGTTAATTACCTGATTAAAAATGTGGGCCTTATTTCAAACATGAATCGGTCTAGCTTCAGCTTCCAGCTACTAGCTCTTGTTATGCCTTTGTCTACTAGATTAATGAGCCCTCTTCTATCAGAAATCTTTCCCCCAAGTAGTAGGTACTCTTAGTACATAAAGTCACCTCTTAACCTTTTCTTTGTGAAGCTAAATAGATTGAGCTTCTTTGGTTTCTCATTGTGTATGTCTATACAGCCATTAAACCCCCACAGCTGTCCAAGCTCAGCTGACTCCGGCTCCCGGGGCATAGGCTGTGGGGCTATAAAATGGCTGTGGAACAGTTTTGGAGTTCTGGTACCCCCATCTTTTATTTCACCATAGACGCACCCTGCATGGCAGGTTTTCCAGGCCTTTTTCTTTATTCCTGTAGCTTTTTTCTGAACCATTAAAAAAAATTGGAAAATTTGAAAACATCGGAATCTGACACAATATCAGCAACACTCTGACTAAAGTAGCATAAGGGGATCAGAATACCTCTCTCTTTCTTCTGAATCTTTTGATTATACATCCAAAGATTGCATTTGATCTCTTCGCCAAATAACACAGGCAGTCCGTGTTAAACTGGTTATCCACCAGGACCCCAAACTTATTTTCTGAGTAAATCCTTTCCAAAATACAGTCCAGCTTCCAATCAAAGCAGACATACAGCACTTTAACCCAGGACTTCTGACAACCCTAGTAAGGGTCTTACTCTCAAGCTACTGCACAACTTTTATGCAAAGCCAGAAAGAATTTCATGGTGCAGATTTAAAAATTGTATTAAAGCTAATGTTTAAAATCAAATATACACAAGTTAAGAAGGTAAGGTACCTCTGGGGCTGGGCGTGGGTAATGGGGGACTGCAAGTATCAGTTACAAGGTTCACGAGGTACATACATATCACATAAAAAGCATATATTCTACACAGACACCAACTCTTGAGGCTTGTAATTGGCACACACAGAGAACTTCATATGACTAGAGAGTGTCAAACATCTCATCGGTAGAAACATAAGTTCCAATACAATTTTATACCACAATAAAATGAGGGAATTAAATTCTTGCTAGCCACTTTTGTAGCTGCTCCTCACAACAAATCAGCCTACTCTATTATAACACTGAGCCAATTAAAAATGTTGCCAATCTGTTATTTTATCACTTAGCACTAAGATTCACTCCAGCAGCCCAGCAATGTAATATATTTTTCTGCCTCCAAGGAAATAAAGCTAACCCCTAGGTTTTGATACTTTAAAAAAAGTTGTCTGCATTTTGCAATGGTTTGTTTACATCTCAATCTGTTTAATCATATTGTATAGAATAAGGAGGTTGTGCCCCCTTAGAAGTCAATGGAAGTTTTGCTACTGATGTCAATGGTAGCAAAATGGATCCCCAAGTCTCTGTATTTGGTCATTTCACTAGATATTTGCAATGTGTTCGTCCTCGGGCATCTGTTAAAAGACAGCTATAACAGCATTTGAATTGCAATTTTCCTTTTCAGATTCTTTAGCAAAATGGAACTGCTCACATGTCACCACAGTGCAGTCTGGTTTTATTTGTGCAGAAGCTTCATCAAAATATTAGCTATTTATCTGAATCACATTCCACTCAGCAAGGGGAGAAGAGAGCGTATAAGATCCCAATTTTCCTCGGATTTGCTTGCAATGACGACAGTGTAGCAGTGTAACAGTAGTGGGAGAATGAAACAGCAGCGTATCAAGAAAATAATGAGCAATAGCTATGAAAATTGTTGAGCCATGCACAATATTTTTAAGTAAAATCTGAATTGTGCATCGAGGTATTTCACAAAGTCATGGCCAGGAAAAGGTGTTAAACTATTAATAATTTCCTGTGATTTCAAGGGCTAGAACTACAAATTGAAAAATTACTTATATAATTGTAGTTAGAAAGTAGACAGAGTTATGAAAAAGCTGCAACAATTACATTAATTTTTAATCTTTTCAAAAACATTAAATGAATTTGTGCTAATACACATACCAGATTTATATACCTCAAGACCAATTTCCTCCATTTGATCACTAAACAGATACAAAATAGACAAGAAAAGTGAAAAATTCCTCAGATCATCCTGCCAATGTACTGCATCTTTAACCTAAAAGGGCGACTTCTGGCAATAAAAAGATAGTTCAGCCGCTATGTGAATTCAGTCTGCAGGGATTGCTAAACAAAAAGATCCTAGCAACAAAGTTGTTTTCTGTGATGTGGACATCTGTGCACTAGGAACAAGACTGTCAATTTACTTCACACGAGTCATAAAGCCAACCAAAAACTTTCAAACTCTGCCAGTCTAGGCAGCCTATGAGCCAGTGATTTAAAAGTAAAACACAGTGTTCCATTACCTGGACATTTCCAGTGGAGCTGGCTGAAAACTTTTTGAATTCAAATTCCTTCAGCCAAAGAAAGGGGACACATTTTTCACAAAAAAATTCCTTTTAATATAAGAAACTGGATAGAGCTGTTAATATTTTTAGTTTTGATTTACATATGTAGTCAAAATCTGTTTGAAAAAAGAAATGTCTGCTGTCATCATTAACTTAGATTAGGTATAATATGTTGTCTGAATCTAGATAGCAAGTCACAAGACATACATATTGCAACAGGACCAGAGATCTTCATATTGCAATTTTATTTATGTTTCAGAACCACCAATATTTTAATTTTCCCTTCTTTCCCTCCTTAGCTGCTGCCCTACCTATTCAGTCATACAAATATCTGCATTCATGGCCCCACAAGCAGACCCATACTTAATCCTACATTCTAGAAATGAAACATCATGTAGTCTGTCATCCTTGGGAATAGTTTCTGCACTTTTCAGCTCACCCTTGATTAGCGCTAGTAACATACAACAACTCTTCACAATGGATCTTTCTTTTCATATTAGAATTGCTCAGGTAGTCAGATTTCTTGTTGGCTTTACTCAAACTCCCAAAGGTATGATGATTTTAAAAAGAGGTCCCTGGGAACAGTTAACACATAGGGCTTTTTTTTTTTTAACTTTAACTGTAAATTTGGGAGCCCAGTTCCACACCTGGATGCTTTGTGCTGATCAGTGTATCCATATGTAGACACCCATGTATGAAAGTTATGGTGATATATTATTGTATATATGTGATCTAAGTGTTGACCAAGTCAGGCAACTCAAGTATTGCTTCTTAGATGTCCTAGTTCTCCCACTGCCCCTGGGAAAGGGGGTTCAGGAGTGCCATCTCCATGGCACACCCCTCCTATCCCCCCTTGCATCCTGCAGAAGTCACTCTGCTAGCACTCCACCAGGCTTAGGGGAAGAGAAAGAAGATTAGGAGTCAGGAACTGGCCATGCTTCAGCACCATTCCCTGCAAACTTCCCTGTCTATAATTCTCCCATTTGTACTTAGAACTGCATTAAGTCCTTCTGGGTCTTCTCCACAACTGCTACTGAGAAGCCTCAGGAGACTCCAGTTCAAAGCAACACAAATTCTCTTAATGTTGTGACCTTCCAAGCACCTCCTTCCCCAGGGAACAATTTGCAGGGAATTCCTCAAGATGAGTTGCCCCTCTGTGCTTTCCTGCAGCGGAAGATAATGTGCCCCAGTCTATTTCAGAGTTTTTACTGATGTACTTAGTAGTGGCACTGAAAATTTGATCAAGCAATTAGAAGCTCTAGTTAACATTACTATAAAACTCATTTGACTGAGTTACACAACCCTAAAAAGAGGAATTCTCTGATTTGCATCACCAAGTCAAGAGGTATTATGTGAAACCAAGACTTAGACTTTTAGCATATATTTACTTTAATAACATAAGAAGGTGACAGAAATAAAGACTGCACAGGACAGTGTGGGACAGGAAATGCACCAATCTCAGCCTCATGAGTTGAGGAAACATTACAACAGTGACCTTTCTAGACAATTACAGAACACAGTTAATGAGCTCTGGGAGCTGGGCCACATCCCGTCCTCAGCTAGATGACTGGGGACAGCAAAACTAGTCTTTAGGAAGGGGGGCAGAGTGGGATCATCAGGACTTCAGCACAGACAAGAGCTCACTCCTGTGGGAGGTGGGGAATATACATGGAAAATTTCACAAGGATTAAGAGTTTATGTCAAATCTGCTATGTACTGTGGTGAATTATTATACAGCTGTGAGTCATCTTGTCTGACAGTTGCTGAAGAATTAATGCAGTTATTTAAAAAAAAAAAAAAAGATCCTGCTTGATGCTTTACACAAATATCCTCTTAAAAAACTTAAAATTAAGTCAGTGGATTTTAAGTACAGAAGAGATACAGTACATTTAGGATTCTCTGGTTATGTCTACACTACAAGCGTGCCACAGTAGTGCAGTCACTTCATATGTCCACAGAAGGGATTTTTCCATTGATATAGATAATCCACTTCTCCCAGAGGTGGTAGTGAGGTCAGCAGAAGAATTCTTCCAACAACCCAGCTGTGCTCTGCATTGGGGTTAGGTTAACCTAACTGCAGTGCTCAGGATGTGAAACTTCACAGCCCTGAGCAATATAGTTAATCCATTTAATTTGTATGTATAGACCAGGCCTACCTCCCTTCCTCTCCTCCCCCCACACACTTTGAGCTTTAAAAACCTAAAGGTACTTTCTGATGTCCCTTTGGAGAGACATTTATCTTTCTACTGCTCTCCATTCCCATTATACCTGTGTTTTAAGAAGAATGAGGTTTTTTTAATAATCGTTTTTCTGAAGAAAATTAAAAGGAAGTTTAATCTGTGCTTCCCTTGATATGAAGGAATAAATGGAGTTGTAGGGTAAAGACTGTTTGAATCTAAATGTGACAGTTCGCTCCAAAATATGGAAGAATATTTTTAGATGTGGGCTAGGCTATCTTCTTATAGCATAAAGGTATCATACTGAAGAACAATATACATGAAGTTGTGTAGTCTGGCAAGGGAAAATAATATTCGGCTTTTACCCACTGGACTGTGCAGTAGAACCAGAGATAGGCAACATGTAGTGTCAGTAAGGCCAGGCCCCCACTCCATTTATTCTTGTTATAAATAAATTGCTTGCTGGCTGCTTTACCAACAAAACTGATGCCCCGGAGGCAATTTTCACATGTTCTTGAGAAGAGAAGCAAGGGTGTCTGTGTTGTGTAACACAGTACTGATAATCTGAATGATCTATCAAGGGTAACACTTCACCATAAACCCTTGCTCAATAGCAGTCTCAAATAAAGGTATATTTACAGCATACTTTCAGAAGAGCTGCTTTGGGACAATCCTCAGAATATGCATAGTATGTTTTACAAGACATTTAAATGAGTTTCAAATGAAAGAGTAGCCAAGGCACGCTAGTGCCATTAGGGAAATCCTTGTGATGCATCAACATCCATTAAAGGTCTTGAGTTCAGATATCAGAGCAAAGCCAAATAACTGCAAATGTAACAAATATTAAAGCTCTGATTCCCCTGCTTTAAATGAGAGCCTTAACTTAATGAGAGCGAATTTGGCTGCATTTATAAAACAATCCATCAGCTCTCTTGCTCTCAAACCAGTGCACTGTCCAGCACAACTGATGACAAGAGCTTCACCTTAAAGGGAAAAAAAGTTTCTTTAGATCCAACTGGACAGGCTGGTTGTACCCATTTGTTAGAGTACTATCTGTTGAAAAATTAATTAAAGCAAAAGAATTATTGTGTCCCCATGTGCATACAGGTATGGTAATTATGCAGGTTTCCACAGTCTTAATCTGCTATACTGGTACAGGGTCAGCTGGCTAATATCAGTCTTAAGTACTAACTATAGGAACTAAAGGTTCCCTGGCCCCGACCCAATGAGTATATCCAGATATGCAGGTTTGCTGCTTTTAGTTTCCATGGTAGACCCTGCCAGCTACATCTCCCTTCTGAAAGCACTTATATTTTTGCTGACTGTATTATTCTAGTAGTGTATGAGGCCCTTGCTTTCCTATCCTGAAGGAAACACTGCATAGTAAAGAGGAGATGGGAGTGGGGAGCACAAAGCCCTACAACCAACAAATTAATTTGCAACCTGAGCCAAACAACCACCCAATAAATCCAAACATTAAAGCCCATAATGGGGTCAATGGACATAACTAAAACTGAGGGTCAAATTAATTAGCTGAACATGTGTCCAGACCCTCTGAGGATCAATAACTATTCATAAAAGATCTGCTGACATTTTATGGAAAATATTCTTTTAGGAAAGGTTCATACACAAAAAAAATGTTTCATTCTTAAAATGAAGGAGGAAAGAAACTAACATATACAACATATAGTGAGAATAAATTTCTGAACAGGATGTTTTTCATATTTTCCATACGACATCTGTGGCTCTTTAAGTGTTTCTACAAGGTTATCGGACGCTTGGATAAAATAATGGAAGAAACTGAAAGCATCTTTTCCCAATTAATTTAGGCTCAGAACATAATTTAAATGGCAGTGTAACCTTGTGTACCCTTAAATTGAGACAAAAAAAGAAAAATATTTCTATAGCAATTCTTTCTAATTGGTAGGAACTTTTAAGAAATAGACTGCTCTTTTAATTTTGATATTTTATAATGCAAAGACATTTGCAAAACACTTTTATTACTATTACATCAGATCTTCAGTTAGCAGAAAATAAGATGATTCATCTAATTTCATCCAGTAAAAATTATACAGGGTTAGAAAACTAAAGGCTCATAAAATTGCAAACAGCCTTAAAGAACTACACTATGAAGTGAGATGCTTATTGCATCAGCCCAGAGGAGCGACAGTTCCTCAGCTATGCAAGCCCCAGTACAGTGGAAACTACTAGAGAGCTTCAGAGCAAGCAAGTAATTTGCTAGTGTACATGCACACACACTCATACAAACGTCAGACAAACATCTTAGGGATCAATTTATCCCGGAATCGACTCCCGTACTCCACCTCGGCAAGAGGAGTAAGCGGAGTTGGTGGGGGAGTGGCTGAGGTAGACTCGCCGCCATGGGGATGGCCTGGTAAGTCTACCTAAGGTACTGCAACTTCAGCTACGCTATTCGTAGGTCGACCATATCCCACCGCCCTGTAGTGTAGCCCAGCCCTTCTTAGAGAATACTGAACTGGATGACAGAAGTGTACAAATGTGTACTACTTATCTAGAACACTCACAAACCATTGTTTTGCATGTCGGCATTTTCAGAAATACTGTACGTTGTAACATTTCTCTCTGCTGCAACATTAAGGGAAAACATCATGGCAAAGTATATACTAATGCCTTAAACGGAACATAAAACTACACCTTAATACTTAACATGAAAGTGGACTTTACTCCTCAGGTGATGAATTTACAATACACACATACATATTTCATCTTCTCACATGGATTTAGACTCCAGACATACACTATAAGGTTTTTCCAGGTTTTTGTTTAGGTTCTTGAGACTCTGGCCATACCAACTTTTAAATCATATTAAAAGTAACATGATCTGAAAATGGCTAACTGAATTTACACCCATACTACATTTTAAAGCCCTTTAACAACTATATATATTTTAATAATCATTTTCAGACTTCACCAGAGGTAAGCCTGTCACCAATGTAGACAAGGATTGCTGCAAAAGTTTGGTCAGCCTTCTCTGACAAAAACAACCCCTACAAATTCAACACTTTCAGAATGTACATCTCCTCCTCACAGAGCAATGCAGGTCAGCCTCAAGATTTGGACAAAAAATCATAGCACACTACTTTACTTTGTCCCATACACTTCACATCATATCCAAACTGGTTATGGGGCAGGTTGTGTGGTTACCTAGCAGGTAGTGTGGCTATTATCTGACCACTGAATTCAGTGAGATTTTGCATGAATGCAGGCATTACCCAGCTTGACAAAGGAGATCAGAATCTATTTGTAAGTGAAAAAATATTGCTGCCCTCACCCAAAAAGAAAACCAAGCTGAAAGACACTGAGGTTGTAAGATCCATACAGTGTCTTGTGTGCTTGTGACACAGCGCTGCTCTCCCAGTCCCAGTGAGATTACTAATACATATGAAGTTCTGCACATGCATAAATACTTGCAGGATTGAGCCCATCATTTGTACAAGCTGATTACAACACCTAAGAAGTATTTAGTTTCAGAAGAAGAAACCACAGTCAGACAGTGGCTCACTCCTTTCCAAAATGCAGCAACTTTCATCTGGAAGTTGCCCGAAAGCCTCTGATGACCACAAGTGTCTTCTGCACTATGGGACAGGTGCAGTCCCAGAACATGCTGGTACAACTTAGTTATAAGACACATAGCAGTCCCATAGCAGAGTGATTTAAATGGAACTGTTCAAAGTAGCAAAATTAAGTACACATAAATGTTTGTGGGATCAGGGCCTAGCAATGCAAATGCTCTGAAACCCATTTAAAGTACTATGCTAGCACAATAAGCACATTACCTACAGCTACACCTTCTAAAATTAGTGATCACATTGCGTGTAAAGCAATATCTACCTTGGAATATTATGGGCATAGGCCAAAAATGTCAAATGTGGGAGCCGAAAGTTAACTAATCAGTGCCTTAATTTTCAGAGCACCTGGAATCACCATTAGATTCACTTCATTTAAACCACTCATTTAAGTGAAGTCACTTCAATGGTGCTCTGCCCCCCCCCCCCCCCGGCCCCAAATTAAATCATGCATGTATTTAGAGTTCCAAAATATAAGTGCTATGTTTTGAAGACATTGGCAATATTGCCCACTAGGAGTTGGGTGCAGCGGCACAAAGAGATATTGTCCGTGGGCTACATTCACTCCAGCTGGAACGCCAATGAAGTAAATAATTATACCAGGGCTGAAGCTGGACTAATACATGTACAAATGTCTAATTGCTGACCATATCCTACTTCCGCAATACATTTCTGGATTATGCTCAGCACACCAACACTCTTGTGTTCTTTACTGAAGAAATAGATCATTCACAGGGAAGCTATATTCAGACTGATTACAGCATGTTGAAAATAGAGTATATGTTACTTTTGTTCTCATTACTGTACTGTTGATATATAGATCATACTGTATATGAACTCAACAACATCTCTACTTGCAGCCAGAATTCTGGGTATCCAGCATATTCTAGTAATAAACAGTCAGCTTTTCCTGTCCTATTCGCATAGATAAGGGCCAATCAATGCACAGTAGGTTGCAATAAAGCAATCTCGCTTTTTCATCTCCTTTATTTCAAGATTTCAGGGCACTGGAAAAAGCTACAGGACTTAGAGCAATGCACAGAGCCACAAGCAATCCTACTAGCTCATTCTCCTCTTCACCCTGAAAGCGTTAAAAGGAAAATACAATGTCAACATCAGCTCCTCCCTGCTGGGGAAATTGGCATGAGTGCATTTTACTTTCTGGCAAGAAGCCCTTCTAAAACCGTTACAAAAAATGAAGTTCAATCTATTGAGCTGTTCCAACGACGAAGTTGGGACATGTTAGGTTATTTTCCCCCTTCTGTTAAGCGTCATTCTATCAGCCTTTCAGAAGTGGATGAACGTTAATTGTCTTGATAAGAGAGTGGGACCAACCAACCGTTAGCAGAATTTTACTCCTGGACACAGCAAACTCTAGCGTTATGATATAGAAATATACTCTGACTCTCTTCCCCAGAGAGGAATATATTAGCTACAAATTATGGATGTAGCGTGACATTTGAGCACATGAACTCGTTAGTAGCCAACCAATAAGTAATCCTGATACAAAAAAATCTTTCGGTACATCTCGTTATTTAACCCAATCTGACACACATCAAAACGTGAAGCGAGAGACACATTGCGAGGATGGTTTAGTCTCTTCAGTTTATCCTCCAAATCAGAGGCACAATAATATGAGAATTACACTGACATCTTTCCCAGCCAGGGAATCCGGAGAGCATCCAAACAGACCAAACCGGTGAATGATCCCCAGCTCGCAATTAAACAGAAAAGTCGTTTAACATTTTTAATCTAAAAGCCTTATTTCCTCTACAGAAACAATTAACGTTGTTTAAAAAAAAAACACCTTCCTAGATATTATTTTCTTGCAACTGATTTAAATGTTGATTCCGCAGCATGGACTTTACCGCAAGTCCCTGGATATATTCAAATGGGTTTTGTAACAAAGTATATAGCAGATTTCTGTAATACTGCATTTTCTTGGCAGGGCAGGAATCCTTACAAGCCCAGCCCTTAAGATTTTTCCATCTTCCGTAATAAAACATGCAACACTGGAGCAGCAAATCCTGCTGCCAAAGCCCCCTCTTCCATCTCCACCAGGACTGTGGCAGGAGAGGCAGAGAGGAGGAGGAATTTACAGTCAGAAAAAAAATTACACAGCCTTAGAAAAAGGTAGCGGCAGGGGGAAAAAAAGAGAGACAACAGGCGCCATCAGGAATTAGTGAGAAAACAAAAGCAACCACAGAAAATATATGAAATAAACCAGTTTCCCGAGAAACTGAAAATGCAGCAAATTCCTCACCAAGAGTCACAAGGAGAAAGAGAAAAAAAAATCAACCTAATATTCTGTGGTCCCCCGTCCCCCCCCCCCCCCAATTCCTTAGGCTGTGTCACATACCAGGAGAAACTGATACTCACAATTGTACCGTGCAACAGACACACGGGAGAGGAGGACACAAAGCTGGGACGAGAGGTTACACACTGCAGCAGAGACAATCAACCTTCCAGGGACCCCCATGGAAGTGACACTCCTCCCCCACCCCCCAGGTCCCCTAGCCCCACTGCTCCCGGCAGCTTGGAGCTGCAGACAGCCTCAGGGCTGGGTCCCCCCGACGGGCGAGGCTGGGGCGGAAATCGGGGGGACGCTCACACATCATTTACCTTCCGACAATTCCAGCTCCAGCTCCGCCAGCCGGGCTCTCACCTCCAGGGGCAGGGACACGCTCTCGAGGCTGCGGTCCGCCATGCTCGCGCCGAGGAGATTTTCTCTCCCCTCCGCGCTGGCGCTCGCGTTCGTCTCTTTGTTTGCAGCGGGAAAGGGGGGAAGGTGGGGGGCTTGCGGTGGCTGCCAGAGTCCCTCGCGCGGGCTCAGCGGTGCATGCGGGAGGAGGGCGGACGGGGAGTCCGCGCGCAGGGATGGGGTGAGGGAATGCAGAGATTTCTCCTCCTCCTCCTCCTCCTCCTCCTCCCTCGCCGCTTCCTTCAGGGGAGCCCCGCCATGGCCGCCGCCCGCTGCTTGCCGCTCCTCGGCCCCGCGGCTCGGTGCAGCCCGGCCCCCGCCCGCTGCCCTCCCCGCCCGCGGGCTGACTCCTGCCCCGCGCGCCCGGGCTCCGCGCGATCCGGCTCCGGCGAGCGCTCGAGACGGCTGCTGCGGGTGGAACTGCGGCGCGGCTGCCGCGGCCAGCGAGAGCGGCTGTCACACGCACGTGACCCGCCGGCTGCAGCGCCCCCCGCTCGCCCCTAGGGGGCGCGCTCGAGCCCTCCCGCCGCCCCGCCACCAGCTCCCCGGGCGGCGGGCGGACCCCCCGCGGGGCGGAATGGAACGCTCCCGGGAGCGCCGCCGCCGCGCGCGCGCGGCGCCCAACGTTCCAAAGTCGCTGCCTGCGAGCCGGGCGGGCTGGGTGCTGCCCCGCCGTGCGCTGGAGGGCGCCGCTCCGCCGGGCTCGGGGCTGCTCTCACGGGCACTTCTGGGGCCGCTCATGGGTTGGGGGTCGTTGCTGGCTTGCCCCGGATCCCTTCGGGAACGTGCAGCACTTTAGGGGCTTGCTCCAGAGGTCCCGCCGGTTTGGGGTTTGGCTTTCCGCAGCATTTTGTGCCATCGCCGTTTGTTGCTCCACGGTTCTGCCCGCCTGACAGTTATTCCCAGTGTAGTGCATCTGAGGGTGGGTTATGTGCTAAGGGGGTGTGCTTGGCGCTGTACGAACCCAGTGCCCTCGCCAGCCCGCTCTTCTGTAGAAATGTGCCGCGCAAGGTTAGGCGTCCGGTCACATTCTTGTACGTCATCCACAACTCTCCTCTCTGACCTTTTTGTGTCTAAAAATCATTACACTATGAATTCAACAAGCAAATCAAATGATTTTCTGCAATATTTCTGGAAACCTAAGGCAGTATGGTAAAGGCTTTTCTCTGTGGAGTTGTTCCAGAATACCTATTCTGGAATATCCCTGAATAACTATTTTTGGACATTCTTATTCCAGAGTAAGAGTGGTACCTTCATCCAAATTAATTTTCAAGTGTGGACAAGTCCTAATACCTCTTTTAGAAGGCTTTTTAACTGCAAAGTGCTTACAAAATAGAGAGCTTCACACTGTGAGCTAAGTATTGTCATCCCATTTTAAGGGAGTAAGGAACACTAAGTCCCATGTCCACACAGGGAATCAACATGTTGCAGTAAGATCTCTTTTCCATGTTACCTGTGAGAAGGTCATGTGCTTTAAAACTTGAGGGACTCTTGATTGTTTGGGATGACAGATGTGTAAGGACCTAGCAGGTGGCAATACTGCACACAGGTGACAATCAATTTTCCCAAATTCAACATCACAGATAGAAATAATACTTAGATGTCCTGCATTCCATTTTTTTCTCTTAACAAACTAGGCACCTTTCAGCATATTCAGATATGTTAATTTTGAACTACATTCTCCACAACCAAGAAATAAACAATCGGGGAGGTACACTTTAATATGAGAGAGAGAGAGAGAGTATGTATTCCATTGGTTGGGGATGGACCTAACCGCAAATCAGTTCTATCTTGTTTATTTGGGTTATGGTGTGTCCACACAAATCATTACTTTCATTTAATGAGTCTAAGGAAGCTGAAAGGAGGGATACTATATGTAGACACTGTGTTAAATATTATTGGGAAATCAGTTCTTATTATAAGGATGGCAATTAACAATATAAATATAAAAATATAATACAGGGCAGTGCCTTCCTTCCCCACTCCATATTCATTAAACTGGGACATCCCAAACTTATAATAGTATAAATGGAGATATACCAATCTCCTAGAACTGGAAAGACCTTGAAGGTCATCGAGTCCAGTCCCCTACCTACACTAGCAGGATCGAGTACTGTCCCCTGACAGATTTTTTGCCCCAGATCCCTAAATGGCCCCCTCAAGGATTGAACTCACAACCCTGGGTTTAGCAGGCCAATGCTCAAACCACTGAGCTATCCCTCCCCACTTGTTTTCCTCAGGCCAACATCTGCAGCTGCAATAGGCAATGTGGTCTACTATTAACACTTCTTGAGGAAAATTATTCATTTTAATTATTACATACATATAAACTATAACACTGTAACTAAATAATGTTCATTTTTTTTCCATTTTAATGTAAACAATTGTGATGATAGATATCCCTAGCAATATGCACTCAAAGAAATGCTCCAAGATCTCCTTGAAACCAGTTTTAGTAAAATTACACTTTCAAAAAATGTTGAGAGCAAACTGTCGTATTCAAAAAGGGAAAACATAGTTTTGTATAACACTGAACAAGAATACCACACGAGTCACATGAAGTTAAAGATTTACTAAGAGCTTGACTGGAGAATGCAGTTGCATGCACCAGTGGACTACCCAGAACTGTAGCTTGGGAATCCCTGCAGTAAACCAGTCGCTGTATTATAACAAGCAGACTGAACATCCTCAGTTCTCTCTCTCCTTCTTCCTCCAAGGAGTTCCTGGAGACACTTTGTGGAAAGAAAGAGCAAGCTGCTAGACCATCTTCTAGTTCCAAAAATCCATTTAATGCATAATCCCCAGACAGCGATGCATCAGACATAAAGCTGATAATAATAGATGCTGCACTGGATCTTAGTCAAAAAGCCAAGACGTGATCATTCTCATTTCAAAGCCTTGATTTACAAGAAGCACATTGGATCCAATCCTGCTCCCATTTAAGTAAGTAGTAGCAAAAGCAAAGAATGTAGGAGCTCCTTTGAAAGAGCAAAGAGTAAGCTTGAGAATGTGTCTGTACTAGAGAAACAGAGGGGTAGCCATGTTAGTTTGGATCTGCAGAAGCAACAAAGAGTCCTGTGGCACCTTAAAGACTAACAAAAGTATTGAAGATGAACTGGTATCAGCACTGGTGGGTGCTGTAGTGCACACTTGGCAGTGTTTTCTAGTGTTTTCCCACTGTCATGTTTAGTTGACATGGTGATAAAAGCAATCCTGGGCTCTGGGAGCCTCCAGGATTGGTCTCCAGGATTGGCCTGGAGTCTCCGGTCAGAGTTGGCAACCCTAACTGGTGCTAACACTAGTTCAGTTGAGGTAATAGTGGAACCAGGGGGAATATTTTTCTAAAAATCAGTAGTGTTGGCTTTGGGCCATGTCTATACTAGGAGCGCTTTGTCAGCATAGGTACTTTAGCAGCACAACACTCCTATTTGCAGCGTATCTTATACAGGCAAAATGGAGCCATCCTGAGCAAATCAAGCTACACTGGCAAATGCACAATTGTGCCAGTAAAACTGTATTTACACTAGAGCATTGGTTCTCAAAGTGGGGGTCGGGAGCCCTCTGGGGGTCGCGAGCCAGTTCTGTGGGGGTCGCGAGCCCCTGCTGCCAGCAGCTGGCCCCGAACAATGCCGCAGGCTGCTGGCATCCAGCCCCTGCTGCTGCAGGCAGCCCGTGCCCCTGTAGCGGCGGGCTGCTGGCGCCCCCATAAGGCCAGTCCCGGCCGAGGTTCCTGCTGCGGCAGGCTGCTGGTGGCCCTGCAAGCCCGGTCCAGGCCCTGGCTCCTGCTGCGGTGGGCTGCTGGCACTGCCATGTGCCCGACCCGGCCCCAGCCCCTGCAGAGGTGGCTTTCCGGCGCCCCCATGAGCACGGCCACTGCCGCGGTGGGCTGCTGGCGCCTCTGTGGGGCTGCTGGAACCCCCCCTCACTGGCCTTGGGGGGCTGCTGGAACCCCCCCCATCCCAGCCCCTGCCGCAGTGGGCTGCAGGCACACACCCCCCCCGCCTGACCCCTGGAGTGGGGGTCGCGCTTAGAGGCCCGGTGTGGGAAAGGGCTCACCACTACAAAAAGTTTGAGAACCACTGCATTAGAGGCTTTTGCTGACTCTGCTATGTCAATCAGGAATCACTCCTCTTCACACCACTGATAGAGATAGCTATGTGATTATGTGCTGTAGACATGATCTTAGTAGATGAATCCCTTCATTTAATTTACTTCTATTCGTTTAGTCATCATATACTCTGATTTCTATTAACCATTCCCATGCTGCTCCTTAGTGCAGTGCAAGACCAGAATCATCTATTCAGGTCTTTTTTAGCAGGCCCATTCCTTTTTACAGCTTGACAACACTCATGCCATTTAGGATGGTGCAAGAGCTTTTCCACTGGACCTGTGTTATATAGGGTAATGTTTTTGTCTTCTGTGGAATGATTCCTGTGTGATACCAGCACAGACACACAGAATCCTATCTCTGATCTTTCTTGTTTCAGTCAGGTTAGGATCTAGCCAATGAAAACCAGCCAAAACTAGGATTGCTAGGGTTCCTATCTGAAAATCCAAGTTCTGTTACTTGTTGTTTGGTGTGGGACACAGTATGCTGAAAGCATCAGAGCACTGCAGGAATAACTTTTTCATGAATTAATAAGGCAGCCAAAAGGGAGGAAATACAAAGGATTGTAGTAATCCAGTTTCCCTCACTAAAGTGCATCTCCGAGTTGCACCTTCACTTCTTAAATCTTTCAGCTGATAAGTGGTGATTATTTTACTTGTTATCTGATTGTTGCAGAAAATGTGCTAGCTGTGTTCTCCAGTTTTCCAAATTTTGTCTTTTATGACATTGCACAAAGGGACCAAATGGGAAATATTTGAACATTTTCAATATTTACAGCTAAAGTTCTTCTGGCATTTTCATTACAAATGCCAGAAATTAGTCACTTAAAAAGGATAAATAATCACGCTAGGATTAAATTTATCCTATTCAAACTGAAGGATCTGAATAACTCACCTTATTGCCCAGTTTGGCACGCGCACTCAGCAGCTTTCCATTCTTGAGTGCAACTGCCCAGCCGATTGTGCTGCCTACCATGGGCAACATGTGAACCGCTGGATGTGGGAGGCTACCCTCAGCCCCACCCCTTTCACCCAAGGCCCCGCCTCTTACACACACATACACACACACCCGCCAGAGCCTCCCCACCATGGCTGCCAGCTCTTCCCCCCCTTCCCCCTCAGCCCCAGAACACCAGGAGGGAGAGCTTGCGGCAGTGTTGCTGCAGTCTCCCCAGGCCCAGAGTGCCAGGAGGCACAGAGCGCACGGTGTCACCATAGCCCTCCCACCCCCAAAGCCAGGAGGGACAGAGCGCAGTGCCGGCACAGCTCTGGGAAGGCGGGCGGTGTGGCCCTGGCTCCTGGAGCCCAGTGGCACTGCCGAAGCCGGGCCCTGGGGGTGGAGTGTGGGCAGGGCCACCCCTGCGTGTTTGAGGAGGCCCAGCCACTCCTGCCCATTGCCCATGCCACCTACACACCCCAGATGCACTCCAGCCTGGAGTAGACTGGAGATATTGGATCTTCTGGGCCCGTGGGATGCAGGAGAAGGAAATATGACAGGAATCAGCAGCAGTGCTGCGTGAAAATGAAGGGACTGCAGCAGGGCTATTGGAAGGCCAGAGAGACCAAGAGTCAATCCAGCACCAAGCCAGAGAACTGTTGCTTTTACAAAGAGATGCAGGACATACTTGAGGGAGACCCTGCCACCACCCTGCACAACACCATAGTTACCCTCAAGGAGCCTGAGTCAAAGGCTTCTAGAGATAGAGGAAGAACAGAAGGAGGATGGGAGACATGTGGCTGGTGGGACATGAAGAGCGGTTTATATACACAGGGATGTCCCTTGAATCCTCCTGAGAGATCTCAGGAAACTTCCATGGAGACACACTGCAATCCTGTCCCAAAGGTTTCTAGGGATGGCAGCCTTATTTCTTCCACAGCAATAGGACACTTTCCCACGCAGTCAGCAATAAATTCAGCACGCACCATGCAGTAACCAAGCTAGCAGCATATGGGCCCAGGCAGCTTTAGGATGCCAGCAGCAGCTGTGCTCTCTCAGCCTTTGTTACTCTCAAGCGTGAAATATCAGATAAAATCACCACCGCCAGTGGAAAATGGTGCCCATATCCAGTGCCATTGCCCCTCCGCCCATAGCTTCCTGCAACCAAGCACTTCCTTCATTGTTTCCTTCGCCCCTGGTGGGCCACACTTACAGTGGCTGGAGCTGTGAGTTGTGCTGTGCATAAGCACTCTCAAGCACAAGGGTCAATAAGCAGGTCTTGTTTAAAATGTTAGAGGAGCAAGGAAAGGGAGTTCTGACCTGTAACTTTTGCTTTGACTTGTGACTGTAGTGACAACAGTACCTCTATGCATTTTATCTGTAGCTGGTGCCATTTCAGTCCCTCCACACCCCTGGACACCTGACCATGACAAGGAGAAGGAAGCAAACAATACGGAGGATATGTTTGGTAAGATCCTGCATGCCAGTGCGGCACTGGATCATGAGCAGTGAGTCTGGAGAATGAACACTGCAGGCTGTATGGAGAAGGAAAAAGTGGACAAAAGCAAGGCCCAGGAGTCAGAGAGGGGGGCATTGCAGCAAGAAGTAATGAGGCTTCTCCAGCAGCAAACAAAAATGCTGCAGACTTGTGGATTTATAGGTTCAACAATCCCAGGCTCACCTCCTTTTGCAGCCCATAGAGAACTCCAGTATAGCAGCCCCCTTCGCCCCTCAACATTTCACGTGGCAACAGGGGCCGCATCCCCTATCCCTACCACTCCACACTGGGGGCCCCACCTGCCAAGTGAGGCAAGACAGGTTAGTGGCAATGTGGTCAGCTGCCCGTAATATATGTCACCTTGCTATATGGTTTGGAGAGCAAAAGCATATCCCAGGCGACAGCCAGTCCCTTCCCCACTACTCCCTCCCTAATCTGGAGCCACCATTGTGAGGTTTCTGTGGGATCTAGAAAGAAGGCGAAGGATGCCATAGCAGTGGCCCTCACTTCCTTAGTGTCTCCCCTGAGCAGATCTGTGGGCAAATTTTTCTCTCATAAAAACAGAGTACAGCAGAGCACCCAGGTTCAGACCCTGTACTGGCAGGTTAGCACTGAGGTACATTGGCAGAGCTGTGTGAGGAAAGGTTGGCAGCCATGCTTGGCTCTAGCAAGGGCTGTCAATCTCTTCTACTCCTGAGCATCACAATTTTCTCAGCCAGGTATCAGACACTAATAGAGCGGTCTTGTGGCATCTGTTCCCATTTTGCCTCTGACAACTGACTGGCTAACTACCCCTCTGATTACTTAAGCTGTCACTTTCCAGTCATACAAGAGGAGGGAAAAAAACTTGCTTCCCTTCAGCTGTTTTTTTTCTCCAGAGATGAGTAAGGAGACCTGACTAAGTTGTTTGTTTATGAATTACAACAGGAAGGGAGACTTTTTTTTATGTAGCATTAAAGAACAACATAGATTTTGCAAAACAAATCATCAGTATTGTGCATAATGATATAGCCTCACAGAAATAGCCATTTTGTATGTTCTAGTTATTCCTCTCATGGACTTTTTTTTAAATCAGGGATCATGTCACAAAGTTGATGAAATGTAGAGAAAATACTGTACTGTCTGATGTAGATTTACTATGGATAAGTTTGTGGAAAGAGTGCTAGAAAAGAGTGACCTGTAAAATGCCAAGGGTAAATTACCATTGTGTATCTCACATATAATATAGCTGTAGCTGTGTTGGTCCCAAGATATTAGAGAGACAAAGTGGGTGAGGTAATATCTTTTATTGGACCAAGTTCTGTTGGTGAGAGACACAAGCTTTCGAGCCACACAGACCTCTCCAAGTCTGGGAAAGGTACTCCTAGTGTCACAGCTAAATGCAAGGTGGAACAGACTGTTTAGCATAAGTAGTTACCGGTAGTACATATTGTAAGGGACCATTCAAAGTAGAATGACCTGTGAACACTTCTGAAGTTATAGGACAAAAAGAGTGACAAAGGGTATGGCTAGACTGAAGATTGTAGCGTGTTTATTTGTAGCGCTTCCCAATGTAGCGCTATTGGTATCGCGCTAGAGACTGTACAAATTGAAACCTTGTAGCACAAAATAATGGCTACATTTGTGGTGCTTCTGCCGGCAGTAGCAGTTGCGGGATAGGGCAGGTATCCCAGCATTCAGCTGGGTGCAACGTGTTTTGCAAAGGAGGGAGGTGAGGGGGAACTGGCAAGTTGTTCACAGGGAGATGAGATCTGTCTGTCAGTTACTTTTCATTAGCGAAAACTGACAGGCTGTCTATTTCAGACACACAGCTCCGTCTGCAAGCATTTTCACTGCTTATTTGCTGTGTTAATTGTTAGAGAGAAACTGCAAAGCTACTTCCACCTTTATAAAAACAAAACCTCACGTCATTTGCCTTACATGGCAAGTTCATTGTCTTTAATGGCTTGCTGATGGCCCTCAATGGGTTGCTGATAGCTTGCCATGGCTTGGAGGCATGCAAGAGATCCGATGGGTGTTCACATTCCCACCCTTGCGCTACAACGTTAGCGCAAAAAGGCTTATCCCTCTCGAAAAGGTGGTTTAACACTTGCGCTGTAAAAGGGGAGTCATTGCGCTAAATCTCCCTTTGAAGTGTGTTCGGTAGGAAAATTATAGCGCTAAAGGAGGGTTTTGGCGGTGCAAAGCGCCAGTCTAACCATACCCAAAGAGTCCAGTGGCACCTTAAAGACTAACTAAAGTATTGAATACTTTAGTAAATAATTAATATTTAATATTTAGTAAAGTATTCAATACTTTAGTCTTTAAGGTGCCACAGGACTCTTTCACTTCTGCAATTCCAGACTAACACGGCTACCTCTCTGATTCAGGACAAAAAGAGAGGGTTAGTGGGTTACAGACTTTTGTAATAAGCCATAAATCCTGTTTCTGTTCAGTTCATGATTTTTAGTGTTTTTAGCAGCGTAATGAATTTAAGCTCCCAGGCTCATCTTCCAAAAGTTTTGTGCAGGTTTCTTTTCAGGATGAGGACTGTTGGTCAGATATACAGTTTTGGCAATCATAAATGCTGAAAAAATCATAGAATCATAAATATCAGGGTTGTAAGGGACCTCAGGAGGTCATCTAGTCCAACCCGCTGCTCAAAGCAGGACCAATCCCCAACTAAATCACAAGTCAGGCTCACTAAAAATCACATGATTATAAAACTAATAGATTTGGTGTTATTTTTTATTTGCCTTCTGCTTTTTGAGCCTTTAGCGTGCACTGGGGTCACATTTGGAAGCTTTCTCTCAACAGCCATGAGGGCTAGAGCAGCGGTTCTCAAACTATTGAGAACCGCGACCCCTTTTTGCTTTCTGCCATGGCATGGCAGACCCTTGTATGTCCGCCAAAAAGCCACTGAATTAATTAGTTCCGCATTCCACAGTTATTTTCGGCGGACATGCCGAGCGCTCCCGAAATAGCTCGGTATGTCCGCCGAAAAGCCGCCGAATGTGGAAATGATGAAGGCCGCGGCTTTTCAGCGGCCCTAGGAGCTCGCAACCCCTCGGGAGCCGGCCGGCGACCCCCCGAAGGGTCGCGACCCCCAGTTTGAGAAACGCTGGGCTAGAGAAACTTTTATTTTTTCTTTAAGCCCTGGTCCCCACTAGGGCTTAAAGTCGACTTTAGCAGGCTAAAGTCGATTTAAGCCTGTACCCGTCCTCACCTGCATGCCCTTAAAGTTGATTTTAAGGGACCTTAAAATCGACTTTATAACTCCTCCTTTACCAGAGGCGTAGCTAAAATCGACCTCTCTCTAGGTCGATTTTCAGCTACTGAGGATGCAGGTGACATTAAGCCTCCGACCTTCTGAGCAGCTCCGCGAACCCCCCCGCCCGCAGCCCTGAACAGCCCCGCGCCGGCTCCCCCTGCCCCTGCTCGGGGCTGTTCAGGCTGGCGGGGCGGTTCTCGGGGCTGATCCGGCGGGCGGGGGGGTTCACAGAGCGTCTCGGGCAGGCGGGGGGGTCCGGCGCGGGGCTGATCTGGCGGGCGGGGGGGTCCGCGGAGCGTCTCGGGCAGGCGTGGGGTCCGGCACGGGGTTGATCCGGCGGGCAGGGGGGTCCGCGGAGCGTCTCGGGCAGGCGGGAGGTCCGGGGGGGGGGGGTTCGCGGAGCTGCTCGGACTGGGGCTGGTCCCCTGGGGAGCTGCCCCGAAAGGTGATGACAGCTGGGGACTCCCGGCACTGTGGGATAACTACCCACAGTGCAACACTCCCTATGTCGACCCCTGCAAAAGTTTTAAGGACAGACACGGAGTTGCTGTCCTCTGTGGGGATGCACTAAGTCCATTTTCTAAAGTCGACTTCAGAAAATCGACTTAAGGAAAATCGACTTAGTGCTGTAGTGAAGACGTACCCTAAGAATGAAATCATCACATCTCCACTTAGCTCCAGGAGCTAGGTCTTTAAGGAAGACAATGATTATCATGAGACTCATAACAAAATGATGAGAGTTGGCAACTCTGGATATAGAGTGATCACTTTGTGAAAACTGTTCACCCACAGTTAGTGTTAAGCACCAGATAGCGATCAAACCAGCAGAGGGAGGGGAGGCGGGGAGGGGGGGAGGGGGGCGTACCATTGCAGTCTGATTCCTCAACTGTGATGACAACAATAATGAAGCCAACTGACAACTCTCTGACACCACCTAGTATAAAGAACTCAAAGAAGGTCCCTCACTACAAATTACCCAGGAACTAAATGGTATAATCAAATCCTTCCCCAAACAACTCTAAGAGAAAATCTACAAACTCCTCACCCACCGCCCCGCCCCTGGGACCTCTACATGCTTCCAAGATTCATAAACAAATGAACCCATATAGACCCATCATATCTGGCCATAGAAACCATGCTCAAACCACTCACTACACAAAGGGCCAGTATCCTCAAAGGAAACCTGCACAACAGCTGCACAATTCAAAAGATGGCCTGGGAGCTTAAATTAATTACTCTGCTAGACACAAAAAATCATGGATTGAACAGAGATACTAGATGTATGCCTTGTTGATACAACAACTTGGCTGTAACCGAATAAGCCCACTCTTTTTGTCCTATGACCATGTAACAGAGGTGTTAATGGACCACTCTGCCTTGACTGGTCCATTACAATATGTGCTAATTACTTATGCTAAAACAAGCTGTTTCACCTTGAATTTTGCTGGGAGTACCTTTCCCAGACCTGAAAAAGAGCTCTATGTGGCTCGAAAGCTTGTCTCTCTCACCAACTGAAGTTTGTCGGATAAAAGATATTACCTCACCCATCTTGTCTCTTATGGTGTACCTTGACATTAAAAGCTCTTCAGTAATGTTTAGGATTCTAATCTACCATACATTTTTTGGCACAAGTCTTGTGTTTTATAGGAATGAGCCATGTTAGATGAAAATGTCATGTGAATAACATGTAAACTGAATTCCATCCTTCCTTTTTATATATTAGGAGTCAACTCCTGTAATATTTTCATTCATTACAAATTTCAGTGATAGCAATAAAAGCATTGCAGACATAAGTTCCATAAACATTCAACTAAGCTACAAATTCAGATGTGAAGAAATACATAATCCCAAATATAATTAACAGTAAAAAGGCCTGCTCTTTCCCCAGCAGGATACAATAATCTCCTCTTTGGTTTCAATGGCTGTTGTATATAGTCTATGACATGCAAAGCATTTTTCAATTGGCTTTTTTACTTCATCATAATGTTTAGGATTTTCACAAAACTTAGGTCCCCCTCCGCCCCAGTCTTGTGAGGTAAATTTTTTTAGGATCACATGTGGTCTTTCTTCACTAATTTTGCTAGAGGGCTTCTTGGTGATATCAGAGATGTGTATGCTTTCCTATCTTAATTGAAGGGATCAGGGTGGGGATTGAATCTTTTAATAAAGATCTCATTTCTCTTAAGCATTCATCAGGTAAAATTGGGTGTTAGCAAAAACAAATTTTAGAAATGCTTTAAATAGGCTGACTCTCAAGGGCATGTCTACACTGGCACTTTACCAAGTTTCTCACTCATGGGTGTAAAAAAATACATCCCGTGAGTGCTGCAAGTATCAGCGCTGTAAAATGCCAGTGTAGACAGTTCACCAGCGCTGGTAGCTATTCCCCTCATGGAAGTTGGTTTTTTTATAGTGCTGGGTAAGCTCACTCCCAGCTCTGGTGCCCCAACTACACAGCAGCTAGTTAAGACATGTCTTCAGGCTATCCCTACACTGGCAACTGAACAACAAAACTTTTGTCTTTCAGAGGTGTTAAATACCTCGCCTCGCCTCCCCCCTCCCCAAGACAAAAGTTTTGCCTTAACAAGCATCAGTGTGAACAGCGCTTTGTCAGCAGGAGCACCCAAATTCGTTTCCTTGGGGGTGGAAGTTTTTTGTCTGCAGGAGGGCTGACAAACAGGGGCTCTACTGTGTGGTGTTTAAGAGCACAGTTGTAGTGACACAGGGCTTGGTTACACTGGCATTTTATAGTGTTATATAGCCTCCAGGAGCACTATAACTCTGTCCCTGAACACATTGGCAAGGCACATATTGCGCTAAAAGTCTGAGCTTATCGCGCTACTTGTAAACCACCTTTTCAAGAGGAATAAAAGCTTTTGCGCATTCCCTGTAGTGTGTTATGGCAAGTGTAATCAGTCATTACGCTATAAGGTATCTCTGGCACGCCTCCAAGCCATTTAAGGCAATTAACAAGCCATTTAAGGCAATTGACGTCTTTGTGTTGTTTTGCAAAGGGAAGAAGAAATGCGGAAGTTCCTTTTCAGAACTCCGCTCTTAACTCAGCAATTAAGCAGTGAAAATGCTCACCAATGGAGCTGTGTGAGTGAAATTCAGAGCCTGCTACTTTTCTCTAGAGAAAAATCACTGACAGCATGAAGTTCTCTCCCTCCGTATACGTTGCCCGTTCCCCCTCACCCCCCTCGTTTGGAAAGCATGTTGCACCCAGCTGAATGCTGGGATAGCTGCCCATAATGCACCACTCCCTGTGCCGCAGAAGTTGCAGCAAATGTGGCCATGCCAGGACATCCTATAGCGCTATAGCTATTGCGGTATATGGGTACCGCTATAACCAAAAGCGCTATAATCCTGTAAGTGTAACCTAACGCACAGCCATGTTGCTAAAAGCTGTGTAATGTAGACAGCCTCAGGCTTTGTCTACACTGGAACTTTCATCCTTAAAACTTTCGTTGCTTGAGGGCATGAAAAAACACGGCCCTGAACAACAAAATTTTAATGAATGAAAGTGCAGGTGTTGACAGCGCTTCATTGGCAGGAGCCACTCTCCCCTCGAAGAAGTTACCAACCCTCATTCGGGGGGGGGGGGTGATTTAATTTTGTCACCGTGAGGGACAAAGAGCAGTTACACTGCTTACCTTACAGTGGCACAGAATAGCATCAGTTGCTCAGTGTTCAGTCCCTTACCTCATACTATTTCTAGTTCTCTAGTAGACAGAGTTTTTCAGGGCAGCCCAGGCCTGAATTTCTAATATAAAACATTTGTTAAAGGACAAAAATCTTTCAGGTTTCCCTTATACATTGTGCAGAATTAAAGAACACAAGGCCATTTCCCCTCCACCCCACCCTTTCCAGGTCATTTAAAGTCCCCCTGCTGTAAGCCCTTACCCATGCAAAGAGTCCTTGACATGTGAGTAAAGGTTACTTATGAGTAAAGGTTTTGTCACATCAGTCACTATATTATAAAATTATAATAACTATATGTGGCGGGATCCACGGAGTACAGCCTGGAACTGAAGGAACCACTGTTCTCCCTTAACTCTCCAGCCTGGGTTGTCTCTCACAAAACTATCAACATGTGGAGTGTCACACCCAGCTAAATTGCATGAATGCTCCCTGAGCCTCTCATGATTCATACAGTGAGAGGCACCAATCAATCACCTCAGCCTCCAGCCTTGTGCTCAGAAACGTACCATCTTACACTGCTCAAGATTCCATTGGACAGTGCAAGCTCATCAATTAGTTCACCACTTGGACATAAGGGTAGTGGACGTACAACAGCTAAAATTTATCAAGCACTTAAATCCCCTCCACTGTTTTAGATAAAATATAAAACAATTTTATCAACTACAGAAAGATAGATTTTAAGTGATTATAAGTGGAAGGCATAGAGATCAAAGTTGGTTACAAAAAAATAAAAATAGAAATGCAATCTAAATTCTAACTTTATCAGACTAAGCAAGATTGGAATCAAGCATCTCTCACCATAACAGATGTTAGAGGCAGCTCACAGGTGGACTCCTTTCCAGCCTTGGACTAATCTCCCTCATTCAAAGTCTTTGTGTCCAGGTGTTGAGATGTATGGGGAGAGGCCAAGTGATGATGTCACGGTCCCTCTTTTATAAATTTTTCAGCTGCTAGATCCTTGCTGGGATATGAGTTAGGCTGCCTCACTGTGAACGTGCCTTCTCTGAGGCTATGTCTACACTAGAGCCCTTACAGCGGCACAACTGTACCGCTACAGCTGCACTGCTGTAAGCTTTTCCGTAGAGCCGCTCTATGCTGATAGGAAAGAGCGATCCCGTTGGCATAATTAAATCACGTCCACCAAGCTGGCCAACATGGGCGCTTCTGTTGGTGTAACTTATGTCAGTCAGGGGGGTGTTTTTTCACACCCCTGACCGATAAAAGTGCTAGTATAGACATAGTCTGAGAAGCCTCTGCGATAGTGGATTCTTCTTGAAGAGTCATCAATACCTGTCTGGCCAGTGATGACTGCACCTTTGTTACAACTGAAAGGCTAGCTGTGGGCGTTTCCCAACCTTACAATGTATTTCAGTAACACAGATAGCAATACTTCATAATTTCACAAACAATGACAGTATTAGTATTCAGCAAATCAAGGATATTAATGTTCAGCAAATCAAGACTTCCTAAATGATACATCACAAGGAATACTCTACAGAACATATCATAACCACATGACAGTAGTGAATATGGAGTCCAGGGTGCTACTTTGACGTATAACGTGTCACACTATATATTATACTTTACACTTCATATTCAGATCATCTCTGTCATCCATGTGATTGCTGACAGTGTCATTTTATGTGAATATATTGTTTTGGTGACTATTTGCATGGTGTTGGAGCTGATGTTCAAGAAGAACGAGTATCATTTGATGATGTATATAGTCAGATCATGCTGTGAAAGGCTCTGGATGGAGTTCTTTTCTGGGATAATACTTGGGGAAGTATTTCACTTTTGTGCCAGATGTATATGTATGTTAATCAAGACTTGTCTAAATTGGCAGGTGCTCCTTCCTTTTGTGTGCATGTGTATGTAACAGAGTAAATCCCGATCTCTAACAAGTACAAATTAAATCACACCCAGTCCTCCTCCTCTGGAGAGACAACGATTGAGCTGCAGGACCTTGAAAACAGAGAATGAGAGTTAATAAATGGGAGCAAAGAGAAAGTGAAAACTTCAGATCTCCACAGAAGAAGCCAAAGAGCTTTCCCATCCCGAAGAAAGAAGTTACCTTAACATATAACTCCCTTTGAGGCTGTCATACAGCCATTCTTCTGACATAACAAAGAGGTAGAATACAATGCAAAGTATAATTTTTCCCACACAAAGCATATACAGTATATCACAAAAATTAACCTGCACAGTATCTGTAAAAGATGAGGAAATATTCTTTGGAAGTTGAGCACCCATCATACATTAGAGTTGCCCTTAACTGCACTGCAAGGCAATTCTAATTCTTCTGTTTCATTCAAGCAGTAATTTAAGAATCTCTCCCTGGTAGAGGAAAAATCATTATATTGTTCAAGGAAAGGTAAAGCCAGCTTGAGGGATATGTGTTCCTGTACTGTATTTATGCATTAGCAACACTGGTATCAGCGTACACAGACTGTGATTATCCTTATAGATAGGGTTTATGGAGTATTAATCTAATTCTCAACACAGCCATTTAAAGGTCTTAATCACATGATATAAAAATGTGACTTCTTCAGTGTAAACAGGAGTAGAGCTGCTTTGGAAAGATTCAAGAATAGCCGGCGTGTTAGTCTATATCCGTAAAGAAAGCGAGGAATACTTGTAGCACCTGTTAGTGCCAATGCCATAAAATGTAATTAAATACAATCCCCGCCCCCCACCCCAACACATACTCTTAAATAAAATTAAGGTTGTGACAACAAACTGATAGAAGCCAGTAGACTTAAGTGGCCTGATTTCCAATAGTGCTGAGCTTCACAAATCCCAAAGGAAGATGAAGGTACCTTTGAAAATCAGGACAAAAATTCACTGCCCCTCGAGGGTTCTCCCTTGCTGGAAAATATCTTTGTGAAAACTGTGTGATAATTTGTGTTCGTCATATGACAAAACTGTTTAAATGGAGAAATACATTTTGATACAAAAAGATGTGTCTGTAAACTGGTCTAGTGATAGTGAAGTGTGTTAGGTAGTGTATACACAGGGCTTAATTTGCAGTGAAAGAGGTGCCGGGGCTCAAGCAAATTTTTTACATCCATAACTGATGCAGCAAGCCCGGAGGTGCCGGGGCTGTGAACTGCCACGCCTAGAGGTGCCAGGGCTTTGCCCTGACACAAATTAAACACTCTGTATGCATCATTTCATTGTGGAATGTTAGACCTGCTCAGGTGGGGTGTTCTTTAGTGGAGCAGGTTTATAGAGGTTACAAGTGGTGGCACCTTACAGAGATTCTTCATTAGCCCCTGAAGCAGAGTCCTTGGTTTTTAGAGCAGAAAGTCTTGAAGTGTTATCGCTACCAGTGACTCCAAAGTCTCCCTGATCACAGGGTGTTCTATAGCTAACAATAGTGAGGTCCTTTACTGCCATGGAGTCATACATTGAGCTTGATATAAACAATTTTGATATACTGACTTTTGCATAATACCATGTGACAGACTGTAACAGGGCGGCGACTCACCCCTGCAGTGCCTCCTGCTGGTTCTTCAGGGAATTAGCGTCCCAGCGTCCGGAGCGCCCTCTGCAGGCCGATGTCCCGCTCCTGCTCTGGCCCCGTGTCCCTCCCAGACCCCGGTGCCCTCTAACTGAGGGTGCTGCACCCCTGCAGTATCTTCTCAGGTCTAAGGGTCTCCCCTCCCTGGGGAACCCTCCACCCCCTATCCCCACCTTGCCTCAGACTAGGCAACTGCCAGTCACCACTTGCCCCCGCTCACTGAGGCAGACTGCAGTATCATTGCCACTCATCACAGGCAAGGGGGGTTGGCCTGCTGCTTCTACCCCTCTAGTTACGGGCTGCCCCTCGCAATCCCAGTACCCCTGGGTGCAGCCTTCTTCTAGTCCCTGCAGTCTGGGGCTCCCAGGCTAGAGCTTCCCCAGCTCCTCGTGCCTAGCCCCAGCTCTGCGCCACCCGGGACACTGCTCAGGCTCCCAGCAGTTAGGCCTGTCTGCCTTCTCCCAAGAGAAGGAGACTCTCTGTCTGTCTCCCTGCCCCGCAGCCTTTTTATCCAGGCCTGCGAGTGTTTGGGACGTGGCCACCCAGCTGAGCCTACTTCCCAATCAAGCTGGGAGTTTGCTGGCTCCCGGCCAAACCCCCCTCCCTGGCTGTTTCAAGTCACTTTGGGCAGGGAGTGGGTGGTCAGCCCGCTACACAGACCTTTTCATTCTTTCTTGTCATCTAATAGCCTCCCCAAAATGCACAATCCTCTTCCACTGCTAAAGCTGGTGGCAGTATGTGGACCAGTTACTAGAGGAAGATATGGTCACAAATTTTTACCCAGTGAGTTGTAGTACCATGTCTTTTTATATTTTTCTTTCCTCCTTCTCTCCTTTTGTTCTGCCTCTGTCCTCTAGCTTTATCCATCCATGGATGACCTTCCATAGTATTTCCCTCTCAGGTTCTATTGGTCTGCATTTCTCTTTCTTGCCTGCTCCACATCAGGTCTGTTCTTCAGAAGTCCACCCAACTTGCTATCAGCAGCAGGAGAGTTTAAGATGCATTTTTACTATAAGGAAGCCACCCTGAAACAGTAACACCACATCAGCTGTGGGTGAACACTTTTCACAAAGCAATCACTCTATATCTGGTCTATCAGGCATCATTCTCAAAAGGAAGCCTGCAGAACCCTTTCAAAAGATGAACCTGGGAGCTTAAATTTATAACTTTGCTAGACACTAAAAATCGTTGCCTGAATAGACACACCGGATTTGTTGATGCAAATGAAGCTGACAGTCCAAAAACTGGTATAGTTACATTGCTTGTGCATGTTCACATAACACTCCTACTGTCTGCAGAGCATGTCCACAGTTGGTGCTCTAGCAGCTACGAGAGCGCCATGCATTGTGGGTACCTATCCCACTGTGCTTGCTACTTGCCGCCTCCGTTATCTAGGAGTTGTGGAAGGCGGAGTGTATCGCAGTGCATAATACAGTGGTTCTCAAATTTTGAGGCACCGTGACTCTTGTATGTCTGCCGAAAAGCCGCCGAAGTCATTGCTTCTGCATTCGGCGGCGTTTCAGCGGACATGACGTGCACTTCAAAGTGTCTGCCAAAAAGCCAGAAACAATCACGTCGGCGGCTTTTCTTAGCACTCTCCAAAGCACACAGTGTCCACCGAAAAGCCACCAAATGCGGAAGCAATCAATTTGGCAGACGTTTGGTGGCAAAATGAGCTCACGACCCCCCTGATGCAGTTCTTTCCATCCCAGCATTCCATGGGCTTCTGACTGCCTTTTGCAGCATTTTCAAATGGTCTCTGTTCACCCGCCATCTCTGGAAGGATGGATCCTGCACTGCACTCTACTGTTGTCACTGCTATGAACACGCTGCAGATGGTCATGCAGTATATTGTGATAACCCAATTTGAACAGGAATCAGAGGTGCCTGACATGGTGTGTGCCATGGAAAGAAAGACCACTAGATTACTTCTGGCATTCATGGAGCAGCTGCACATCGTGGACCATTGCTTTGGGGAAAGAGGCACTAAGTGGCGGGATCGCATTGTTATGCAGGTCTGGGATGATGAGCGGTGGCTGCAGAACTTTCAGATGCAGAAAGCCACCTTCCTGGAACTGCGTGTGGACCTTGCCCCAGCACTGTGGTGCAAAGACACCAAAATGAGAGCTGCCCTCTCAGTGGAGCAGTGCATGGCCATCGCTGTGTGGAAGCTGGTGACTCCAGACTGCTTCCGGGTGGGTGCAAATCAGTCTGGAGTCAGGAAGTTGATGGTTGGGGCTGTGGTAATGCACAGGTACAGGGCCAATAATCGCAGCCTGCTGCCAAGGACTGTGACGCTGGGCAACGTGCGTGAAACAGTGGATGGCTTGGTGGCAATTGCAGTGGGGCGATAGATAGCACACATATTCCAGGAGTTGATTAGCAGCGGCCGCCAGCAGGCAGGAGTTGTGGGGCAGGGAGGGAGCTGGCTGCCAGTGGGTGCTAAGCACCCAATAATTTTTTTTCTGTGAAGTGCTCCAGCCCTGGAACACCCATGGAGTCAGCGCCTACCCCTGCCTCCCTCCCTGGTTCTGTGCAGCACAGACACTCTCTCTCTCTCTCTCTCTCTCTCTCTCTCACACACACACACACACACACACACACACCCTTCCCTCCACCCTCCCACCCCTGCACACCCTGGCTCTCAGAAGGCAGCTTTGAAAGGGAAGGGGCGCATGCCTGCAGGGCTAGTGAGTTCAAAACAATGAGAAGAGGGGTCACTTCACGCATTGTAGGACAGGTCCAAAGGCTAATGACAGTGATAAAAGTAAGCAAGGTATTTACACCAGCAGTTTGTCAACAAAACCTTTGTGCAAAAAGCCTTATGGCTATTGTCAAGATGGTTCTATTAAAGCACTGCAACTGAGGACTGAGTGCTACCACTGAGGACTCTGCTGTTTCATCAGGGAAAGCTGCCTTGTGGCAAAACAACTTGGCATTTTAGCCCAGTCCTAAGGCCAAGGGTCGATCCAACAAACTTTAATAGCTTCTTCACTTTCTGTAAATGCCATGGGCTTCCTGTTCTTACACTTTCTGGGATATGAGATGAGAGGTTCATGTCCACTCCACCCCTGACTGAAAAATTAATGGGTAACAACAGTGACACTCGGCTAGCCCTTCAAAGGCAACCTTCAGAGTCCACAGCCTGTTGAGATGAAAAGTGGAAAATGTGGGGAGCATGTGGTTCAGATTTCTCTTACAGATACTGATCTGGTATCTCTGAGAATAGCAGAGCATAGCATTCAGTTCACACTTGGTCTATTTTCTCTGCAAGTTTAAGTGCCAGAAACCATTTCTTTTTTAAATCAAAACTTAGATTCTGCAGCTGCTAAAAAATCTTGGATGGGGGAGAGGAGAGGCCTCTGATACACCACTGAATGAAGTAAAACATTTGGATATCATTCTTTCATTATTAAAGATAATAGGAGAAGCGGGAGCATCAGTAGTAGCTTTTTTCTTCTTTTCTCAGTGCTCAGAAAGCAATGATGTGTCCCATTGAGATCTAAGATTGTCAAATAGCAGTATCAATTTTGTGTAAAGACTAAAGTATCTGAACCACTTTGATGAGAATCAGATTCAAAATTTTTCAGAGCCAGTCTCAGAGATTATTGTGTATCACGCTCCATACAATTTCTAGTTAGGAAATTGAAAAGAATATTTTTTCTGGCAGCCAAATTTCTCCTCTTCCCCTTGACCCTCTTTCCCCAAAAGTGTTTCCTGTTTTAAGAATCAGTTCAGGATATAACAAGGAGTCCTTGTGGCACCTTAGAGACTAACAAATTTATTTGGGCATTTTGTGTCATTTTAAGGCAGTATACTCATTGACCATTTAAAGGAAAATCTATGAGCAAGACTCATTCTTGTGGTACCTCAGTAATGCTGATCATATTTGATGAAACTTTGTAGCTTTGCTACAGGAACCACCTGACAAAAATCACTGTTCAGGATTCCAGTAGCCCTGCCTTTAAATAATCCCACCTGTCAATAGGTGTAGCTCCTACCCTGACTATGGACTGTAATGAACACTTTCATTTAACATGAAGATATTGCATCTCGTGCACACCAGTGTAGGAGACTATTGAATTGAACTCAACCTTTGGATTGTTTCACCCAATGGAAATTATTTCTTCTTTCATCTGTAGTGAGAAAGAATTTGTCACCTTTTCATATGAAAGCAGGTCAACAGTACATAAAGGATGGGTGAGTTCAACTAGCTTCAGCGTAGAACTTAGAGACAGGAATTCTGGATAACAACTTCCTTTGTGTGCTTGAGGAAGCCATTTTGTGTTGCAACAAGTTAATTTGAATTAACAGGTAATCAGTTAACTAACAAGTATAGATGATGGTCCAGGGCTAGGCAGAGTACAAACATTTGTTCCTGATTACAATTTAATCTGGCATCTAGAGTAGTATTTATAATGGTTGACACTCAATAAATGTAAATTCCAATACAACCAAAAACTGTGGTCTAGACACATCCTTATTCTCCACTGCTTTGCATATTGTATAGTCATTTCCACCTGTGCAAAATGAATATGAAATGCTTTGCATAGGTGGAAATGACTACATAATGTGCAAAGTAGTGGTAATTCATGTCCTTAATGTTTATGCCTATGTATTCCCAACAGTAATATGGGGCTCAGCTGGAGTACTAACCTGGAATTATACTGTGCACTCTACTGCACTTACTCTGCATTTCTACTGGTGTAATAGATGGGAACCATTGAAAAGCACTCAGTGTAAAAAGTGCTAAGCATTATTGTCATAATAAATTTACCTTCTCTATGGTTAGCTAATTTTAGCCAGTGAGCCTGGCTATGTTTGTGCACCACTATCAAATCCCCTTAGATTAGAGTTAGACAAAGAGTACCCATTGTTTAATGGGTGAAGAACCACTAAGTTATCTGATGACGATGCAGACAGCCACAAAAAATAGCATCCAGATGCTGCGTTATGATACTTAAGTTGTGGCATTTCATGAAGCTGTGTGGTTTCAATGCACAGTTTCTCATCTTCAAGTCTTGCTTTCTTCTTCCTCTTCTTCCTGGCTGCTGTACGGACCTTCATCCCTCCTGGCATCTCTAATTCCAGTCAGTGGAGGTTCAGCTCTTACCTGCAAGGGGAAAAGAGCTTGGGAAACAGACTCTAGTGGTTCCCCACAGTGCCTGGTCTCAGCATGCCCAGCTCTGCCCCGTACATACATACCAAAGAGTTGAAGTGCACACTTGTGCCTAGAATCCAGGTATAGCCTGTGTGTCACCAACCAGGTGCATTGTCTTCATGACAGCTACATGTATATTCACATAGAATTGCATATGGTGGGACAGCCAGATTTGGAAACTCACTAGTGTAAATATTCGTATATCAAAACAACACAAAAAAACCCAGTCCATATAAATAACAGGTAAACAAATTATATGAGCTAGAGAAAGAATGATTGAATAAAAAAACATGTAAAATGTGGATGGGCTTGTAGGCAGTACCCAGGATCAGACCAATGGCAAAGACAGGGGTTAGACTTTCAGAGATAGTAGCTATAATGGGAATATCTTATGGGGATGAAACCATAAATGTACTGTGGAAAATCTTAAAGAGAAAAATGATGAAGTCAAATTCTGAAAGGAGCCAATAGAATGACCTAGAAGGAAGGGAGTGAGGTGTGTGTGTGTGTGTGCATGTGCACACATACAAAAAACTGTTAAAAACATGAAGGTTGCAAAATCAACAAAAATTAGGAAATAAGATTGGAATTGCCCCCCTTGTGTGCTTGCAACATGGAACAATCTTTAATTATATGAACACATCCTATTTTTTCTACAGGAGCCTGTGTCATACAGCACACAGAATAGATGGTGCTGTTTTTTTCTTTATTGTTCAATGTGTGGCTCCAGACTTCTTTTCTGCACCCTATTCAAACTCTTGTTCTGAAGTCAGAAATATTAATTTACTCATAGGCTTTGCTATGGTGTTCATCACTTTAGCAGCTAAGTGCGTCACAAACATTAACTTATTTACAGAACACCCTTGTGCGGGTGAAGTGATATTATTCCCATTTTTCAGACAGAGAGCCAAGGCAGAGAGAGATTAAGGTCAACCTTAATTCAGGTATTTACTAACTTGCCGTTACAACCTTAATGTTTTTTTAACTAGTTGTGTGTGTGTGTGTGTGTGTAATATTATGATATACTGTGGAAGGATTGTTTTGGTGCACTTTCTGCACCCCATGTTTTTACATTTCATATCTATCATTAATTCCAGTGCATTAGTTAAAATCCTCACTTGTCTGAAGAGTTTTGGTTCTGGTATTACCATGGATGCAGGTAGTGACTCCTATTGTTAAAGGTTGCCTGCTACTTTCCATTATAAGACCCTGTTTTCAATTGCTTGTAGCTGAAGTTATCCCTAGCAGGTATCTCTCCTCACATGGAATTATTTTGCAAAGCTATAGTCCAGTGGTTCCCAAATTGAGGAGAAAATGTTACAGTGGGCTCTTGGGAAAAAAAATCCCTAATAGCAGACAGAGCTGTCCCTAGGGATCCCGAACAGCACAGGGGCCGGCAACCCGAAGCCTTGGAGACTTCCAAGACCTAAGCAGATCAAAGCAAGCATATCTATCACACTGAGGAGATTTCAACTTCAAGACTCCCTATACAAAATGGAAAGGGAGGTGGATATTTTGTTACTCTTTTAAAAATTAAATAGGCTGCTAGTGTCATTTTTAAATTATGATGAAGAACAAGTTTAAGCTTTGTTGTAACGTTCATTGTCGGTCCAGCTCATCTCCCTCCTTTGCAATCCAACCTCTTGGGTTTGGAGATAATGGTCTTGTCTACACTGGAAGTACCTAGCACATTGTGAGTGTTGCCACCCTATCAAATGAGTAAACAACAACAACATATAAAATGATTAAAAGCTATAAAGCTAACTCATAATAAAACTAGCGCTGTAAGTTTAAGATGCTGACTTTGCTTCTTAAAATAACCTTTTAAGATTGTGTCTGAAGCACAGGGGATGTCACTCTGTATCTTGTGCTGCCATTGTGAATAATCTGCGGCAAGACCTCATTAAAGTTAGGGTCAGTGCAGCTGTTTAAATTATTGTATTTTGTTTCTTTTAAAAAGTCAGTACCACCTTATTAATTTGCACCTACAAAACGCTGAGTCTGCTAGTGTACCTGCTTTTTGCGTGGGTTATCAGCAGGTCGTGAATCTCTAAACCTAACACCTTATAGCTACTATTTGAGCTAAAGGAGTACTATTAACGCTGTCAGGAGTAGTAGTAGGTTGTTATCCTAAACGTGGACTACACACTAGAGTGGGTCAAAGACACACACTGTGCAAATGGGTCGCACCAGTTCTGTGCATACAAAGCTCCCATTGGGCATTACACACACATTTAGAGTACAGGTCCAAGTCTGGCTTTCTTCTATTGTTAGGGAAGCAGTTCTTTAATAGACTTTACAACAAGCAATTATGTCCAATTTCATGACATTGAACTTGTACGATATGTGGCAGCACTGATCTCAGCTACTGTCACAAACTGACAATGAATAAGTTGTCCCGGAGTCTGTGCTCAGAACACTCGTTGTTTTCTGTGAAGAAAGCTTGATTTGTTCCTCTGTGGACTTGATTGGATCTGTACAGTAATTACTTCCTGTTATTAGGATTAATTGGCCGCTCTTTTCCTTCAAGTCACTCAGTCAGGGACACCGAGACGTAGATAGCTAGTTTTTAGAATCTGCGTGTAGCAGCGCGATGACTGACTCCTGCGGCGCCGCCTGCTGGTTGTCCAGGAATTAGCTCTTCCAGCTCGGAGCGCCCTCTGCAGGCTGGTGTCTTGCCATCCACTGGCTTCCGTGTTCCTTCCAGTACCCGGTGCCCTTTTTCCTGGGGTGCTTCCTGGCAATATCCCCACACTCCGCCTCTGGGTCTCCCCTCCCTGGGGAACCCCCAATCCTCTAATCCCCACCTCTCCTCAATCTAGGGCTACTGTCAGCACGTGATCCCTGGGGCAGACTGCAGTGTAAAAGCCAGTCATCATAGGCATAGGCTGCCTCTGCCTAACCCCAGTACCCTTCTTAGGCCTCTGTATCAGGCCTGCAGCCTGGGGATTGCTGGGCTAGAGCTTCCCAGCTCCCTTGCCTATTGCCTCCAGCACTGTTCCACCTCAGGTACCTTGTCCCACAGGCAGCCAGGCCCTGCTCCCTCCCAACCTGGAGAGAGACTGTCTGAGCGCCTGGCCACAGCCCTCTTATAAGAGCCAGCTGGGCCCTAATTGACCCAGCTGTGGCTAGCCACACCGTCAGCTACTTTCCCCAGTAACAGTCCTCTCCAGGGCTGTTTTAACCACTTTTTAATGGAGTGGGGCAGCCGTCCCCACTACACTGCACCAGGACACTTGGATTCAAAAACCTGCTTTGCTACTGAATCATTGTATGACCTCTATGCCAGAACTTAACCATCCACATTAAAAAAGTTGTTCAGGAGTAACCCCCCTCTTTCATCCCTGGGTTATTTGGGGGCAGGGAACACTCACCTGTGTGCCCGGGTGCCTGATGTTGTTGACAATAAAGGAGACTCTGGGTATCCCAGTGCTGATGTTAGGTAAGTGGGAATTCTCTATCCACCCTTCTGCTGCAGTCATTTTACTAGGAGAAGAAATTAAAATGGAGGGCGCCTCCCCTTGGCTGGGCCCTGTACACACTCAGTGGTGTGCCTTGGGAGCCTCCAGGAATAAACCTAAACCAATCTTAGGATCAATTGGTTTAACTCAGATATACCAATTACAAACAATATGCACTTAGATTAGAGTTAGCACACACCTTTACTTAACCATTTAAGAAAACATGATAAAACAAACTAAGATTAAATGTCAGCCGTGGGGCAGTTCAATAAATTAATTAACAAATACAATTTACAATAGTAAATGAAAATTATTTAACTGGTATTTACACTGCCACCATTTACCCCAGCCCTGAGCGTGCATGCCTCTGGATTTCAGAGTTTTAAACGGATGCATGGACGTGCTTGGAGATCTTGAAGCTGGAGAAGGCTGGAGAGAGCACTCTGTTGCTCCAGTGAATCAGTCCAGCCAAGGCACAAGCTACACAATCTCTCAGAAGATTGGAGGTGTCTTAACCAAATGTCACCAACCACGAGTTCTGGTCTGATGAGAAGATCACTGCCCCTTCTTAGGGCTTGTCTTCACTTCGGCGGGGAGGGATCGATGTTTTGGCGGTCGATTTAGCGTGTCTCATCAAGATGTAATCAATTGATCGCCAGCGGCGCCCCCGTCAACTCCAGAACTCCAGCTCGTTAAGAGGCGCAAGCTGGAATCGACGAGGGAGTGCGCCGCCGACCGCTGCTGCCGTAAGGACGGCAGGTAAGTCGGCTGTAGATATGCCGACTTCAGCTACGTTATTAACGTAGCTGAAGTTGCGTATCTACAGCTGATTCCCCCCATCCTCCCCCAGTGAAGACCAGCCCTTAGACTCAGACAGCCCATTAAAGTCTCTTTGCTGTGTCTCTTCCCTTGCAAGTACTTTCCCAAACAAGGGCGGTGATCACTCACACTGCCTTCACTGCAGGCCCACCTTAGTCAGTTCTAGGCAGAGCAACTGTTTCTGCCCCTGGCTCTAGTGAAGCCTCTAGGTCTCTTACTTTTCTCCCAGGTTTCCCCCTCCTATTCTCTATCTGCAGTGTGTAGTACTGGCTAAGAAAGCATTATCTAAAAAGTTATAACTTTCACTCAGAGACCTGAGGGAACAACGGCCAGACAAGAATGGACTTTTGGAACAAAAGTGCGGACGTGTCTTTTCTGGGCAATAACTGGGGGAAGGGAGAAGAACGCAAATTCCTGACCTCTGGTGATGCAAAACCACAATCTTTTGAAACTATGCCCTGAGGAGTAGGATGTAGATTGAGGATCACCTGTTACATGAGGCCAACATCAAAGGCTTGACTGCATAAAAAAAAAAAAAAAAAAAAAGGCTGATCTGCCAGAGTCTGCGCTCTGACTCGGAGGCAGTTATAAACTTGAAGCCACAGGAAACACGCCATTGTAAGTTTGGGAAGACTGATACCACCAAAGCCTGAGGCTGGAGTTGGAGTGACCACTGGTAAGCCTTTTAGCATGCCAGGAGGTTCTTTTAGTGTTTTTAGTATGTTGTCTCTGTAATGCTGTCACATTACAAGGAAGCACGTTTATTCATAAAGAGCTGTGTGGTAACATAACCCCTGGCAGTACACTGGGCACAGCCTGAGAAGAGAAAGCAAAGCGCTGATGCGTTTATTCAGCCTGACTTGCTAGGACTATCGCAGGGAGCTCCAAGCCAGGAATGAGAGAGATGCAGGTCTCTGCCCAAAAGAGGTGAAGGCTGAGGAATCAAGATCCTAGAGAAGGGACCACGGAGAGGGACCATGGCCGGTGCAAGGATATTTCACGCCTTAGGCGAAACTTCCACCTAGTGCCCCCCTCCCACTCCACCCGGGGAGCCCTGCGGTAGCTCCCTGCCCCCCCCTCTATGTGGAGAGCCCTGGGGCAGCTCCCCACCCCTCGTCCTCCACTCGGGGAACCCTGAGGCAGCTCCCTGCCCCTCCCCTCCACCCGGGGAGCCCTGCGATAGCTCCCTGCCCCCCTCCATGTGGGGAGCCCTGGGGCAGCTCCCCGCCCCTTGTCCTCTGCCTGGGGAACCCTGCGGCAGCTCCCCGCCCGGGGAACTCTGCGACAGCTCCCCAACCCAACTCACCTCCGCTCCACCTCCTTCCCTGAGCACGCTGCCACCGCTCCACTTCTCCCCCCTCCCAGGCTTGTGGCGCCAATCAGCTGTTTGGCATCGCAAGCCCAGGAGGGGAGAAGAAGCGGAGCAGCAGTGGCGGCGTGCTCAGGGGAGGAGGCAGAGCAGAGGTGAGCTGGGCCGGGGAGCGGTTTCCCTGGCACCCCCATATTACTTGGTGCTAGCGGCCTACCCAGCTCACCTCCACTCCACCTCCTCCCCTGAGCGTGCCTCCGCTCCACTTCTCTGGAGGGGAAATGTGGCATGCCGTGGGAAGGAGGCGGGGTCAGGATTTGGGGAAAAGGTTTGCATGGGGGCGGGGAAGGAGTGGGGTCAGGGGCAAGGGTGCCTATGTTGAGTCCACCGAGCGCTAGACCCTCCCCTTCCCTCTCTGCTGCCGGCTGCTCCGACGTGGGGAGGACTGGTCGCGCCGTCGGTGGCCCCTCTGGAGCCGGGGAGCAGCGGCAGCTCCTTATGCTCCACTGTGTAAAAGAGTTTTTGGGCACTGCTTTTTGGCATCCCCAACCACTTGGCGCCCTAGGCGGCCGCCTAGTTTGCCTAGTGGTTGCACCAGCCCTGGATACAGGTGCAGTTGGCCTGACCTGTGACAGTATTATCTTGCCGTTTGCTAAGCTCAGTCTCATTGTGTTATTTTCTGCCCATGGTTCTAGCTCTAAAAGGGCAAATACAACCCTGGTGTAATTGGGTGCATGTAACAGGGACCTTTTCTAGCTGCCTCTTGGTGGCTCATCTGGGAAATGAGCTCATCACTGTCTGCGCCATCACTGTCTGCGATTGCTCAATCACTTGCTCTGTGACCCTCTCTCACCAGTCAGGAGCTGCAGTGCCCCTCCTTTGCAACTTAGGCCTCTGGTCAAGTCACCATCATCCTCCCCTTTCAGGGTACTCTCAGCGTGTTCCTCCCCATCCCAGGCAGTCCTTATGTCTTCTGCCCTGGCTGGGCCACTCCCTCAGTGGCTCACTAGACCACAGGGTTTCAGACAGCCTCTAAATTCACTGCCCAGACTGTACCACTCAGTGGGTGGGAAAGGAGGGGCTGGGTTCCCCTACTTTGGGTTCCAGTCCGGGGAAGCTGTGTACTAGCACAAACCTTTCTGTCACTCCCCTCGATTATGAACTACTGCGCCTAACCCAGGCTCACATTCTCCGCCCTTCTCCTTTCCTCTGGATCTCTAGACAAACCCCTCTTTTTGGGTCCAAATCCCATTCTCTCCCTCATTCCTGTGACTGCATCCCTCTTCCCTCTCACCCCCTTTCTGCTACCAGCTCCCTGGCTTTACAGAAGCCCTGCCTTTCCCCGCACAGGTGAGCGTCCCTTGATTAGACCTTTCCTCTTAGTTTATGTCCCTCAGTTTTCAGCCTAATAGATTAATTGGCCCTTGAGGAAGAATGTGGTGTGCACACCCCATCACAGTGTCACTCTATTGAAGTCAGTCGTGTTGCACCCACTTATTCCAGGACTGAATCTGGCCCACACGTCCCTTAGTATTATGTATCTGTCCTCACTTGTTGGCATTATATACAAATTTAATTAGCATCCTGCATTAATCAAGGTGCAGAAGGTATATTAACAATAGCAGAAGTTTCCCAGTTTCTCTCTGCCAGAAGCCCACACCCAGCAATCAGCATGGTTGGAAAGTAATTCTATCTCTGCAATGACTGGAAAAGCCCTTGGGAGAGTTTTGTTATAGTTTCTTGGGAGTCAATAATCAAAACATTCAGAGTCTATAGTTACTCTCCTTCTAGTTCACAAACCAGATCAAAATTAAAACCAGAGTTATACAGATTTGCTCACCCACAATAGCGGCCCATCATCCATTTTCCTTACTCTAAGTGGACGGAGCTGTCTAGTCACTAGAGAGCCTTTCCTCATCTCCAAATAAATGTGTGAGAGAAAAACATTCAAAGGTTCCAATCCTATAAGAGCCAGCTGAGTCATGATCTGGATGATTATAAATCTTTCAGATTCCCTGGAAACAGTCACCTCAAGTTTCCTAGGCCACAGCCTTTGGTTTGCTTGGCTAACTCATTGCACAGATGTTTACATGACTAGACCTTGGAGAAGAGTAGTTCTGGGCCAAGGGGGTTCTCAGAGAAGTTGTGGACGCCTTCTCGTTCTTCAAGAGTGTTAGTACCTCTGCACCACTCCTTCTTAGAGAGTTATCGCTTGTCCTTGTCCTCAACCAGGAACTTCCAGACTGATGGATTTGTTTGCGAGACGCGACCAAGGAAGTATTTCTCTGTGACAGATGAGGGATTGATGAAGTGAAAATATATCATAGGGCCAAAAAACCACGTTTCTCTATCAAGACCATCCAAGACACCCATGTACATTGTACACAACACTGTAAGATACATCCCTGGGACAAGAAGACCAGATCTTCATAACGGTGACAGAGCTTGTTATCATTAAAAGTACTGAATTATTTCTTTATGTAAGATCCTTCACCTTAGAGATGATAAATTCCCAGACACCATATTAAATATGCTAGAATTATAAGATTGCTCTTTACAGTGGCTAGTGTCCTTTGAAGATGGATTGGGGCGGGGGAGGGAAGCTCTGTGCAGCTGAATGAAAACATCAACTCTGAGCTTAATAATTGCATGACAAACCTGCCTATGTAGATTGCAGAATTTGTGTTGCTAGTGGTGGTGTGCAGCAACAGTATTTGAAGAATAAAAAGAGAGATGGGATAGAAACAGTATCTGGGAGATGGAAAAGTATATGAACAATAAGATGCTGGAGGAATAATTCCTGTATAAAAATCTAATGTAAATTGAAGTTGGAGAAGCGTACTCATGGATAGGTAGCATTACACTGGGAATTAGCCTGGCCTCCCATGCACAGGTTATTTTGATCGCCTACAGAGTTTTGAGGCTGCAGCTTAGTTATAATTAATTTGCCCCATGTTTAACCTTACAAAATATTGAGAACCCACTTCCTCACTTTCATAAAATTCTAAGAAAATATTGTGTCCTCTTTTCAAAATGGAAGCAAACAGCATAAAGTCTGCTATGCATGACATTCACAAAGAGATAAATAGACCCAGCCAAATCCATCCCTGATATAACTCTCCTGAAATCAATAGGCTAATTCCAAGGATGAATTTGGCCCTATGACCCATCATATTCTTTTTTTTTTTTGCTAATTAGTGTGGTAGCATGATTACGAGAGGATTATAGCTCAGTGCTGAGCTTCCTTCTCTGCATTTGTCCCTCGCACATGAACACAAGATCTCCAAGGAAGAATCAACTATAAACAGTAGTTTGGAAAACTCTGGAGCATAAATAACAGATCAAGCTGAAGTTGAGGCACTACTATGTGTTTTGTTAGTTGTCTCATAGGAAAAATTTGATTTGTGACCCCTTTTACTCTCACAACGGTGAGCAATTACTGACACAAGCAGTCCGATGACCTCAAGTGGATTACTCTTGGGAGTAAGCACTCACCACTGTGAGCAAGAGCTGCACAGTCTTGTCCTAGGTCTCATTTTACGGTATATTAAATTAGGGATTTAACTGTGAAATGTCTGGAAGAGAAACCACATAAGAGCCTTAGAGCTGAGCACAGAATGTGCTATGACATACTTAGCACATTTCAATATAAGCCATTAGCAGATATTCACGGCAGGAGAAGAAAAAAAACTATATTCCCTTCAATGTGAAATGATTGAACATTTAACGCCAGGGAAGAGATTGTTTAGTCCTTGGCTTCCTCTATTAGAAATAAAGTCACTGCACTACATTTTAAATACAATGGGCTCAAACACACCTAGGGCACAAGCCTGTAGTCCTTACTCAAGCAAACCTCCCAGAGTATTGCCTGAATAAAGACTGCTAGAGTGGGCCCCAAAGGTGCAATGCTGCAAGGTCCTGAGTGCCTCCTGAGAGGTGCTGATGACTGCCTTCAATTCTCCTGACATGAACAGGAATCAACGTTACTCGGCAATCCCAAACGTAAATGAAATCTATATATATATAAAAGTCAAATAGTGTATGTGTGTGTGTGTGAATGCGTGCGTGTATGTATGTTCCCTTACTCCTTCCACACCGTTTGAGCTAGAGACTTGAAATTTGGTACAGTTATAGGCTTTAGGGTCCTAATCAGGGTAAGAGTCGAAAAATTTTCAAATCTCACCTCTGATGCCCCCCAGAGGTGAAATGCTTTAAAGCCCATTCACATTAGCTGGGCAGCAGGTTAAAAACCTGCTGTTCTCTGTGACATAGTTATGATGTAATAATACCCCCCTCCAACGGACCACGCACTCGCTCAGCTCTCTCCCCCCTCCAACGGACCCGAGCAACGCTGAGACGTCTGAACAAAATTTGTATTAATAAAAAACATGGTAGTCTTTTTACATCCCAGTTTCCAATTACAAATACCCTGAGCAACGCTGGGTATTTTTGCTAGTCACCAATAAATGGCACCATGTATGGTCCTTTCGCCAAGCCAGCTTCAGAGACTGGAGAAGACTGTCTAGTCTACTCTGCTCCCATCGGCTGTTTTTCATAACAAGTCCGTGAAAAGATCTTGGCGCTCACCTTCTTGTCCATATGCTTCATACAGGTGACTATAGCAGGCTGCTTCTTTTAGGACTTTTTGAGGGGAAGTTTAGCTTGGGAAAAAATAGCCAGTAGAGGGAGTCTTGACTACTCAGTCAGGTTACTTTGGGTGCCAGACAGCTGTTTGACAGCTCAAGAATTGTTATCAAGGCTGTAATAAAAGCAGCATGTTATAAATGTCAGTATGTCCTAGCCCAGGGGCCAGATTCAGCTTTTGAGTGAGCACCCAGCTCCCACTTGCTCTGAGGTTTGGGTTCATTCAGAGTTTGTGAATTATCAAAGCTACCTGAACCTCTTGGATGTGAAAAAACCTGGCCTTGAAGTCTCAGATGGGTCCCACTTATATTGCTGTTCCTACTCTGGGGATGTGGGAGGAGACTTACAGAATGAGAGTCCCTGTCTGCATTTCAGGCTTGTTGTGAGGTCGGACTGAACTGTGTTGTGTCACAAACTGGGCTAAAGCTTCGAAAAAGCCTAAGACTCTAGCACAGCTCAGACACCTAGTGAAAGCCACAGTTCAGTCCTTGTCAACACATCGTTTTTTCCATCAAAAATGCTGATTCATCAAAGCCAAAACAGTTCAGAAAACAGGGTCAGGTTTGATGATTTTTATAATTTTATAATTTTTGAAAGAAAAAAAAAATCCCATTTTCTGGTTTGAAACCACTTTCAGTTTCAAAATGTTAGCTAATTAGCCTAAAAGGTTAAAATGAAAATGAAACATTCAGATTGACACAAAAATGTGGGCAGGAGGATATTCATTTTTTTTTACTTTATGGATATTTTCATGGCTTAAATGTTTCATTCCTATCTGAGATGGGTAAAAAAATAATCTTTAGTTAAAAAATATTCACGGGATACAAAACCTGTTTTTCACACCCCTCTAGTCCTCTCTGCACCTAGCGCAGAACCATGTTTTGCCTGTATTGGTATATCACAATACAGTAACCACATCTCCACCAGTACTGAGCAAGTCTCCCACCTGGAAGCACAGGGTATAGTCTGGGAGTACAGTTAAAACACAATTTGGTCCTAACAAGGCTGACCTGTGTATTAATTATGTTTTAACCTGGCCCCTTAAATTGTAAGAACCAAGAACACAGTCAAGAGAATCTAGATTTGTCATGAGATTTCCTGTAATTCCTGTGACAACTATGAGCAGCCTGCCTGACTTTAATTTTTTCTCACTCTGGAAAGGGAGATGTGACAGACACTCCATGAAACCCACAAGAGACTTTGATATTGCTATTGATTTTCCATGGCAGGTACTCAGATACCAGCATGACAGGTTGCAGTTAAGCCTGGCAGATGTTAACACTTATGTGTAGTTGTGTTTTGCTTGTGTGTTGTCTTATGTGGTGCACAGCCCCGCACTGTCTTTCAAAGGAGGTCGAGGGTGCTCAGCTGCACCTCTAGGAATCAAACACTTTGCAGCTCCAGGACCACTCTGTTAATTAAGAGCCCGTTTATCAGAAAGACTCCCATTGATTTCAACAGGCTTTGGATCAAAACTCTAAGAAAAACACCCACTGAGAGATGAAACCATTGAAGGGACCTTGATTGCCTGAAAAAATTATTTTGTTTGTCTTTACAGCACATCTGCACAGCAATGCTGAACAGGTTACTGACTTCTCAGCAAATGACTCTCTGCTGCAATCAAAGGAAATGTAGCTCTGTCCTCAAAGGAGGCAGAGGAAGGTGAACATGGCAATGTGTGAATCGGAGAATGGAATGGAGGAGGCAGTATTCTTCCTCCAGAGATTCCTGCAGAGTGTGACCACAGAATGGCTGGGAGGTTCCAGTGTGCTTTGAAGAGATTTCCTTCCCCACTCTAAACTCTAGGGCAGTGGTCCCCAACCCCCGGTCCGCGGACCGGTACCGGTCCGTGGAGCATTCGGTACCGGTCCGCGGCCGCGTTCCCCTCCGTCCCGCCCCTTCCGCTTCCGGCCGCTTTCCCTTCCGCTTCCTGCCCCGCCTTCCCTTCCGGTGCGGCAAGAGTTCCGCTTTTTTCTGCTTTTCCGCCGTTTTTCTGCGGCTTTTCGGCGGGCATGCAAGATCCCGCCGCGCCGAAAAATAAAATAATAAAGATGGGCTACTGAATTCTGCGGGTTTTCGGCGGACATACAAGGGTCCGCAGCACCGCACAGAGCCCCCGGGCCGCAACCATTACTCGGCCGCGCTTACCGGTCCGCGGTGAACAAAAGGTTGGGGACCACTGCTCTAGGGTAAAGATGTATGGATCTCGCATGAAAGACAATTTTCCCCCCAAGCTACTTTTACCAGCTTAGGTTAAATCTTTTTCCCCCAAACCCAAACTTCTCCAGTTGGGGCGTGGAAATTGCTGCCACCACTAATGTAAGTCCCCCAAAACTATGGGGTGGGGCACATTAGAACCCCGATAGTAGCCCCTCCTCCCCCTCTTTACCTGGGAGAGATTTGAGAACACAACCCCTCACTATCTGTGAGGTGAGCCGATCCAAACCTAGGATCACTCCAAGGGAAATAACAGACAATTCTTATATAAAAAAAAAGTTTAATAGAGAAAAGCATAAAACTTACACAGAATTTCTAGGTATAAAGCTTCCTAACCTGACCCAGCCCTTGGTATGCCCCTCCCTGGGGATTTCTTTCCCTGCTGGTTTAACAGGTTAAGGACACCATAGATTGATTACAAGTTGATACAATTCATAATAGCCAGGCTGTCTTAGTAACTTATCGAAGGATGAGTAGAAATGGAGATGATTCGTACCCCATAGCTGGGGAAAGATGGAGACAGGCGGAGTGCCCGGGAAAAAGTGAAGCTAAACCCTTTGTTTTCTAGGAATTTGCATCCCCAATACATCATTCCCTCTTCTGCTTCAGGTTAACCCTTCATAGGTAAAACAGTATTTCTAAGGCACTTCATACTTATGACAGTGCTGGTGGTGGGGAGGGAGCTGTGAAATGAAATTATCTTAACATAAGGTTTCATCACTTCTGGTTGAGTTATAAATAATATACAGTAAAAAAAAAAGTGATTGTGGTATGACAGGTGTTCTGATTAAGTGCTGGCTGAAGCTGAGACATGCAAAATTAAAAAGTTAACTGACGTTTTCCAACCAAAAACAGCTCCATACAAATTTTGTCTAAGGGAAGGATGGTTTAGTTGCTAAAACACAAGGCTAATATTCAATCAGTTCCTGGCTCTTCCTCAGGATTCTGAGGGGACAGATTTATTATGTTGTTGGAGGAATTCAGATTAGAACCTTGGAGTCATGAACACCAGAGTTACAAACTGACTCTTCAATCACACATCTCATTTGGAACCAGAAGTATGCAATCAGGCAGCAGCAGAGACCAAATAAGTAGATAGATAGAGAAATAAAAAAAATAAAAGCAAATACAGTACAGTATTGTGTTAAATGTAAACTACTACAAAAAGAAAGGGAAAACAGCATTTTCTTCTGTATAGTAAAGTTTAAAAGCTGTACTGAGTCACTGTTCAGTTGTAAGCTTTTAAAAGAACAACCATAATGTTTTGTTCAGAGTTACAAACCCTTCAGAGTTGCAAACAAACTCCATTCCCGAGGTGTTCGTAACTCTAAGGGCATGTCTTCACTACGACTTAACGTCGACTTTAACGATGTTAAGTCAAATTAAACGTGTACCTGTCTTCACATACATGCCATTAAAGTCGATTTAAAGGGTCCTCAAAATTGACTTTTGTACTCCTCCAAAACGAGAGAAGTAGCGCTAAAATCGACATTTCAAGGTCGATTGTGGACTAGTGAAGACGCAACTGACATTAATAGCCTCCAGAGGCTGTCCCACAATGCTCCATTATGACCGCTCTGGACTGCCTCACTGCTCCACTGTGACCGATCTGGACAGCACTCTCAACTTGCTGCTCTGGCCAGGTAGACAGGAAAAGACCCGGGAACATTTGAATAGCATTTCCTGTTTGGTCAGCGTGGCCAGCTCACCTGCACAGCTCAGTCGCCAGCTCAGTCGCCATTCAGAGCAATCAGCAGCACAAGCCGCCATGCAGAGCTCAGCATCACAAGACTCCATGCAGAGCTCAGCTGCCCTGGAGACCAGCCAGAGAAGAAGAGCTCCAGCATGGTCCACTCGTGAGGTGCTGGATCTCATCGCTATCTGGGGAGAGGAATCCGTGATGTTGGAACTACGAAACAACAACTGTTTGCCAGGGTCTCCAAGGCCATGCTGGAAAGGGGCCACAGCAGGGACGCCCAACAGTGCCGCGTTAAAATTAAGGAGCTGAGGCAAGCGTTCCAGAAAGCCAAGGAGGCAAACGGACGATCAGGGGGCGCGCCACGGACATGCCGGTTCTACAATGAACTAAATCAGATAATGGGGGGCGCCCCCATCAGCATCGCACCGGTCTGCGTGGACTCCACCGATGGGATAGTCGTCAGGGACGAGACTGATTCTGCTGAGGATGACAATGAGGAGGAGGGAAATTTCACGGAGCAGGAGGAGGCCAGCGGAGAAACCGTGTTAGCAGACAGCCAGGAGCTGTTTATCACCCTGCAGCCAGCACCCTCCCAAGCCTCCCAGGGGGGTAAGTGTTTCTTTTTAAGGGATTACATGACGCGTGATTTTTTAAAGGAAGCATTTATTAATGGTTAACTTGCCCTAAGGACTTAGCGTGCTTTCATTGCTGGTCAGTTTCTACTCAAAGAGTCTGTCAATATACTCCGGAATTGACCGGAAGTCCTCCACGGACATTTCAATGAAGCTATCCAGGAGGTAGCGATGAATCTTCCGCAGCAGATTTCTGGGGAGAGCTGCCTTATGTGGTCCCCCGTGATAGGAGACCATCCCACGCCACGAAAGTAGTAAGTAGTCTGGTATCATTGAGCAGGCTAGCATTGCGGTGAATGGACCAGGACTTTGCATGGAGGCAAGGAGCATGCGCTCTCTATCTCTCTGAGAAATTCTAAGCAAAGTGATGTCATTCATGGTTGCCTGTTTGAAATACGGACTGCAATTAGTAGGGAGATAAAGATTCCCAGCTGCAAAGTAATCTTTTCTGCTGAAGACCGACCAACCGCCCCCCCAAAACGCTCACCCGCCCCCCTCCCCGCCAGCCCGTAGCGGTAGCTAGCAGGGAATCTGAACAGTCTGCAAGCGGTTTGCCTCCGCTTCAGATTCAACGCGCACCCAACCCCCCCTCCCTCCAGCCCGAAGCGGTAGCTAGCAGGGAATCTGAACAGTCTGCAAGCGGTTTGCCTCCGCTGAAGAGCCCCAACCAGCCCTTAGCCATTAGCGAGAGATTTTTGGGCTTTGTTTTGCAGTTTGCGGTTCAGTGGGAGCCACGCGGTGGGGGGAAGGGGGTGGGGTTATTCTACAATATGCAAGTGCTGCTTGTAACTTACCATGGCCGGCTGCACGGTGATTTCAGAAGCCGTGCTGGGCTGAGGCACGCATATGTGTCTGGGATGCTCTGACTTTTCTGTGAGCTAGTCAGTCACTTTTAGGTGTAGAACATGACCTTGTACAGAAATCATATCAGGCCTCTGAATACTGAGGTTGCAAATGGCATAGTACTCCCATTGTGTACCGCCCGAGACTGCATCTGTCTCATAACCTTGAATGTATCTGTCTCATAACTTTCAAACTTTCTTTGCCCACATTCGCCCACAGATGAACAATTATCTCAGAATCCCCCGTCCTGCTCCTCCCGCCATGCATTGCAGATACGAAAGCGTAAAAAGAAAACGCGAACGTGCGATGATATGTTCACTGAACTGCTGGAGAACTCGCGCGCTGAGGCAGCCCGCCAGACGGAATGGAGGGAAAGATTGATACAGTCAAGGCAGGAATCAGCGCTACAGTCAAGGCAGGCAGCAGAAAAGAGGGAAGAAATGTGGCTGCAGCGATAGGACCGCGAAGAAAGACGCATGGATGCTTTGCTCCGTATAATGGACCAAAAGCAACATGCTGCGCTCTCTGGTGGAGCAGGATCAAAGATCACCTCTGCAGCCCCTGTGTAACCACCTCTCCCCCTCCCCAAGTCCCATAGCTTCCCCACCCAAATGCGGGGTGAGAACCCGGGGGGCAAGCTCCCTGGACCGACCCACTCCACCCCACAAGCCAGCACAAGCAGCAGCAAGCTGAGGTTCTCTGAAAACTTTTAAAAGCTGCTGTGTCTTGGCCCCCCCTCCTCTCCCCCCTTCCCCCCCTCCTCTGTCCGCTCCTCCACCAGTGCGACTGCTGGTTTCCCTCCAGGCTACCATGACAGTGATCCCCTGTATTTGTATTTCTGATGAAGCAATAAAGGAACCATGATTTTTAAAACAGTTAATTTATTTCCTCTGCAAGCATGGGGAGGGGAGAGGGAAAGAGGGTGCAAGGACAGCAGGCTTAGAGCAGAGCAAGGGAGCAGGTTCTCAAACGCCATGTCGGGCACTCATAAAACTGTCTTTCAAGGCGTCCCTGAGGCGCAGCGCGCCCTGGTGCGCTCTTCTACTTTCCCTGCTGTCTGGCTGCTGGTAAGTAGCAGACAGTGAATTTGCCTCTGCCTCCCAGTCCGCCATAAACGTTTCCCCCTTGCTCTCACAGACATTGTGGAGCACAGAGCAAGCAGCAATAACAATGGGGATATTTCTCTCGCGGATGTCTGAGCGAATCAGTAACGAACGCCATCTCCCCTTCAGACGGCCAAATGCACACTCTACGGCCATTCTGCACTTGCTCAGCCTGTAGTTGAACAGCTCCTGACCCCTGTCCAGGGCTCCTGTGTAGGGCTTCATAAGCCAGGGCATTAGGGGGTAGGCTGGGTCCCCAATGATAACGATCGGCATTTCCACACACACACCCCCACGGAAATTTTCTGGTCGGGGAAGAAATTGCCTTGCTGCAGCTGTCTAAAAAGCCTAGAGTTCCTGAACACGCGAGCGTCATGAAGCTTTCCCGGCCACCCCACGTACAGGTTGGTGAAACGTCCCTTGTGGTCAACCACTGCTTGCATGACCATTGAATAATACCCCTTCCGGTTTCTGTACTCGGCGGCCTCGTAGTCCGGTGCCAGGATAGGGATATGAGTCCCATCTATAGCCCCACCACAGTTAGGGAATCCCATGGCGGCAAAGCCATCTATTGTAGCTTGCAAGTTTCCGAGGTTTATAACCCTGGGTAGCAGCTGCTCAACGATTGCCCTACTTACTTGCATCACAGCAAAGCCCACTGTAGACCTACCCACCCCAAACTGATTCACGACTGACCGGTAGCTGTCTGGCGTTGCAAGCTTCCAGAGGGCTATCGCCACTCGCTTCTCAACTGTGAGGGCCGCCCTCATTCTGGTACTCTCGCGCCGGAGGGCCGGGGACAGCAAGTCACAAAGTTCCATGAACGTGCCCTTACGCATGCGAAAGTTTCGGAGCCATTGGGAGTCATCCCAGACCCGCAGCACTATGCAATCCCACCAGTCCGTGCTTGTTTCCCTGGCCCAGAATCGGCGTTCGATGGCATGAGCCTGCCCCATTGCCACCACATTTGCCAGATTGTCAGTCGCCCCACTTCCAAAAACGTCAGTGTCCCCGTCCCTGCTGTGCACGTCCCGGTCCAGCTCCTCCTCACTGTCGTCGGGTTCCAGAAAGCGCAGTTGTCCCCGGATCGCATTCCTCTGCAGACGCTACAGCATGAAATCCGCAACCGTGATCGAGGTCCTCACAACGGCCATTACTGCAGCCGTGGCATCAGCGGGCTCCATGCTTGCAGTGCTATGGCGTTAGCGCGGCGCGGAGAAAGGGCGCGAATTATGGGATGCCTACCCACAGTGCACCGCTCGTAATGGGGGTCGGCGGCGCGGAAAAAGGGCGCGAAATTTGGAAATGCCTACCCATAGTGCAGCACTCGAAATGGTGCCTGCTGGGGGCTCCGGGAACTGTGGGATAGGTACCCACAGTGCAACGCTCGTTATGTCGACGCTTGCAAAATTTGCGCGGACAGACACTGTCGACTTGCTGTGCTTTGCTGTGCTTAGTGGGGACACACAAAATCGACTGTATACAGTCTGCTTTACAAAATCGAATTAAAGGAAATCGACCTACTGCTGTAGTGAAGACATACCCTAAGGTTCTACTTCACAAAGATGAAGACCTTACAAGTAGATAGACGCTCAAGAGAAAATTCTTGATTTATCCCGACTGGTTCAGCATGTCTTTTGTCTTCTAAAGAGCTAGCTAATGTTACACTTTATGAACACCCTTATCCAAGTACAGTGAACCTTCACAACTTTCATCAATTTATCTGTTTGCTTGCTTATAAAAATCACACAGCAAAGAGCAAAAGAAATCAATGTAAACAAACTGGATACATCCTTGCATCAAGGGATGAATAAGTTATAGGAGTCACAATCACTTCCAAGAGATGGCTCTGTTGCAGTTCAGGACTGAGGTCTCTGTAGGATGACCAGTTGTCCTTCTTTTATAGGGACAGTTCCAGTAATCAGGGCTTTGTGTAATACAGGTGCTTATTACCCTATCTAGTTACCCTATCTATCTAGTTACCCTAGGTCTAGTTACTATCTAGTTACCCTAGGTCTCTCCTATAGATCACTGCAAAGCTGGTAGAGATTGGAGTAGGGTATGGGCTCTGATTATTCATCCAGTCCACTTCTCATTGGCTGGGTAGGTCTTTTTTCATGGTGTCACAGTCATTCACCACCTCCCAACTGTGCACAATGGCCAGATCCTCATAACTGAAATACACACAAAATCCTTACACCCATTATATGAATCAGACAGAGTGACACTATGAGTGGACTCAGGATGGGTATATGAGTGAAGGGCAGGATGGGTGGAAAGTGAGGGGTTGATGGAAAAAGTGTCAAGTTTAAACTCTCTTGCCCCTCCCACACTCCCAGAGTGTCACTTCAGCAGTAGGCTCTCTCTCTTTCCATTTACTTATTTTAACCTCTATTCAATAAGCCAAAGTTAGTTTTCATAAAAGAAGAATTAAACTTGGCTGCTGGCAGAGAAGCCAGACTCATATGGACAGAGGGATGGAGCGAAAAGGTGCCCTTTTCCCACAGTGAGGGGGGATATCAACAGGAAGGTACAAAATTGGGGGAGGAATGGGGAGTTATGTTTCCCTTATCTCCCCACCCCCTCCAGAACTTTCACATGTGCAGAAAAGCCCCCACATCTGCAGATATGTGAAGACACATCTCTAGGGAATTCTTGTCCTCCCCCTCCCTAGCCCTTACCTCCTACCTCCAGACTTCAGGAATCATTGCAAGATATGTTCACTACTGGTCTGAAGGGGGCCATGCTGGGAATGAGGACAATTTGGTGCCAGATGGGAATGTTTTTTCCAGTGGAAATCCCCACAGAAGTAGAAATAGCAGCAACTGCTGGAATTCTGTACTTGGAACCCCTTTCAAATACAGCATAAGATGCAGGTGTGAAATTACACCCCATATTCTTCATAGAAATATTGTTATAATATGATTATAGCACATCCAAAATGTATTTTATGCAAGATGGGTCTTGCAAGGTATCACTGGAAGGTTACGATTTACTGATTAGGATTATCCTATTTGTATGCAGGTATCATTTTTGTATCTAAAGTTAGGAATATTGACTATACATCTGTACTAAAAAAGTGTTTGCACCTGGGGACTGCCCACCAGACAGAATACAATTAGTCTGGCTGGCTAGCTGGGGACAAGTCAATGAATTATTAGGGAGAACAATAGGTCTTTGAAGATGTTAACCTCTGACCTTCCTAGGAGGCTACAAATGGCCTTTGACTCATAGCTGTTTTGACATTTCAGGGTCATATGATCATGTCACCTGGTACCAGGCTCCATGATAGAATATCAGTATTTTTCCACTGTGCAGGGGAGGAACCACACTGGAAAACAAAGGATTCCCACCATATGTAAAACCTATTTCACGCAGGAAAGTGGCATAATAAGTGTTCATTCATCAGTGAATCCCCGGCCAGGATGACTGCTGGAAACATCTAAGAAACAAAGGCAAAGCGGGGGAGAAGGACTGAGCCCAGACTGGAAAGGTGTCTGGCCTAAGAAAGAAATACAGTAGACTCTCGATTATCCAGGATGATAGGGGAAAAAATAATTCTGGTTAATAAAATCCCGGATAATCACCATCCATAGGAAATATGGGGAGTGGGGGTTGATTCACCAGCCACCCTGCGCTGTGGGAAGGGGGTGTTGGTTCACTGGCTGCCCTGCGCCCTGGTAGGGTTTTTTTGTGTGTGTGCTTGGGACGGCAGCAAAGCCAGAGCTGGCCCTGCGAGTTGCGCATATTTTTTTTGACATCCTGGTTAATCCACATCCTGGTTAATCCAATTCTGGATAATCGAGAGTCTACTGTACCTGAAGTTTTAAGCTGCAAGCAAGAGAAGCTTGCCATCAAGAACCTCTGCCTAAATCTGCCTAAAACAACATTTAGGGTGAGAAATTGCTAGTTATAACCACTTTCTTTAGTAGATTAAGTTTAGCTTGCATATTTGTTTCATTTGCTAAAGAATCTGCTTTCATCTGGTAACTAATCCTTCTAATCACTTAAAATCTGTCCTTTGTCGTTAATAAACTTGTTTTTTTCTAAAGGAATTCATAACTGTTGGGGGAGAAGGAAGCTGTGCATATCTTCCTCCACATTGAAGGAGGGAGTGAATTTCATGAGCTTACACTGTACAGTTCTCTGTGCAGCACAAGACGATACAATTTCGGCTTTACCCTCCCAAGGGGGTCTGCATTTGCAGGCTGGGCAATTTCTTTGCTGAAGCCTTGTCATGCGGTGCTAATTTTAGTGTCTCTCTGCAGCTGGGCATGTGTCTGTGTGTGTATGTGTGCGTGTGTGCGCTGGGGGAGGCTTGAGGCCTGACTCAACAGGACAGTGTAAGGGAGCCAGGTTGGTGGAGCAGGCTGGCTCAGTGGTACCCCAGTACATCAGGTGGGACCCCAGTGGGGAGAGGCAATCTGTCACAGCAGGCTCAGGGACTTTGTCCTTGACAGCATGGTTCCACAGGGACTCATATTAACCTGGGAAGGTTAAATGGAGACTCAGACTTGCAGAGAACAAATGGCCTTTTGGTAGACTGTTGTGCAGACTTCACATAGAAACCTGCTTGTTTCATTGGCCTAGCCTTCCCTCCCCTCCCCTCAAACCTGAGAGAATGTGTTGCATTGCACTGAGTGAGTTCAGATTCAGGAATGTAAAGGGCATCTTCTACCTTCCTGTGGGTGTATGAACAGGTTTCCTTCCTAATTTGGAAATGCAACACCTTTAGTATTTTTATCCATGGTGTTGGAAGAAAATATAAAATCATCACTGATAAAATGTGCAGCTAGGATAAAGATTAAGGGCGTGATTAATATCTGGATCGCTTGATATGGTTGATCGCAAGTAAAAATTAAACTCTTTAATAGGGCTGACTGTACATTTTTACATCCACGAGCAAAGAATATAGCCCAGGGGTGGACAAACATTTTGGCTCAAGGACCACATCGGGGTTCAAAATTGTGTGGAGGGCTGGGTATGGAAGACGGTGCCTCCCCAAACAGCCTTCCCCTGTCCCCTATCTGACCCCCACCCACTGCCCCCTCAGAACCCCTGGCCCATCCAACCCCCGCTCCTTATCCCCGATCACCCCCTCCAGAGATCCCCCATCTAACTGGCTCCCCGATCCCACCCCCTATCTAAGCCCCCCTGCTCTCTGTCCCCTGACTACCCCCTCCAGTAGGCCACAGATGCTTTCCAGAGGAAATGTCATCTTCCTGTGGAACCTTTAAAAAAATCCCAAAGCCAGTATTTTCTTTTTCTTTCTTCTCCCCCGTCCAATAAGGAAAATGAATGCAAAATCCTACATTAATTCCAACATTATGTTCGAGATGACAAAAACTAGAAGAGTCATATTTAACAGTAGCCCTTTTTACATATGGATTAGGACAAAGACCTTCAATCTTTCAGTGCACTTTCAAACAACACTGGGCAACCTGACATACTATTCAATAAATATTGACTTTATAAATAGGGGTTGTTTATGAAATTAGATGTTATATTTTTGTATATTACGGTTCTTCTTAAAATAAGGGAATTCTATCTTTGAATTTCAATGGCATCATGGGGTGAAAACTGTAAAAAATCCAGATTCAGTTCCCAGCTCTGTTACAGACTGTGTGTATGATGTAGGTCAAATCACTTGACCTCTCTGTGCCTCAATGCTCGAGGCGGTGTGGCTAACACCAATTCCTTTTGCCCACCTTTTGTGTATCTTGACTTACAAATTGTAGTTTAACAGAATCTATATTCAAAGTATGCTATTTAGGTTGCAAAAATAAGCATTCAACAGTTAAAAATGCCATATTTACACTTGCCCGTGCAATCTTAAACCTGCACTTTGTGCAGCCATTGTGTGCACTGAATGAGGCAGGGGTCTTATTGAAAAAAATAACGTGAGCAAACAATTAAAGACTACAGCCTGATGCATACAAGGGGACAGAATTAAGATAGTAATCATTAATCTGCATGTCCCTAATCTCCCATGCTTGACTTTGCAACCTAAAGTTCTTTTAAATGCATTTTGAATACAGTTTCTTAAAGTTACTTTTTAATAAAAAGATTAAAATAATTACATGCAACTGTAAAAAAAATAAAAATAACCCCTTCCATCATGAACAGGGTTTAAACCATTAACCTTCAGCCACTGCTATCACTTGAACTACCAGCCTAACATCATTAACTAGCAACAGAAGGTGGTTTTCTGAGGTCTGGGTGTGTGTGGCATGCAGGGGAAAGAGACCACCAGGGCCTGGTACTGGGTCTGGGTAATAATCAAGAGGAGCCAGCCCAGTCTCTCCTCCCACCCGCATTGCTCTAGGTGCACCTAGGCATTCCCAGTACATCATAGGGTATTAGTGGAGCTGCTCTGATAGCGGTGCAGGCCTGGCCCTTTGGAATATCCATGTTGAGTTGTTATGCTGGCAAGCTGCTAACATTTTCCAGAGAAATGCAAGAGCAGGGAAGTAGCAATCAAAAAGAAAATTACCTCAGCAAAACCTGAAGGAATTTCATGGGACAATGAAAATGCATTTCTCCAGCCCAGTGGATTGCTTCTGATGAATAGCAGAGGCTTGCTGCAAAGATGGAGGTGTTAGAACTTCTCAAAAAAAGTCACAGTCATCTTTTACAATAGAAAATACTAGGTTACTTAAGGTAGCGATTGCACCTAATTCCCTCTTGAACAAGCTATAATAATAATGTATTACATGCCTATTATTCTGGATGTTGCCAGAAGGCCTGGTTGGAATTAGACTTTCTCTTCCATAGTGGTTGCTTGTCTTTTATTGTGTGTGCATGTGAGACTATACTTGGGCAAGCCTCAACCTTTGTACCTCAACTTCTTTTATAAAATGAAGATAATAAAACTAACCTTTGAAAAGTGGTTTGAGATCTACCGATGAAAAGCATCAGATAAGAAGAGGTGTTAGTATTAATATTATATTATTATTGCACGGAGATGTATGCTCAGATCTATGTCTACAAATTCTGTGCGTACCAGGAAGAGTCAAGTGATTTGATAAAGAGTGAAATCCAAAGCTCAGTGAGATATTTATTGGCAAGTTACAATTGCCCATGCTGCAAAGAGAAAAAACATACATTACAGAGCAAATGGCAGGGCATTCTGGGTTTGAGAGTGGGGGAGTGTTTTTTGTGGGGAAGATTGGATAAGTAGTGGAAGAAAAAAACACAAGTGCAGTAATACCTACACTGCTTGTATTGTGATTGCCTGGCAACAGTCAGAAGACATATCGCTATTAACATAAGAATGGCCATACTGGGTCAGACCAAAGGTCCATCCAGCCCAGTATTCTGTCTATCAACAGTGGCCAATGTCAGGTGCCCCAAAGGGAGTGAACCTATCAGGTATTAATCAAGTGATTGATTAAGAATAGAGCAAGCAGAGCTAGAATGTCTGGTGGTGGGGAGTCGATACCAGCATAGCCAGACTGTCAGTGTCACCTGCACAGATAAGAATCAAATGTTGTCCTAAAATCATGAGGTGAAAGAACAGACCAACCCTTACCGTGCTGTATAACAATTCAAAGTGAAAGGAAAACAGGGTTTTTGTTTGTTTGTTTATGGTAGTGGAGACGGGAGGATTCCAAACTACGTCAGGACATGAGTTTCTTTTCTTAGCGCCCAGTCCTGCCAGAATACACTCGACTACCATTGACTCAGTAGCTTGCAGGATTGCACACTAACAGAGAAAGATAATGCAATGAGGACTAAATATTAATGACCTGACAGAACCAAGTGTTGAGCAGGCACTTAGGAGGTGACAAGTGGTGGTAATGTGGAAATTGAGGATGCTCAGCTCTGAAGAAGGGTCTGACAGAAAGGTCCTGGAAATAAACTGGTCTTTATTTCCTAATCCTAGTCACATGGTCTAGGTCAGAGGCAAAGATCGAAATCCTTATCGGATGAGTGGAGGCAGAATCCACAGACTCTAGTGGCTACCTTCACAATAATCTCATAGGGAGGCCCTTAGCATCCTATTGTCAATGAAGTCTATGACAAAATCCCCATTGATTCCAGCCACGGCAGTTTCAGACCCTCGAGATAAAAGCTGAAATGGTTTTTGTTTGCTCACCATTTATAATAGTAATACATTTCTGAAGTGAAAGGAAATGACACACTGTCACAAAGAGAAAATACGCCATTTAGCATCATTCTGGTCTCAGCCTAACCTCGCACAACAGTTACCTCAAAGATCAAGAAACACGGAATATTGTGACACTAATTAAAAATGATCCAAGATATGACCATTTTCACCAATACTACATCTTGCTACCCGTTTGTTCAGATGCCACTACCTCAGACTTAGAATTAAACCGTCCCAGGCTAAATTCACTCCCTGGTATACCTACTAAAGTCAGGAAGGGATATAGCCCTCCATGTTTCATCAGTTATTAAAATCTAAATTCTCCCAATTTGTCTGCACTCATTTGATAGCTATTTCCAATAGATTGCCAGTCAATTTCCTAAGTGGTGTAAGAGAGAATTAGTAGGAAGATCCAATGATTTACCAGGTTCTAGAAAGTATGAATCTCTCAGGAAATGGAGCAGCTCTCTCCAATGAAAGATCAAATTTGGTACCAAACCCAAAGGTACCTGAATGCATTCATAGGCACAGGTTTTCCATTGCCTGGCTCATCGCATAGGTATTTACCTGCAGAACTCTCCATCGTGTGCAGCATTCTGTCAACTGGAATAAAGGGGCCTGAAATGAATCCTGAGGAATATTCTCTGAATAAAAAGATTTCTCTAGAACACTCTGTGCTCTGGCTATGGGAAATTCGAAGCAGAGCATTAATTAGAGCAGCTCCAGGCTGCTCTAGTTTATGCTGGTACGGGGAGCATAAAGGTGTCTCAAAGCTATCTGTTCTACCTTCCTGTGCTCAGAGTAGAGATGGATTAACTGAGAATTAGAGTTAGTGAGGACAAGGTGTGTGTAACTCACTATTCAGTCCCAAACCTGTCATTATTACACTCACTTTGCACATAGTTGCCCATTGTATTACAGTAATACCATTGAACTCAGTGAAGAGTTGGGGCCCCATTGAACCAAGCACTGTACAGACAAATGAAAAAGTGCAGTCTTTGCCCCAGAGGTCTCAATATCTAAAATTATGATAGGACCCAAGAACTGAAAGAAAGATGAGTGAGGTGGAACGACAAGGTAACAGTAAAAGGAGTATATCTATATATATAAAAGTCAAATGGTGTATGCGTGTATGGACGTGCACTTACTCCTTCCACACCGTTTGAGCTAGAGACTTGAAATTGGGTACAGTTATAGGTCTTAGGGTCCTAATCAGGGTAAGAGTCGAAAATTTTTGAAATCTCACCTCTGACGCCCCCAGGGGTGAAATTATTTAAAGGTCAATGACATCAGCTGGGCAGCTGCTGTTCTCTGTGACATAGTTATGATGTCATAATACCCCCTCCAACAGACCCTGCATTTGCTCAGCTCTCTGCCCCCTCCCCCCTACAACGGACCCCGCACTCGCGCAGCTCTCTGCCCCCTCCCCACCTCTGACGGACCCGAGTTGGGTTTGGTCGGAGGGTAAGTGAGGTAGGGGTGTCGGGTTTGGTCGGGGGGTGAGGTGGGGGTGTCGGGTTTGGTCGGGGGGTAAGTGAGCCGGGAGTGTTGGGTTTGGTCTGGGGGGGTGGGAAGGTGTCAGGGTGGGTAAGGGGTGAGGTGTGGGTGTTGGGGTTTGTGTGTGGGGGGTAAGGTGGGGGTGTTGGGTTTGGTTGCGGGGGTGAGGAGGGGGGTCGGGGTTGGTCGAGGGGTAAGTGAGGTGTGGGTGTCGGGTTTGTTTGTGGTGGTAGGTAGGGGTGTCGGGTTTGGTTGGGAGGGGGAAGTGAGGTGGGTGTGTCAGGTTTGGTCTACGGGGGGGTGAGGTGTGGGTGTTGGTCAGTGGGTGTTGGTAGGGGGTGACGTGGGGGTGTTGGGTTTGGGTGGGGGGGTGAAAATGTGAGTTGGGGTTGGTTGAGGGGTAAGTGAGGTGGGGGTGTCGGGTTTGGTCAGGGGGGTGAGGTGGGGGTGTCAGGTTTGCTCTCTGCCCCCTCCCCCCTCCAACGGACCCCACACTTGCTCAGCTCTCTGCCCCCTCCCCACCTCCGACGGACCCGAGCAATGCCGGGTATTTTCGCTAGTTTTGCATAAAAATCAGCAGTCCCACATTTACATGATCAATTATCAGTGTCTTTCAGGCATCTTACAAGGCACTGGTGAGTCTGTAGTAGAGATCTGAAGGAGGGCAAAGTGGGTGTATGATCCAAGAACCTCTTAACGTGATCTGGCAAGAGAAGTACAGAAATAGCCTGATTCTGGTATGTGCATTCTGGATCACCAAAGAATGTCATGTGAGATGCCCACTGAAAGCCAGTGTCACAGTGGTTATTCATATAATTGTGAGCTGTATGTACATGTACTATATAAGGAGGTACGTGTACTGAGAATATGTTCTTAGAGTCTGTACTATGGTATTAGTCACTAATAGAGGTGAAAAAGTGATATTCTCTCAGACAAGAGATGCTTATTCTCCTCACTCTCTCTGTTTGGATGTAAATTAAGCATTGCAAGCTAACACAATGGGTGCCCATTTACATACAAAGCTGGATATTAATGAAGAGATGTGAAATCACAGGAAGGGAGCACACAGGAAAAAACAAGCCATGGGAGCTTATCCTGTCTATGATTAAAGACAACGAACTCTCGGGGTATTTCTAGAAGGCAAAGAAGGAACCCTGGGATCCTGCACCTAAGAAATAAATGCATTGCCCATTTATGTTCATGAAAATAGGTTCTGTCAGTCAGTCTTGGTTGAAAATGCTGAAGAGGACTTTGGATGAGATAAACTTCTTTAGACAGGAGGTTAACCTAGTAAAGCTTAGTCTCTAGAAAGCATATTTTTAATATGTAATCATTTGTTTCCAGTATCTTTATTCACTATCTTCTGAACCTCTGTTCTTTAATGATAAACTTATGCTTGTTTTCACTATAAATATATCTAAGTGCTGTGATGGTAAGCAAAGTGCTGGCCCTGAGTTGACTCTTACAAAGTGGCAAATGCTGCCCTTTTTGGCAGTAAAGGGCCTGGTATTTCTGCGAGTGTTCAGTGAATAAGGGGCTGGACACTGCAGGAAACGTTTGGAAAGGGTGGGGGGATCGGTGTATGCCACTCGCTAACCTGCACGGAAGGAGTGAGGCCTGCAAGGTACAGATTGTGCTGACAGAGGCTGTGGGTTTCAAGGAACTGATACATAATAAGCACAGACAAAACTCTTTCATGATAAGGGCAGAAAGTGGTGAGGTGTCTCACAACCCCTTGGGATTGTCACGGGGTAGGGGTGGTGAGCTGTATGGGCCAGTGGTGCCCAGGCTCCAGCAAATTAAGGGCCGCGGGGGCCCAGATCTACCAATGTTTGGGGCCGGGTCTCTCCCCAAGACCTGCCTGCTGCCCCCATGTGCTCCCTTCTTCCCCAAGCATCCCAACCTACCTGGACAGTGGGTGGTTGTGCTCCACCCTGTGCTCCCTCGCCAGCCATTGTCAGCTACAAGGGAGCGATTCCAGGGACAGGCTGAGGCGGCTGCTGTGTCTGTGAACGAAGGAGATGCATGGAACCCGCCTCCCACGGGTGACTCTGAAGGGGGTCCTGGCTGGGTCTCCTGAGCAACAGCCGGGGGGCTGGGGGGACTTGAATGAGAGGGGGGCGGGGGGACTTGAATGAGAGCCCACATCCAAACCCCCTCCCTGAGCCTGCACCCCAAACCCCCTCCCACACCCAAACCCCCTCCCTGAGCCTGAACCCCAAACCCCCTCCCACACCCACCCCCCCTCCCTGAGCCTGCACCCCAAACCCCCTCCCACACCCAACCCCCCTCCCTGAGCCTGCACCCCAAACCCCCTCCCACACCCAAACCCCCTCCCTGAGCCTGCACCCCAAACCCCCTCCCACACCCAAACTCCCTCCCTGAGCCTGCACCCCAAACCCCCTCCCACACCCAAACTCCCTCCCAGAACCTTAGGCAGAGGCAGGGGGGAAGAGGGGAGACTTGGAACTGTTCTGGGCATCACCAAAAATTATACAAACCGGTTGCCCAGTCAAAGGGGGCTTCATGGTTTTTGAGGGGGAGATTTCCCACATCTATAGGGAATGTCATAAAAAGCAGGGGGTGGGGAAGGGGAAGAAGCAGAGGGGAACCAAACCCGAGAATTAAGTTTTGTTCCAATATTCTTTCGGGGTTTGGAATCCACATATTGGGCCGTTCCCTCACTGTACACCAGGAGTTACTCCTGATGGATACTGGTGTAAAGTGAGAGGAGAATCAGGATCACCTAGGCTGTTGCTGACAAAAAGAGCTACCCCTTGATCAGAGAAGGCCGTTGCATTAGGGACACCTGTGCTGTTTTGGAGGAAAGGTGCAGAGAGAGGAAACCTAGTTAAAAAAAATCAAATTATGAGAAGCAGGGAGCCACATGCACCCAGGGGCTGCTCCACTGGCATCAGTGAGGCTCTTCTAAATGTTACACTAACTGCACCAATGACTTTCTGTACAAGCTGCATGGGAGGATGGGGGTTGCAAAGTAGGCATGCAGGGTGACCTCAACCCCTGTGCATGGCAGAGACAGGCTCTGCACCAGCTCCAGATTGGAGGAAGACTGGAGGTGGGTTTAGGGGGAAACTGGTGCTTTCATATTTGTGCAAGTCCAACAGTGCCTAACCCTCATGTAAGACAACTTGAAAGGTTGGAGTAGCAGCTGTAACCTGGGAGGGGTGATGGTAGATTCTGGTCCCTGCCTGACAGAAATTTGATTTTTTTAAAAACCCTGGGCCCATTTACATCAATGTGAGTTTTCCCAGGGATTTGAGTAAGGTTAGTATTTCACCCATTGATTCTATTCCCCACGAAGGGAAAATAAAGTCAGTCCGTGCCTAAACATACTGCGCTTAGGGAGTTGTTGACTATGGTTTTAGCAAAGGACGTAGTAAACTTGTATATTGGTTGAGTTGCAAATTAGCTGCAGTAAAACCACTCACACTCTTCAGCAGCTCTTTTAAGTGATATTATTATTAGCTGTTCTTCAGAGGATGGCAGGCAGGCAGCCAGTAAAGCACTTGGAGTTGACCATCCATCCATCTGCTCCCCTGTAGGTTTGAACACTGGCGCTATTTTCCTTTTTAGGACTTGCTTTGAATGCGATTAGTGGGCTACTTGCCATTTTGTTACACAAGTGACTCCTTGTGCATTAAGGCAAAAGGTAGATGACAGGTATTTAGTCAATGGGAAACTCTTGCACACTATTTCCATTCATTCATCTGCTGGTTTATTCATATAGTGAAACTATTCCTGGTGTTCTCTCTTTGAACTAAGATATTTTACACTGAATTAAAGGATTTATACACAGGCCTCTTAGCAGCTGTCAACAAAATGAAAATTAGGCGGCCTTATTTTTTCAGTGTTGGGGTGTGTTTGTGCATAGTTGCCGCTGTGTGTGTATTCTGGGGCTGGAGCACTGACAGTGAAAAATTAGTGGGTGCTCTGCACCCACCAATAGCCAAGCTCCCTACCCCATCTCACCTCCTCCCCCGAGTGCGCGACGTCCTCACTCTTCCGCCTACCGCCAAGCACTTGCCCCCGCAAAACAGCAGGAACGTGGTACACTCAGGGGAGGAGGCGGTGATTTGGCGAAAGAGTCCAATAGAGGCAGGGAGGGGGAGGAGACTTCGGTGGGCAGAAGCAGGTCAAGCACCCACTGGTACTAGCAAAAGTCAGCACCCCTCATTGTATACATTTATCTTCATATTCCTGCATATTAATATTTGTATTGAGGTAGTGCCGGTGAGCCTCAGGGATGGACCAGGATTCCATTGGGCTAGATGCTGTACAAATGCAAAACAAAAAGACAGTTCCTGTCCTCACTTATTATAATCCAGTAATAATCTGATGCTGAATTTTAAATGAATTTCCCAATTGTAACTTGCTTGATGTTCAGTGCTACAGCAATCACTGCAGGATCGGGGCAGTAGGTATCAGAATTAATGAAGGGGGTTGAACAGCTCAGCTAACTGCAATCCCATCATTGAAAACACTGAACATTTAGGAAAGTGATCATTGTCAGTCACTAGTTGACGGGTTCATTCAGAATCATGCGCTGCTCGATTTCTTTCAATGTGCTAGTCATTTTTTAAAAATACAGTAGACTCTTGATTATCCAGGATTGGGTTAACCAGAATATGGATTAACCAGGATGTCAAAAAAAAAAAACAAAAAAACAAAAAAAAACAACGCGTAACTCACAGGGCTGGCTCTGGCTTTGTTGCCGCCCCAAGAACGAACGAACAAAAAAAAAAAAAGAAACCCCCACGAGGGTACAGGGTAGCCAGTGAACCAACACTCCCTCCCCCGGCAGAGGGTGGCTGCTGAACCAAACCCCCCCCCCCCATATTTCCAATGGATGGTGATTATCCAGGATTTTATTAACCAGGATTAATTTTTTCCCTATCATCCTGGGTAATCGAGAGTCTACTGCAGGGGTGGGGAACCTCCGGCCCCAAAGCCTTCCATCCGGCCCGCGCGCGTCCCTGGCCGGCGGCTCCCCCAGGCGCTTCCCGGCCCCTTTGCCGAACGCGGAGCCACCCCCCCTGGTGGCACGGGGCGGCTCCGCGCTCGGCGAAGAGGCCGGAAGCGCCTGGGGGAGCAGCCGGCCAGGGAGGCGTGTGGGCCGCCAGGCGGGGGCGGCTCCCCCAGGCGCTTCCCGGCTCCTTCGCCAAACGGGGAGCTGCCCCCCCCCCCCGGCGGCCCGGGGCGGCTCCACGCTCGAAGAGACCGGGAAGCTCTGGGGGAGCCGCCGGCCAGGGACGCGTGCGGGCTGCCATGCGGGGGCGGCTCCGTGCTCGGTGAAGGGGCCTGGAAGCACCTGGGGGAGCCGCCGGCGCCGCGTGGCCACCATTAGCCAGGCGGGGTAAGAAGGAGCCGGGGGGAGCTGACAGTCAAGGGGCTGTGGGGGGGGGGGGAGGCTGGGCTGGGGGGCAGGCAAGGGGGCGGTGGGGGGGGGAGGACAGGCTGGGCGGGCGGGCAGGAGACTAGGCTGGATGGGGTGGGTGAGGCGTGGGTGCGGGAGGGAAGGAGGTTTGGTGGGGGGGAGGCTGGGCTGGTCAGGCATGGGGGACAGGAAGCTGGGTTGGGAGGAGGTTAGGTTCGGTGGGATGGGCCGGGAGAGGCAGGGGTGGGGGAGGAAATGTGGTTAGATGGGGGGAGGCTCGGTGGGGGTAAAGGAAGGTCACCCCCTACACCCAGGCTGATAGTAGGAGCGGACTGGGGCAGGCAGCAGGACCCTGGCTGGCAAGGGGCCAGCAGGGGAAACCCCAAAGCATTCCGCCTGCCACTGCTTTGGGGTTTCCCCCACTGGCCCCTTGCCAGCTGGGGTCTCAACTCCCATTGCCAGCCTGGGCTTCCTGGGGGGGGGGGGAAACCGGCCCACGAATTACATTATAAAGGTCCAAATGGCCCTTCACAGAAAAAAGGTTCCCCACCCCTGGTCTACTGTAATACATCAAGAAGCTCAATCCATAAAAACAATAAATACAGGGGCCACTGGGAAAGGGAAGCTTTACTCAGTTTTTGATCCAATAGCTACATTCATGGGATACGGTGAATTCCAGAAGAGAAGGGACAAGATTTTCTAAAGGGCCCAGCACCCATCAGCTCCCCTTTAGGAACCGAACTGATGTGACCAGGATTTCAACAGCCGCAGAGAACAGAGACTCTCTCACCCACACTTTGAGAACGATGGGAGCGGTTGGCTGCTGAATACTTCTGCAATCTGGCCATTTTCTTTAGGGAACTAAGCTCCTTAGGAAACCTGGCCCACCAGAAGGGTTGCAGTGCTACATATATACATACAAACAAAAGGTAAGTGAATGGGGAATGCTCTGGTGATGCAGAAGGAAACTACGACCAGTTGCTCTGATTTACTAGCACCATGGCAGAGAATTATAAGCATCCCTCTGGTTTCCCCAACAGGGTGAGGGTGGAAGAGGTGGCACCTAAGCTGGCACCACAGTCTGGGACAACATGAAAGGAATTACTATTGGTAAAACACAAGTGGAGGGTGTTATTTTTACTTCCACTCTCTTTGATAAGTCAGAGATGTGAAAAATGGAATCCAATGCCACCCCCTTTAAGTCTACAGTATTCCCAGGAGTATCAGTGAAATCTCAGTGCAGAAAGACAGAATTTCCATGAGTAAGGGCGGTCTCCAAGAAAACATCTGGGCAATGGGGAGGAGAGAGAGAGAGAGAGAGATTTCCTCTATTCCCCAGTCCAGCCTGTGGCAGTGACCAAAAATGAAGCCCTTACCCCCCACCCCACTAGGTTGGCAGATGCTCCAAGGTACCCAAATCTGAAGACCATACATATAATATTTCTACCACAAAAAAGACAGACAGGACAAAAAGATGCAGTGCATACCTGATGTTGAAGGCTGCCTTATGTACTGTTCGAGAATAGTTAATGCTTGTGAGAATACAACCTCTGGGAATGCTGGCAAGATCAGCCTTTGCATGGGGTTATTTGTCAAACAAGAGGTGGCGGCTCACATCAGACTTGCCCAAGGGTTAGACTAACTAAGTACTTGGCTTTTCAAAACATTTCCCGCATATCCCAATAGGTGCTCTCTGTTCAATTTGCTGGAGCCCTTTCCGCCCTTATTCTTTCGGTTTCTCCCTCAGCTTGTGACCTTTCCCAAACTCATACTGAATGAGTGTTAGGTTACTTAACATACCACAAAACCCTCCCAGGAGAGCCTTTTTGGGCACATATCACAGGCAAAGTGGATTGCATAACATTTCCCTGCCACTTTCATGACATTTGAGTTTACACAGGACACAAGTCTTACATAAACAGGGTATTAAGATCTAAGGCTCTCTTTTGAGAGCCTATGAACTTGTGTGGGGTTTGTGGGTGTTGCTTCTCTAACTGCAGAGACCAGTTTGCACAGAATACAGGAAAACAAATCAAAATCAAAACTTATGGCTCTGATTCAGCAGAGTAATTGAGCATTGATTTCAGTGGAATAAGTACATACTGAATACTGTCTTGATAGGGTGTATGCCTATGTATGCACAAATTAAAGATGAGCAGGGAAGTAACATAACATTTCAACCCAAAAAATACATAGTGTGGCTTATTACAAAATGGAATTTACAAGAGGGCTGTGATTAGCTGCAGCCTCTACTCCATTCCCCCCTCAGCAACATAAGCTCAGTTCAGTCTGAACGTTCTCCCCTCTCCTGGGGAATCTGAAATAAAGCCAATGGCGGAACAGTACATAAGCACAGAAGGGCTTTTCTCAGGTGCTCTTCCTGTACCTTCGTCTGGCTCTTCCTTCATCCGACACCCTCGCAAGCCTTTTGCATTTTTGGGTGCGAATTGATGAGACCCTCTTGACCTAGGTTCCAGGGTGAGTCAGAAGAACATCTTTATACCTCCTTACAGGTTTCTAAAGTCTGACCCTCAGTCATCGTGTCCTGTGGTCCAGATACTACTGTCACAGATGTATTACAAATAGTTCAGAAGTAATCACAATTTGCTGCATTACACATCAGCTACATATGGTGGCATGGGTGAGAACTAGCCTAAGTCTTTAGAAGTGACTAAGGATTTTGCCTGCCATATTTGGCACACCGTAAAAGGAACCTCATTTTTCAGAAAGTGCTGAGTAACCAGCCTCAGAAAATCAAGCCCTTTTAAGGTATCTTAAGTTAAGCGTCCAGAATCTCCAGTCACTTTGAATTCTGTGACCTAAAGTCTCAAAACAACTTGTTCCTTCTTTGCATAAAGATGTAAGAACATTATGAAAAAAATGAAAGCTATTTTGCATAAAAATGCCAATTAACATACTGTTTAGAACGGCCAGTTTCTAACGAGCAATAGTAATTCATAATGATTATTTTATTTACAAGCAAAGCACCTTTACCCCACCTGCTGAGGCACTCAAGTGGCTTCACGAGCAATTTAAAATTCAACACAATTAACAAAAAAAGCTTTTCTTTAAACTGATGCCATTTAAAAAAACAAAGTTTGTAGCATCACTAAGCAGCAGCAGAGGGTCACGAGAAGCTTATCAAAGGGACATCAGGGATTCAAAGCTAGGACAAGCTTTGATAAAGCACAGTTCTGGGATGGTATTTCTAGGGTGGGTTGGGATGAGCCATTTCAGATGGGGGAGGGAACGCAGAGCCACTAACACATATAAAAAGGTTCTTTTCTGAAATTATTTAGTGCTCCTGAAAAGGTGCTGGATGAAAAGGTATCTGACGTCCTCTCTTTATCGGCAGCCCTGCCACAGCACGAGAAGTGACAAAAGTTAACAGGCATCCTTACAGGGCTCTGCTGAGGCCTGAACCCTGATCTGGAAATATTACTGTTGAGGATGACAGGTCTGCTTAGTCTCCTTGATGATTCAGCCCTGGGTCTCTGCTCCAACCGTTTACAAGGGTGGTGAGTAGTGCTACTTGTGATAAACACACCAAGCTGGGCAGAATGGCATCATTAGACTCTGTCTCCTGATGAGCAGGAAGATCATAGTACGGTTTTGTCCAGTTTGATCTGTATAAACAAAGCCAACATGAAATAAGCACACTGAAATGGCAGGAAACCTCTCACCATCTGTCCCACCCATTTCTCTCTCTCGGTCTCTTTAATGAGTTTAGGGTGATCAGATGTCCTGATTTTATAGGGACAGTCCTGTTTTGGAGTCTTTTTCTTATATAGGCTCCTATTACCCCCCCCCCCCCGCACTCTGTCCCAATTTGTCACACTTGCTATCTTGGACTCCCCTTCCCACCATGCTGACGGGTAAATATGGACGGAGGGTAACTGTCCTCCAACCACCGTGCCACCCAGCTCCTGGGGCTGGGGCTGCCAGGGCCCCCAGTGGGTGGTCTTGCACATCCCCTGGGGTGCATGCACCCCACTTTGGAGACCACTAACTTAAGTAACATATAGTGCAAAGAATGCCAGGATTAGTGCTACAGTAGAACCTCAAGAGTTCTGAACTCCGGAGTTATGAACTGATCGGTCAACCACACACCTCATTTGGAACCAGGAATACACAATCAGGCAACAGAGACCAAAAAACCCCACTACTATACAATACAGTACTGCAGTGGTTCTCAACCAGGGGTACATACACCTTCCGGGGGTACATCAACTCATCTAGATATTTGCCTCATTTTAGAACAGGCTACATAAAAAGCACTGGCAAAGTTAATACAAACTAAAATGTCATGCACACAAAATGAGGAAGTCAGCAATGTTCCAGTAATAGTGTGCTGTGGCACTTGTGTCTTTTTAGGTCTGATTTTGTAAGCAAGTAGTGCAAGCGAGGTGAAACGTGGGGTAAGACAGACGAATCAGACTTCTGAAAGGGGTGCAGTAGCCTGGAAGGTTGAGAGCGGCGTTAAACGTAAATTACTAAACAACATAAAGCAGAGCCCAACCCCTGCTTGCAGCCCCAGCAGACACCACCAAGGCGGCGCATCCAGGAGCAACAGGCAGGGGGAGGGGCTGCTGCTTTGGCCCAGTCGCAGCCCAGGTGGGCTGCAGCCACAAGAAAAGCCACAGGTGGCCGCATTTGAGAAACGCTGTGCTAGACTATAGTGAGAAGGGGAGTGAACCTCTAAGTCCTCCACCTCTTCAGGGAACAAAGAAACCAGCACTTGGATTCTGTAATGGAGAGCCGGTCACCCTGGAAAAGTCGCGGGTAGTAGAGAAACCATCTTGAACAAGGACTATAGCCGATTAAGTTAACATTTAGTCTTACCAGTGGGTTTTACTTTTGATTGTTTGCAACTATTTTGATCCTTAGTCTTTCCATCGGGTATCACGTAAACGTATGCCCTTTTGATAAAAAACTCATTTTGCTTTTACCACAAACCAACTCAGTGCTATGTTTGAAGTGCAGGGTTTGTCACCCCAGTTAAGCAGCTGCTGTGTATTTGCCTTTTTAAAGGCACTGCCAACTTAACCTCTGAGTGTTTAGTGACAAGGCTGGGCAGTGCACAGAGACGTCTGAGAGGAACTTGGGAGCTGGGGTTCACTGACTTACTTGCTAGGTTTGGAGTGGCAGAGCTCGGAGGCATTCTCTGGCAATGCAGACAGGCTGGCATGTCAGGGGACTGATACATAGTTTAGCTATTGCGACTCTCTCACGTGCTGAGGCTGGTAGGGGTAACACAGCGGGAACTATTCTGGGAACCTCAGCAGGTGGTCATATCTATGTAGCTAAGCTTGGCGTGCTTGTGTATAGTTAGTAAACATGGTTATTTGGGACCCAGAGGTGCCCAAAGGTGCAAAAGGCAACAAACTGGCTCCTATTCCCCATGCTGGAAAAGCATGAAGGGATGAGCACCCATTTATTTCCTCACCCTTCTCTCCCACTCCTGGAATGAGAGAAACAGGACTAGGGCCACGGAGGTCAGAGCTGGCAGCATGAAATGCAGGGCTCTCAAAAGGACAGGCCCGCAAGAGGCTGCATGCTTAGCTCATGCTTAAAAGGCAGCCCTGCTAGGAGACAAAAGACAGCAGCACTCTGGAACGAAGAGAAACTGCTTTTAGGGACACTGATACAGAGCAGAGAAGGACCCTGCACTATGGAGTTTGGCTCTAGAACCCAACATTCCCCAAATTCCTACCCAGGCTTGAACTTCAAGTCCATTATTTGTAAAGGAGACAAGTCACATCCCTGGGATCTGAATGAACTTTCTCAAAGCAGGAAGGCACTCAGAATGGAGGTTCAACTTGGGTCTCACTTCTATCTTACAAAAAAAGGCAGGCTAATCTACCTTAGAAACAGCCTCACCCTCTCTGCTATTGTGTAGCAAACTGGGCTGGCTTCCTCCCACTCCAGCAGTGGCTGCATTTCACTGGTGCTCTCGTACATAAGCTGTGAATCATTTGGGATACTTTGTCTTGAAAGATGCCATAAGTTAGAAAGAATAAAGAATGACAAAAATTAAACTTTCAGAAACATGTATGTAACCAAAAAGGGTGAAAGAGGAAAACAATAACTAGAATTGTTTGAAAATTTTCATTTTATCCAAAATTTCCCATTTCTGTTGAACATTTTTGTTTCCTTCAAAAGTTTCCCACAGAAAATACTATTTTCTAACCAGCTCTAGCATTGACCAAAACAAACTTCTTGAAAATGCACCCAAATTAATCAAGAATTTAAAAACGTTTACATTTTTCTGAGATACAGTTAAATGATGGGACACAAGCCTAGAGTGGTGTTAGAAGCACAAATTGTGTGTGTTGCAGGGAAGAGTGAACTGTTGGCAGCTGCTGCAGGAATAGGGAGCTTTGACTGCAAAAATGTGCAGAGAACAGAAGCATGGCTCTATTATCCTGGCTGAAAAATCCCAGGTAAGTTTTATTTTGCAGCATGCTACAAAAATGCCCCCTCCCTATTTTGGTCTTCATCTGGAAATATTAGAAAACAATGACATCAGCCAAAAATAAATAAAAAGTTTTCACCTTCCCTCTTTTTGATGCCATGTTTTCAAATCTTGTCTAAGGTTGCATTGCAGACTGTTACTTGCGGCCACTGTTGCTAGCATTCTAGTGCTATCAGCAATGCACCATCGAGATCTCTGCACTTACTCAGGATCCACTATCAATTCTCCAGCAATGCAAGCTAATGGGATTCACTCTTCTCTACTCCCACCCCCAACTCCGGTCCTTGGAAGGGCCAAATTCTCTCTCAATTACAGCCTTAAAATCCCTTGAATCCAATTAAGTTGCTCCACATTTCCACTGATGTAACTGAAGGCAGTGTTTGGCCCTGTTGGTGGTGTAGTTGTAAATTAACTTAATGTAGGCTATTTTCTGAGGCTGGTTCCTCTTTGCAATGTATATCAATTTACTGAAAGCTAGAGTGTTCCTCGAAGCTTCCTGTATCACAAATGTACCACTTGGAGCATGGCAAGGGAGAAAGTTCACTTAAGTCAATTAGGGCTGCGGTTCCAGGAGCGGGTGAAATTGACTTGCACTTACATCCATTACTGTTGTTGCTAGTTTTGCTCTGTGTAGAGTATTTATATGATGGGTTCCTTTTGTATCATTTGGAATTCAATCCTTACTACTTTAGAGTTTTTTCCCTTATTGAACTGCTTTACTTCCTGGTGGAATGTGTTTGTATGTTGGTTTGGAATAGAATGAAACCTCAGTTTAATAAACAGGGATTTTTTGGTGAAGTACTACTAGCATTGTCTTCATTTCTAGCCTGCTAGTTCCTCTAGTATTTACTTAGCTGATTAATTTTAACAAGCACCTGAGAGAGTAATTCTACAACACAAGGGAATTCATTGCCCGAGAACCAGGGGAAAAAAGGTAGCTAGTACTAGAAAATGAGAATATTCAGGTGTCCGTCTCCAGGAAATGCACATCTGAAAGGGGAATAAGTGGAGGAAAGTGATGTATAATATTGTACCTGCATCTCTCTCACTGGGAGAAACCCATATTTTAAAACCATTTCCAATTAAAGAAACTCAGATCCAAATAAAGAGATGGATATCAGGGACACACTGGGCAAGGTGAAGCTATAGCCTGAACCATCAGATCTCTGAGCATGCTGGAAACCTGGAAAAAAAAAATCCCATGGAACTTTGTGCAAGATCAGAGGTGGAGACCTTGTCATCCTGGCCCAATTCCAATGTGCACAAATAATTGCTGCTTAACTCCCTGTGGCGGTTGCAACTGGATCCAATGTTTTTCTTCTATTCCTGCCCCGATCTGTCACATGGCATAGCAAACAGACTGAACTACAGCAGTGTGGAAGGTGATTCTGGAAGAGACAAGACTCAGTTTATACAGCACTTGGAGAACCCTGTGGAGGAAAAGTCCTATAGAAAGGCCAGATTCTATTATCTGTATAATTTAAGTGCTCTCCTCAGATTTGATCTCAATTTATTTAATGTAATCTTGGTCCAAACTTTGGAGTTTTTCTTCAATAGTGACAGGTTTAACAATTCAGAACCATACATCAACTCAAGAGTCCTCCTCTGGTCCAGAACTTGTGAAAAGGCTTAAGAATTTTTTTTTGCCTATGTTATGATGTAACTAAGCACTTTCAGGTTTTTTCCGGATAGATCTCAGTGCATGCTACACTAGTTGATAAACATTATCATCCCATTTTACAGATAGGGAAATTAAGATACAGAAAGGTTAGTGGACTTGCCAAGGGTCATAGTAAGTCAGAGGCAGATCTTCTGTTCTCAGAACTGTCTTCTTACTCCCAGACTGGTATCCTACCCACTGCGTCTCTTGCAGAGCTGAAGTGGTGATTGGGGTAGAGCCTGAAGATAATAAATGTCCTACTGTTACAAAGAAACTTATGGCAGGTCTAGAAAAGCTACAGTGGTGTAGTTATGATGGGTGGGGTGAGTGAGAGCTCTTGCATGGATGCAGTTATACTGCTATAAAGGTGCCTCACACTGTTATAATTTATTCCCAACCAGGAATAAACTGTGCTGGTATAAACACCTTTACACTGGTCCTGGGTGGTTGTACTGCTTTAATTACACTGATTTCTTAACATGGCAAAGTTTTCCATTGTCAACAAGCCCTTAGATAATTGTGCTGAACAGAGGGGGCTGGGTGTAGGGGTGTTATTACGGACCATTTCCCTACTGCTAGAAGCAAATCAAGCGCAGGGAACGCCACTTCTTTCATTTATTCCCTCCCCCACCCCTTCATTCCCAACCTTCCTCTGTGCTTTGGAGAGCCCTGAACACAGTACTTGTGCCCTGAGGAGGAGCGCTCTGTCCAGCTAAGGTGCTTCCTCCCTCAGACGAGCTGGCAGCAGTGGCCTGTCACCCCCTCCCCTGCCCCGTGCAAAGCCCAAGCATATTACCCCTTTGTGAGGTACTGCAGCCGCACTCCGACTGGCTTGGTAGAGCCTGTTCCTGAGTGAGCCAGGGTCTCCCTCTGCACAGGGCTGCTGCCAGGCAACAGGACTTAAGGCAGACATCCTACTCCTGCACTGTTTATTACAGGGGCTGAAGTAAACAAGATCATTCCCACTTTCCCTTCCTAGATTTTGCTGTCACCAGAGGCGTAGGGACAGGGACTTTCTGGACCTGGTCACATTTGCAAGGTAGAGTCAGTACAATAAAGGGAATGATTATTGCCTTGATCTGACTAAATTGCCATTCGATGTTCACATTGTAAAGACAGCTCCGGGTGGGAGTATACCACTGAAATATCCATCATGGCACTTCTATCACTTCCTGAAAGAAAGAAGTAGACAAAAGATCCTTGTCGTGGGTGGTCAGATCACACTGCACCCTAGACGTAGTTCTCTATCTTTAGCCTCTATAAAAATAAACTACGATGGTTGCCCTGAGAAACGTGTTCTTACCCCCTCATCCCCTGCAGTTTTGCACAACACAGTGTCCCCCCCCCGCGCCTCCCAGTATAACAGCAACATATTACATTTTACAAAGCAGCCAGGCCACCAGAATCCAGCTAGCCAAGAAGCTACAGTGAGACTCTCTTTGAAAAGAGGGAAGGTGATAAACAACTGGAGATTTTTCACATTGCCGTTGCAGGCATAATGTGATTGAGTTTAATTTGCCATCACAGTAAGAGAGAAAACATCTTCCCCCAGTGGAAAAGCATTGGAGCAACATACAGTATGTACAGGGCTTGTATCATTCAGAGAAAAACACAGGAGGAATCCAATGTTGCCATGTTATTTTACCTTTCCCAAACATGTAATATCTACCCAGGTTGCAACTTTTATAGAGGTCTCATGCACGCAGCCGCAGAATATCCTGTGGTGATGAGTTTTTCATATTCCCCAGATGATAAAGCACACACAGGGTAAGGTTAGGTCAAGCTCAAAGAGCCAAGGCTCGATTCATCCCTAGGGTGATTCGACTGAAACACTTGGGCTACATCAGGAACGAAGATTCTTATTTCCAGATAAAAGACCCCTCTCTGCCACACTCACTTGTTTACATTTTATCAGCGGTCAGTTAGCAGCTACTAGGTCCTGCTCAGCTCAGCTGGGGATGCAGGAAAGAAACGTCAGCTATGGGATAACAAAAGCAAGGATCATATAAAATGCAGCCTGTGACTGAATACATGTGCCTCAACAACTCTTAGTCTCTACTGATTGAGCTGGGCATCCCAGGATTGATTCTAAAACCAGGTCTCCCTGTCAATTGTTACTTTTGAAGTGCCAGTGATCTTGGTACTATCCAAGTAACTAAAATAGTAGAGGTCTCTGCCCTCAAGAGATGCCAACATAAAGGAAGGGGAACCAGTTGAATACTACAGAATTATTTTCATGAAAGAAATGTGTCCAGCCCACTCTGCTGTGATCCAGGAGCAGTTTGTGACTGGAGATCCACCTTTTATCCGGGAAGGAGGTAATAAATTTTACGCTGAGAGTTTGCTCCAAAAATATGGTACCAAGAACAAGTCACTCATTATTTGCTGTTCTCCTGTATGGTGATGTGTATTTAATAAAACACACCATCTGAAGCTTCAACTTTCAGAACTATGTATAAACAACCCACCCCCACAATGTGTGGTTTTTTTATGTAAAAATAAGTCTCCTATGTAAACAAAGCCAACCAATGAAAAAAAATTCCAAATAATGAAGAAAATACCCCAAGCAAAACTTTTACTTCATAAAAGAAAAGGAAACCAGAGGCTCTATTAATCTTCACTGTTGCTATTGATTATACATGGAAAGTGCTCCACTACTGTGGTACTACAACAGTATAAAACCTAGGACAGATGTAACGTATGTTGGGACCGCATGGTTTCTCATGTTCCGTGCATGACGGAGCATGTCTACCATGTTGGTAAAGGGAAAAGCAAATTTTTAATGCACAAGTGATAGCTTTTGTTTAATGCAAACTGTGACCAAACCAGCATCTGCTGCCTGGAGCGGGTCACTGTCACTGCAGGGGGAATATTAAGATGAATCTGATGCCATAACTTCCTCCCACACCAGGATATATGAGAAAGGTTAGTCCAGAATAGTTATACGCTTATTTTACTTGGGTTCTTATGCTTCTACCATTGCTTTGACATCCAAGTACCTTCCAGAGCAATACAACAGAGTAATGTACACCACTGCTTGAATGCTTTCTGCTCGGTGATAAAGTCGCGCTGAGTCCTGAAGGGTGAATACATATTGCACACATGTGGTTTAATTACTAATTATGCACAATTTCTGACAATTTTTTCCCAATTTTTTCTTTTTGCATAGTTTTTGATAATGAATTCCAATTTCTACCAGTAGTAATTTACAGTCCACACAAATCAGTTTAAGCCTATGGATTGTTTTTTGCCAGAAAATTCATACCCAAAAATGTGTTTTTCATTATTCACCAATCTATTTAAAAAAACCTTTGTCATCCCTTTGGAACAGGAATGTCATGTGACTCAAGTAACCAATCACCAGTGATAAATACGCAGACAAATAGGGTCAACCAATTTGCTAGCAAAGCCAATCCAGCATCCAGTCCTTATTGCAGAACAAGACTGAACCAAACACAAACCCTCTTCCCTAGCTACTAATCTTCGAGTAACTCCCTCTATCTCAAGATATAGTGACAGGAGATGGACTGTGCATTGTGCCCTGAAGATCAACAATGAGAGCTTTTTATGCCCAACAAAGTGAGTGAAGCACATACTAGATACAAGGCTGAGCTCCCTGGTTAGATTCTGGATCCTAACTGAAATATTCAGAAACATTTTGGACTATATACTCCTTGGGGCAGGGACCATCTTTTTGTTCAGTGCCCAGAGCAGTGGAAGGGAGGTCGGGGAGGTTCCTGGTCCCTGACTGGGCTCCTAGGCGCTATAACAAGTGGTTTGTTCCATTAGAGAGATACGGCTCAGGTACAGAATTCATTTCTGGATCCAACCTTTTCCAGCGTTTTGATCTAGGGCTTGCTTTTCATTCAGGCCCATCTCTACTATATCCTGTTGTATTATACATCCCTACTAAGAAACACTTAAAATAACCCTCTAAAATGACAGGAAAATAATTCCACCAGAGTGAGTTGAAAGTAGCAGCTGCTGGAGGTGACACTGTGCAGCTTAAATGTCAAAATGATCTAAGATGGTATTTTCAGTCGTCTATGGCAGACAAATCACTACCAGTTTTCTGGCTGTACATGCTAGTCCCATAAAACATGGCAAAATCAGAGGAAATGTTAACCAGCTAACAAGGGGCATGGGCATTGGATTGTCTAGTAAATACCCCTAGAGTTAAGCAAACTTGATAAATCACAGCTAGGATTTAGAAAGACAACTATCCCAATTAGTTCACACAGCTCTTAGTCTCTTACTTGGGTGATGGTCTAATAGAAAATTTAGATCCGGTTCTTTTTCCATTTCACCCATGTAAGCTTCCCTAGATGTAAAGTGGAGTGAAGTTCTGGAACAGCCTTTCAAGGGGAGTAGTGGGGGCAAAAAACCTAATTGGTTTCAAGACCGAGTTGGATAAGTTTATGGAGGGGATGGTATGAGGGACTGTCTACAATGGCACATAGCTGATCTGCAACTGCTAACCGCAAATATCCCCAGTGGCTGCTGATGGTACACTAGATGGGGAGGGCTCTGAGTCACTACAGAAAATTCTTTCCCAGGTGTCTGGCTGTTGGGTCTTGCCTAATGCTCAGGGGCTAACTGATTGCTATAGTTCGCATTAGGAAGGAATTTCCCCCATGTCAGATTGGAAGAGACCCTGGGCTTTTGGTTTGCCTTCCTCTGCAGCATGGGACATGGGTCACTTGCCAGTCTAAGCTAGTGTAAACAACAGTCTCTGTATCTTGAAGACTTTAAAATGAGTGGTCCCCAAACAGTTTCCATCATGCCTCCCTTACCCTAATGGAATCTGTCTGCGCCCCCAGGAACCATGGTTGGGAGTGAGGGGCTAAGGCCGTGGCCGGGAGCAGAGGCCAGGAATTGGGGTCAGGGCTGGAGCCACAGCCAGAACCGAGTTGTAGCTGGGAGCAGAGCTGCGTCTGGCACCAGGGGATGAGGCTGGGGTCAGACGTGGGGTTGCGGCTGGGGGGGGAGGCAGTCTCCGAGGCCACCATACTCCATTCTCAGTCAAATTGTCCTCCTTTCTGTCAACTACAAACTATTGCTCTGAAAAACACTCTGCAAAAGGCAAACTCCTGCACTACTGACAGGGCTCACTATTACAGGATGCAAGAATCCCCTGCTAAGGCGGCAGCTAGGTGGCAATATGTGGAGGTTTGATAGGATGGGACTCACCATGCTAGTACCTCCTGCTGGTCATCTTGCAAATTAACTCCACAGGTTGGTACCCCGATGCTCAGTAGTGTCACAGCCACCGTCACTTCTGCCCCAGGCCCCGTGTTGCTCCAAGGACCGCAGTGACCTCTCCAGGACACAGCGCTCCGGGTGTCTCTTGCTGTGTTCCTTGCTTCTGGGGGACAGTACCACAGTCCAATGGTCCAGCCACTTCCTCAGTTACAAGTGAGGAGGGGGGAGACCTGGATCCACCCAATACTCCGAATCCTGGCCCAGTGACCCTGTAGATGGAAGCCACTTGCGGTGTTCCCTCTAACCTCTCAGTCTATTTCCCTAGACTACGTCCCCACAGCCCCAGTACCTTCTTTGCCCTTGCCCCAGGACCTCAGCTGAAACTAACAGCCACTATCCAGGAGCTCTTCCCTAGCTCTCCTGGTCACTGCTAGCAGCACTGCTCTGTCCAGGGTCCTGGCTTTCTTCAACCTGCAAGGTAGCCAGTCCTCCTGCCTTTAGATCCAAGGAGCACCTTAACCTGTTCTGCCCTGCAGCTCTTCTTTTACGGGCCTGCAAGGCCCTGATTGGCTGCTACTCTCAGTCCCTCTTCTACTGGCTGCTTTCTGCACAGCCTTCCTTAGGCTCCGTTAACCCCTTACAGGCCAGCGTGGGGCAGTCATCCCATCACAGGTGACTAAAGCAAAGAATCAGGGGTCAGGAATTCTCTGTTCTGATCATGGCTTAGTCACAGACTTGGGCAAATCACAATCTTTGTGCCCTTATTTATCTAGTCTGTATAATATAGTTTACAAACACACATCTTCCCAACGTGCTGTACTGCTCCTTGATCTCTTCTCAGTCTCTACTGCATTCTGAGGACAAGAAAGTTTAAAAAATAAAAAGGATGTTGGCTTGACAGATATTTGACACAGTGAAAACTAATTTCTTATTGCTTATATTGACTCCAGAAACCTCCATACTACAAAGCTGCACATACACAACATCATTACCAGAGAGAGGTGCAGGTTTTTTCAGTCTTGCACACAGTTCCTCAAGAATTGAAAAGTGTAGCTGCTCTGTATTGTATTGCAGCTGAAATAGAACGTTTTAAATATTGAAATAACGCTGAAATGCCTAGATCTGGATACTTTGCTGTATGTCTGTAATAGACACAAGCAGTTGGCCTTTAGGGCCAGATTTATTTCTACAAATTTACAGATTCCTGCTTAAAGAGGGAGGTTCTAGATTACAATGCATCAAGTTCCCTTCTTCTGTCCTCTAATGCTACTTTGAAGGCTACATTAAAAAAAGGAGCATCACACTTTTTGTTTTGCAGTAATACCAATTACACTAAAAGCACTAATACATGTTGGTAGAAGAGAGGGAAAACACTGCTGACACCTACATTCTTTTATTCAAATGTAGTTTAAACAGTTTAGCACCATATGGCTTAGTTCATTAAGGTCAGAAACAGATGTGGCCAAAATGGATTCAGACAATTCATGGATCTGTAGCTCCAGGTTCTGCATTACGAAATTTGGACCTAGAAAATTTGGATTCAAGGATCTATGGGAGGAGGGGCCACGGCTGTACAATGCTGGTGCCTTCCATGGAGTCTGGGCACAGGCATGGTTTAAGGACTTCAGTAACACAGCTGGAGGTTATTGGTCTATTACAGGAGTGGGTGGGCAAGGTTCAGTAGCCTGAGATGTGCGAGAGGACAGGCTAGATCAGTGTTTCCCAAACTTACAACATTCGCATACCCCTTGTGTGACATTTGTCTTACCGGCGTACCCCTTCTCCGATAAAGATCATTTTGATAACTGAATGCGTTATCACATTGGTTACAATGTAAACCTGTATTTCTCCTGTACAAGTGTACACCATTCTTGTATATTACATTTTAATGAATTATTTTCTGCTGCTAAAAAAAACCCGGATAAGTAAAACAAAAAATTCTGCTGCGTACCCCTTGAAACCCTTTCGCGTACCACCAGGGGTACACGTACCACACTTTGGGAAACACTGGACTAGAGGATCATGATGGTCCCTTCTAACCTTAAAGTCTCTGAGGTAGTCTATGAGATAGCATAGGCAGGGCAGAGAGCTAGAGGGCTAGGAGCACTTTTAGGGGGGGCTCTTTGGCTTGCTGGGGCATGGGCCTGTGATTTGTTGGTCCTTGAAGGGTAAATTTAGTCCTCGTCTACCAGTCAAAATAGCAGGCATGGTAAATCCACTGAGCAACACAGGCTTTCTACCATTTCCCATCAGCAATGCTCTCTTGCAAGCAGTGATAAATAGATTAGCTTGTAACCTCATGAGGATGAAACCATTCCACTCTCACTGCCTTAGATTACAACACAAAGTTCTTGACACAATATTTACAGTAGGGAAGAGTTCTCTGTTTAACACTTCGCACCTCATTTAATTTGCACTTGTTCTTAAAACTGGGTCTGAGATCTCTCATCCCTCCATGTCAGATCTGTTAGCTAGATGAGAACTCTCTCTACAGCAATGCAACAGGAAAGTTCAGTTGGTCTATAGGGGGAAAGTTGAGCTCTTCAAAGATTTTCTTCAGAGCTTCAAAGGAGTTTTAAACAATCTAAATTATGTAAATGTTCTTCTAGCAAGTTCAGAAAGAAAGATGCCTTTGACTCCCCTTTAAAGTAACAGTCCTACCTCACTTAGGGATGAGACAATTATGCCCCAGTTCGGTAAACCATGGAAGTCACATTTCAGGCTCTTGATCTCTCTCAACCTCATTTTCCTCATCTATGTAATGTGTACCTGCCCATGAAGAGTTTACATGAATGTTTGCAAGAAAGACTTTAGGTCTTTGAATAGAAGGTACTAAGTGCTGCTAATCAAACAAACAATCTAACAGGCTTGGGTGTCTGGTTGATTTTGACATTGGAGATCTCATGCTTACTAAAGGTGTAAGAGTAAAGCCACAGTTACAGTGCAGGCAGTTCCTCCAAAACCCCCTGCAAAGGGGAGTCAAGATTGACCAGGACAAAGCAATGAAATGAGCGTGATCTTGAGAGGTGCTGAGGACCTATAATCCCCAATGATGTCAATGTAAAATTGTGGCTGGTTGAGGCCTCTTAGCATCAGGTCTTTAATCCTGCTCCCTCTTTTCTCCCCCCACCTTCCTGGCCACTTAAGATCCAAGTTGGATTCCAAGTGTGGGGGGAAAAATCCAATCATGCAGCCAGTGATTTGCTGTGGCATGCTGTGCTATGTGCATGCAAAGCAGGGCTGATTAGTACAAGCTGACCAATGCCTGCAAATGCATGCAGCAGAACCTATTTATGCTCTTTTCTCTGACTGACACTAGCACTGAAGCATTTTCAGAGGCAGCCTAGTCTCGTTGCATGAGCGGTGGTGGTATTAAGTCAAGAGTGCCTGCAAAGACTTTCAGTACTGCAGGTCTGGTGTCTGCCTGCCCCAGGTGCAAAGGCACATCTGTGGTGGTTCTGTGCTACTCTTCATTCAGCATGCTGTTAATACTGCCTGAATTGTAGTCCACTTAGTGTAATGATGCAGGAGAATTTATCGTACAGCAGGAACTCCAAATTGTCTGTCTGGTTTCCAGGAAGAGCCAACTTACCTCACTTGCCCTCGTAGCTCATTAGTCCCCTCCAGACATTCATCTGCCTATCAGTCACCGAGTGACAAAAAGCTCCATGGCATAGATGGATGGCTTGGTGCCAGAGGCCTGAAACTCCTCTTCCCCTCAGGGACCTCCAGCAAGCTGACATCTTCCAGGGCCGTGGCAGCCTGTAATAACCTTCACTGCATTACTGGTAAAAAAAGATCTGGTCAGTCCTTGTCCACAAAAGTCTACACTTATTTTTTAAATACAAAATAATTACTTGCCATTATCAAGGGCTGGGGGATAGGGTGGCTGGGAGGGGGAGGGAACCTAGGACAGCAGCATCAGAGCAGAGAAATGAAGGAAACAGAATCCCAAAGAGATAAACATTGAAAGTTTTCCCTCACTGTGATGCAGAAAGTTAAAGAAGAAAATTCCTCCCCCTCTCCCCACACCTGAAGAGAAAAGGAACAAGCTGTTTCATTCAGTGGAGGTGAGGTACCCAGGATGGCACTGACTGTCAGAGCCTCTCCAGCAGAAAAGAACCAAGGCCAGGAGTGACCTGCTGCAGGAGAGATACACAAAGACTTTGCCAACAGGTCAGAGCAGCTCCGGGAAATGCAGGAGCAGATGCTGGAGCAGGACTGGCAGAGCCAGCTGCAGCACTGGCCATGTTGGAGAGAGAGAAAAAGATGGCAGCTCACTGCCTCAGGCACGGCTGGGAGACTGCCAGCAGCAGAGGGAACTGTCTGAGGGGCTGCTAGACACAATGGCCAGCAGGCAGTAGAATGTGTCAGCCCAGACCCCACATCTTGCTCCGGCCGGAGTCCAATTGCTCCCGTCTCATTCCCTCCATGCTACCATGTGCTGCCGCCACTGGACCAATCTGGGTGCGGAATGAGCCAGTCAATGCAGTCCATGAATGAACGTGCACATGGGCAGATGTACCCAAAGCTTTCCATGCCTCACGTCCATGGGGGAAGGTGAACAGGTGCTCTGATGAGGTGAAATTCCATTCCATGGGACACGGCACTCCTGGGTTTTATGTTTTGTTTTCTTTGCACTTCATTTTGTTTGCCCTTTCTTGACGAAGTGTCAGCTGATCTACCCGGGTTGACTTATTCTGCTGTTCAATCTCTCAGTGTGAGTGTGCTTAGAGAAAGACAGGAAGTTCAAAGCAAAGCTTTTCCTGAAGTCTCAGATTAACCAAATGTATATTGATAAGGAGAATACACAGTGCACTAGTGCTGTGTTCACATTTTCCCTTCCCTCACTTCCCCTCCAAACCAAGGAGGTGGATACACAAGGTCTCCATTACTTCCCTGGCTTTCCTAGACCCAGCCCCCGAGATCAGAAGCACATGGACTGGCTGCTTGTACCAGCACAGGCAGCGACCCACTCCTGGCCAAAGCACTCTGCCTTCTCCTCATCTCTTTGTTAGGGCCTCTGGGCACCACACAACACGAATGGCCTTGTACACACGGGCATCCAAATGGCTCTATAGGCAGCACAATCTTGCCTTTGGTGGGCAGAAAGCACATTCCATCACCATCCTGCCGGGATCATTAAACCTCCTTCTGCCAGGTACACTCACATCAGAGCAGGGCTTCGAGCCAGGACAGAGAGGAGATTGAGACCCCCCCAGCCTAACATGGGGCACAGACACCCTGTTGATATCCATATCGTCGCTCAGGAATGAAGCCCTATTTTGTCAATATTTGATCTCTGGGGCACCTTGGCATCATGACAGGCACTCCTGGAAATTTGTTTCCACGGCACACGTGGTTAATCCCTGTGGAGCCATCCCCGGCCCAGTGACTCACCTACCAATTTAGCGCTTTGCTCGGCCCTCACCTTCTAACCTGGTGCAGGGTCACACCCTTGCACGGAGCAGTGACACAGGGAGCTCTGGTGCAGGAGATGACCCTGGGAGCAGCAGTAGCACTGGCCACCCGCTGCCCACTCAGGCTCAGTCTAGTGGCCCCTCCGCCATGACAAGAAGCTGCAGTTAGTCAGTGCCACTGTGACCTGATGCATGGGGTTGCAACCCCAGTCCTTCAGTTTTAGACCCTCCCCAGCACAGCAGAGGGGCCACAGGATCAATCCTACATGGGCAGTGGAACTGCCAGTGCTGCTCCCCCCACATCCCTGCCAATGGTACACGCTAGGCCGTGAGCACTGCTGACATCTTTCACCCTGCCGGTGCAGCCCACTTTGATGCTCATAAGTAGTCAAGCAATGCCTGGGTAATGAGCAGGTAGTATCCTTTCTGGTTTACATATTTGTGTGCACCTTGTGGGGGCGTGGGGGGGTGGGGTGGGGAGGCAGACAATGGACACCTGGGGGCTATTGAGGACACCCAGACATTCCCCCAGAGTCTGCTATTATTTTGGGATATTAACAGTCTTCACTGCCCAGGGATAATCTACAGCAGCAATCACCTCACAAGTCTCCATCACCACAGCACTGACAGTTGACTTGCAAACACCAAACTGATTGGCTACCACAGACAGCTACAGATCTGTGGCTAACTTCCAGATTGCTATTGTCATCTACTGGGGGACTTGTCTGATCTCTCCTATCTGCATGTTCTGGTGCTGAAGGGCCAGACAAGATCCCACACAGCTCCAGACATGTGATCTTCCTCATGCACAACTTCTGGACCCACTGTTTGACAATGTACCCCCACTACTATGCTTGTGGTCCTTCTCCAGAATTATTGCCAGCCTAGGGGGAATCCACAACCTGTTCAAACCTGCTTCAGGTGTCTCCACCCTGCTGCATCTGCATGCAGTCTGTTATCTCCTTAGCAACACATGCCATCACCTTCTCTGGGTAAGACGACACTGACAAAATGCCTTCCACCACATCTCACGATCTGTATATCTGCCTCCTGTTGCCAAAATCAGAGATGCATTAAAGGCAACAGCTGAAACAGCCATTGTCCTGAGCTGAATCATGCATTGGCCCCCGGTGGGAACAGAAGCCACAGTCTAGAGCATGCCGAAGGGGAAGTCTAGAGCATGCCTGAGCTAGTGGGTTAAGAACTCTTCCACAAGGAGCCCAGGAGAACAGCCAAGTTCTCCCTCAATGCACTGTGAAACAACTCAGAGTAGCACAGTTCAGTGCAGCACTAAGAACCATGGGACATGCCCTGAGAAGTAACTCTATAGCTTTGCAGCATGGCCACTCACACCTGAGCTAGGCTCAGCCAGGTACACTCTGCAGTGAAGATGTACCCCTAGTCACTGCTGACTTGAAATGGATTTGAATGGATAACCAGTTCCAGTATTCTATTACTCATTCCCTGAGCCATCCAGTCTCCTACATCACAGGAGATGCCCCCTAGCCCAATTTACAGTGAGTCAGATGTTTCCGAGGCAGCACAGTGGATCAGATGTTCTACGTAGTGACAAGCAAGCTTGGAAGAAGAGGGGCAATGACGAACGGACCTCAGGCCCAATAAGAGCCTCTCTGCATGAGGCAGCATTTGTTCTTTTACGGTGGTGTATCTTAGGATATGGAATGAGTAAGACCTTTTAATCTCATCATTCTGATATCATGAACCGCCCACTCTTCATTCAGAATAGCTTATCACTTTAGACTGAGTGAGAAGGGGAACAGATCATCTCTATCTCTATTGGTATGAAGTCAGTGCTGCAGTGATCATTCCTGGGGCTGGGTTCGCAGTGCTCAAGGAGGATACAAGTTGTGGGAGTACATGTTTTTGAAGAAGGGTATGGTCTGCTCTGCCATTCCGAGTCAGTCTTGGAATTATCTTAGCTTCACAACCAGGTCCAGGTCCAACCCTGCTGCCACTTTTCAGTAGTTCTTTCTTCTCAACCCCAGCTAATAAAACCGGCCACGACCTTTGCCATTGTACGTTTCCTTTCAGTGTCATCGCTGCCCGTCAAACAGACCAAAATCATTCACAGTCCTCGACTCCTGATCATTATCACTTCTCTTTTCAAACACCTTCACTACAGTCTCCCTCACCTGAATTGACTAACACTGAATCTTCTCTAGCATTCTCATAAATAGTCCTCATTTCCATCATACCAATGCCTCGCAATTAACGTAGCCCTCTATTGCCCCCATTTTGCAGAATCAAGGCACAGATGGAATAAGGGACACGCCCAAGATGGCAGAGAGGGAATTAAAATCAAATTTCCAGAGTCCTAGGGCACAACCTTAATCACAAGACCATACTTCCTCTCTTCCTGTTATTCTCAAAGTCACGGCTACAGCACTGCCCCTACCTATATCACCATCATTTACTCCTAGCTCCTTCTCATCTTAATTCCCCCTTGCTTTGTCTCGCATTCATGCCTTCCTCTACACATCTTCTCACCAGAGTTCACTTCCCACACTGTTGCCCGCAACAACTACTACTATCCTCTTCCAAACAAACTTTGGCACCTTCATACTCAGCTCCTTCACCAATTTCATGGTCTGCCTACCAGGTCAGGGCAGGGAGTGTTTCTTCAGATATTGGTAGATTTAAAGCCAGAAGGGACCACTGAGCACCTGGTTGGCCCTTCTGCATAAAATAGGCCATAGAATTTCATGCAGCGATTTCTGCACCAAGCCCTTCCTCTCATTGCACGACCCTCCCCCCCCAACAAAACAGCTCCAACCATCTTGCTTTTATTCTGCATTGGGTTAATGCAGATCTTTCCACATAGTCTTAATCTTCAAACTCTAAGGTAGAAGGAGAGTTGAGGATTGTGAACTTTGATTACAAGAAAGCTAGGAAAGCCAGCCACCCGGGGAGCAGATGAGGCATAAAACAGGGTTATATTGAAGGTGAACATTCAAGAGAGCATATGTGCACACAGCACACACTTTCCTCTTCCAACTGCTCTGGGAAGTGTTTTCTTGGCATGCAGGACTTCTTCCTGTCTGCTGCACCATATACCTCCTAAAACAAGCCACCTTCAGACCCCTTTTAATCAAGAAAACCAAGTGCTAAAGAAGAGTTTTTAAATGGAAGTTTGGAGAAAGGTGGAGTTATAAAGCTAAAACTGTTCAACCTTAATTATAATGTTTGCTACCGTGCAAATGCTGTACCAGCCCTTACTCGGTATTTGGAACTAAAAAACGCTTAAACAATTCAATTAGCTGCTGTTCTGGGTGAACAAAATTAAATGCTGGCACAGCAGCATTTATCTACACATGAAAGCTAGTCTGAATTCTACATGTGGGGTAGAACACACGTCATGCACCTCGGTCCAGAAATTTTTGTAAGCTGTAGTCATTGGGTCACACGCGTGATGTAGATCTCCTTTTGCTCCAGAGGTCAAAAGGGGCACTGTGGACTAATGCGTCTACAGTTCCTTTTGTTACCATGAATCTAGACATGATTCTCGAGTGGTGGCACGGAAACTAGCAAACTGAGCTGACAACAGGGGAATTTGAGTGGGAATTCTGTGGGGAGGAGGCAAGCCCCTGGTCCTTAGGGGCAGTGAGTGAGTTCTTGTGTTTCCTCCCCCACCTTCCAGGTTCCAGAACTGGTAGGGGGCAGTGAGCTGTGAGAAAAGCAGAGCCTTTGAGCAGAGCAGAGCCCTGACCAGGGTGTGGGGCTTCCCTGGCTAGGGGGCCTATAAAGGCAGGGAAGCAGCCAGCTAGTGGCCAGGGAGAAGATAGTACTGTGGGGACTATTGCCTGGTATAGATGTGAGACACTACGGGACGTGCAAGATGGAGAAAATGGAGTCAGAGGCCTTCTTTGTGGAGGGTCCTGGGGCCTTCCCAAGCTGGACTCCGAAGTCAGTGCCCCTGTGGAAAGGGTCTGACAAGCAGCAAGGGCAGCTTCAGATTCTGCTACAGCAGGTGCTCACAGCCCAGCAGGACAATGCGAGGCATACGAGTACTTGCAGACCTGTATGGCCGGACTAGCAAAGCAGCAGTTGTACCTGTTTAAGTCGCTGTGAGGGGGCGTTTAAGAATCACAGGGAACGAGAGGTGAATTCTGGCACCAGGACCAGAAAGCCAGGAGAATGTTTCACTTATGGATGGCGAGGACACTTTAAAAGAAAGTGCTCCTGCCGGAGAGAGGAACAGCAGCCTTATTCGGAGAATGGAGGGGAGAAATAGCCCAGGAGAGTCCCTGTGATGAGAACGGAAGCAATGGGCACAGTGGACCTGTGGGCAACAGGGGCACCTGAAGAGGGAGTTCCCATCCCATAACTGGAGGGCCCAGGCTAGCTCAGAGTATGGGGCTGAGCCAGAAAAGGATTATAGGAGGTCCATGGCCAAGGGGAGGCAAAGGACATGCTTCCAGTGCCATAAGGAGGGCCATATAGAAAGGCATTGCCCCCAGAAAAGAAGTAGGGGGATGCCTGACAGCTGGGCTTGGTTAGAGACTTTCCCCCAACTCTTCCCCGAGTGAGGCAGTAAGGATTGAGGCCCTGTCAGAAAGCTATCTCCCACACTCAGCAGGGGAAGGTAGGGAGGTGATGGGTAGAATGACTGGGAGAGGAAAGACCCAGACAAACAGGGGAACCCACACAGGAGCAGGAGAGGCTATGGTGGGGACCCAGACCCTGGAGAAGGAAAACAGGTTGCTCCTCTTGATAGAGAGCCTGAGGCAAGAGAGGGACAGCCTGCGGGCCCAAGCTGTGAGGGAAGCTGGGAAGGTAGAGACCACACCCCCATGTGTGTGGTATTAAGGGGGGAGGGTGTGTGATGGGGCATCTGCCCCCCACTGACAGAAGGAGGGGTTACTGTTGGCTGCTGTCTCTCCAGGGAGTGCTGCTGGCATTTTGCTGACCAATTTCACTGGTTTCTGGTAGGGTTACAGAGACTAGCCTGTTAAGGGCTATGGAGATTAGAAACAGGTCTGGAATCTGATAGGACGAATGTACAGCATAGAGCACTACAGCACTAGGACTCAGTCTGTCCTACCTAGAAGGTGCCAGATGAAGCTTCACATGGCCTCCTTCATCAGCCCCAGGTATCATGCATGGACTGGATGTGAAAGATTTTTGGATTACTGTAGCTAGGTCTCCACCGAGAACAAACTCTAGAGTCCCCTTGCTTTCTGAAAATGGAAGGTAGCATTTCAGGCTACTGGTACTAATTGTGTGGAAGAGCACAAATGAGCCCAGACTGGGCACCATTTTAACAAGCCATGCACAGAGGTCTTCTATGGAAGGAAAAAGCTAAATCACTTGGGCAGCCAGTTCCTAAAGGGATTTCCTGGTATTAACGAGCATTTCCTCTATCTTACTAGGACTGTGCTTTAGGCAGCTCAGCTTTTGGAAGAGCACCTATGCAAAATAATGCCGTTTCCAAGGGAAGCGGTAAATCTGTGACAAATGGACATTGGGTCAAAGTATCCAGTTTACTATCATACATCTTTGTATGAGGTGGTATTATAACTCTTAAATACACTCTTGGGTTTCTCCAACACACACCCCTACCGGCAATATTTAATTACCGAAACTCCAGAGGCCTTACTACCCATATTTTACAAGCTCTCTTACTGAACCCAATAGACTGGAAAAATAATTAAACTGCAGAATGAGCCTAATATTTTTCTATATTATCTTTATAAAGTGGATTTTAAATTCCACATGGAAGGGTTCTCCTCTTACTTCTATGTCTGAAGCATCGTGTACCCCACATAAATACTTGCCTTTAAAACCTAGTAGCATAGAGGTAATGCCTAAGGATCATGGATCAAGACTCCTGTTATGCTTGGCATTGTATATAAATTATAATCCAGGCAAGGACTTTCATTTTACGTAATTGTAAGAGGACAAGTGGATACAAGAAGATTGAGGAGCACAAGCCAACACTGGAACAACACTAATCAATGTAATCTGCAAGAGTCACAACTCCCCAGCTAGCTAACTATTGTCATGTGTTTTGATACATCAATGATATTTTCATCCTTTGGACAGATAACCTAAACGCTCTCAGATTCGAACAACTTCAAGAACCAGCACCCATCCATTGAACTCTCAAGACTCCCACACCAGCACCAACTTGCTGGACACTACCATCCGTGACAGCAATGAAACCCTACAAATCTATAGACAAGAAACCAATGGATCACACTTATTTTCACAGATCTAACCACCGCCGCAGACACACTGACCCATTTATCTCCTGCAGCATTTCTCCAACTGGGGGTCCCCAAGGGTACACCTGAGGGTCTGCATGCCCTGCTGATCAACTCCTCCCCTTTCAGAAGTGTAGCGGAGCTAAGGCAGTCTCCCCCCTACCTGCCCTGGCGCCACACCGCCCCCAGAAGCAGCCGGCACATCCCTGCAGCCCCTGAGGGGGAGAGGGGGTTTCTGTATGCTGCCCCCGACCCGAACACACAGACTCCATAGTTCCCTTTGGCTGGGAACAGTGAGCTGGGGCAGTGTACAAAGCCTCCTGCCCCAACCTCCAGCCAACGATCCGCTTCCAGAGAGATGCGCTGGTTGCGTTTGGGAGCCTCCTGAGCTGATTCTGTCTCTGTCAGAAGCACAAAGACAGCTCTTGGCTTCGATTATTATGGAGTCAATCAACTGCAGTTTTGCTCAGGAATTGCGTTTTGCTCTTAAGTTTCAAAACTGGCTCATGGGAGTCTGCTGTAATTAGCAACTTTCTGCAGCACTTCAGCGGAGCATCTCATGCAGGAAGAAGGTACTAAAAGGGCTGATTTTCAGGGCAAAAAAAGCAGCATCTCTGAGGAGTTCAGCTTGAATCAATCCAGTACTGAGGGGGGGATTTGACTATATGGTTCACACAGCAGTTTATTCAACTCCTAAATTCCACCTTGCAACTAGAGCAGCCAAATCAGGTCAGAACTCCCTTCCAGACAGCAGTTAGGCCAGGTCACTGCCAACTAAGAAGATAAAAAATGAGTGTTCTACAGGCCCAAGTCAGCAATATAATGAATATCTCAGACCCTACCTCCTCCTGCTCATGAGGAAATCAATGGGCCCCACTAAGTTCTAAAGGCAGCAGTTAAATTACTTGAAATAAAAGCTTCAAGTAATCAGCCATTCTAGACTGCAGTTGCCATCTGAACCACCTAGGGAAATTCACAATGTTGACCTAAAATCTACAACATACTCCACAGTCAATGTATGATCTCTTCTCTGAAGAGCTTACAAGCTAGAGACAAGAGGAAGGACGGAGACAGCTAAAAAGAAACAGAAGCCAACCAGTGCACATCTTGTCAACTTCCTTGGTTATATTTCAGTTTCCCTCCATTTTTCTCAGCCAGGGACGTCACAACTCTCTTCATAGTCCACAATTCCACCACAGTGTTAAGCCAGCTGGTACTTATGAGAACACAGGTGGCATTTGTGCCCTGGTGAAACCTGTGTCCCACTTCTTAAATCTCTAGAAGTCATAAAAAAAAGCAGGTCGTGAATGCCTTCCTGGGTGTTATCCTTAAAGAAGGAATCTATTTGAACTGAGATCCCTAAAGAGATGAAGAGCCACTGTGCACCTCCATTCAAATCTCCAATCCCTGTAAATTCGTATCCTGAAAAATGTGTGTTCCTGAGTGTTTAGGAGGAGCAATTTATAGCCCACACAAGCAGAAGTCTTTTCATGGAGTCAGCCCATCCCCTCTTAAGAGATTTAAGTAAAGAGATGGTAGCCATCTGAGGGGCATAACTGATAGTCTTCATCCTCCATTTAGTTTTTCTTTATTTTACTAGAGTAAGAGCAGTAATATGGTCCAGTAATCAGGGTACAACCCAGGAGGGCAGGTTCAATTTCCTGCCCTACAACAGTCTTCCAGTGTGAGGCTTGATCGCTCTGTGGCTCCATTCCCTACCCACAAAATCAGGCTACTAGTACATCTCCCCCTTACATGGGGGTTGAGAGTATAAAAACAAGGAAGACTGAGGCATTCAAATATTATGGTATTGAAGTCCACACAAGTCCCTAAAAGCAGACATCTAGGTCTACCACACCAGATGGAGAAAAATCAGTTTTTGATTATTTAAATTGTAATCAGTTTCTTTTAAAATCCTTTAAAATAAGGTTCAGTAGGGTTGTGAGTTCAATCCTTGAGGGGGCCATTTTATGGATATAGAGCAAAAATGGGATTAGTCCTACTTTGAGCAGGTGGTTGGACTAGATCTCCTGAGGTCCCTTCCAAGTCTGAGAGTCTATGAATTCTGAATTTAATACAAAATGTTTTAAGGCCTACACTACTTATAATCCCTAAATATATTAAAATAAAACAATATGATGAACCCATGAGCCTCTATCAAAAACGTTGTGTCCAGGACTGCTCTTCTATATAAAGAAAGAATGGGGGGGAGGGGGGGAGGGCATCTAACTTATGAAGTCAAGCTTTACAAATATGGCACAGTAGGCCATGTAGTGTACTAAGCTTGTTTTGTTCGATAAATGTTATATGCTGTTTTGTGTGTGCTTAAATTCCAGTTACCATCCTAAAGCAGTTTGATACCAATCCTGAGCCAAAAATTAATTCTCCTAAATAAGGAAAATGTATCATTCACCATTTTCTAACATAATAAAATGTGCAATTAGTCAAGAGAATTGGAAAATTTAAAATTACTTAACTAAAATGTATTTTGTTAGTGTACTCTCCTTGGCAGCAAGGATGTACCAAAACTACTGTGAAAGCTCTCTAATTATAAATCAACATTTTTAATGGCTATACCAATTAATGAGAATGAACTTTTTTAGAAAACAATTACAATGGAAAAGTCAATTAAAAATCAATGATTGGTGAAAGTTTGCCATGTGGTGATTTAAATCACCTTGATTTAAAAATCAATCCGTCCTGCTACCAAATCCCCATAAAAGAAAGAATAGTGAGGAAAGGATTATTCTCCCAGAAAATAGAGCTTTGGGTTAAACTGAAATTTTTCACTCTGAAATGCTGATATTCATCATGGAAGACTAAGCATGTCTGGGGAACCTGTCCCATAGAGGAGAATTGAAGCATTGCAGCAGAAACATTTTGGTTTTCTGATGTTTTTCTAAAAAACAAAAAGTGGTCTGCAGGAGCCAGACATTTTTGGCAAACAAATTTCATTTGCCAATTTTAATAGAAAATGTTCAACCTGACCACGCTCTTCAGGTACCCAGGAAAATTGAAGAATCTCTAACAATTCAAAGCAACAAAATTTCTTCTTCACTAACAGCACTTCTTCACCTTGCAAGGCCAATTCCTGATCCCAGGCCTAAAACACTCAGCAAACAATACACATGGCAGATTATTTTCCCTTAAATATTTTAGCATCACAAACAAGAGTTCAGCCTGCTAGACATTTATTCTCAGAAAGATGCTAGGAAACCCAAGATATCAGAGTAAAAACTGAAAACTTTTGCAGAGAAATATGCAACAGATCTAGTTAAGAAAAGAAAACAAGGAGTACTTGTGGCATCTTATTGGCAAAAGCATAAGCTTTCATGGGCTAAAACTACTACATCAGATGCATGGAGTGGAAAATACAGTAGGAAGATATATATATCTATAGCAGTACATGAAAAGATGGGAGTGGATGAGTCACTAAAAGAACTAAAGAAAAAACTAATTTCTCCATGCTAAATTTCTCCATACTGTTACTCACACCTTCTTAACTGTTTGAAATGAGCCACCCTGATTACTACTACAAAAGTGATTTTTCGTCCTGTTGATATCTCACTAATTGATTTGTCTCGACCTCACACTGTGTAAGGCAATTCCCATCATCTTCCTACAGTATTTTCCACTCCATGCACCTGATGAAGTGGGATTTGGCCCAGAAAAGCTTATGCCCAAATAAATTTGTTAGTCTATAAGGTGCCACAAGTACTCATTGTTTTTGCTGATACAGACTAACATGGCTATCACTCTGAAACCTGTTAAGAAAAGATAGCTCTACAGACTGAACTCCACAATCCAACTCTAGGCCCAAGGTGCCAGAAGTGTTCAAGGACAGCAGTTCACAGACAGTAGGACAATTCTGAACAGATAAGGCAAAGTTTCTTTCACAGATTTACCTTCTAGTAAATTCTCTGCAGACCACTAAAAGGTCATTTTAAAAACAGAAGGTTAACAGACTCATTGAGACACCAAACCTAAAGGGAATAATTTTGCTTCCTATACATCTTTTGCACGATCAATAAAATTTAAGACTAATAAACTGAGGTTGCTTACTTGTAGCTACAGGTTCTTCAGGACAGATGGTCCCTACCTGTATTCCACAAATGCATACCATGTACCTGAGATTAGAGATTTCTAGCAGTATCTTTTGGTCTGTGCCTGCACAGTTCTCCTGATGGACGCCTCTGTTACCGTGACTCATAAGGATTAGAATAAGAGGAGATGGATAGTGGATAGTGACTTGCAAATATGGATCCCACACCTTGAAGACCATCCATTGCAGGCAAATCTCCATTTCTTCTTCAAGTCCTGGTCCCTGAGTATTTCCCAGGGTAATTGGTAAGCAATATTTAAACAGGAGGAGGGTGCAAGTACTGACAGTATGAGGTTGAGGTTCCACTATGGTGCAGATTTCACCACCAGCGGAAAGGTCCTAGTTAGACCTTTCACAAATCTAACTGTTGTTGGGTGAGTAAAAATGGAATGTCCTCCTAATAGAGGAGGAAAGGCACTGATTGCTGCTAGAGAGACCCGCAGGAAAATAATAGAAAGCCCTGCCTGAAGTCTTCAGGGACAGAAGAGTCTCAAGAGAGAGATCTACAGGTTCTGGAGATGATGGATTTCTCTACCTGGACATAAGGTAATGCCTCCATTTAGACATTTTCTGGTGGAGTCTTTTCTACTTTCATTGAGAATAGACTGAACAGCCTGCACATTTTAAATCTGATACCTATCTAAATACGAGGCCAGGAGGTGAAGGGGGCCTGGGTTGAGGTAACTGATCTTGCTGTTTGTGATTTCAAAGATTCGGGACGGGTTAGATGCTGAGGAGAAAATGGGATGACATTTGCAGAAGGTCCAGAAATCAGAATTGTCTGGGCCATTAGGGTGCTAAAACAATGACTTGAGTTTTGTCACAGCAAGTCTTTAGCAGAACTTGTGGTTGTCAGGCAGGCATGGCAAATATGGGGCTATTGCCTCACCTGGTGAGAATGATGAAACACCTGATACCACCATTGCCTGGGATCCAACTCAATTTCCTGTCCCTTATACTCTGACAGAGTCAGTTGGTGTTGTATAGGAGATGGTCAATGGAAGTCATGGACAGATCTGGCATATCTAACGCAGGGATTCCATGGACCTCAACAGGGTCAAAATGAAGCACTGACCAGTCAGTGGGATCCCACAGCATCGGATACCATCATTCCCTCGGACAGTTATATCAGGGTGGAAGATGGACTCCAGATCAAGTCCTTGTCTGAACTGGCCTCCCAATGTTTGTGCGGGGTGGTTGTTCATCGAGAGCTTCTGATTTGTCCAGAGACAAGGTTTGTTCCAGTTGGACTGGTGGAGCTGTCAATACAGTGGGTGAAAGCTCCTGCCTTTGGGAAGCACCCCATCTCATCTTTTCCTTTTCTGTTGTTGAAGTGTGTCTTGGGAGGATTGGTCCTAAGAGGGGAAGAGATTGAGGATAGAGAAAGGTGAAGATACTCTGCAGGGAACTGCAGGTTTTAGTTAGCCCCAGAGCATAGGGTGTTCCAGTAATTAGAACTCACAGATACAGCAGAACCGTGGTCACACCAGATGGCTAGTCCTTCCAGGTATGGGCGAGTACTGTCAAAGTGTCTAACTGGGAACTCAGACTGTTGTGGTGCCGATTCTTAGGCTTGAATCAGAGCTGTCACTGATATTGGTGGGTCTTTTCTGCTTCGTGATTTATCCTCTTGTTCAGTGTTTAAACAGGTCGAAATCCTTAGGACCCACATACAAGGAGAACACTGACAGTCGGAGAAGGATCCTTTCTTTTGGAAGCAGACCTGGAAAGAGATCCAGCCTTGTGTTTATAAAAGAGTGGCTCTTACTCTTATTAGAAGCCCCAATTGATTCCTTGGGCTTGCTTAGCTCTAGCTTTCACTCCTGCTGCTCATTGATTGAGGCCGATGTATGCAAGATCTCCCTCCACCCGATCCGACTGAGGGCTCCTGGCCACAAAATGTTTCCTTAGAGCCTTCGCCCCTCCTGGGTTAGTGGAGGGAAGGCGTGGCAAACACTGCACTTAGCTGAGATATGAAACCTCTCCCATGCTAGAGAGGCAATGCCTGTGTTAGTCATGGAGAAGGAGCGGGGGCAGGAGAGTCGGTTCTTAAGCCTGGGCCTTGTCTTTGTCCGCAGGGAGAGACTCCCCAAGGAAGGGAATAGCTAAGCTATACTAATTAGTGTTTTTGTCTTACAGTATAAACATGTTACTAAAAACTATGTACAATAGATTTATAGCTTCTGAAGAGGAAAATGGAGGTATCTATGGCCACAGAGGATTCAGAGACTCAGGCCACTTGGTGGTAATAGGGAACTAAAGAGGCATCTCTCCATACTGATCTTTATACCCCTGGTTTGAAGCAAGAGGGGAACTGCGCCTATAATAGACACTACTTGCTAGATCTCTCTGATCTCAGGCATATAGGGACCAGGTCTAGAACATTAGCATGCTCCTGGAGTTTTACTAGTCACTTACCTTTTCCATGGGTGGAAAGATGGCAACAAAACCCACTTCTCACACCATGACTGAATTGAGCAAACTGAAGATGCTGAAATATGAAAAAAAAATTCCAACAGAAAAAGCTGATGAGTGCTGCCCGACCTTCCAGTTTTGTCAGAAAGCACTGAAATAATTATATGCACAGTAGCGCAGTCAAGCTAGGTAATATGCTGGGTGCGCACACTGCTAAATTCAAGTTGTGTACCTTCCACTTCCTACTGCTGATATGCAAAACAGCACCCCCCCCCATGCCAGAATTTTAAAATATGAAAGGAATCACTATTTCCAAGTTCACATAAGCAAGCCTCAACTGCTCCATTCTGGCTTTGCTTCCAATCTCACACTCACATACAAGATGTCACCATCCTCCAAAGGTTTCAATACCTTCCCCCTCTAAATTTTCCCAGTCAGAGGAAGGGACATGTCGACTATATGCAGGATCCTGGCCAGCATCCCCAGTATATCCAGAACATTAATCTCAGTGACAGCTGCCTAACACAACTAGAGAAAACCTTTGCATTTTCTCAAGATTCACTACCAGGGAAGCAGCCAGTTCAATGAATGAGAACACACTCTTCACAGAAAAAATAATAATAGAGTTAATATGGTGCCTATCACTTGGAGCAGCACCTCTAACCAGCACTTTTCACTTGCCATAGTGTTCATAAACAAAGTTTCCTTCAGCGCAGCCCTGACTTGTTCCATACAACATGGAACATAGGAAGCACTCAGATTTCAACATGATAGAATTGAACAACTGTATCAGACACTCACTGGAAAGCCAACAAAAACTAAATATTCAAAAACAGATCACACTTGGTTAATTTGCACTAAAAACTAGTCTGGGATCCCAAAATAAAAAAAAACCAAATCAGACTCATTTAATTTAAAACTGATTTTAATCCATGGACTTTCAAACATATCACATCAAGTGTGCGTGTGTGTGTGTGTGTGTGTAAGTAATGGGGAAAATTAAGTTCAACATACATTAAAAGTGTTACAATACATAGAGTGCATTGATCTATGAAAACACCTTGCTATTCATGTGTGAGGATCAGCAAACATCAAAATTATTTTCTGTCATGGGTGACTTTATAGCAAAGAATTACAAGATTAAATTGCCAGAGCAGGTGGGGAAAGTGGTGGAGCTTGAGGGAAGGGTATTAGTACTACAGGAAAAGGGCAGAGACTTCTAGAAGTAGTGATAAGCTTGTAAGACCTGTTAGAGTGGAGATTCAGATGTGGGATAGGTAGGGCAGAAATCCTCCTTGGATCTGAAGAGCGGGTCACCACGGGACCCCTTCCTTTGCAAGATGGAGTGGGGGTTTGTGCATGGCACATATCCAGAACTGGAGGCATAACAGCATAAAAAGTTGAGGTATTTTTTTATTAGGCTCCTATAATTCCACCTGTTTTGATGACATACATCTATTGAGCCTCACTATGTTTTATGATAGGAAGTTTATCCATCCAGCCTATCTTCCCTCAGAGTGCTCTTCACCATAATAGATTTACTGCTCTACAGACAACTGTCTACCCACAGTAAATGTGAACATAAAGCTACTGAAATGGTGGAAAGTGTTTGTATTCAAATGAACCTAGTAAGGCCACTCAAGCACACACATCTCCTCTAATTGAAGTTTTCCCATAAACTGTGGTCTTACACTGGGGAGGGGGAAGGGGGAGGAAGATAGATAGCAAGCTTCTCCCAACACAGTACTGATAAAATTATGACCCAAAGTAAATAACCTGGAGCCCACTGATTTCTGTTTTACCACAAAAAATATTTTCAAACTGTGGCACTTTAGGGAGTGTCTGAAAGTTCTGCTGCTTTAAACTATGCTACACTCCCTCAAATGCAGTGGTTCTCAAACTTTTGTTCTGGTGACCCCTTTCATGTAGCAAGTCACTGAGTGTGACCCTCTTATAAATTAAAACATCTTTTTATATATTTAACACTATTATAAATGCTGGAGGGTTTGGGATGGAGGCTGACAGATCATAACCTCCCCCTTTCCCCCGTGTAATAACCTTGGGACCCTCTGATGGGTCCCAACCCCCCAGTTTGAGAACACCCACTCTAGTGTGGATGCAGCTATATTGGTACAGCCTATTCATATACAGAAGGGAAAACAAGTATCCACACTAGGGCTTGTACCAGTATAGCTATTTTTTTTTTTACACTAAAAAGGAACACTCCTAACTGAACTCACTTGATGGTCCTTCCCATCCTTGCTTTTTCCTCTATTTCTAGGGGCATAAAACTGAATAGTTTATTTGTTCAATACCAATGTCAGTGCACCCCTGGCAGAAGTTTTTGTCCAACTCCTGCTGCCTCAACGGAGGAGGCACTCACTCATTTTGGCTCTACACATGCTACTTAAGCATCCAAATCCCATCTCCAGTGCAACTTCACCAGTCGTAGCTCTAATCTAGTGTAAGGCACCTTTTGATATTTCAGGGTATGTCTACATGGGAAAAAAAATTCTCCTTAGCAACAAGTCCCTCAGCTTGGGGCAACCAGCTTAGGCTCATGCTAGGGAGCCAAAAACTTCGTAAATATGACGCTTGGCCTCAGGCTGGAGTCCGGGCTCTGGGACCTTTCCCCCCGGCCAGGTTTCAGAGACTAGTCTTCAGCCTGAGCCAGAATGTCTACACTGCTATTTTTAGCCCTGTAGGACAAGTCTGAGTCAGTTAAGCCAGGCTCTGAGACACACTGCTGTGGGGGATTTTTTTGCTGGGTACATGAACTCTTAGTCACCAAGTTACCTAACTGTGCTCTCAGCAGCTTATCAGCGTTTCTCAAACTGGGGGTCCTGACTCAAAAGGGGGTCGTAAGACTATTATAGGGGGCTCATGAGATGGTACGGTATTGCCACCCTTACTTCATCACTGCTGCTTGCAGCAGCACTGCCTTCAGAACTGGGTAGCTGGACAGTGATGGCTACAGCTCCAAAAGCAACGCTGCCACCACCAGCAGCCCAGAAGTAAGGGTGGCATAGTATGGTATTGCTGTACCCACCCTTCCCCTGGGCAATGTCCTCTCTTTGGGAATATGGTAAGCCTACTTCACACTTTTTGAAAGGATTCAGCATCTTTGGCTGCAGGATTAGTGGTGACATGTTAATTTAATGCTCTTATGAATATGTACATTAATTTGCTATCACTTTTTTGGGGGGGGGGTTGTCACAGGCTGAAATATTTTCAAAGGGGGGCCCATCAAAAAAGTCTGAGAACCCTCTAGGTTAGATGGTCTTGTTTGCACTACAAAGTTACATTGTGTTTGAACACATTCACTAAGGACTTGTCTACATGAAACCGTGAACTGCAAGCCATGGTGTGAATCTAGCACACCGGCTTCCTGTGCAGTACCATCCCACGTGAACACTAGCACCGTTCACTAAAAGTACCAGAGTGCACTCTGGCTCTTATGATTCGTAAACTACAGTAAGTCAAAGTGAACATTGGTACTTTCCGAGCACTACAGCAGTGTCCACATAGGATGTTACTAGGCAGCACGTTAACTCATTGCAGATGCACACCCTGCTTTGTTGTGCTGTAGTGTCCTGTGCAGACAATCCTTCTAACATGATCTAAGCACACAAATGTAGAGAAAAGGTTGTGCCATGTTTAACACTGTTAGCCAGTCACAGTTAACCGTAACAGCCCTTGTCAGCAGAGTGTAAATTCATAGATACTAACACGAGAATGGACTACCGTGATCATCTGCTCTGATCTCCTGCACAGCACAGGCTAGAGAATTTCCTCCAAAAATATCTAGAGCCATCACTATAAGGCATGTTTTCTTAACCTTTGATCATTCTTCTGGCTCTTACTTTATCAACTGCCTTCCTGAATTTTGGATACCAGAACTGGACACAGTATTCCAGCAGTGGTCAGACGAGGGCCAATCCAAAGAGAAAATAACCTACTATTCAAGATTACCATTTATGGATCCCTAGCTTTTTGGCCACAGTGTCACACTGGGAGTTCATGTTTAGCAGATTATCTATCATGGCCTCCATATCTTTTTCTCGATCACTGGTTTCAAGGATAGAGTCCCCCACAATGCAAGTATGGCCTACATTATTCAATCCCAGATTATTACATTTAGCTATATTAAAATACATAGTTTACTTGTGTCCAGCTTACCAAGCAATCTAGATTGCTCTGAAGCAGTGATCTATCCTCTTCAGTAGTGATCTATTCTCTTCAGTATTTGCCACTCCAATAATTACTTAGCTAACACAATAAGCTTTCTTAGAGTAAAGAAGCCTCTGGTGTTTAAAATACCAGAAGTTGATCTACAATGGCACCCCAAATGTTTCTCCCTCTGAGAGCTGCCATTAATAGTGGCAATAGGGGAAAGAGAAAGAAAAAAAGAAACTTTCAGGTGTCAGCCTAGCAAACAGCATCCAATGACATTAGTTACAGATATCATTGGGAGTTCAGTGCTCTAAAGGCTCTTTATATACAACACATGCTAAAATACCCAGCAAAGCTTAGTAACCCAGTATCTATTTTTCCAACATTAATCTTGTTCCTTGCAGCTGGTAAATACTAAATACAGCTAATTCATATGCTGGCCTAAAAAGAAATAAAAAAGGACTTCAATTATTTGTAAAGGTTTTTTTTTTTTTAAACCTGGAGTGCAGAGTATCCAAAACACTTTTTTCCATCTAATAAAAGTCAAACAATGCAACTGAGATAGTGTGCTACAAACAGTTTTCTAGACTGAAAGAGTCATGCACCAGGACACTAAGTTTCAATCCAAAATTGAAGTCCAAAATACCGAAACAGCACCCAAAAGGGGCTGCAATTGGAGCATTCATAAAAAGATCAATGTACATTGCGACAAGCATCACTCCTACATTAACTGTTTCCTAAAGAAGGCATGCAATTGTTTGCTTGTCTTTTTAAACTGTGAAGACATTTTTACGAGGCTTAATCTTCACACCAGTTTATAAACTCACTTCAAATCTATTCACAATAGAGAAACATCCATAACATAAAACAATGTTGAAGCAACATACCTTCCACAAAAGTGAGCAAAAACAAAGGTAGCAACCGATACTGTTGAACCATTTAATTAAAAAAATAAATCAAGAATTCAACAGTGCCTAAATCTTTATTTTTCATAACCTACATATTTTTCAAATTAGACAGTTTTACATTTTATGACACAAAAGGAAACTTAAATTACCAATAGTTTACATGTAAGCTTGATTCCAGTCTTAATGGAAGAAGTAGAACAAAAACAAAAACCCTCAAAAAATCTTCCATATTACACTTCTATGTCATGAACTGGCAGCTGTTAGCTCTCCTTGAAAGTCTTCGATTGTCTGCTGCTATTAGTGTAATAGGTTACAAAGCACATAAAAATCCCTAACCATCGCTAGCTGAAGGAGATATAGAGATAAGTATGCACCATTACAGTCAGCTGTTGCTTGTGATACACTGCATCGCACCCACAAACAAGGGCCTTTCCATATTAACGGCTGAATCTTCAGAAGATAATGCAGCAACATAAACGTTTGCCACTTTTCACTGATTTCTAAATGGCAAATTATGATGTCAGGGTGGGGATTGATCTGAAATAAAATTCACATTAAGTCTCAAAAGCAACCTTTGTTGCAAATACATTCCTGGAACAAGAGTCTCAGATCCTGTGTTAACTTGTTTTATACTTCCAAATGAAAAGCATCACCACACAATCCTACAAATTAAAATGCCAATTTTAATTACTTTATCTCTGAACCTGTAACTCAGATACTGCTTTCTGGGAGGATTTTTTCCTTTTAACTTTTTAAAAGCCACATGTTAATAGCTATAGAAACCATAGCAACAGTCTGCATGCAACATCACAACTTTCTACTCTGAAAGTCCATTTAATTCATTGAGTGGAAAAATCTCAAAGTAAATGCAGCAAAGATAAATTTTTGTATATTATATACAGCTACTTGGCAGGTCACTTTTGCTTACTTTTAAAAAGCTATAAAACCACATCAGAGCAAGGTTTAAACTCCTGTTGCAATAGACTGTTGCTGGGTAAGCAGTAATTACAGTGTATTGACCTAGTACAAATGGCAGCAGAATACATTAGAACAGCACAACACAATCCGCTGGTCTCAATATATTACCTTATGTCCCAGTTGGCTATTATGATTAGCTGTACACTGTTGCTGTAAGTGACCATTTTGTGGTGTTTGCAGCTGTTGAGGTTTACACTTTCAGCAGGCAAACATCAAATCTCACAGCTGGCCTAAACCATATACAAGTCTAGCTGCCATTTTCACTGCCCACCGGGGAAAGGATAAGAATATTAAAAATCCAATGACAGAACTGGTTTCTAAATGTTGGTGATGTTCACTAGTTGTCAGAGTCCTATCTCCTTCAACAAAATTCAAAGTGAGCTTTTTAACCAAGCAACAAATCTCATCTTGCCCATTTTAACCAACTCTGCAGTACACAGCAGGCTGGATTTAAAAGGTCAATTCATTACCATCGAATATCTGCAGTATAAAAATTGCTAGGAAATTAACTGCAATTTTTTTTTTAAACAGCCATATTCATATTCATTATCCATCTATGTAAGCATGGATCCACTGCCTGGAAAAGGTGGTCAAATAAGCTGCAGGTGGTTTTTTATTGGCGATTTGAACTATAATCCCAATGAATTTATTTGATTTTCTAACTGGGATTTTTAAAATTTCAGTTGAACTGCAGATGGCCAGTTTACTATTTACATTACGTTACGGAACACCTATTGGTTAAAATGCACACTTTGAGAGAGACTATTATGAAAACATTTGAGGGCTTTGAAATAAGACTTTCTTTCCATTTCCCTTTTGCAGTGAAGAGGCAGAGTCAGTTCAGCACACCAGAATAAAATAAAAGAAACGAAACAAAAAAACAACAAATTAAAGTAATATTCAAACCACAACATTTAGTTTATCTACATCCAGCTCAACAGCAACATTTATAATATATCAATAATTTTTATCAGATTTTTTTTCTTTAGGGTACCTTTTTATATGTTCTGATTATTTACAACTGTACAAGCAAAGCACACACTTCCAAGTGCACATATTTAATACAGTATTGACTATTTGCATTTACAGATTTTTCAACAATCTGAAAAAGATCAACTGTTTAAGATCTTTAAGGTATATTACAAAAACTGCTGCTAGTTCCTGTACTACAGTATGTTTACCCAGTAAGACCAGTGACAATAGATACATACTGTAACTGAGTAATTCTGTAATTAACTCATGCTAACCCTTAAGGGGGTCAGACTTCATTAACTCTAAGCTGTCTTATACAAAAGTTAAGGCAAAGTCATTTTCAAGTTTAAATAAAATTCAAGTCTTTAAATATTGGATGGAAATCATTCTTTAAAAAAATCAGCTGTTTAAACAAACATTTTTGTGGAATAAACTGTACTGTTATATTCAGCAGGAAAAAGAGGTTTATCTGAACTACCTGCTATTTAAACACTTAAAGAAAATTTTTAGGCATTTTAAAACAAAAATAATTTATATTCAACTTTATTAGAAGCTTGCTAATTTAGTGCATCCTTGTCCTTCAGAAATCGCATCACTTCTAAAGTAAATGTAAGTGTGAGAAACCTCATCCCAGAGGTAAATAGCAGGGATCTCTTCCTCCACCACAGAAAAACAAATACCATTATCTCAAGGTTTGAAAAATTTAAATCCACATGCCAATGCTTGTAGCTACAGGAAGACGTCAACACTAGGCTGACAAAGATATAAACTCTTTCAAAGAGCACTTGGGGCCAAGTTAAAAAAAGTCTATACTGAGCACAGGGATAAACTAGAAAGTACAGTAATGACTCTAATTAACTCCATCCTGGTGAGGAGGAAGTTTAGATCATCACAAGAAAACTACTGTGCTTTCTTGTGATAACAGCCATTAGCAGGCTTCACCACTATATAAGCTTACAACCTCACCATTTTTTTCTATTCACAATGTGCTTTGTATTTGGAAATTCTAGTATTCATTTTATTCTGGAGTGAGAAGCTGGTTACTTGCTTGTAGTACATCAGAACACAAATATTTTAGAAAAATCTTTATTGGTGCTCTCTGGAGGACTTTTTTTTTTTTTTTCCCAAGAGACATCAAAAAAGGTTAGTTTTAAAAAAATGCTATAATCAACTATTAGTTTAACCTAAAAGTGCAAGTTTATTAACTGATACTTGGAACAGCAGCCCAATAAAAAAACCCTTAAGGTCATATTCATACCATTTTGTACGATATACTTCTTTTCATGCTCTACGCTAGCTGCCATTATCAGTCTCCTGGACATTTTTGATATAGTTACTTGCAGACCAGTTTATTAAAAAATTGCAGCAGCACAGTGCTGCTTAATAGTTCAGGAATACTCACTATACTGAGCTTGTATTCCCATTACCGCAAGGAGGCTTGGTAAAAAAATTGATTTTTTAAGATAACACATTTTCCGTCTTGAAAATAATCAGACTAAGCATCACCTCCAGTTAAGCACCAACCTAAATATATGGTTTAGATCAATTAAATCCTGGAAAAATAGAATGTTTGCACAAGAGGGTAAAAAATTATTTCAAAGAAGAAAAAACTTGCAGGCATTTTATATGCCTAGCAGCACTGCAAGCTCCCTAACCAGCAACTCATTCTCTGTACTCCGAGTGGGAACATGGGTTTTAATTTGTGGGAAGTAGAACTCTTTTCAACCCCCTCCCAAGCATTAGTTTCACTGAGGAGATTTTGGGGGGGTGTTCTGTTCTTTATTTAAACGTTTCCCAATGGCTGGAGGGGGCGATCTGCGCCCTGACTGTCTCCTCTGGTCTTTGGGCTGTCCTGGATTTGATTTTGTGGGAGGGGGTTCTCTGTTTTTCTCTATTGTTTCTGTGGGCTTTCTTTCATCTTTCCCACAAGCTACAGTGTTTGGCTTCTGTTCTTTCTGGGGCTGCAACGTAGGTGGATCCTTAGTTGTTCTCTGGCAAATCTCTGCATAACTAGGTTTTCGTAGTTCCTGTGAAATGGAAAGTAAACAAAAGACACTGAAGTGAAAACAGTATTAGTCTTTCATTACGTAGCACAGCAATTATGCATGATAATATATGCAACTACAGGGAAAATTTAGCACAATCTAGCATCTAAAGTTCATGGAAGTAGCATTACAGCCAAGACTGGCTGTAAGCAAGACAAATCTTCGAGTAACAGGTGTATCCCTGAACAGCAGAGTATGACCTCCCATCTGAACCTGAACAAGATGGTGGGAACAAGAATAAAGAATTCTCATTTTAGAGTTCAATAGATATATTTGCTAATACTAAGACTGCCTACTTTGGAAAAACGGTTACCTATCTTTTGTAACTGTTCTTTGAGATGTGTTGTTTATGTCCATTCCATGTTAAGTGTATTCTGGCAGTAGAATACACTTTTCTACCAAAAAGGTAGAGTTTCTTAGGGTCTTTACTTTTAGGGGTTGCGCTAGACTGCCCATTTGTCCTGTTTGTTCGCAGGTGAGACCACCAGTGACCATGGAGGTGTGGGGTGTGAGTACATATATTCAAAGCCTGGGGCAAGGACATTTTATTTTCTCTGCCCTTTTAGATGTTGAGGGCAACGAGGATGAAGTTTAAAACTTGTCAAAGCACTGTGGCAAACTATATACAAGGAAAAAACCTCAAAGAATCCAAGAACAAATATCACTAGGGAATCTGCAAGAGCAAGGAGCATTCCAACCACCATCATAGGTGGGTAGAAGGAACTGAGAGGGTGTGGGACTGGCAGTGTCAAATATACTGGTGCATGAGACTCCGGGAAGCACCAAAATCATGCCTCGGGATACTACTAAAGGAAAAATTTCCAACCATCACGCACCTAACATGAAATCGACACAGGTAAGCACTCTAAGAAAAACTTTCCATTTAACCATTTCTCTCCCCTCCTCTCAGATTTTGACAGAAAAGGACAGAAATACCAAGAAAGAAGGGAGTTTGGAAAAGATGTTATTCATTAAAGATTTTTTTTTTGCCAAATCAGATATCTAAATATGGAGGAAGAGAAGGTCACATCAGTGAGGTTAACGTAGCATAGTGCCCAAAGCAGAAAGGACAAATCGATGAATCAAGAGAAAACAGATATTTGCATACAGCACCACAAACTTGACTTAAAAAAGCAGTTAAATATTTGAAGCTAACCCCATACAGTGAGTCATTGACATGCCATCCAATTGTTGACAAGGTTCAAAAATCATCAGAAGATACTTGGGAGTCCTGGACAAAATAAGTAAGTTTGGGAGTGGAACAGTGCCTCAAGCAACACTGCCTCTAAGGGTTTGTTTACGCTACCATGTAAGCCCAGGGTTTAAACTCAGGCTCAGACCCCACCCCCACTTCTATCTACACATAAATCCTGCTGATTAAGGGTTTTAGCACACAGGCTCTGCCAACACATACAAGCATCCCCTTTTGTGATCAGTAAAGTTCACCATTACACACCTTGCTGTGCCTGGAGTACATAGAAAGTGCAGGTTTCAGTCTACCTGATAAGCGTATTAAGATCTGAGCAACCTCCAAAAACTCCACAAAGGTTTGGTGGGATAATGGATAGAGGTAGTGTTGGGGGATCTGGGGAAGTAACAGAGGAAGGAGGGAGGGGATGGAGTGAAATCAAACTATGGGGAAGTGGGTTAGCAAATCATGAGAAGAGGAAATGTGTTAGTTAAATGGTGCTCCCATATCAAAAAAACGGGTTACTTACTTGTAACTGTTGTTCTTCGAGATGTGTTGCTCATATCCATTCCAGTTAGGTGTGCACGCGGTGCGTGCACGATTGCCGGAAGATTTCCCCCCTAGCAACAGGCAGGGGCGGCTAGCTGGAGTGGCGCCGTTATGGTGCCGCATATATACCCCTGCCGACCCTGACCCCCCCTCAGTTCCTTCTTGCCGGCTAATCCAACAGTGGGGAAGGATGGTAGGTTTGGGAATGGATATGAGCAACACATCTCGAAGAACAGTTAAAGGTAAGTAACCCGTTTTTCTTCTTCGAGTGCTTGCTCATATGCATTCCAGTTAGGTGACTGCAAGCCGTGGAGGGGGTGGATTGACCAACTGCTGAGTGAAGGACCGCTGAACCAAACGCCGCATCGGCCCTGGCCCGCTGGACTATGGCGTAGTGGGCGAAGGTGTGGATAGAGGACCAGATGGCCGCCCTACAGATGTCCATGATCGGGACCCTCCCCCAGAAGGCTGCTGAGGAGGCTTGCGCTCTCGTGGAGTGCGCCGTTATTTGCTCGGCGGGTCAACCTGCCAGCTCGTAGCAGGTGCGGGTGCATGCGATTATCCAGGAGGAGAGCCGCTGGGTGGAGATCGGTTGACCTTTCATCCGATCCGCTACTGCAATAAAGAGTTGTGTCGTTTTTCTAAATGGTCTTGTGCGGTTTAAATAAAATGCAAGTGCTCTACGAACATCGAGCGTGTACAATTGTTGTTCCCTTCTGGAGGTATGGGGCTTCGGGTAAAAGACTGGCAGGAATATGTCCTGGTTAATATGGAAGGGAGACACCAACTTGGGAAGGAAGGCTGGGTGGGGGCGCAGCTGCACCTTGTCCTTGTGAAAGACCGTATACGGTGGTTTGGAGGTTAGGGCCCTGATCTCCGACACTCTGCGTGCCGAGGTGATTGCCACGAGGAAGGCTACCTTCCAGGAGAGAGACAGCAAGGAGCACACAGCGAGGGGCTCGAACGGGGGCATGGTGAGGCGGGAAAGAACGAGGTTTAGGTCCCATGGGGGGACAGGTTGTTTAACCTGTGGGTAAAGTCTATCCAGCCCTTTGAGGAATCTGGAGGCCGTAGGGTCTGAGAAGACCAAGTGGTCTGCCAAGCCGGGGTGAAACGCCGAGATGGCCGCCAAGTGGACTCTGATAGTGGAAGTAGAAAGACCTTGCTGCTTAAGGGTGAGCAGGTAATCTAGGATGACTGGGATAGTTGCTTCCCTGGGAGTAGTGCTGTGCTGCATACACCAGGCGGAGAAACGGGTCCACTTTGCGGTATAGGTGCTTCTGGTTGATGGTTTTCTGCTACCCAGAAGAACATTTTGCACTGCGGCTGAGCACAGGAGCTCCGGGCCCTTCAGCCACACAGGAGCCATGCCGTGAGATGTAGAGACTGTAGGTCTGGGTGATGTAGACGACCGTGGTCCTGAGAGATCAGGTCCGGCCACAGTGGGAGGCTGATGGTAGGGGCCTTGGACAGCTGGAGGAGGGATGCGTACCAGCATTGCCTGGGCCAGGCTGGGGCTATGAGAATCATGTGTGATTTGTCTCGCTTCACCTTGATAAGCACCTTGTGCAGGAGCGGGAACGGAGGGAACGCGTAGAGGAAGTGACTCGTCTAGGGAAGGAGAAAGGCATCTGTTAGGGAGCCCGGAGAGCTGCCTCGAAAAGAGCAGAACTGGAGACACTTCCTGTTCTGACGTGTGGCAAAGAGGTCGATCCGGGGAAACCCCCACTGTAGGAAGATCGACCGAATAACGTCCGGGCGGATGGACCACTAGTGTGATAGGAAGGACCTGCTGAGGTGGTCCGCCAGCATGTTCTGAATGCCCGGGAGGAACAAGGCCACTGGGTGAATAGAGTGGGCTATGCAGAACTCCCAAAGGAGAACAGCTTCCTTGCAAAGGGGGTTCGAGCGCGCTCCGCCCTGTTTGCTGATGTAAAACTGGGCTGTGGTATTGTCTGTTAGTACCGCTACATAGTGACCTGCTGGCGTGCTCTGGAAGGCCTGGCATGCTAGTCGAACCGCTCTCACCTCCCTGACATTTATGTGGAGGCGGAGATCGGTTTCTGACCAGCGACCCTGAGTTCTGAGTTCGCCGAGGTGGGCTCCCCAGCCCAGAGATGAGGAGTCCGTTACGAGGGACATGGATGGGCGGGGGGGTGGGGGTGGGGGGGGGAAGGACACACACTCCCTCGCAGACGAGATCCTGATTTACCCACCAGGCCAGAGCGTCGAGGGTAGCCTTCGGGATAGTAAGAAGGGCGTTTATACTGTCCACGTTCGGCCTGTAGACCACCGCAAGCCAAGCCTGGAGCAGGTGTAGACGCAGTCTGGCATACTTTGGTGACATGCGTGCATGCCGCCATGTGCCCCAACAGGCTGAGGAACACCCGAGTTGTTGCCATAGGGAAGGAGCGCAAGTCGCGGAACGCCGTCTGAATGGTGAGAAAGCGCGGCTGCGGGAGGGATGCCTTCGCCACGGTGGAATCCAGAAGGGCCCCTATGAACTCTATCCTCTGGGTGGGTTCCAGGGTAGACTTCTCCTCGTTGAGGAGGATGCCCAAGCGGTCGAATGTGTGTATTATCAGCTGTAGGTGCGCACACACTTGGTCGCTGGAGGTGCCCCGTATTAGCCAGTCGTCCAGGTACGGGTAGAGATGCACCCTGTGGTGGCGCAGGAACTCTGCCACCACCGCCATGCACTTGGTGAAGACTCTGGGTGCGGTAGACAGGCCAAAAGGTAGGACAGCAAATTGGTAATGCCCCCCCGCTACGAGGAAGCGGAGGTATCGTCTGTGGGAGGGTTTTATTGCAATATGAAAGTAGGCATCCTTCATATCGAGGGCAGCGAACCAGTCGCCGGGTTCCAGTGAGGGAATGATGGTACCCAAGGAGACCATGTGGAAACTTGCACTTGGCCATGTGGCTGTTGAGTCCGCGTAGGTCCAGGATGGGCCGTAGGCCCCCTTTTGCCTTGGGGATGAGGAAGTATCGGGAGTAGAACCCATTTCCCTTGAACTCCTCTAGGACAGGCTCGATGGCTCCCAGCGATAGGAGTGACCTCACCTCCTGTACTAGGAGTTGCTCGTGAGAAGGGTCCCTGAAGAGGGACGGGGAGGGAGGGTGGGGAGGAGGAAAACTGGAGCGAATATCCCAGCTCCACCGTGTGGTGGACCCACTGGTCCGATGTAATGTCTGACCAAGCACAGAGGAAGTGGGACAGACGATGGTGGAAGGGAGGATCCAGGTGTTCGACTGGTGCGCTGCTCTGGGGCGCACCTTCAAAAGTTAGGCTTTGGGCCTTGGGGAGGGTTTCAGGGGCTGCTGCTTGCCCGCCTGGATGAGGAGCGCCTGCGGTTGCCACGCCCCCTGCGGTGGAATGAGTCCGGGGGGGTGGGGGGGGAGGAGGGTAGAATCGCCTCGGCGGGGGCCGGAAGGGCCTCCTCTGGATGACTGGCATGTGCATCCCCAGAGTCCTAAGAGTGACTCTAGAGTCCTTGAGGGTTTGCAGGCGAGAGTCCATAGTCTAAGAGAAAAGGCCTGCACCTTCAAAAGGGAGGTCCTGAATAGTGTGTTGAACCTCCGTGGGGAGGTTGGATGCCTGCAGCCATGCATTCCGCCTGAGGGTGATGCCAGAAGCCACCGTTCTAGCCGCGGAGTTGGCAGAGTCCAGGGCAGCCTGAAGGGAGATCTTTGCTACCTTTCTCCCTTCTTGGATAAAGGCGCCGAACTCCTGCCTGGACTCTGGGGGGATGGCGTTTTCAAATTTCTGCATGGAGCCCCATGCATTGTATGTATGCCTGCTCAGGAGGGCCTGTTGGTTGGCCACCCTGAGCTGCAGGCCCCCCCGATGAATATATTTTTCTCCTAACGAGGTCCAACTTCTTGGCCTCTCGTGACTTCAGGGCCGGTGCTTGCTGGCCGTGGCACTCTGTTATTTACAGAGTCCACCACAAGGGAGGAATGAACAGATATTCATAGTCCCTCGCCGGGACAAAATACCTCCTTTCCACCCCCTTTGCCGTGGGGGAATAGAGGCCGGCGTCTGCCAAATGGTGGCCATGGATTTTTGTATTGTTTTAATAAAAGGGTAAAGCCACCCTCGCCGGCCCGTCTCTAGAGAGAATGTCAGCTACCGGGTCGTCGCATTCCACCACCTCCTCCATAGGGAGGTTCATGCCCTTGGCTACAGCCTTCAGCAGGGCTTGGTGGGCGGATAAGTCCACAGGCGGTGGACTTGAGGCTGACGTGCCTGCTACGGCCTCGTCCGGGGATGAGGAGGACGAGATCCCCGGCTCCACAGGAAATGTTAGCAAGTCGCCCTGGGACGGAGAAGGTAATCCCACCGTGGCCGCAGCTGAATCTTCTGCCCCACCGATGGGGGGAGAGGGGAGCGGCTGAGAAATGCTTCCGGCACCCTGGGCTCTGATGTAGAGAGTCCTGATGGCAGCCCCTGGGCCTGATGGTATGCCCAGGGTGTCCAGAAGGGCCAGCTGGTGGGGTCCTGTGCCTGCGGGTCCTGACCTGGCCAATGCTCCTGCGGTGCCACTTGCTGCCCGTCAACAGAGCGAGATGAGGTTGTGGGCGACCGAGAGGGCCATGGGGGAGCCAAGCCGGTAAATTGCTGCGGTGCCGAAGGGGAGCGGTGCCGAGAATGGGACCAGGGGTACCCGCAGTCTGGGTAATCTGCTGGTCCCCTACAGAGAACGGTGTGCCGAGCGGGAACGACGTCGGCTCGGGGAACGGCGCCGAGACTCAGACTGGCGCAGAGACTCGGATTGGTGACCGGACCTGGAGCGGCGCTGAGATCTTGATCGCTGGGAACTCGAATGGTGCCGAGGCTCCGGAGGAAGGATGGAGCTGGGTCTTACAGGTGCTGAAGGCGGTATCATGGCCGGCTTGCCTCTGGATTGCGCTGGCCTCTGGATCACTGGCACCGGGTCCGTTAGCGCAATCAAGTCCCTCGCAGCAGCGAAAGTCTCTGGTGTGGAGGGTGCGTGCTGCTGCACCTGCACCCTGGAAGGCGAACTCACACGCACCGGACTCAACAGGGCCTGGGTAGGCGCCGGAGTAGATGGTGCCAGTGTCGGCAGCTGTTGCCCCAGCCGCTCCCCCACGGGACGTGGCTCTAAGGGTGCCAAAGTTGAGGATACCACAGTGGAGGCCTCTGGTCGCTGCTTCCAGGCCGGGGAGTGCGAGCGGTGCCTGGGCTTCGCTTTCGGTCCCGGAGCCGGTAGTCTGATGACTGGTGTAGATGGCGGCACCGGGGCACACTTCTGAGCAGCACTCTGGGTGGGTTGCTTACCCGCCTCCGGTGCCGGAGTAAGGGCTGCCTCCATCAGGATTTGCCGGAGATGAAAGTCCCTCTCCTTCTTAGTGCGAGGTCTGAATCCCTTACAGATCTTGCACTTGTCTGTTAAGTGTGCCTCTCCCAGGCACTTAAGACACGCTTCGTGTGGGTCACCCACAGGCATAGGCTTCCCACAGCGTGAACAAGGCTTGAACCCCGGAGCCTTGGGCATAAGGCCCCGGGTGAGCGAGGGAGGAAACCTCCCCGCTCCTAACTGAACTATCAACCTAAACTAACAACTATTAACTTTAGTTAATAGTTCTTTAATCTTAATTTACAACTATTTACACAAGAAAAGGCTAGGAGAATGGAGATCTCTTAAGCAGAACTCCACAGTTCCAGCAACCGTCACGGGCGGGTGGTAAGAAGGAACTGAGGGGGGTCAGGGTCGGCAGAGGTATATATACGGCACCATAACGGCGCCACTCCAGGGGGCTCCCTAGCCGACCCTGCCTGTTGCTAGGGGAAAAATCTTCCAGCAATCATGCACGCGGCGCATGCACACCTAACTGTAATGCATATGAGCAAGCACTCGAAGAAGAACTCTCCACTATGAACATAAAATGATAATTGAATAAATAGATGTTTTCCTTCCTTCCTAACTCCAAAATTGCACTTACTGGGGCTCGAGGAAAAAAAAAAATTTCACTTCACCTAAGACTGTTCTAATTCTTCAGTGAGCTGAATTTTAATCATAGAAATGCAAAAATACTCTTGCCATTTTTCTGCAAGATGTTATACAGCTACATTATTGCAAGTAATCAGAAGAGACCTGAGGCAAGGGCAAAGATGTTGGGCTCACAACTGTAAGTACCAATGGACAAACAATGGAAACGCTGTACTGTTAATACATTATAACACTTATAAAAGACAGCTAGTATGATCACTTACTATGGCAGCCCCATTGACTTGTACTGATTTACATGCAGTACTTAGCGTGGAAGAAAGTCTTTCCATACTTTGCGTCTCTCTCTGCTGCTTATCGACAACCTTGGAGTCACTGCAAGCACATATCAGAAAGTAAATCTCATGAAAAGATATCTTCATGTCTGGAACTTGAAAAGTCAACATGTGTGCAGATTACGTATCTAAGGGTCCTTTTAAATCAGACTGATTTAGACTGCAAGAAAGTTACAGTTGTCAGTTCACATATAGCTGTAACAGACTTAAAAAAAGTTAATTCACTACATATTTTAACCCTATCTTTTAAAAAAGTATATTACACTTTAATATGCAATTTAAAAGAAGGAACATTACAAATTCTAATTACACTGGTATCTGTCTGAAAATGGAGATAGACCAGCACATCAAAGCTCACAATTTATTTTGTTATAATCCTAATTTCTGATTTGGAAGTCTCAAGTAAAACAGGTTGTGGCACACAGTATGTGGAAACAATTCTTTTATTGTATGCACACCGTGATACTGAATATTGCTTTGGGAGTTAGTCTATGCACTACTTTGTTCTGTAAGCGTGGATATGTCTACAATGTAATGTGAGTCCAGGGTTTGAACTCAGATTTAGGATTAATCCCCTTCTGTCTACACACAAATTGCACTAAAGTAGGGCTCAGAACCAGAGTCCCAGGATCCCATGGGAGTGGAAGTCTGAGTCAAGCCAAGACTCAACAGTTCAAACCCTATTGCTTTGCAATGAAGACAACCCCACTGGACTCCTTGCTCTGGGAGTCTGCCAAAAGCAACCCACAATCCCATGGGATGACTTTGTCCTCTGGACAGTCAAGCTTGATGAAAAATGATTACCTACCTTCTATAACTTGCTCTTTGAGATGTGTTGCTCATGTCCATTCCACTTTAGGTGTGCGTGTGCCCGAATATTTCTGCCTTAGCAGTATCTGTAGGGCCAGCTGTGGCGCCCCCTGGAGTGGTGCTCCCATGTGAAGGTATATCAGGCTCCATCGGTCCTGCACCCTCTCAGTTCCTTCTTGCCAGCAACTCTGACAGGAGGGTAGGAGAGCAAGTAATAGAATGGACATGAGCAAAACATCTCAAAGAACAAGTTACAAAAGGTGGGTAACCATTTTTCCTTCGAGTGTTTACTCATGTTGATTCCATGCTAGGTGAATCACAAGCAGTATCCACGGAGGTGGTCTCAGTTCACAGCTTAGTGGCTTGCAGTACTGCCCTACCGAAGCCAGCTTCATCCCGGGCCTGCTGGGAAAGAGCATAGTGGGACATAAAAGGGTGGATGGAAGACCAGGTGGCTGTCCTGGATAGGCACATGGGCCAGAAAGGCTGCCAAGGAGGCCTGCGCTCTGCTAGAGTTGGTGGTGACTATCACCAGGTGTGGCACCTTTTGCTTGGTTGTAGCAGAAGCAAATGCAGGCAGTGATCCAAGGAGAAATTCTTTGAGTGGAAACCTGGTGACCTTTCATCCTGTCGGCCACAGTGATGAACAATTGCATCGACTTACGGAATGACTTGGTCCTATCCACATACAAAGCCAGAGCCTTCCTGATGTCCAGGGCATGTAGCCTGTGCTCCTCTTCTGACTTATGCGGCTTTGGAAAGAAGACCAGTAAGTAAATGTTCTGGCTCGAATGAAACAGACTACTTTAGGAGGAAAAGCTGGGTTCGGCCTTAGCTAGACCTTGTCCTTGTAGAAGATCATGTATGGTGGCTTCGAGATTAGCACTTGAATCTCAGATAGTGGGCAGGCAAACGTCACCACAACCAGGAACGCAACCTTCCAGGAAAGAAGAAAATAGGAAGCCAGGGGCTCAAAGGGAGGACCCGTGAGCTGCGACACCACCAGATTGAAGTCCCATGGAGGGACTGGATCTCTCTGACTTGCAGGTAGATGCCACTCCAGGCCCTAAAGGAATCTGGCTGTGATATCCTGAGCAAAAACAGACCTACTTTGCAACAGCAGGTAAAAGGCTGAGATAGCCACTAGATGGACCTTGATCGATGAGAGGGACATGTCCTAGAGCTTGAGATGCAGGAGGTAGCCCAAAATAAGCTGCGGCAAAGCCCACACGGGATAAACATCTTTGTCTATAACCCATCAGGTGAACAGTCTATTATGTAGGCCATGTAGGTCACTCTGGTGGAGGGCTTTCTGCTTCCCAACAGAACACACTGAACGTCCACCGAGCACTGCTGCTCCTGTGTGTTTAACAATGCAGCCACCAAGCCATCAGATATAGCACTGCCAGGTTGGGTGCAGAAGACTGCCATGGTTCTGGGACAACAGGTCAAACCTGAGTGTTAGCTGGAATGGGGTTGCTACCAAGAGGTCCAGCAGAGTGCTAAATCAGTGTTGGCGCGGTCCTGCCAGTGCTATGAGGATGACCTTCCCCCTATCCTGTTTGATCTTCATGAGGACCCTGGGCAGCAATGGTACCAGAGGGAAAGCCTACATCAATGCCTCTAATCATTGGAGCAGAAAGGCATTGGACTGGGCTGCTCCTCCTCCAATCAAGCTGAAGACATGGCACTGTGTGTTATGCCGGGACATGAACAAGTAAACACGGGGAGTTCCACATCAGCAGAAGACTGAGCTGACCACCTCCTGATGAAGGAACCACCCATGGCGAGAGGAGAACGTCCTGCTGAGTTGACCTGCCAATATGTTTTTGGACCCTGGAAGGTGAGTGTCTGAGATGGATATTGTACTATAGACAGAAGTCCCAGAGGCAGACAGCTTCCTGGCAAAGAGCCAACGACCTCCCTGCCTGTTGATACAGAAAACCCTAGCTGTGTTGTCTGTCAGGACCTGGACCATCCTGTCTTGTATACAGGACAGAAAGGCCTGGCATTCCAGTTGAATGGCCCCGAGCGCCCTGACGTTGAGATGAAGGGAAAGATTGTGACGATCATTGGCTTTGAGTGTTGAGACCTCTCAAATGTCCCCAGCCAGGTCTGCAGCATCAGAGACAAGGGTCACCAACGAAGACAGGGCCGTGAAGGGAACACCTTCCAACACAGATGTGGAAACCTGCCACCACATGAGGGACACAGGGATGCCAGCCATGCCTGGAGAGGTCTGAGGCAGACTCGTGTAAGTACATGCTGCCATGTGGCCCAGCAGCCTCAGGCATGTGAAAGTGGTGGTGAGCAGGTGGGCTCACAGGCCTGCCATGGCTTGGAATAGAGACTCTGGAGGAAGGCCCTGGCACAAGTGGAGTCATGGACCACTCCAATGAACTCCATGTGTTGTACTGGGGTTACAGTTGTTTTTTTCTTGTTTATTATCATCCCCAGGTCTCAACAGGTGGAACAGACCAGGTTGAGATCCCTCCACACCTGATCCGCAGACCGACCCTTTATCAACCAGTCATCAAGGTACAGGTATATTTGGACTCCCTGACATCTCAGGTAAGCAGCCACTGGAGCTATACATTTTATGAATATCCTCGGGGCTGATGAAAGACCAAAGAGCATCACCGTAAACTGGAAATGGTGCTGTCCGCAACATGAAGCGGAGGAAGCGCTGGTACCCTGAAAGATGTGTCCTTTAAATTGAGGGCAGTGAAGAAGTTTCCCGGATCCAGGGAGGGGATTATGGAGGCTAGGGAGACAATGTGAAACTTCAGCTTCTGGAGTAACTTGTTGAGGCAATGCAGGTTTAGGCTGGGTCTGGGGACCTGTTTTGCCTTTGGGAGTTAGGTAGTGGAATTAGAATTCCCTGCCTTCCATGTTCTGAGGAACCTTTTCCACTGCTCCCAGGTGCAGGAGGGTTTTGACCTCCTGAATGAAGAGTTTCTCATGAGAAGTGTCCCTAAAGAAGGATGGTGAAGGGGGTGGTTGGCTGTAAACTGCAGGGTGTAGACCAAAGAAACCATATGTCGCACCCAGCAGTCAGAGGTGATGAGACCAGGCCAACCAGAAAAGGCTGAGGCAGTTGAGGAATTGAAGGATTGGATCCAGTACATTGGCTAGGGTGCTGTCCGTCCTTGAACGCATCCTCAAAATGACTGCTGCCTCCCTGACTTCTGGGAGGGGCAGGTTGAGCAGCTGGGTGGGAAGAGGATGGGTAGCATCTCAAGTCCTTTTTCCTTATCCTTTCTCCTGTAGGAGCCAGACCTGGGAGCCCTTTAGGACCTAGACTGTGTCGGAGGAGGTGGCAGTGGAGTGTGGAATGGCTTCCTAGATCGCTGAGGGGTGTGCAAGCCCAGGGATTGGAAAGTAGCTCAGGAGCCCTTGGGCCCATGGAGCCTACAGTCAGATCAGAAAAGAGCCCCCAACCTCCAAATAGCAGATCCTGTATTGTAGTCTGCATCTCCTGGGACAGTCCAGCAACCAGGAGATACATTGCATGGCCACTGCAACCAGCATGGCAGCGGAGTCCATCGTATTCCAGGTCATCTGAAGACTCCCCAGGCCACCGCCATGGCCTTTGCTCACCAATGCAGTGAACTCTTGGGCACAATCTTGAGGAAGGGTTTCTGTGAACTTACTGAGGAAGTCTCCCAGGTTACAGCTATAACATCCCAGCAGAGCCTGAGCAACCTTGGGCCCGTAGCCCGCCAGGGGAGGGGCTCCCTCGGCACTGGAGTATGGGGCACGAGCTCCACCTCTGCCATGGCTCCCGGCCACTGGGAGCATTGAGGGATGTGGATGGTCAGTGTAAACAAATGGTCTCATGGCACGCTAGTGGATTACCCTGACGGGCTGCAGGCAACCCACGGGCCAGAGTTTGCCCACCACTGTCCTAAACTGTAAGCTGGCTGTCTAAAAACTTTTCTCCCAAATAAGTCGCATCTCTTGGCCTCCTTAGTTCTGGGCCTTCCGCTGGGATGGCCTGGTCTGTCCCTTTCATTTGCCGCTGGGGGATGAATATACAGATACTCAAAGCCCTTTTCAGGGACATAGGGCATGGCTACGCTTATAGACGTAGAGCGCCAGGAGTTAAACCAGCCCTCTGAGACCGAAGCATGGAAAGCGCTGCAGTGTGTTCACACGGTTAACTGCAAGCACAGTGGCGGGGGGATCATTAGCAGCTCTTGCAATGCCACAGAGCAGTGCATTGTGGTAGCTATCTCAGTGTGCAAGTGCCTGCAGCGGGCTTTTCAAATCAGGGAAGGGTGGTGGTGGAGTGTGACAGGGAGTGTGTTGTGTGTATGTGGGGGCAGAGACACTGTTTTGGGGGGCAGAGTGTCAGCATGCTGTTCTGTAAATTCAGACAGTGGCAGAGTGGAGGGGGAAACCCCGACATCAGTCCCCACCCCTGCGCCTCTCTCTCACACGTGTGTGCGCACACACTCACGCCTGCCTCTGTGGCAGGAGCATTCCACAGTAATGGTTTGCTTTGATCTGGAGCAGAAAAGCATGCCGGGTGTCAGAAACTTAGCTTTCAAAGAGGATGCCCACATGCCTGCAGCTGAGTTCAAAACAATAAGAGTGGCCATTTGATTTCAGGGGATTATGGGATGTTTCCAAAGGCCAATCACTGTGCAATAATGCAACACATAGTCCACACTGACACTGGGGTGTTTCAGCCAGTGCGCAGTAAGCTTTATGCTTCCTGTGGATTACCAGCAGCGCTCTAGCTGCAGAGTCCAGGTGCTCTATGTGCCTTCCCAGGAGATAAGAGGAGCTAGAGTGCATTAAATCAGCTCCAGGTGCCCTAACTTGCAAGTGTAGCTATGGCCATAGTATTTTGTTTCTGCTTTCTTGGTTGCTGGTGGAATAGATGAGGACATTTCCACACCAGGTTGGCTGTTTTGATCACCCCTGGGTTGACAGGCTATGCAATTTTTGCCAGTGTGGTGGCTGAGATGACACTGAAGAGATCTTCAGCAACCTCACCGATTTGCAAGCCCAGATTCTCTGCCACCTGTTTAAGGAGGGCCTGGTGCACCTTCAAATTGTTGGGGGGGGGGGGGGATTTCTGGTGTAGAAGGGTCTGGCCACTACCTCCTCTGGGGATGATGACGACAACTGAGTAGCCTGAGGGATGGTGCCACCCCGTTGTTTGTCAGGCTCCCTCAGCGCTGGAGTACGGAGCATGAGTTCTGCCTCTGCCGTGGTGCCATGCTCCGATCACGGCATGGGCAGCACCTCGGCCGGCTTGTCTGACGTGGCCTCATGGGGCTGCGAATACTGGATCAGCATCACTGGCATCCCTCATGGATTCCAGTACTGCCTCCGGGGGGAGCCCCGGCCCCTGCTAAGTCAACACTGCAGTTGGTGCCCCATCACTCCCGCATAGAAGGGGAGTCATCCCACCTCGGGGCTGAAGTCCTAGTCCAATCCTGACTGCTGTCCCTCTGGAGACCAGGGTGGAGCCGGTGAGGCCAGAGTCTGTTTACTGACCCTAGTAGGTGAAGGACGGGGAGTAGTGCTACCTGCTGGAGGAGTGGTACTGGGGCAAGCGAAGTTACAAATTATTTTGATGCTGAAGCCATAGGTTAACAAAGCCAGAATGTGCCAACTCAAGTTCTACTAATGTGGGGCGTGCATTGCAGGGTAGACGTTCCCTGTGAGATGGTTTAAATCAGAGGTGGGGAACTTCTTTCTCCTCCTATCAGCGAGTACAGAAAGTCAGTCGCAGGGGACAGCCATTCAGGGTGGTGTGCGGGGGCTCGGGGCATCCGTTAGACTCTGGGATGGGGCTAGAAATGAGGAGTTCGGTGTGTGAGAGGAGGCTCTGGGCTGGGGAAGGAGGTTGTGGTGTGGGCTCTGGGCTGGGGATGCTGGAGTGTGGGAGTGGGCTCAAGGCTGGGGCAGGAAGATGTGGAGTGGGTTCCGGATGAGGGTTTGGAGTCTGGGAGCAGGCTCAAGGCTGGAGCAGGGGTGCAGGAGAGGGCTCAGGTCTGGAGCAAGGAGTTTGGGGTGCAGGCTCCAGCCAGAGGGTGCTTGCCTGAGGTGGTTCCCGGTCGGCAGTGCAGCAGAACTAAAGGCAGGCTCCCTGCCTGTCCTTGCTCTGTGCTACGTAGAGGGGCCAGGTGGCTGTGCGCAGTGTATGCTGCCTACACATGCTGTCCATGCAGCTCCCATTGGCTGAGGTTTCCAGCCAAAGGGAGCTGCAGAGCTGGTGCTAGGGGTGGGGGGAGCGTGAGGCACTTTCCTGATAGCCCTTGTGCCTATGGGCTGCTGGGACATGCCGGTCACTTCTGGGAGCTGCACGGAGCCAACTGAACGTTTAACAACCTGGCAACTCTAGCCTTCCCCCGCAGTAGTAAGAGGCAGCGTTCACGGCTCAGCCCTACAGGTGGGAGGGGGGCAGAAGGGGCGGATACCAAGGCTCAGGGCTTCTGGACCACAGCACAGAAACTTGCCGCAGGTTGGATGAAATGCAGCAGCAGGCCGGATTTGGCCCACAGGCTCCCCACTCCTGGCTTAAAGTATTCTTTATGCCATTTTACTGAACATTTTACAGGTATTAAGAATCAAGACTAAGCAACTTGTTAGCAACTATAAAGTGTGCACATTTATTACATAACAAACAACAAGCTAATGTCTTCTACTTTATGTATCGTTCACAACATGAGATATTGTTACTCCATTCCTTGATTCAATAGCTAGTTACACAGTGTACCTAACCTTTTGAAAATGCAAACTCTTGATTCAGAAAAGAATAATTATAGGCATGTAATTAAATCCTTACTCAGGAGACTGGGATGGGGAAGGAGACCTTTCAAACGTCCCAGACAGAGCAGGAGATGTTGGCAACAATGGCTCTCGAGGAATTCCTGATGGAATAGTGTTTGTACTTGCATCCACATTTAGGTTCTAAAAAAAACAAAAAAACAACCAAAACCACAGTATGTTTAAGCAGAGGTGTTAAGACTGCCCTTGTTCTTATAGGTTATTTACTTGCAAAGGAACAAGAAAACTACATGATTTACATATTAACTTATAGTGAACAGCCACAGATCAACAGGCTAATACTGAAAATAAAGGAAGCTAAGTTAACTCTCTTTATGGGGAAGGGGAGGGAAGCAGCCACTGTGACAACAAAGATGGCTCTGAGTCTCCCAATATCCTTTTCACCTTAAAAAAACCTGTTTACTCCTGGGGCTTTGGTCAGACAGATCCAATGGACACATCAATAGTTGGGATCTAACAGTAGGAACCTTACTGAAGTACCTGCTTGTGTAGCCATTTGGAACCAATGACACCATGAAAAGGTGCTGTTCTTGATCTGTCCCCAAAGCCTGATTTTTTAGCTGGCGAAGCTTGTTTCAATGCCTTTTAACAGAGCATCTTGACAATAGGTTCACTTCTTTCAACTTGGTATTTTGCAAAGGTAAGTTCTTGTTCAAGTGTCATTGAAACAAGCTTCGGTACCTTTTTTGAGAAGAACGTGTAGGCATTAGAGGAGTGCTTTTACCTATAGCCTAAAGTGCCCTTTTTGTGCCCATCTGAAGTGGGACTGACCACTGTATACGAAAAACACCTTAAAAAATTCCACTGCCCAAAAGACAGCCATCCTCCTGGGCAAGGCCTAAAAGGATCTCGACATACTAAAATCCAAATAGCTGCAAAATTAAAAGAGAAATTTTATCCATGCTAAAACCAGCTCTAACAACATAACCCATTAAAATATTAGATTTGTCCATCAAGACAGACAGAAGGGAGAGGTTGTCTCCATAAGTAAGGGGAACAGACTGTATGTACAGGGGAATTTTTTTGTCCTCCAACTACCACTCAATACTGGTTCCATGTTCACGTGGCTAGGCATGAGATCCCTACACCGGGGTCTGTCGACAGGCAATTCCATGAAGGTGAACAGTAATCCGTGAGAGAGTTATGATTCAGTCCACAAACTGACTTTGTTCAGGGAAACTAGAGAGACTTACACTTTGGTGAAAATGAAATCATGAGCAGCTGCATGCAGCAGCTATATAACTGGTGTTTAGAAATTAACTAGAAAAGAGAACACTCTGCATCCTCAATTATGTAGGTAAAGGCATGATCCTGCAAGGTAGTGAACATCCTGTCCCAAATCCAGGACAGCACGTATGCACATACTTAACTATAGGAGTACTCTCAATAGAAGCATATGATGGACTTGGGCCTAAGTGCTCAACTCCTTGCAGGACTGAGCCCTAAAATTTCCTGGTTAGAGATCAGAGACACAATGTGGCGAGGTAATATCTTTTATTGGACCAACTTCTGGTGATGAGAGAGAACATTTCAGGCTTACGCAGAGCTCTTCTGAAAACAGTTTCCTAAGCTATATTTAGAGGGAGAATATGGTGCATGATGAGCAAAGGACTGGATATCTAGATTCTGTTCTTGTCTCTTACATAAGAACATAAGAGTGGCCATACTGGTCAGACCAAAATGTCCATCTAGCCTAGTATCCGGTCTTCGGACAGTGGCCAATGCCAGGTGCCCGAGAAGGAATGAACAGAACAGGCGATCAAGTGATCCATCCCCTGTCTCCCATTCCCAGCTTCTGGCAAACAGAATAGGCACACCACCCCTGCCAATCCTGGCTAATAGCCAGTAATGGACCTAGCCCTCCACAAACTTGCCTAGTTCTTTTTTGAAACCTCTTAAGAGTCTTGGCCTTCACATTCTCTGGCAAGGAGTTTCACAGACTGACTGTTGTGTGTGAAAAAATACTTCCTTTTGTTAGTTTTAAACTTGGTGCCTATTAATTTCATATAGTTCTTGTGTAATGAGAAGGAGTAAACACTTCCTTACTTTCTTCACACTAGTCATGATTTTTTTAGACTACAATCATATCCCCCGCTTAGTCGTCTCTTTTCAAGCTGAAAAGTCCCAGTCCTATTAATCTCTCTTGATACTGAAGCCATTCCATGCCCCTAATCATTTTTATTGCCCCTTTCTGAACCTTTTCAGTGGAGACTTGTTATATTTGAGTAGAGAAGATATGAATCTTTAAGAGTTAAAACAAGTAAAATTTTCAAGAGACTGGGCCTGATGCTTAAATATGGGCAAAATGCTTAGACTACAAGTTGGCTGGAAAGTGTGTGTGTGGGGGGGGGGGGCGGGGGGGGGCGGTGGGGGGCGGTGGGGAGGAGGAGAAGGATGAGGGAAATGGCTGACGGTGGCTTAGAAATCACTTTTACACTGCTCTGGCACTATTCTGTAAATGGCTATACCCCTCATTAGTTAAAGAACCCCTAAGGTTGTTCTGACACTATTATCCACATCAGTGGGCAGAAAACGTAAGCAGGGATTGCTATGACCCAGGGTACTTCCACATAATCCTCTTTACTACCACCACATCAGGGTGGGTGGGAAAGGGGTTATGGTTGGGGAAGACAGGGAATGATGTGTAAACCCCTTTATGATGCTCTTTACCACAAGTGGGTACACTTACACTGAGGAAGGTGATCACCCCTGAGGCAGTTAAACCAATTTTGTAAATAGTCCACAGCAACCCTCTTCCACTAGAGGATCTGGTTATATTATAGCTGGGAATCAACACACACAATAAAGTTGCAACTGAACTAAAATTAAAGCAACCAAATTTAAACTGAAGGGGTGATGGAACAGACTTCCACAACCCAGACTGTTTGATCATCGCTATGAAATTAATCTTTCCTGGAGAGCAATCTGGGCCCACAGACTGCATTCTTTAGGACTCTGTCCTCTGCACTATGAGCAGCTAGAGAGCGCATCAACTCTGAATTACATCTCTAGCTGCATCCTGAAAGCACAGTCTGCCAGGTCATTTTGGTGTATTTTTACATTCTCTAAGTATCTTCACACTACTTGTCAACTATCTGATGTGGATCAACTTGATCACCACTACAAAAGGGTGTTTTTTCCCCCTCCTGCTGATAATAGCCTCTTAGGATTGGTATGTAAAGGTGGTAAACTTCTACCTTTACATATTTTGTCTGTATATATCTATCTTACCTAGCGCGTGTTCCATTCCATGCAGCCAATTAAGTGGGTTATAGCCTACGAAAGCTTAGAGACTATCACGTTTATTTCAGCATAAGGTTCCACAAGTACTCTTGTTCTTAATTAGAAATAGTTACTCTGGTGCACCAATGCTTCACACTACCTCAGTTATCCTTAAACAAGGAGGGTGCACTCTTGCCAACCAACTGCTAGGATGAAAATGGAGATGACAGCAAAGGAGTTGCACAGAACAACTACAGTTTTCCATGACCTACATAAAAGCATGGTTAAGTTCTACCTGAATTATGTTTTTACTGCATAAACCACTGCACATGAAACAAGAAGGTATGTAAAGCAGTAAACTCAAACTACTCACTCTTTCCTTTGACGTTCCCATTATGACACTGGACAGTCTGTTTTCAAACAAGTCTTCAGTCTTCAAATTGCCTGCAGCCCCAGGTAATGGAGGGAAACTGGACAATCCCAATTCAAAACTAGGAGATGGAGGCTTCGGAGGTGGCGGAGACTGTGTTTGACCTCTCTGTAACAACAGGAGTGTGATAGATTATGAAATCAGACTATAGTTAAGGAAGATTATGGGACTCTGCTTAGTAGTTTTGCATCACCAAAAAATAGGAAAGACCAGGGCCTCAACGTTATTCACCATCAGATCCCTAACAAGATTTAATTCTGACTAAAACATACAATGGGGAGTGGGGAACATAAGCTCTATTTACACACACAAGTTGTACTGCTTTAATGATACTTGAATAGTTTATGAGTTATAAGTGTGGATATAGTTATTCCAGTAAAACTTAAGCCTGTAGAGGAAGGGGAATAAGCTGTATTAGTATAGAGCACCTTTATTCGGATAACTGTCTCTACACTAGTGGTTACACTGGTGCAACTATTTTGATAAATAAAAATAACCATCCCTATCCAAAACAGTTATACATGTACAAAGTCTACTGATACAGCAGGCCATTTGCTGAACAGTATTTGGTAGCTTACTTATGCATGGTCTGTCACAATGCACTGGGGAAACAGAAGCTTATTTCACCCCACCGAATCACCATTTTAGTAATTACAGGACTTAATACAAAGTAGTAAAAGTTACACAGCAGAACCCCTCACTATTTGTCCAGGTTCTTTCAGTAAAAAACACAAACCACGAGAATAACTGAAGTTTGGATTATACACAAGTAGAGGTTGCCATTATACAAACATTCAGAGACAGAAAAAGTAAAAAAAAAAATCTTCACATTTTTGTGTGGGGTGATTTTTGAGTTTATAAATTGTGTATAGATTGAGAAACAACACTTGTTTTACACTATGTTGTACTTTTTCTCCTTGAATTCTGGTATATAACTTGTAAGTAAGGAAATCATTGTTCTGTGACTGCTCAGGCCTGTTTCAGGCCAGGAACTGAGACATGCCCATAATGGTTACCTATTGTGACAGGAGAATTGATTAAGCAGTAACAATTTAAGAGTCACCTCAGCACAGTCACATTTATGTAACTGGCATCTCCTGGTATTGAACTGTGGCATATTCCAGAGAGCAGTGAAGGGTGGGCTCCCCACCCCTCATTTCACCTTCTCTGGGGAGGATTCCAGGTGTATAAGAGAAGAAATGGCCCCATCCACCCTGGAGTTCCTTCCACTATCAGCAGCCTACCTTCTGGACTCAAGTGGATATTCTTACTCCCAAGCTAAAGACAATGATCCAATAATTTGGAAAGAAGGGCTAAGACATTTGTATTGTCCTATAAAAACTGTTCAAAGAATTTGCCTAGTCAGCTTCTCTTGGGCAGATGAGTTTTTGGTCTTGATCAAAGAAAGTCTTTCAGGTTGGAGAAACAGATTTTAACTCCTGAATGCCACTGTGGAACTTTCATCTTCTACAGAGTTCACAAGCCTTGAAGAGGCTGGATAAAAAGGTGAACAACCCAGTTCACCATCTAAAAATATTACTGTAGATCAGAGAGATCAAAACATTTTCCTGATGAGCATGTTACCTTCATTTTATGCATCTGGAATGACCTGAGTGACTCTGTAGTAAGTATCAAAAACGGGTGGCCTCTATGAATAGGGAGCATCCTGGCCCCAATGCAGTCTGGATAAACATACCAGGTACCTAGCTAAGGAACCAGTCTGTGGACTAAGTACAGACATTTAATGATGGATGTCCGATAGGGTCAGGACAGCAGAGTACTCCTCCTCAATTTAAAAAGAAATTTCTCATGTATACTTGTGGTTAGTTGGATGAATACAATGGGGCTGAAACTTGTCTTGTGAAAATATGCAAAATATATGGCATCATTGCCTTGCAGGTGGCAATGTCATTGTGCTGTATGGCGGAGGTATAGCACTACACACCAGTAATTCTAAGGAATTGATGTTCTTAATCTCAACTGGGAATCCCAGATTTACATGTTAAGTGCTTCCCACTGGACACTAGCTACCTGAACACTCAGGTTCTGGTAAATTTAACACCACAGTAAGATACTGTCACTGTGCTCATACACCACCAATCATCTAAAGGTCTCACTAGTGTCTGAAATCAGGTTTGGTTTTTTTGGTGCGATGTTCCCTCTGAAATCCATCGCAGTTCACTCCGGCCAACTTTAGACATACCTTAGAGGCTTTTTCCTCTTCAAAGATGTTTTTAGAGCTGAAACATATTACAATCAGAGCTCTGACTCATTTTAATAGGTGTTTCAGTTATACTATTGATACTGCATCTGTACTTGAAACAGACTGCCGGCTATACTTAACAGATGAAGGAGTCCAAGATTTTCCTGGAACTGAAGCAGCAGACATTCCAGGACTAAAGCACTGGCAATGCAGCACCCAAGAGCAAAGTCTCAGTGTGTGGCTGACTGTATATAAGCAGGACAAACATACAGCTCAAGTGACCCAACACTGGCTGATGAGAGCAAAGACTACTTCAGAAAAGGTCTGAAGTGTTGGTGTTTGTTCTTGAGACAGGCCATGGAGTTAGTAAACTATATGTCTCCAAGTAATAATCTTCTTGGACAGTTTCAAAGTCACGGCACCAGCACATTATTTGAAATCAGAAATTCAGAGCCATTAAGTGGTGCAGGATTGAATGAGACTTAACAGGTAACAAGAGCCGCCTCAAATCTGGGCCCAGAAACAGCTTACACAGTTTCAGTGGTGTCATCCAGATATGCTGGTTAGGGAACTCAGCTGAACAGTTTCAGAGCAGAAAAAAGGCTCAGGTCCTACTGGGGAGCTGGTGTCAGAATCACTACTTTAGTTAGTAAAGCTGATACTGGACATCTGATGCCAGAATTGGTTAACTGGGCCTGAAGAGTCACTATCATGAGCGGGATGAATAAGGTGGCTCTCCTGCTCTTGTGTTCATCCAGACAGTATCTGTGTCTGATGGGTACCATTTCTTCTTTTAATGAAAGAAACCTGGACTAACCTGTCAATCTAAAATGTAAGTGGCAACTGAGAGGACAGAAGAAAAAGAAAGAAGTGCCAAGGACAACATGTGCAATCCAAGACTTTCACATTTGGCTGCTAAAAACCAACTGAAGGGCAGCTGGGCCCATTCTCTCTTTTATACCATCTGAATCTCTGGAAGAGGTTCTAACAGAGACAGCCCCTGCTGTCTGGAAGATTCCACAGCTCAATGCCACAAGGCACCAGTCCCACAAGTAGGACTATGCACAGGCCACCTCCTTTAGTGAAGATCTGCTGCAATAATGTCATGAAGGAAACAAATGACTCCATGAAATTTCACCGTCATCTATCAAGAAACTCTGTTGCAACAGTGGTCAAATGGGGTATGGCAATGAAGTTTTAAACAAGTGAAGTGAGGGAAAGGCTGTGGGTATAAAGTTAAATCAAATCTCAGGTCCCACAACAGAGTTACAGATACTGACTGTCAAGTTATTTTTTGGTGTAAGCCCAAGCTTTTCAAACTTCAAGTCTGAGGTTTTATTTACTAATACAACTTTAATTTTGGGTATAAATTACAGATTAACAGTATTTTTGGTAACTTGCAATACTGTTACTGCAGGCTACATTCAAGACCCATTCCTTGAGTTTCATGTAGATGGCAACTGTGCTCATACACCACCTATCATAAAACGAGGTCACTAGTGTCTGAAATCAGGTGTTGTGTTCCTTCTGAAATCCATCTCATTTCACCCCTTGCCAACTTTAGAAGCACTTTGACTGCTTCTTCTCTACGAAGATATTTCTAGAGCTGCAACATCATACAACTATCAGCATTCTGCCTTATTTTAATAGGTGTTCCAGTTATACTAAAAGGAACAGCAGTACTTGTGGCACCTTAGAGACTAACACATTTATTTCAGTATAAGTTTTCGTAAGCCCCTCTGCCATATACATTGGCCAAACCGGACAGTCTCTATGCAAAAGAATAAATGGACACAAATCTCACACCAGAAATCATAACATTCAAAAACCAGCAGGAGAACACTTCAATCTCCCTGGTCCCTCAATAACAGACCTGAAGGTGACCATTTTAAAAACAGAAAAACTTCAGCTTCTCATTGGAGTCTGAGGAACAGGAATTAATTTGCAAATTGGACACTATCAAATTAGGGTTAAACAGAGACTGGGAATGGCTGGGTCATTACATTAATTGAATCTATTTCCCTATGTTAAGTACCCTCACACCTTCTTGTCAACTATCTGATATGGACCATCTTGATTATCACCACAAAAGGGTTTTTTTTCCTTCTGCTGATAATAGCCCATCAAAATTAAATAGCTTCTTAGAATTGGTATGGAAACTTCCACCCTTACATATTGTGTGTGTGTGTGCACGCACACACACACACCTTACCTATTGTGTGTTCCATTCTATGCATCCAATGAAGTGGGCTGTAGTCTACGAAAGCTTATGTTGAAATAAATTTGTTAGTCGCTAAGGTGCCACAAGTACTCCTGTTCTTTTTGTAGATATAGACTAACATGGCTGCTACCCTGAAACCTGTCACTATTGATACTGCATATGAATTAATCACTGTAAGATACTTAATTCTTTAACTCTTAATACTAACCCTCACTGGAAGTGTAAATACTGTATACAGGAACTCAGCCAAAGTATCATGAGTAGTAAGAATGGGGATAATATTAAAAAAACTTGGCATTTCAAATTTACTCTCCAATCTTCTGCATTAATAATCAGATGGCCCCTGATATTTAGTGTTCATTATGTGGTGTATTCTAATGTGGAATTAGAATCTATTTTCCTTAACAAGTAATCAAGTTTGTTATCCAGATTTCACTTATAGATTAATTATGATTCCAACACTCACTGTAAACTTGTCCTCCCTTTTCTTTCGATAGCCATATGAATTTTTCCTAGAAAAGAGAACATACAATTAACATCAGAACTTTATTTAGATGGGATATAAATATAAGTTATTTCTGATTTATCTTATTACAGTCCCCTCATCTTAGAGGCTTACTATACAAGTCATTTTAGAAACTAGAAAGGATTAAAGAGGAAACATGACTGAAGAAAAGCTCACGAAGAACGGCAAAACGTTTACACTAAGGCAAAACTACTCTTTTTTTTAAATGAAACTATTGCCCTGTTCAAAGTACAACTCTATATAAAACTATCAGGAAGTCTCAGATACCCAAAACCATTCAATAAACACGGGCTGAATAATTTTTACCCTATATTTAGGAAGTGATATAGTACTGACTGAAATTTTAGTTTAAAACATAGCTTATTTGCAGGGGAAAAAAGTTGCCTATCTTCCGTAACTGTTGTTCAAGAGGTATTGCTCGTGTCCATTCCAAGACCCACCAGCCCACCCCTATTGGCACAAAGCCAGCAAGAATGAACTGAAGTGGCAACGGGTCGGCAAGGCCCAATATAGAGCGCCACGGAAGTGTCTGAGCCGACCCAATGGGCAAAGGAAAAACCTTTGCTGGCTACTGTGCATGAGGCGCGCACGTTCCTAATTGGAATTGACATGAGCAAGCGCTTGAAGAACATTTATTTTAACTTTAGCTTTTCATTACATCTTTCCAAAAAGACAAAGGTAATAGCATTTGTGATACACAGAGTTCTATTAACAAAAAGTATTAAGAAAAAGTTAGCAACTCACTAGGAAATATCCTAGAGTTTTATCCAATGCCAAAAGCATGAGAATGTAAATTCTAATAATAAACACTTGTTAATGCTTTCATCTACATGATAATATACGTTAACTTATTGTTCACAACTTAAGCCTGTTTTAGAAAAATAACATGTCCAGATATAGTTCTTTTACATACAACACTAAACTATTTAATACAGGAGTTTTCTTTTACATTTAAAAAACATTCATTTTTATGTAGTGAAAAGGCAAGGTAAATTTGACTTGTGACTTCAGCTTTCTGAAAAAGCTTGATATATCATAATTAAGGCTAAGATTTAGTCATGGGTATTTTTAGTAAAAGTCACAGACAGGTCAGGGGCAATAAACTAAAATTCACAGCCTTTGACCTGTCCATGACTTTTACTATAAATACCTGTGATTAAATTTGGAGAGGATGTACTGGTTTGTATACCAACTGTTGGAGGAGCAGCCTGAGGCCAGCAGACTGCAGATGCGCCAGCTGGCTGGGGACTGTTGCCAGAGCAGCAGCTGGAGTAGTTGTCCCTGGGGGCTACCTATTTAGATGGCCTGGAGTCAGCCACATTGTCCCCTGCACAAGTGATGGAAGTCGCAGAAAGTCACAGAACCTGTGACCTCAGAGGGACATGGTGCCCTATTCATAACTCAACTGGTTATTGGTAAGGAAAAGTGATAGCTTTCTTCTGCCCCCAAAATTACTTTAAAATACAAACCTAAAAGTGTGATAAAAATGGCAGTGTGGTCTTATGTTTGTATCTCAATAACTTCCATATCAAATCTACTGAATTTGCAAATTAAAAATTGCTTCTCTAACTTCCAGCCCTGCCAGCTTCACCTGGGAACTTAAGTCTAAGCCGGATTTTTTCCTTACAGCACAATAGATCCCACAGTGCAAAATGTGCCCTCTGTTACTCTGACACAACTCTATTTTCTTTGCGTCACATAAGTATAAGGGAAACTATGATTTGGTCCTGCCACTGAAAGTTGGTTAACTATATTGTGTGTTAGCTGGGATACAACCCTGCTCTCATACTCCAAGGTGAACTATCTATAGTATTAGGGCTTGTCCTCACTGGGAGGGGGATCAACGGCAGATACGCAACTTCAGCTACATGAATCACGTAGCTGAAGTTTGCATATCTGCCGCTGACTTACAGCTCGTCCCCACGGCAGCGGCAGTCGGCGGCGCGCTCCCCCGTCGACTCCAGCTTGCGCCTCCCGGCGAGTTGGAGTTCCACAGTCGACGGGGGAGCTCCGGGCGATCGATTTATCGCGTCTTAGCAAGACGCGGTAAAATCGATTGCCAGAAGATCGATCTCCAGCAGCACTCGTGAAGACAAGCCCTTAAACTGAGTGCAAAGTGTTAAGGGTTTCACTAAATCTAGCAGTTATGACTGAACCCACAGTAAGAAGGATCAAATGAAATTGCCATTTTTAAGTAGTCACTTAAGAAAACCAATGCACTTAAACTGGGCCCCCATTTAAATATTTCTTGGAGATTCTAAAAGCCATATAAAACTCTTTATATAGTTTTAAAAAAAGTCAAAAACAAACATGACAGTTCTCTCTAAAAAGACAAAGAAGTTAGAACTTCAACATTTTACAGCCACAACAGGTTACCTCCATTATTTAACGTGAAACAATACATTAATCAACTGAACATGTTCACTGAAAACTTCTCAGAGCCTTAATTACATTGGAAAAACATAGCTATAGTTAAATATTGTTCTTTTAATGTTACTCCAGTTTCTGAAAGTGTTTACTCCTGTGTATACAAATAAATACTCAGAAGCAGACCACACTATAGGGTATTTATACAAACAACTGTTAAAAACACTCACCTTCCTCTTCCTAAGCCAGGGGAAGAGTCAATATTAGTCTGTTCCATCCGTCCGGTTCCTATATCCCTCTTAGTATAACTTGTAGTAGTATTTTGAATCCGTGTCCTGTTTTGCCCTGGCTGCCTTGTCTGTGGACTTCTGACACCATTAATTAAACGATCAGCAGAAAAGTTGAATATCGTAGGACTATCTAGAAGCCCAGGTCCCCTTTCTGCATTGGGTATGGTGTGCCGTAGATGTGATTTGCTAGGATTCCTACAAATCGGGAATATTCAAAAATGGTTGTGTGAACTGCTTAGCACTTAGTTGTATATCTACATAATCCTCGAGCTGATCATCCTCTTAAAAAGAGGTGGATTTTCATTTGGATACATGTAAAGTATTTTTAGCAAAATTAAATCTTAGAACAGTGAAACCTCGATTTAACGGACTAATTCGGGCGAGGGGGTGTCCGTTAAATCCGAAAGTCCGTTATTTAATAATTTTTTTAAATTATTAAATAACAGGACTTTCAGATTTAACGGACACCCCCTCGCCCGAATTAGTCCGTTATATCAAGGTTTTACCGTTAACCCGCCCGCCCGGGTCCCGGCTGCTGGGACCCGGCGGCAGTTAGCAGCCCGCCCGCCGGCGTCCCCGGCTGCTGGGACCAGGGCGGGAGCTGTCAGCCCGCCCGCCCCCCGCTCAAAACGCGGCGGCCGCTGCGAGCGGGCAGAGAGCCCGCAGGGTCCCGACTCCCGGGACCCTCCAAGGAGGGTGAATGGTGCTAGGAGCCGGGCAGCAGCCCGCCCCCGGCTCAAACGGCGGCGGCTGCGGCGCGCGGGCTCAGAGCCCGCAGGGTCCCGGCTCCCGGGACCCTCCAAGGAGGGTGAACGCTGCCGGGGGCCAGGCGGCAGCCCGCCCCCGGCTCAAACCGCGGCGGCTGCCGCGTGCGCGGGCTGACAGCCGGAGGGTCCCGGCTCCCGGGACCCTCCAAGGAGGGTGAACGCTGCCGGGGGCCAGGCGGCAGCCCGCCCCCGGCTCAAACCGCGGCGGCTGCCGCGTGCGCGGGCTGACAGCCGGAGGGTCCCGGCTCCCGGGACCCTCCAAGGAGGGTGAACGCTGCTGGGGGCCAGGCGGCAGCCCGCCCCCGGCTCAAACCGCGGCGGCTGCCGCGTGCGCGGGCTGACAGCCGGAGGGTCCCGGCTTCCGGGACCCTCCAAGGAGGGTGAACGCTGCCGGGGGCCAGGCGGCAGCCCGCCCCCGGCTCAAACCGCGGCGGCTGACAGCCGGAGGGTCCCAGCAGCCCGCCCCCTGGCTCAAACCCCGGTGGAACCCTCCACAAACGTATTTCGGATGCATCAGACTTTCTGAAAAAAATTGTCCGTTGCATCCGAAGTCCGTTAAATGGAGGTCCGTTAAATCGAGGTTTCACTGAACTTCTATCTTAAACTTAGTGCTTGATTAAAACTATTCTAAACTTAAATATATAACATGAACAAATCTGCTGATAATTATATTTCAAATAGTGTAACTGCAGCCAAGGATTTCAGGAAAGACATTCCAAATAGAGTACCCTCAGAGCTGAAGTGGCAACCAGTCCAGAAAAACAATTTTAGTCATCTGCTTTACAGAAAGATAAATTTTCAGTGGGAACTTGGGACAGAAAGTTAAGAAGCCAAGCTTTGATCATGAACACAGCAGACCAGTTTGGCACTATGAGGCAGCAGTGCAATTGCTTTTAATATTGCGGTGTCTTTATGTTGATATCAGTAAGTATCATTTGGCCATATTTAATCTTAATTTAGTGTGCACTTTGCCAGCTAAAGTTTTTTTTTTTTTTTTCCCTATGAAGAATAAAATACTTTGCACAACTCCTGGAATACAGATATTGTAAAAAAATGATTAGATGTTTTTATTTGGTTGAACTTGCCTGCTTCTGGGAGGATACTGTCTGAGTGAAGTCAATGGAGAAGCAGGGGGCTTGAAAGTTGGTGATGTAAACCCATTGATAAATCCAGGATTGGGAAATGGCGTTACCTACAGAATAAAAACATGGTGTGGACAAACATTTATCGATTACATACTATATAACCAAACTGAATGTTTACCTTCAGGGTGGATAATTAAATACTTGTTTATACTAAAGGTCTTTAACCTCCACGGGTTTGTCAAAATAGCAACTATGGTATTCTTTAAAGAAAGAAATTTGAAGGTGAATTCCCTTCATTTCCGAGATCTAGTCCTCTTAACTATAGACATTCAGAACAAGCAATTTTTAAAAGTATATCACATGTCATTCTTCGCAGGACAGTATTCCAAAAAGGATTTTATTTTTTCATCTTTAGTTTAAGATTGTGACTAGAACATTTTTTGGTCAGTTCATGCATGTCAAAAACTCATTCAAGAGGAAGTTTATGAACAGCCATTATGCATACTCAAAAGATAACTGGAGAGAACACAAAATTTTTAATATTGATCTAAATTTTCTCCCTTATGTGGACTAAGAAACATTTCCTATATTCTAAAGCATCAGAACATGCATGGAGCTTTACAGATTAGTAAAACAGTGCCCCTGCCCCAAAGAGTTTATGATGTCAAGATAGACAACATAGTGAGAAGGCGACAACATTCAGCTGGGGTAGGAAGAGGACTACTGCAATAGGCTTACGTGGCTATTTAAATAACTAATTCATGCTTCACAAAGATTAGGCATTTCCCCCTTACTGATTTGGTTTCAAAGGTAACTCAAAGATTGAAGTGTTAGCCTCATGGAATAAGTGCACTTTGAGAAAGACGCTTACAGAAAGGCTGGATGCATGGCAGACAGGGTCAGGAAGGGGGCTGCAGGAGTGAAGAGCCGCACAGAAGAATTAAATGTGTGGAAGGAGGACAAAGCCATTCAGCTTTGGAAGAGTAATGGTAGTAAGTAACAGTGTAAAAAGGTGGTAGAAAGCAAAATGGAGGATATTATGCCCCAACATCCCAGTTGGCATTTCTAGTACCTTGTTACTCTATCCCATTGAACAATACATTATAGATTCATATTTCACTTTTTAGTGGTGGTAACTTCACTTTCCAGTACTCATTTTCAAGTGTGCCAAATAGCAGGATACAATCACATCTCATGATTTAGCTGTTTGAAGGTCAAATAGGAGTGATTGCTATGTTGATGCACAAATGATCTTTAACAGCGTTGACATCCAGATTTGGAAATCATATGGACTGCATAAAAAACAATGTCAGTTCAGAGTTCACAGTAACTACTGGAATGGCCAGTTTTCTCTTCACTACAACTTTTAAGAAGAGGGGACAAATCTTCATTTGCTTGGGCAAATAACAGTAAAATGGGCAAGAGACAGTAAAACAAGTAACTAATATTTATTCAATATGCCAAGAAAACGTCTACTTAATCAGTTAATATATATTGACCTATTAAATAATACAAGCATTCAATAGCCATCACATATCAATACCTCAGACACGATCTCTTAAAGTACATTTAGCCAAGTACAGTATTACAAATGACAGTCAACATGTTTTGTGTACAAGGCTAGCAATCTTTTGCTTACAGTTTCTCCATACGCTAGATCTCTTCCTCATCTTCTGAGGAGCTTGCTGACAAAGTCTTACCAAAATTGGCAAATGTCTGTAAGAGGGCCCCTCTAATTTCTTCATGTTGTATGGCACCATGTTTGTCTTGCTCCCAATAGGGAAAAGAGGATGTATTAGAATGCTTATTGAAAGGGAGCTACCAAAGTCAAAGCGAGACTCTTAAATTTTAGACCTCCTTTTTATTATTCCTATCCGCCTTCTACTAATGTTCCCTCTATCTTTGATGGTACTAAGCAATCATTTTAGTTACAAAATTAAACCCAAGTTTCTGACAATGGCACAAGCACCAAGAAAATAGTCTTTCCTGCCTAATTAGTTCAAAGTAAAGTTTGCTGCTAAAAAAACTAACCCACAACTGAATGTGGTAACATTCAGTGGTAAGATCATAGTCTCAGTTAATACTTGCATCAGCAAGATGATCCAAGAATTAACTTTCAAAGAGCTATGAAGAGAGTACTACATAAATGCTTAAGTGTCAAATCCTTCTCAAAGAATTGGAGGCTACATTATGTCAAATGAAAACTATATATACAGAACAACATTTTCTGGAAATGCGAAGAGCATCACAAATCACTGACAACTGAAATTTAACAGTGCAGTTTTCACACCACAACTTTGTTAGCATAAAATAGTATGCCAGAAAACAGGTGACCATCAAGGGGTTAAAAGTGACACTGTTTAATACTTTAGGCTTCAAATTTAAAGATTTTACAAAGCCTATTAATACAAGTGAAGATTCAGTGAGAAATGTTCCTTGCTCTGAAGTTACTGCGTTTGTAACCCAAACACTGCAACATTGCATTAGTTGTGAAGAACCAGAAAGTCAAATATTTTTATTGTCCAAACAGAGAAATGCACAAGGTAAATAAATGTAATTCAGGTTATTCAAATAATTCTTTAAGAGACCGTCTTAATTTATCAGTACCTTAGTCCCCAGAAGAGTCCTTAGTTTGCAAACATTTCATTATGATTATCATTTTCCATTCAGAAAATGTCTTTTCTTTCCAATTCTAATAGAACCCTCAACATGTTTTTATTGACTTTGACATAGCCAGTGATACTGTTGGACAACAAGAATGTGACCATGTTTGAAAGTGATACAACTATTGCTGTTATTGAGTGTTCATTTGTCCACATCTCAAAAAAACAAACAAACTACTTTTTAGGTCTTACTTAATCAGGACATGGGTATCCAGACATGAATGTGCACTCCAAGTCTCCTCCCCCATTCTATAGCTCCTTTTAAACGCTAACTGCAATGGGTTCTGGCTGCTTTCCCTGTGTGTCAATGTGTTCACCACAACTTTCTAATTATCTTGCCTTTCAATTGACACAGGGAGTTCGTTCAAGGAGACTAACTGTTTGCCAAGATTTCTAAATAGTCTCTTTCTAATTTTGAGCACTGCTACCCTACTTTATTTAAACCTCAATTAAAGATAGATGTGTGGGTGGGAGGATGGTTCCACTTGACAACCCTGGCCCCCACCAATGACACTCCATAACCACTGAGTGCACAAAAAGTTGCATGCATGAATACAACTGGCCAAACAAGGAGCGCAAGTAGAGAGTTGAGCTGCCCGAAGTAATTCTGATGTGGCACTAAGTCAAACCTCCTTTGTCATGTATGTACAACATGCCTCAGGTGGCACATGACCAGCATTCATCACCAAATTTGGTCTGCTGGTTGGATCATTACTTCCCTGACTTAGGCTGGGTACTGACAAGGAGTGTGACATGAATGCTGATGTAAGAGTAAGTGGGGAGGAGGAAAGGCTATAGAATACAGAGTGCGTGGGGTCTGTCAAGTAGCTCATGTGACTGCACTAGCAACGTAGACCTAAGGCTACCGTTAGTTTTGAATGCAGAAAATGTAAGATTTAAAGAAATCAGTACTTCCTTAGAGATTATCAACAATTCAACCTAATAATAAAGATGTTAGTTTTGCAACTGTTAGAATACGTCAAATAGGGCAATCCTGCATCTTGCAAGAGAAAAACCTTAAATTTTAAACTAATGTGCTAGATTATCCCCGCTCACCTAGAAGTGGGTTTATAAATAAACTCTCACACATATGCTCTGAAGATTACCTTTTAAAGAGTATTTAATACTATTATGCAGAGGGGGATTCTTAAGTTTTTAATCTTTAGAACAAAAACCCTATGATTTGAATTTAATGCATGAGAAAAGCAACTTCTGAAGCCTCCCTTTTTTTAGAAAGAAAGAAGGAAGAAGGAAGGAAGGAAAGAAGAAACCAGATGCCTCTTTCAAAGAGGCTCTCATGCACCAAAATATGGACTGCCAGTGTCCACTTTCAAGAAAAGGCTACACCACATACAATCAGAAGAGTGAACTTAGATTGTGACCTCCCACACGCAGTCCTTCAAACTGAATGCTAAACACTCCTCTTGAAACAGTTAAACATGCAGCAGCTGTAGACAAATGCTTCTCATACTCCTAAACACTTACCAATGTTGGATCAAGATAGCTGTGTGTAGTAGACCAGGTCTGTGGGGCAATTAAGCTGTACAGAGGAAACTGCTGTTGGGGACTGTATACTGGAGGTAAATAAAAGGATGCTGTATAACGCTGTTGTGTGTAGAGGTTCATGTCCAGAGGTCTATATCCATTCTTTGGCAAAAATGTATTTATAGCTATTGCCTTTGCTTTTATCCTTGCCTGCAAGATAGATTTAGATTACCTAAGTACACCAACCTATTAGGTTAATAGTAAATAAAATAGTACAAACAGCTTTATTTACCTTAATTGGTTTTCCTTGGAAAGTTTTCACTTCTTCTCTAAGGTATCTGTAAGCCTTATAACATTGACATTTTTTTAAAAATGTGTCAAATATCCATTATGAATACAAATTTAACACAACAACTAGTATTAAAGGAGTTTTGGTAGACCAATAACTATTGCTAGGTTTGAAATATCACCAGTACTAAATAAAGGTAAATAGTATAAACTGTCAATAAAAGTTGGAAGACTTCTTCAGTCATTGAAGTTAACTTTGATATAGAATTACACAGCTTTTAAAAAGGCATTTTGAAAGTCTAAATCAGTATTTTGTTTCTTAATATAGGGTGATGTGGCAAGATAAGCTACAGAATATCACCATTTGTAGTAAATAAAATATTTCACAGGAAACCAGAATATATGCACAGGTTATATTTAGCTAACATCAGACTTCTGATGCTATTAACTGGAGGTTTAACCGTATTTCTTTGACTAGAAATAGTCACAAAAATGTTACATGCGTATGGATTTTTGCCCACCCTGATCTGCTGTTGCCCTGAAGCAGTCTAAAGACTGCATAATTATTGTACAATATTTTACATCTGGAGAAAAAAGTTGTTACCTGCTGTGCATCAGCTTCAGACTCAAATGTAATGAACCAATTGTCATTATAGGCAAACTCACAGTTGATAAATTTAGGCAAATTATCTCCCCTGAAGAGTGCTTCAACCTCCTAAGAAAAGGTTGGGGGGAATGGATGGGAAAAAAAATAAAGGTTATTGTGAAATGCAGAACTTTGAATGTGAACTACTGGTAAGAGATGAGAAGAATAAAAATGCTTTTCAGCTTGCTAGACTAACAACAGAGATTAAAATACCCGCAGTAATATTTAATCTTAAAGTTTACTTTTAATATAAAGGGATATGGAATGTCACATTACAAAGGCCAAACTGGGATTATTCTTCTCAGTACTGTTTAAAAACAGGAGCACTAAGCTATTTAGAGGGCTTTCATTTGAGAATAAATGCAGGATTTCTGTTGTCTCAAAACAGCAGATTTTGCCAGCATAGAAGCAAAAATACTTTTCAATGTCAATTTACAACTGTACTGCCTAAAGTACAGAATATTTCATTTTGTTTTATTCATAGAACCAAAAGACAAGCAACACCCAGAATCATGATGTGACTCTGAAGACCTGACAGTGGCTTTGAACATTCTGGTCAGACTTTCTACAATTTTCCATTACATTAGAAAATGTATGCAATTTACATTACTGTATTTTCTACAGTGTTTAGCTAAACTATGCAGTTGGGTTCTGATAGGTCTTGGCCCTTTTTAAAGCCAGTTAGTCACACAACTATTTTGCAAGTGTTCAAGCGAGATGAATTACATAGTTCCAGCAGCAATACATCTAGTCATAATCAGCAAATGAGTGACAGGGGGAAAAACATCCATGTAATAACTTCGTAGGCACATGAAATGCCTCTCTTCGCAAGCTACCTAGAAAGTTAAAATAGCTGTACTATTGAAAGGAAGACTTGTCATATCATCAATTTTAATTTTTCCCTTTTTTGTTAAGAATTTTATGCTTTTATTTTAAAGTCCATTGTTATTTCCTATTACTTTTTCCTTCAGTACTATAAGACATTTCATTCTTTCAATAGGAATTTTTCTTGTATGTTTTCATTGATATCCTTTCCCTTCCTGTGTTAAGTCTCTCTGCCTCCTTGCTCCCCAAAATGAAGTAGTTATGGATTCCTCTGCTGCTCCATCTTCTTTCTATTTCAAGTCCAATCTGCTTCAATGATATGCACTGTATGCCTTCATTATTCAGGCATAGGGAAACACCCCACCAAACCCCTTATTTTTTTCTTCTCTTTCCATAATTAGTGATCCACTGGACCTTCCAACAAACTAGTGTACATTAAGCTGATTGCCTCAGTGCCACAGGAAAGCTTCTGAAGTTTGAAGTCACTCACAGGGACAGGCTTCCAGCTTCAGAAGTGACTTTTTCCATTACAAGTTTTTCCTTTTCACAATTTCATCCACTAGTTATGCCCCAGAGCAAAGAGGCTGGAACATATTGTGAAGAAGGCCAGCAGAGAGTATTGAAGGGAGCGAGATTCTAAGCAGTGGAAGGCCATAGAGAAGTACTCTGCTGATCTATTGTGGAGGCAGGGTTACCTGCCTAAAACCCTGAATAGATCCCTAGTGTAAGGGATCTACAACCATGGTTCTGCAGAGGGAGACCAGCATTTAAACCTTTTTATAAGAATTTCAGCATGGTCTCATTAGCTGTTTGAATGCTTTCGCCCTTTACATAAGTTCAGTGAAACATGTCTTACTGTTACTACACTTGATCTTAGCCAACCATGCATTTCTACAGAGAACCACCACAGATCATTCTAATGGCCTCTGGCTTATAAAGTCTAGCAATCTCATTAGAAACGTTAAAAAGTAAGTTAAATCCCCTCTGTATATGCTTATTGTTGTCCACTGGACAATGCTAATTCCTGAGTAAAAAGGGTGAAGCATTAATTTGTTTTATAAAACTACAATATCCTTACTTCAATGGGTGTAGATTCAGGTACTTCACGTAAAATCACAATGCAACGATTCTGATTTGGCCTGACTTTTTCTCCCTTCTCATCCACTTGGACTAAAGGCAATGCTAAGAGGAAAGGAAAAAAAAAAAAAAAAAAGTTTTAGAAAACAGTAAGTGAAGCAGTTTTACACCCCGAAAGAGCTAGTCACTTAAGGTCTGCCTGCATTGTTTACATAAACCCGTTTTTAAACACCATTTTGATCCTGTTTGAGTAGAGTCAGTGTAAAATGTGGTTACTTTCCAAACATCTTAAACATGCTCATTGTCACAATATAGTCAGACCCTTAATCTAATTAAAACTACACTAGCAACCATCAAATTCTAAGGGACTGAAATATGTATGTGCTAGCACTAGACAAAAGGTGGAACATTTGCTAATGTTCAATAGCTTTAAGTGTCCTTATTTAAGTTGCAAATATTTAGTACTAGCAAAAATACCCGGCATTGCTCGGGGTATTTGTAATTGGAAACTGGGATGTAAAAAGACTACCATGTTTTTTATTAATACAAATTTTGTTCAGATGTCTCAGCGCTGCTCGGGTCCGTTGGAAGGGGGAGAGGGGAGAGAGCTGAGCGAGTGCGGGGTCAGTTGGAGGGGGGTATTATTACATCATAACTATGTCACAGAGAACAGCAGGTTTTAACCTGCTGCCCAGCTGATGTTAATGGGCTTTAAAGAATTTCACCCCGAGGGGGTGTAAGAGGTGAGATTTGAAAAAATTTCTATTCTTACCCTGATTAGGACCCTAAAGCCTATAACTACCAAATTTCAAGTCTCTAGCTCGAACGGTGTGGAATGAGTAAGGGAACATACATACATACACACGCACACACATACACCATTTGACTTTAATATACATAGATGTCCTAAAGCATTTAGTATGTATAAACAACAAAAATGCTGATAAAATACACCATTTACGTACATCTCAGCACTTCCACAATCAAATCCATATCAGTACTGAGTTTCTTGACATGATCAAGGTTTGCTACTGTCATTATTGGCACATACTGATCACTGTCCATCTGTGATATAAGGTACATGTCACTGGCAAGATTCTCTCTGTTGGAAGGAAAAATAAATGGTTTAACCTGGTTTCCAATTAAATTCATCATGTGCAAAAAGGATTATTTGCAAAGACAAACACTCATAGTGGACTGCTGTATCCATCGTCAAAGTAGTAAGTAACAGATTCTTACAGTATCTTTCATCTTGAGAGAATATTTTCACGCATTTTCCATAAGAATCACTCAGCACCATTATTTTGCTATTCCACTTCAAACAAACTATTAGAATGACCGACCTTCAGCCATTTCACTGCCACACATTGTGCTGGCATACTTGGAAGAGGCAAGTGAGTCATCTTCCTGAATATGCGAGGCCTGAAAATTCCACTATTTCAATGGACTATTAATTGCAGGTGGATGTTAACTTTAAATGGCAACACAGGAGTTCAAGGATTAACATCTTGTATCAGTTTTGTAACCATGTAGGATGAAAGGAATATTTACCTAGTCTCAAATGCAGATGCATAGGCAGAATGCACAAGCATATCAAAAGCCCCTCTGGTATAGAAAAACAAACAGCCTTATGAATTGTATTTGATTTATTTCATAGTAGTTTCACGGTCCTCAATCTAAATTCACAAAATAGGTAGGGGAGTAGTACAGAGATGTGATGAATAAAAACTGGGTTATGAATTTCAGAAGAGTAGATTCATGTATTTTAATGCCAGAAGTGACCACTGTTGATCTCCTGCATAAAACATAGGCCACGGTACCTGATCCAGCATTTTCTGCATTGAATCCATTGTTTCTGTTTGAGCTAAGGAATATATCAGTAGCATTACATGCTGGAATTTTTCTATGGATCATTTCCTCTAAGATTAAGATTCCTTTCCACTAAATTTTTACTTTTGGAAGATAGGATCCTATTATATATTACCTTTTACCCCTAAGACATGATGGGAATCTCTAACTATCCTATGATGTCCCATATTTAAGTAGGATTATACATACCTAGATAAGCAGAACTCCAGTGTTTTTTTAAGCACTTCTCGTAGGTCTTCCTGACCTTCTGGCTGCAATTGGTCATTTCCTCCTAAGTATGGAAGATGTATAGTTGTATGGTTAAATTGAATAGAAGCAGTGAAATCTACAAGTGAATTCTGCCATAAAGAACTAAAAGTAACTTCAAAATATCATACGCAGAATCAGCTTTAGCCTACACTTTCAGCATTAATAAGTCTCAAACGCTAGATACTTAAATAAAATGACTACTAATCAGAAGAGTAAGGAATAAATAATCCCATCATCAGGAATATAGAAGATTAATAATAAGACACCATGTCTGGATCTCTCTAAATCTCTCCTTGTGTCCACAAGCAGTTGGAAGAGTTTTAGAGAAGAGCTGGAAGTATATGGTAAGGTATGTAAATACCTGAGCTGGATTTGGTTTTGTTTTCCCCTCTATCACACTTACACCACTCAAAAGAAACTTAAGTAAATTCAAGGTTGAGTAACCCCTTACAAATAGCAAGAAAGCAGTTCTCAAATTGTGGGTCCCCAAAGTGGGTCGTGACACTGTTTCAATAGGATCTCCAGGGAGGGCATTAGACTTGCTGGAGTCCTAGCCCTGCCATCCCCTAAGACTTCAGCCCTGTGTGGGGGGAACTGTAACCTGAACCCAGCTGGACAGAGCTGAAGCCCAAGCCACATGGTGAAGCCAAAGTCTGAGGGCTTCAGTCCTGGGCGGTGGGACTCAAGTTACAGGCCCCCCTCTCAGGAGTGAAGCTCTTGGGTTTTGCCCCTCCCTCCACCACAGGATGGCAGGGCTCGGGCCAGCTCAGGCTTCGGTGCCCTCTCCTGAGATCGTGTATTATTTTTTGTTGTTAGAAAGGGGCCACGGTCTAATGAAGTTTGAGAACTGATCCATTTTCACCAATGCCCTCACCACCGTGTTCCAAATTCACAAACGCTACAACTCTGAAGGAAAGATGTAGTTGCGGTGACTCAAACCACAGTTTTACAGTACCATTTTCATAAACTTAATTGAAGTACAAATGGCTACAGCCACATCTGATCAGCCAATATATTTTCCCCGTCATTGTAAAACGTTACATGTGTATCCTAGACCAGGGATGTCAAATTCTGTGTCTAGAAGGTCAAATTCCATTTTTAATTATTGTCCTTGGGATAGTGTACAAGTTTAGGACTACCTACTACAATCACCCTAGACCGAAGACTCCCAATGAGGTCAATGGGAGATATGTACAAAGATCAAACATAGAAACTAAATGTTTAGTTACTATAATTTACTGCCAGCTTAGCAATCTGTTCCATTCAGCAGAAAAATATGCTCATCTCTAGAAGTCACCACCATATAGTGTGCTGTTTCTCTTCCTTAATTCAACTTTACCCATTTCTCCTCACTTTCCTCCTCCTACCCCCATCCCTGAATCAGTTAGTTGTTATGCCACTAAACACTCGTAACTGGAATCTATTCCTGATACTATGCTACATAATCATTATAATCTATATATATAAAAGTCAAGTGATGTATGTATGTATGAATGAATGAATGAATGAATGAATGCAAACTCCTCCCGCACAGTGTGAGCCAGAGACTTGAAATTTGGTACAGTGAGGGGTCTTGGGGTCTAGATACTGGTAAGGGTCGAAAAATTTTCGGATCTCACCTCTGACACCCCCCAGGGGTGAAAGTCTTTCAGGGCCAATCACATCGGCTGGGCGGTTAGGTGGTGATGATGTCATAATACCCCCTCCAACAGACACCGCACTCGCTCAGCTCGCCCCTCCCTCCTCCAACGGAACCCCAGAGATCCCTCAGTTCTCTGCCCCTCCCCCCTCCCCAACGGAACCCCGGAATCCATCAGCTCTGTGCCCCCCCCCCACCTGCGAAAGTCCCCGGAATCCCTCGGCTCTGGGCCCCCTCCTCGCCTGCGACGGATCCCAGTTGGGTTTGGTGGGACGGTAAGTGAGGTGGGGGTGTCGGGTTCGGTCGGGGGGTGAGGTGGGGGTGTCGGGTTTGCTTGGGGGGGGTCAGGTGAGGGTGTCGGGTTTGGTCGGGGGGGTAAGTGAGCCGGGGGGTGTCGGGGTTGATCTGGGGGGGTGGGAAGGTGTCGGGGTGGGTGAGGGGTGAGGTGTGGGTGTTGGGTTTGGTCTGGGGGGGGGGGGGGAAGGTGTCAGGGTGGGTGCCCAGACCAAACCCGACAGCCCCCGCCCCCCCGGCTCACTTACCCCCCGACCAAACCCGACACCGCCACCTCACCCCCCCACCAACCGCAACACCCCCTGACCAAGCCCAACACCTACACCTCACCCACCCTGACACCTTCCCACCCCCCCCAGACCAAACCCGACACCCCCTGGCTCACTTACCCCCCAACCGAACCCGACACCCCCACCTCACCCCCCCCACCAATCGCAACACCCCCAGACCAAACCAGACACCCCCCGGCTCACTTATCCCCCGAACCCGACACCCCCACCTCACCCCCCCAAGCAAACCCGACACCCCCACCTCACACCCCCACCAACTGCAACACCCCCTGACCAACCCCAACACCCACACCTCACCCCTCACCCACCCCGACGCCTTCCCACCCCCCCAGACCAAACCCGACACCCCCTGGCTCACTTACCCCCCGACCGAACCCGACACCCCCACCAACCACAACACCCACACCTCACCCCTCACCCACCCCTACAACTTCCCACCCCCCCAGACCAAACCCGACACCCCTCCGGCTCACGGTGCACTGTGTAGCACACAGATTATTAAATACACTGTTCGGTCGGGGGGTGAGGTGGGGGTGTCGGGTTTGCTCAGGGGGTGAGGTGGGGGTGTCTGGTTTGGTCTGGGGGTAAGTGAGCCGGGGGGTGTTGGGGTTGGTCGGGGGGGGTGGGAAGGTGTCGGGGTGGGTGAGGGGTGTGTGTTGGGGTTGGTCAGGGGGTGTCAACTGTCTGCCCCCTCCCCACCTCCGACTGACCCGAGCAACGCCGGGCACTTATGCTAGTGTAGACTAAAAAAAAGAGCTAGTTAAAAGTATAGCAGGACCCTGCTGCAATAGTCTGAAAACTTTACTAAAACACACCACTACAAAGTTTGGTCCTTTACAGCTTCATTAAGAAGCTTGTAACAAGGGGGACTCAGAAGAACGTCCACGTAACAGTTTTATAAGACATCCTCTCTTCCAAACCAAAAAGGATAAGCAACACATTAGGGTAAGTGAAAAATTCATATTTAAACAAATGGTTAATTTTTTTTAAAAAAAAGTCTTTATACCAACTAACGCTGCCGTTTGCTTCACACAAGTATTAGACATTAGCTCACCTACCTACACTTACTGTTCAAGCAAACTTTTGAAAGGACTACCATAACGTTTTGTTCAGTTTTGAACAACTTCCATTCCCGAGGTGTTTGTAACTCAGAGGTTCTACTGTATACATGTTCATCAGTTACAAGGCAAACAGTTTACAGTTAATTTCTATCAAAGAAAATAAAGTTTCTTTTACCTGTCTGGGTAGTTTCATGTATCGATTCATACTCTGAATTATCTAGAGCCAAAGGGTTCATATCTCTTTGGTCTGACACTGGAACTGTTAGCGATGGCTCTTGCAGTTCCGTTAACACTGCATTTTGCTGCTTTTTGTCACCATCACCATTGGCATCCAGTCCTGCAGCAAGAATTACAAGAAAATATCTAAGTGGATTTTCTTTAAAAAGGTCTAAACTTTCATTTGCAATAATTATATAAATAAACCTCAGTAAAGAATTGTAGTCTGGAAGAAATCTGAGAATACCTGGTTTTCTTAATCATTTTCATGTTTACGTCTTACATTAGAAAATTTGAGACATTACTCAGAAGTTCTGGACTGTGATTACTTCAGCCAGAATGGAAGCTTTTAAAACTATTATTCATACCTTCTTTGCAGGAATCTGGAGGATGGTCAGGTATTTCTTCCCAGGTTTTGTTCACACTACCATCAGTGGCACCACTAGCTTCCAAATGTAACATATGATTCCCCCATACCTTTGCATTAGGATTTAACTCTGAAACCTTGGTGGACTCCTACAAAAGAAATTTTGGATTATGTACTTTGTAGACGAGTCCCATTTATATACGTGACATAAAAGAAACCAGACATATAATGCTAGAGGGCATCCCAAGTTTCTTCATCACACGATTGCACTGAGGAAAAAGGAGGAACAGTAATAGAACCACTGGTGCAAAGACTATACCATTGTGTAGAACTTAACATTTCGGCAGGCTACAAAGACTAATATTTGTAGCTTTCATGGATCTGTCACTTAAGTTTGTGAATACATTTTTTACATTGCTTACTAACATTTATGTTATCCCTCTACTTCAAAAATAAATTTGTTGCCTGCCTGTTCCCGTGAAAGAACACAGGAGAAAAATAGCACCATATGAAGCATGTATGGCAAAACTTGGGTAATATAGTTTGGAAAGAAGGAGGCGAAAATGTTGGTAATAAAACATGACAATTCAGCATGTTCTTTTAGCACGACCTATACAAGCAAACTGAATTGTTACTGCTGACACTATGTCCCCTCTCAACGAGCACTGGAAACAATTTGTAGTATAAATAGGATAGGATAACACTGTTTCCAGCACCATTATAGGAATCACTAAATTGGCCACGGTGATGAAGACAATTTTGTTCCATTTACACTACCAATTCATCCATTTTTACAACCTGGGGTCAAAACTAGTTTAAAAGGGTGACGAGTGTGTGACAGGCACTTTTAAATGCTGCTGAATTCAGGCATGCTTTAAATGTTATTTAATTTTCCAGCTTTTCCAAAAAACAAAATATTATGGCACTATACTGCTGAATGATCATAGACAGCTAATGTCAGCACGTTGTAGACGGTGCACTTCAAGCATTTTCCAGCATAAAATGTTATGGCACATCTAATTTTAGCATCTTTCAAACAAAAAGTTATGAATTGTCAATATTCTGAAGACTACCCACATTTCCCCAATATTACAGGCAATTGGTTTACTCGCTACCTGACACCAACTACTAGGCTTAATTTTGTGAACTTAAGTTCAACAGTTTCAAATTTTAGTTAGTAAAAGAAAAGTATTAGATGGTATTCAGTGAACAGTTTATAGGCTGAGTTTCTTTCAACCCAAACATTGCAGCACTGTGCTAGAACACACATTAAAAAATCAAAGGGTAAACAGACGTGAAGAAATTAAACCACTGTTTTCTCTGGCTTGCACATTTAAAGAGGCAAAGAAAGTATTTTTAGTTAACCGAAAACAGATTTGCAAAATCCCACTTGCCTGCCTCCACAGTAAGCTTTCCCAAGGGATTATGACCAATGCCATCAGCTTCCATTTTGAATGGAAAGTAAATTCCCAGTCCTTATGGTTCAAAGGGCTTTAAAAATGTGAATCAGGTGCCAGTGCTGAAATTGCTGCGCATGGTAAGAGCAGCTGCTACTGATACGCTGAGCCTATAAATGGAACTCCACTTGCTTTGCTAGCAAACCAAGGCAGAGTTGGAGAAGCTGCTGCAAGTCAAATTTGTTGTTCTCTCTCCTCTGTTGGCCAAGACCTACCCCTGGGCATTCCTGTTTAGCTCCCCTGCAGCCTCTTCCTTCCCCCCTCACTTCCACGATACACCCAAGCTCCTAATCCCTTTCCAGAAAAGAACTAAAGATGTCAGGAGTTCCACAAGCCTCCTCCCTAAATAAAGGGGGGGGGGTGGCGGCAGAGCAGAACCCCCATGCTCCAGGAACAGCAAAAGTGGAGCAACAAGGAAAAGGAGAGGCATTTGCCATCATGAAGGACTTGAGGCCTACCCAGGTTGGGTGTGATGTTGCTGCCATTGCCACCAAGAAACTCATTATAATTTAACACATTTGGTAGGAGTGGAAAGTGATGAATTTTAGGGTTGGGTTTGGGGGAAGAGAAAAGTGATCATATGATGAGTGTGGAGAACTGATAAGATGAAGTGAGTGATGGAATGGTGGGAATGATTCATGCTACAAGAGAGGTGGGGAAGGTGGGGTAAATTAGCAAGATTGACGTAGATCAAATGTATGTATATGTATCCCCATCACTACTGTACCTCTGTCAATTTCTCCATGTATTTATCCTCAACACCCCTGGAAGGGAAGTGCTATTATCACATTTTGCAGATGGGAAACATACAAAAGACTAAAGCACAGAGTTTTAACATGCATTTAGGTGTTGCTCCACTCAACACTGCAATGCCTTACTATCTTTTAAAGTACGCATCTAAATGACCTCCCCAAGTTCATATAGCAAGTCTGTGGCAGAGCAGGAAACTGAACTCTAATTTTCCATGTCCTAGTCTAGTGTCCTAATCACTGTACCATCCTTCCTCCTCAAAAAGAGAACTTGGTGTGAAGTGTGCAGGCACAAGGTTTACTTGATTCTAAAAATCTAATTAATCTTGACAAGACATGAGGCAATCCCACTGAAATAAATGAATGCCCTGCAGGGCTGATCTAAACTACTCTGAGAAAGTTTGATTTCAGATTTTAAACTCCCTGTAAGTGATGCAGGCTCTCAGCAGTTTAATATACTTAATGTAGAATACATTAGAATAGAAAATGTCATTTTATTTTGTGATTATAAAAATAGCTCTTAGACACCACAGTGAAGGGAACTACCGAAATCTTCATATAGCTTTCCATACTTGTGAACAGCTGTAGCAAGATCTCATTTACACCACAATTCTCAATTCTGGAAATTCACATACTTTGGCAAGAATTAAACTTCTAAACAGCATTGATTTAGATTTAACAATTATCAATAACATTTTTGAACATGACATAACTTCATTTTATGGAGCCAAATATGATCAATACGCTTTGAAAGGTCATATAAAACATGTTTTGACTAAACAGCACTTAGATTTACTCCAACTCCCAATTTCAAGAGCCACATTTTAAAGTCTAATATATTGTAAATGATCAAATCATGCTTATAACAATACTTACAAATTCTTCATCTTGCCATCCCCAAATACCACCATTTTTTGCTACTAGCAACTGATAAGGATCTCTTTCTATAGCAAATGAAGAAACTGTCAAATCTTGAGGTTGGTTCTGGAAATTCTCATTAGTTGTGTGTGTGTCATTCCCCATAATGGTGTTATAAGTAGCAGTATTCCATAAATAGCCCATCAGGTATTCATTATTTCCACTAAAAATGGTGTCTGAAAATATCTGACTTGTTAAATCAGCATGATCAGTCTTCAGAGTTAAGAACTGTGAACCCATTTCATCTTGAGAATTTTGTGTATCCAGTTTACACATATTTTCGGATTCATTCAAAATATCTTCCATCAGATTTAGAACGCACCTCTCATTGCCTTGCTGAAGTTCTCTAGCACCAACTGGGACATTAGGTAATTCATAAGAAGGAGTAGCAGCATATCTATCTACCTGTTCTGGGTCAGTATAAACCCTATAAAATTCTTTATCAGATGTGCTCAGATCACAAGTTTCAGTTTGTTCATGATTTGCAGTGGAAAGAGTTTTCAAACTTTTCATCTCAGCATCTAGAACGTAATTGTTTTCAGATTCAGTGTTCTTTGTTCCAAACCACTTTATATTCTCATTTGTTTGTGCTTCTGCATAGTCAGTTGATCTATTAGAAACATCAACATTTTCTTCCTTTGACGGATTGTGACTCAGATTTTCTTCACCTTTATGAAATTCTGTTTCCTGTAGATCGGAAACACATTTTTCATAAGTTTCTAGAAGTTCTTCAGCTGAAGGTTTAGTAGACCTTTTAACATAAACAGATTCTAATTCTGTATCACAGTTATCTATCACATCACACTTTCCCACTTGTTTCTGAAGAACATCTGAATAGGATCGTTGGCTTGATGGAGACAGACAGCTAGGAGACCCAAATATAGGATTATTAGCTCTTTCATGATTTCTGAAACTGTTCCTCATTTTTAATCTATCATCTATACAGTCTCCCAAAGTTACATGTCTATCATGCATAACTGAGAAAACATTCTCATTGTGCATTAAATCTCTATTGAGACCTAGTGTATTACGGTCATGATCAAAAATGGTAACTTCAGAATCTGGCTCACTATTTTCTGTTTCATTAACGGTCCCCTGTTGGTGCATTTTTAGTTTTGGTTGTTCTGCCATTTCTAAACCATCACCTGCTAATCTGGTAGGGTCAGTCCCAGCACTCAATTCATTTTCCACTGCATGAAATAAATATTTATCCCATAGCTCATCTTGTTTATAATTCAAGTCCATTTTATTCACATTTGAATATGCCAGCAGAGATGCAGAGGAAATAATGTTTTTGTTAAATGAACTGGAATAGTCATATAATACACCTTTATTTTTTGGCAGTGCTGATGAAAGCTGACATTCTAGATGGTTTTCCTTTTGGGTTACTTCATGTGTACTTACGTTATGTGGTTTGCAAGATGCTAAAGTAGGATTTCTTACCCTTAATGAAGACCTCCTCAGACAACCAGTTTCCACAGGAATGTTATCTGCTTGAGATGAGGGACTTTGCCCAGTGATGCTCACATGACTGTCATCTTCCATGGTATCAGGACTTAAAACATTTGACATTATCTTTGTTTTAGTGCTGCCTGTCATATTAGTTTGAACATCTAACACACTCTTCAATTTTGAGGGCACTTTAATCATGTTTGCAACCAAAGCATTTTCCAAGCTACACAGAACTTCATCAGTGTATTTCTCTTTATCTTCCAGGAGTTGTTCCAGTTTACGGTCATGTTCACAAGAAGTAAAAGGGGTCTCTTTTCTAAATTCACAGTACATTGTCTGAAATTTATTTGTTTTCTCATTAGAATGTAGTTTACTTTCTGGCTTTAGTAGGGAATCCTCCTGGCTAAGGTTTTCCAGATCTTGAGTCACTGAAAAGGAATCCCTGTCTATTTTGTGAAATTCTAAGTGAAAACATAAGTTACTTGTCGTATCATTTAATTTTTGTTTAGTATTTGCTTCCTTTTCAGTTTTCATTAAATGTTCACTTAAATGAAATGGTGTGGTTTCAGTGCTACAATTTCTCTCAGTCTTTCCTAAATTATATTCTTTAGCATTTAAAGCCAGTAAGATGTCAGAAGTGGAGCTGTCAACATGTTTCACACCTTCTGAATAAGGACAATGTTGTTTTTCTCTGACCGTATCCATACGTTTTACAGACTCATTGTTTCTATTAATTGATTCATTCAAACTGACACTACTAACTAGTGTATCCAATCCATTACTTCTATTTTCAGGAAACTCTTCATCATATACTAGTGCTCTTAAACCATCTGTTGCTATAGAGTCCATATTTAGCCTATGTGTCTGACAGCTGCTATCCAGTAAGTCATTATAACATGACTGGACGTCCATATGATAATATTCCTTTGTTTCATTTTTTTGCAGACTTGACCTATGCTCCTCTTCACCTACAGACAGTTCTCCCTGTTTATTAATCTCTGCTCCTACTTGTGCTGACTGCAGGATTGGAAATTCTTTCCTAGTGTCTAGAGGGCACATTCCTTCAACTGTAACAGCTGAATTCTCCACGTCTGCCGTCATCGTTCCATGCTCGGTAGCTGGCATCTCTTCATCCATTTTCAGATCTTCAGCATCTACAATACAAATACTATAAAACTCCTTATCTCTTCTATGCTGTCTATGGTCTATATCAATATAGGTAAAAGCTGGAACTGCTGTTTGTCTGTGTGATGCATCTGAAATCTTTCTATGGCTGTCATAACTGTTGTCTTGAACATTCTCCACTGTTTCATTCTCTGTTTGTGAACATTCACATTTAATTGGGTAATAGTCAAGATAACTCATATTTAACAAAGTTTTTTCCTGTGAGCCTTGGTCTAGAGCCACTGGTTCCCATGAAGGAGAAATACAGTCCAATGAGCTATATGGCTCTCTGTCTAGAATACATTTGTTTCCATTATGACTATTACATTGAGAGATTTCTGTATTATTCACACACTGAGTATTCCTATTGGTATTTTCAATTATTCTTTCACTACCATCCCAGTCTTCCTTTTCTTTATTCTTTTCCAAATTTTCACATCTGTTAAAGACCTTTAGGATATGACTAAATGAAAGAAAAAAGTTAAAAGGTCTGTTATACTTTCGTTTACTGACTTGCTCACAGTCAGTGTTCTCCACACTTCTGTATGAAGGATACTTTGTTTTTCTACCCCGGAACCCATGTTTAGGATTCGACTCCATGCAATTATCAGTGTAAATGCATTCAATGCTGACTAAAGCAGCTGTCCTATTAGCTCTCTCTTCTACTGTGCCCAGCTCCTTACTTTCCACAGTTTCTAAAATTGAAGGTAAAGTTTTACTTATCCTGTTTTCTGGTGCCTCCTCTTCCACAGATTTTTGTAACAGGCCAGTTTTTTCATTATTTTTGCTGGTTGTTAGTTCTTTACTGAAGCAGCAACCCATGTTTAAGAAGTTGTACTACAGGAGAGCTCACATTGTAAATTGCCTTCGTGCACAGCTAACTAACTTTCTACTGCTTCTGAAAAGACAAGCCAACACCCAGATGCCAAAAATAGTACATTTAAAACCCTGCAGGGAGCTCATATGCCATTGCCACTCAAATTCCAAATCCCAAATCCTAGTTACAGAGCAACGTTTTAATGTTTCATTATATGTACTGTAATATATAATGAAAAGTTTTCCTAACCAAAACATAGCAAACTTAGCCAGTATTTGAAGACTTATGAGCCAGTTACATTTCCTGAGAAGTTTCCTTAAACCAAAACTACTTTAACTATGTCTTTACCAAAGTGTGAGCATGCCCTAAATCTATTTTCCTTGAAGTTACAGATATGACCATCACTATTTGTACAAAAGTAGCTAAAGCACAGATACTGTACACACAAGTTTGATTCAGATTTAAAGAACAGAGAAAAAGTATTACTGAAGCTGTTGTACACATTGCTATACTCCAAGAGTGTTTCTATAAAAGTGAATACACATGAAGATACTACCTTTCAGAAAAGTAAATTAAGGTCATAACTTGTAGTCAAGAGTCATAAGCTATCCAAATTTCTCTCCTCCAAACAAAGCTTTTAAAAATTAATATATCAATACAAAACTGCTTATCCAAAAGTAGATGTAAATACAGTAATTATTCAGGCAATCTGTTCTCCCCCCTTGTACAACTCCAGTACATCTGAGGCATTTAAAGGTTTAAAGAGAAACAGCTTTAATGAACATTAGTGCGTCGGTACTTCATTGTTTTTACAGTTCAGTCTTTAAGTGCGCTACTAAATGCATTAACTTTCTAAAACAGAAAGCCCTGCAACATATCTAGGTATCAAATCTACGGGCATGTCTTCTCTACGACTTTACGTCGACTTTAGCGACGTTAATTCGACAAACCTGTACCCCTCCTCACACGGACGCCATTTGCGTCGATTTAAAGGGCCCTCAAAATCGACTTTATAACTCCTCCCTAACGAGAGAAGTAGCGCTAAAATTGACCTTTCAAGGTCGATTGTGGACTAGTGAGGATGCAACTGACATTAATAGCCTCCAGAAGCTGTCCCACAATGCTCCATTCTGACCGCTCTGGACTGCCTCACTGCTCCACTGTGACCGCTCTGGACAGCACTCTCAACTCGCTGCTCTGGCCAGGTAGACAGGAAAAGACCCGGGAACATTTGAATAGCATTTCCTGTTTGGTCAGCGTGGCCAACTCGCCTGCACAGCTCAGTCGCCATTCAGAGAAATCAGCAGCACAAGCCGCCATGCAGAGCTCAGCTGCCCTGGAGACCAGCCAGAGGAGAAGAGCTCCAGCGTGGTCCAATAATGAGGTGTTGGATCTCATCGCTATCTGGGGAGAGGAATCCGTGATGTTGGAACTCCGCAACAACAAATGGAATGCCAACACATTTGCCAGGGTCTCCAAGGCCATGCTGGAAAGGGGCCACAACAGGGAAGCCACACAGTGCCGCGTAAAAATTAAGGAGCTGAGGCAAGCGTTCCAGAAAGTCAAGGAGGCAAACGGACGATCAGGGGGCGCGCCGCAGAAATGCCGGTTCTACAATGAACTAAATCAGATAATGGGGGGCGCCCCCACCACCATCGCACCGGTCTGTGTGGACTCCACCGATGGGATAATCGTCAGGGACGAGAACGATTCTGATGAGGACGACTATGAGGAGGAGGGAAATTTCACGGAGCAGCAGGAGGCCAGCGGAGAAACCGTGTTAGCAGACAGGCAGGAGCTGTTTATCACCCTGCAGCCAGCACCCTCCCAAGCCTCCCAGGAGGGTAAGTGTTTCTTTTTAAGGGATTACATGACACATGATTTTTAAAGGAAGCATTTATTAATGGTTAACTTGACCTAAGGACTTAGCGTGCTTTCATTGCTGGTCAGTTTCTACTCAAAGAGTCTGTCAATATACTCCGGGATTGACCGGAAGTCCTCCACGGACATTTCAATGAAGCTATCCAGGAGGTAGCGATGAATCTTCCGCAGCAGATTTCTGGGGAGAGCTGCCTTATGTGGTCCCCCGTGATAGGAGACCATCCCATGCCACGAAAGTAGTAGTCTGATATCATTGAGCAGGCTAGCATTGCGGCGAATGGACCAGGGCTTTGCATGGAGGCAAGGAGCATGCGCTCCCTATCTCTCTGAGAAATTCTCAGCAAAGTGATGTCATTCATGGCTGCCTGTTTGAAATACGGACTGCAATTAGTAGGGAGATAAAGATTCCCAGCTACAAAGTAATCTTTTCTGCTGAAGACCGACCAACTGCCCCCCAAAAAACGCTCACCCCCCCCCCCCGCCAGCCCATAGCGGTAGCTAGCAGGGAATCTGAACAGTCTGCAAGCAGTTGCTTCCGCTTAAGATCCAACGTGCACCCAACCCGCCCCTCCCCCCCCCCGCCAGCCCGAAGCGGTAGCTAGCAGGGAATTTGAAGAGTCATTTTGCAAGCGTTTGCCTCCGCAGAAGAGCCCCAGCCAGCCCTTAGCGACAGATTTTTGGACTTTGTTTTGCAGTTTGCGGTTCAGTGGGAGCCACGCGGTGGGGGGAGGAGGTCTCCACGTGGTGGGGTTACTCTACAATATCCAAGTGCTGCTTTTAAATATGGATTTAAACTTACCATGGCCGGCTGCACGGTGATTTCAGAAGCCGTGTTGGGCTGAGGCACGCATATGTGTCTGAGATGCTGTGAGTTTTCTGTGAGCCATTCAGTCACTTTTAGGTGTAGAATATGACCTTGTACAGAAATCATATCAGGCCTCTGAATACTGAGGTTGCCAATTGCATAGTACTCCCATTGTGTACCGTCCGAGACTGCATCTGTCTCATAACTTTCAAACTTTCTTTGCCCACATTCGCCCACAGATGAACAATTATCTCAGAATCCCCCGTCCTGCTCCTCACGTATCATCACAGATACGAAAGCGTAAAAAGAAAACGCGAACACGCAATGATATGTTCAGTTAACTACTGGAGAACTCGCGCACTGAGGCAGCCCGCCAGACGGAATGGAGGGAAAGATTGATACAGGCAAGGCAGGAATCGAGAGCCGCAGCAGAAAAGAGGGAAGAAATGTGGCTGCAGCGTCAGGACCGTGAAGAAAGACGCATGGATGCTTTGCTCCGGATAATGGAGGACCAAAGCGACATGCTGCACTGTCTGGTAGAGCTGCAGCAGGGCCAAAGATCGCCTCTGCAGCCCCTGTGGAACCACCTCCCCCCCTCCCCAACTCCCATAGCTTCCCCACCCAGACGTGGGGTGAGAACCCGGGGGGGCAAGCTCTGTGGACCGACCCACTCCACCCTACAAGGCAGCACAAGCAGCAGCAGCCTGAGGTTCTCTGAAAACTTTTAAAAGCTGCTGTGTCTTGGACCCCCTTCCTCTCCCCCCTTCCCCTCCTCTTCTGTCCGCTCCTCCACCAGTGCGACTGCTGGTTTCCCTCCTCACCCACCCCTTCCGGGCTACCTTGACAGTGATCCCCAGTATTTGTGATGAAGCAATAAAGGAACCATGATTTGTAAAACACTGAATTTATTTCCTCTGCAAGCATAAGGAGGGGGGAGGGAAAGAGGGTGCAAGGACAGCAGGCTTAGGGCAGAGCAGAGCAAGGGAGCAGGTTCTCAAACGCCATCTCGGGCTCTCATAAAACTGGTTTTCAAGGCGTCCCTGAGGCGCAGGGCCTCATGGTGCGCTCTTCTACTTTCCCTGCTGTCTGGCTGCTGGTAAGTAGCAGACAGTAAATTTGCCTCTGCCTCCCAGCCCGCCATAAACGTTTCCCCCTTGCTCTCACAGACATTGTGGAGCACAGAGCAAGCAGCAATAACAATGGGGATATTTCTCTCGCGGATGTCTGAGCGAATCAGTAACGAACGCCATCTCCCCTTCAGACGGCCAAATGCACACTCTACGGCCATTCTGCACTTGCTCAGCCTGTAGTTGAACAGCTCCTGACCCCTGTCCAGGGCTCCTGTGTAGGGCTTCATAAGCCAGGGCATTAGGGGGTAGGCTGGGTCCCCAATGATAACGATCGGCATTTCCAACCCCCCCCATGGAAATTTTCTGGTCGGGGAAGAAATTGCCTTGCTGCAGCGGTCTAAAAAGCCTAGAGTTCCTGAAAACACGAGCGTCATGAAGCTTTCCCGGCCACCCCACGTAGAGGTCGGTGAAACGTCCCTTGTGGTCAACCACTGCTTGCATGACCATTGAATAATATCCCTTCCGGTTTCTGTACTCTGCGGCCTCGTAGTCCAGTGCCAGGATAGGGATATGAGTCCCATCTATAGCCCCACCACAGTTAGGGAATCCCATGGCGGCAAAGCCATCTATTGTAGCTTGCAGGTTTCCAAGGTTTATAACCCTGGGTAGCAGCAGCTCGACGATTGCCCTACTTACTTGCATCACAGCAGAGCCCACTGTAGATCTACCCACCCCAAACTGATTCGCGACTGACCGGTAGCTGTCTGGCATTGCAAGCTTCCAGAGGGCTATCGCCACTCGCTTCTCAACTGTAAGGGCCGCCCTCATTCTGGTATTCTTGCGCTGAAGGGCCGGGGAAAGCAAGTCACAAAGTTCCATGAACGTGCCCTTACGCATGCGGAAGTTTCTGAGCCATTGGGAGTCATCCCAGACCCGCAGCACTATGCGATCCCACCAGTCCGTGCTTGTTTCCCTGGCCCAGAATCAGTGTTCGATGGCATGAGCCTGCCCCATTGCCACCAAATTTGACAGATTGTCAGTCGCCCCACTTCCAAAAACGTCAGTGTCCCCGTCCCTGCTGTGCACGTCCTGGTCCATCTCCTCCTCACTGTCGTCGGGTTCCAGAAAGCGCAGTTCTCCCCGGATTGCATTCCTCTGCAGACGGTACAGCATGAAATCCACAACCATGCATGAGGTCCTCACAACGGCCATTACTGCAGCCGTGGCATCAGCGGGCTCCATGCTTGCAGTGCTATGGTGTTAGCGCGGCGAAAGGGCGCGAATTATGGGATGCCTACCCACAGTGCACCGCTCATAATGGGGGTCGGCAGCGCGGAAAAAGGGCGCGAAATTATGAAATGTCTACCCATAGTGCAGCACTCGAAAGGGTGCCTGCTGGGGACTCCGGGAACTGTGGGATAGGTACCCACAGTGCAACGCTCGTTATGTTGACGCTTGCAAAAGTTGTGTGGACAGACACTGTCGACTTGCTGTGCTTTGCTGTGCTTAGTGGGGACACACAAAATCGACTGTATACAGTCTGCTTTACAAAATCGAATTAAAGGAAATTGACCTACTGCTGTAGTGAAGACATACCCTAGTTTATTTACATAATTTTTACTTCCATTCTTCAGGGCTTTCAAATTCTGACCAAGCTTAGTTGTCCTCATCATAAAGCAAAAATGTCTGTCACCACACTCCTGTAATTTAAAGGAGTAAGTTTATTTATTTATTTTAAATTCTCTTGCTTTCCCTTCTTGGACCTCACTTTACTCTTCTTTCCTACAAGAGAATATCAATCCTGCACTGTTTTCAGTGTCTATTCCCTCTTCTCTCCCCCCTCTTTACCTACAGCTACCTCCTCTGTCCATGCCATTTTTCCAAAAAATTTCACTAGATCACTCATTGTACTTCTCTTTTCTTTTTTACCCCAACAATAATTCCCCCCTACTTCCCATCCACAACTAGGCATTCTTCCACTGGCCCACTCTCCCATTCATCCTTTCCATAAGGCTTTACACATTTACCAGGACTAAGTGTTCCAAGTCCCATTGTCCAAGGATAATAAACAGAACCAACCTCCCATCATCTGGGCTTGGCTTACAACCAAAATACTCTTGGCGCAGGGAACTCCAGTCTCTTATAGCCTGTGGCTAGTATGAGAGACAAATGTGAAATGTGCCTCCATTGTTACCACAAAATTCCTCTGGATACTGGAAGGAACAGTGTCTATTCCTCCTCTCATCCGCTTCATAAATTCCAAGATTCTCCGAAAGTGGTAGTGACAGTCTAACCAAAGTTACCCATCTCAAAGTACCTTTTCAGCTTTACTTGGAAAGCAGGCGGTCTTATTCTGCAGTGGCTCACAGCTATCCCAAGAAGCATCAGCATGAAACTGACCTATTCAGAAGTTTCATTGCAACCTAGGAGACTAAGTGACGTCTTGTCAGTTCAACTGCTGTAATTAACATTTATTCTGCTGCTGCCTAACAAGTTCTGAACAGCAGCACAGGTGATGGTCATCTTCCTGAGTCTGCAGGCATGGGACCATGTATTGTTCACACTTAGTTCAGAATTAGAAGATTCTCTGTGCAATGAAAGACTGGAACCTGAGTGGGTTTTTTTGTTTATATTTTTTTTTTAAAGCAAGGAATACATGCTGCTTAAGTTGACAACACTCGTCTAGGAAAGATTCTTACTTGTCTGCTTGCTTGGGCAAACAGTTTTCAAGTTGTGATGAAGTTTCCAAAATTGTATTAAACACACAATCCTTCAGCTTCAGTGTAAATAAGCCCCCAATCACATTTTTCTCAGATTGCGCAGATCTCTCTACCATGTCTATTCCTAATTTTATACAACTCAGATTCCTTCTTTTAAAAAAATTCTTTAGAACTTCCCCATCTTACTACTGCCTGAGATATTTCACCTCTTTGTGGCAAAGGCAGAGAAGACTAAGTTTTTCCAGTCTACTTAGTGTACTATGGGGTACCAAGTTGTACAACAGTCTTCAAGGTGTTCCACTACATTTTTGTGCAGATACCTTGCTAGTAATTTCTGTTCTATTTTCCAATGATTTGAACGCTTACGAAACAGGGAGTAAAACTTTTGGAAAGACTGTCAGCATGGAGAATTACTTATCCTTTTACTTCGGCAAAATGTTTTCTACCAGATGCACCCAGACTGTGACTAAACACAAAAGCTTTAATCTTCAGATCTCTAAAGAGAGGATAGTTCATCAGTGAGATGCTGGCTACTGCTGATAAAGTATATAGGACCTACAAACACCGACTGCTTTAAAGAAAAAAAAAAAAGAAACAAAAAAGAAAAAAGTAAAAAAAAAATCCTATCCCCAAAACCTAAACATTTTGATTGCTCTGTAATATGTTAATAGTAACAAATTTACAAGGAAAAACTGCAACATACAGGCTTCAAATATGGAAAACATGAGAATATATCAATGCCATAACAGTAAAGGGGCAGGGGTCAGTTTTAACCACACTACCTGGAAACACCCTATAGAAAAGACAAGGTGGGATAGGTACAAAAGGATATCAAAGCACTTATCCCGAGGTTGATCAGCTTATGTTAGTACTGGCGGAGAGATATGCTATAAAAATTGAGCATGCAGATGGTCTTTTAAAAAGATATTTCAAGAATTTGCAGGTGAGCCATTATGGGAGAAGAGTAAGTATCAAGTGAGACAGTCCTTGCCCTAACTAGGGTGAATGCACAGAAACTGGACACGCATCAATTTGCAATCCCTGGGAAAGAAATTTTCCCTACAGAGATACAGTAGGAATAAACAGTAACTCTGAAGATGCCAGTCTGGATCGAGCAACATCACACCTTTGTTCTGTTTGAGTTTGGCCTACAAGTCCTTGCTGCAACCACCTCGCTGCAACCACCTTGCTGCTCCCCAAGTTAAGAAGAAATCAATGTTCATCAGCTGTCCAAAGTCCCCAGTTTCCTCATACTTTCTGCAAGGTGTGTGGAATTTTGTTTCAAGTGATTTCATAGCCGATGTCTCCCTATTCCGAGTTTGCAGACAGTGTATATTTGTTTGAAGAGAGTTCTCTAACAACTTTTTGCAACTGATTTTTTGTATGCCACTGTGTTAGTCTGTTGCAAACTAAATTTGTTCTGCCCACAGAACAAAATTAACAGTTTGGAAAGTGTTACTCATTTCCTCAAGTTCTTAAAGGCTAAAATACATTAAATCACACAGACAGCTAATTTAAATCATACACATGCTAAGGAGTTAAGTTGGCCAATTTTCAGAAGAAACTATCCAACATGAAGCCTTTCACCATTAGAGAGATTGGGGAATTGGCAGAAGAATGCATAATCTCCAATTAGCCTTGCGACCCACACAGCAACAGAGAAGACAGAGACTATCTTGGTCCAATTTACCAAATCTGTGAATAATGTCACAGGTCCCTATAGCTGAATTGTTCTTAAGCAAAGGAAGTCGGATGCATCATTACTACCATCTGCTGCCCCCCCCCCCCCAATTCTCCCCTGAGACAGGTTTCCTCAACATGCTTGTGTCTAACTTGACCCAGATTTAATTATGAGCCATTTTCCCACTACGTTTCCTGGAAAAGCAAACTGGCGGTCTCTCCCCCCCCCTCCCCCAATTTAGAATACATTTCACTGGATATAGGACGTTTATAATGATCAAAAATTTGCAAGGTCAGCATGTCTTACGCTCACCATCATATTCTACTTTGGTTGCCAAGTCAAAATCACCTATTTTCACCTCCGTGTCATCGCTGAGGAAGAGGTTGCCCAGCTTGAGGTCTCAGTGAATGACCCGGTTGCTGTGCAGATACTGGCAGCCCAGGATTGCTTGCCGCAGGTAGTACTGTGCTTTGGGCTCTATCAATAAGTTATTGACAGAAAAGTTATTTACTTGTTCCCATAATATAAGAACTAGGGGGCACCAAATGAAACTAATGGGAAGCAGGTTTAACAAATAAAAGGAAGTTCTTCATAAAGCACAGTCAACCTTTGGAACTCCTTGCTTGAGGAGGTTGTAATGGATAAGAATATAACAAGGTGTGAAAGAGAATAAATTCATGAAAGTTAAGTCCATTAATGGCTATTAGCCAGGATAGGCAAGGAATGGTGTCTCTAGCCTTTGTCAGAGAGTGGTGATGGATGGTAGGAGAGAAATCACTTGATCATTACCTGTTAGGTTCACTCACTCTGGGGCACCCAGCATTGGTCACTGTCGGTTTACAGGATACCGGGCTGGATGGACCTTTGGGTCTGATCCAGTACAGCTATTCTTATGTAAGAGCAGTTAATAGAGTCAGAGTTTAAGGCCAGAAGAGACCACCAGATCATCTAGTCTGACCTCCTGTACATCATAGGCCACCACCACCTAGAACCTGCATGCTAAACCCAACCACTGTTTCATTTTGTAACTGTTCATAAACGTGCTTATCAGATAAAGTATTTTGTATGGGTTTTAGGTTTAAGTTTTTTACTAAACAGACATTGTGACAGCTTGGACCCCTGGGGACTACCTTATGTGCTGAACAGGTAGACTCAATGCTACCTCAGCCAGCATGATCCCCCTTTAATCTGTCTTGCTGAGCCAGTCTCTTAACCACCACTTCCGATACACATGCAGGGCCACGCCACGCTGCAGATAAGCTCAGACTTCCCAGAGCTGAAGGGACTTGCCCCAGCACTCGGATGTCCACCTCCCATGGAGTGAAGATCCAAAGTCATAATATGAAATTCACCCCCTCGCTCAATGTGGAGAGTGGTGTGCACACTTTTTGCCTCCTCCCCCCAGTTAGAAATTATAGAAACTGGGTTTAATAAACAAAACAAATTTTATTAACTATAAAATGCAGATTTTAAGTGGTAATAGGAAGAACACAGAACAAACCAGATTACTAAGCAAACGAAATCAAACATGCAAACTATGTTAGTTTCACTAAAGAAATTGATTATGAAGAGTATTCCCCACCCATGATATTGTTGAGACAGTTTGCAAAGTTTCTGCGGTTCAGAGTTCCAGTTCTATTCCTTTTCAGACCAGACTTCGGTCTCAGTCTCGACTCCCCCCTTGTCTTCCCTTTTGCAATCTTTCCTCTTGGGCAGATAGGCCATGTAGAGAAGGAGTCCTGTTTGCTTTCTTCCTAACCCTTAAATAGGATTTACATAAGGTGGGAATCCTCTGTTTCCCAAACGTGACCTCCCTTCCCTTACAGTGGAAAGTTAAAAGTACCACCAACTCCAAGGTAATGTTTAATATTAGGTGACAAGACCACCTGACTCTGTAGCATCAGTGTCCATGAGTCAGCGGCAGTACGGAGCGTCCATGGGAAGGCCATGGTTTTCATTGCCCATTGTCCTCGTGGATGCGTCATCCACTCTGTCTGGCTTTTTCCATTGTCGTACCTGAAGTTTTTGGGTGACGCCCACTGCTAAATACCATAGTTGAAGTACAGAGTAGATACTCCTAACTTAAGATACTGAATGTGATTATCCAATTTGTATGCCTGCAAGTCTTAACCTTTTCAAGGATCTCTCACATGAGCCATTTTGAATGAAGTATCTCAGTTATGTCATTCATATCATAAGCATATTTTCATAAAGAATATGGAATGACAAGTCACAGACATGTTAATGAAATATGAAGAGAAAACTTGCTAGAACAGAGCAACAAAGTGTCATTAAAACTAGAGCATGCCTATCTGATCTGAAAATTTTCAGTTAGAGCTCTCTCAAGCAGCAACTACTACAGATGAACCTCGCAATACCGCAACGATCGGGATTTTTAAAAAACTATCGCAATAAGCGCAGGGTCGTGGTATCATGGGGTTTGCTGCATCAAAGCGACGCCTGCCGCCATCAGGAGCCAGCCCCGCCCTCCGCTATAAACGGATTTGTGCTATCGAGAGGTGCGGTATTCCGGGGTCCGACTGTATTTACATTAACAGTAAACAAAATGGAAAATTCTGTGGCCAAGAAGTAACTTACTGTGGCTTTACCATACCATTTTCTTTATGCATGTTTTGGTGATTCTAAGGCAGGATGGAGAAAAAAAATATGAAAAAAAAATATTTTTTTAAGTTGACAAGTTGCTAGTTTAGTTCTAGAATGTTTTGTACTTTATTTCTCTAAGTTTCCTCCTTAATACAATTTTAGATTTTACAGAGATTTTTTCCTGCTAAGATATCTCACTTAAAACGCTCATCTACACTTGGGGGCGAGTGGAGGTGGGGAAGACATTTCAGGCCTCATTGAGATGCTTACTCAGAGAACAAGGCAGGAGAAAAATCAACTATGATTTTTTTTTTCATTTAAATTGGATTTTTTTTGGAGGGAAAAATCCTACCTAAAGATGGTTTTAATTAAGATACATTATAGCTCAAAGATCTCTCATCATGGAATAGGGATTATAAATTCTAGTTCTATAGTAGAAGACAATATATTCATGTAATCTTTAAGAAAAGTTTTGTAAATGAGTTCAAATAGTTCATGGATTAGGGACCCAATTTTACGGGGTTCCACATACTTCTGTATAGATAGAAATAATAATCTAATTAATCTACCCAATAGGATTCAGTGCTCAGTCTGGAAGATAACATCAGAAATGCTTAGTTTTGCAGTTCTCAAACTATGGATTTGTCTTCCCAGAGGTAATATGCTTGCTAACAAAAAAAATCTTTTACAATAAATAATATATAGAGGTGAGAAATAACAGATCTAAACTCTATTGTCCCTCTGCAAATTTGTGTACAGAGTCAATGCCTTACCTCTCTCTAAAAGGAGTAGTTTCAAAAAGTTCAATGAATAGAATAGGGGTGACCAATGTGTGGCTCCAGAGCCACATGCAGCTCTTCAGAGGTTACTATGCGGCTCCTTGCAAGGCGCTGACTCCGGGGCTGGAGCTAGAGTTGCTAACTTTCCAATATGCCAACGGGTGCTCACTGTTCAACCCCCTATTCTTCCCCAGGCCCTACTCCCTCTCCACCCCTTCCACCAAGCCTATCATGTCCTCCCTCTTCCCTCTCTACAAAGCCTCCTGCACATGCAAAACAGCTGATTGCAGCAGGTGGGAGGTGCTGACTAGTGTGGGCTGCCGGTGGGCGGGAGGCTGCTGAGGTATTACTGTGGCTCTTCAGCCATTACATTAATTCTGGCTCCTTCTCAGGCCACCACTGAAATTGAAGATTGTTGGGGTGGAGATAGATCTGGACAAGGATAAGTCTGGAAATAAGATGCGAGAAGCGAGGGACATATGCTGGTTTTGTTAAAATATAATTGCGGTTGAAGAAAAAAATTCCAGAATACATAACGTTGTTGTTTTAGTTAAATAAAACAATTTAAAAAGGTCTGCCTGGTGATGTTTTCCTCCCAACAGAGCATGGCAAGAAAATCCTCCAAATATTAATGATTAACCTGTTGAATTGGAAATATATATGAAGTCATTGGAGGTGAACTACCTGCTTCAATTACCTTTGGTAAATGAAATAACCAATTATTAATTTTTCTGATACAGCTGTAAAACTAATCTGAAAAGTTTTCAAAATAAATCACTGTTTAAAAACTCTCTCAAAATGAAACCTACATCTATCTCTGAGTTGTGAAGAATATGTATTACGGTTATAACATCCAACTGGAACCACCCCTCTCCCCATGATTAAATTATGTCTTCCTGACTAGTGATTTAAATCAATTTGATTTAAATATCAAATCCAACCTGGGTAGAACACAAATAAGCAAATAACCTAAGCTATATTTGCAACCAACACCACCTCGGATACACTGAACTTTCACAAAGCTGACATACTTTGACGACCAGGTTGTACCCCTCCTAAATGGTTTGTACTTTGAAAATCAATAGGATTTGTGCTCTTAAGTCAGTCAGGTGCTTTTAAAGCCTTAGACGACTAAATTTAGCCTCCTATTATTTTTGAAGTTTTGGCCTGTGTATACAAGAGAGTTCACGATATTTTATTATGATTTTGAAAAATCTAAATACATTTGCATTACCAGTGAAGCAATGTGACAAAATTTTTAATATTAATCAAGAAAAATTTAATAAATGCAGCTTTAGTTTCTGATCTTGCAAACACTTAAGCATGGGTATTCCCAATGAACTGAATGGGATTAACATGAGAAGACAAGTATCTACTTAAACTCTGTTCCTGCAAACATTTATTTTCTGAATACACCACACAAGTAAGATAATGTCACTACTTGAAGGGTAAACAAAAACCAGCATTTACAGTTTAGTGCATTATTAAAGTTGCAATAACACAATATTATTAGGTTTACAAAGCCTCAAGCTGATTTAAGTAATTGGTATTTTTAAAGAGGGATTTAAAACCATTATTTAAAAACAGTCTTCTTTAAAATGACTTCACTATTTCAGGGGCAATCAAGGTGATAGGGGAAGAAAAGAGACCAGCATGCTGCCTGGAATGACTATAGCATGTCTGTCCCTACCACAAGTTCCAAAGAAGAGAACGGAGACAATGAGGTTTACATTCTTCCTCAGACCCAACATGTGGGTTAAGTGGACTGTTAATGTGTAAAATCATTCTTAAATATTAAACTGAAAAAAGCTGCATTAACTGTCACTTTGCACTGCAAAGTTAATCAACACTGTTTCTACAGCTACAAAGTTGTTAAAGGAAACATTCAGTGGTGCCAGAGTTGCTAGATTTCCCAGTCTAATCCATATACAGTAGTAGACTCTCAATTATCCAGGATGAAAGGGAAAAATTAATTCTGGTTAATAAAATCCCAGATAATCACCATCCATAGGAAGTATGGGGAGAGGGGTTGGTTCACCAGCCACCCTATGCTGGGGAGAGGGTGTGTTGGTTCACTGGGTACCCTGCACCCGGGTGGGCTTTTTTTGTGTGCGCGCTTGGGGCGGCAGCAAAGCCAGAGCCGGCCCTGTGAGTTGCGTGTTTTTTGTTTTGTTTTTTGTTTTTGTTTTTTGACGACATCCTGGTTAATCCACACCCTGGTTAATCCAATCCTGGATAATCGAGAGTCTACTGTACTCATTTTTCTCTTGTACGTAGCTATCACTCCAGGGTTCTAGAAGAGAGAAATGTGGTTACAGCGTATTGTTTATAAAAGTTAACTCATCATGGCTAAGGTTGAAATCTCAACTGGTAAATGTGGAACAGCTCTTGTACCATGGCGTTGTCTAAATACCTTAAGCATGACTGAAGCCCCAGAATCTACACATACAGCAGACCCAGCTTTCCTAGTGTTCTTTAGATTTTTATTATAGTTAAATAAATTCTTTTGCAAATTAGTCTAGCAGAGGTTAGAGAATCCAATCCAAAACTCCCATAGCTGCTTTTCCCCAAAAGCTTTTCAAGTTCCCACTGTAAATGCTCTGAAAGTCACACTGAGGTTCCTGATTGCTTTATTTTCAAGACTGTCAACACTAGGCACATGAAAAAATAAATGTTTAAAGCTGGCCATTACAGTACAAATTTTATCCTGTAATAAACTAGAAAAAGCCTTTTTTTTTTCACCCCAGTCATGTTGCACCACATTCTGAACATGAAAAATCGACTAGCCACTTTAAACTTCTGATAACTCCTCTTTGGCTATCTCTTTATGGGCAAAAAGTATGCAACTTTCAATCAGGTTAGCTCAAATCAAGTTAGCATGATTGAAAAGCTTCTTGTTGTCTAGGTGAACATGTAGGAAGCCATGCCAGGTGACCATGTTACAGGCAAAACAGTGCCCAAGAGCACTGTATGGATGGTCCACAAAAGTGCTCAGCTAAGTCACTGGTGAGTGACAAGTATTTCACCATTGATTTTCCTAATCTACTCCTGAGGGCACTCGGCACCAAAGAATTTCAAGCTCTGCACAGCATATTTTAAAATTCTGCAAATTTTATTTGTTAAATAAATATGGACGCTCCAGCATGGCAGTGGGGAGCACAGGCCACTGGCTACACAGAGGTGGGAGATCACTGTGTAGCTCTCCTGGGATATAGACTCGGCAGTGAGGCTGCACCCAACCTTAACACAGCGCAAGGACCAGGCTTGCTCCAGAAACACCCTGGTATGTACCTGCTATGGGAAGGCAGGTTCAGCAAGGTAGGATGACCTTAGTGTGCAGGGGGGTCCAGGTGAAGGTGGTTGGGGCTTAGAAGAGGCAGAACGGAGCTCAGCAGGGGAGTTTGGGTGTGTGGGTGTGTGTGTGGGGGCTCAGTGGGTGGTCCAGATGCTGTGGGAGTGGGACGGGGATCCAGGTACAGCTGGCTGAGGTGGAGGGGTGTGTGTGTGGCCGGGGGGGGGGGGGGGGATGAATCTTGGCAAGAGGGTCTGGATGCATAGGGGTCGGGTAGACAGCAATGGGTGCAGGAAGCAGCCAGCAGGAGGAAGTTTGCAGGGCTTCCTGCAGCTGAGGGAGAAATCTGGAGATGGGTCTGACCCAGCTCTGGATGCCATGCAGAGGAAGAGGAAGTCCCAACCTCCCCAGCCCGGCCGGGACTAGCAGCTGAGCCTGACACAGGATAGGAGCCAGCAGCTGGGATTCTCATGATAAGATCTACAGTCTCTTTGCCCCTCGGGATAGTCTGTACCAAGTCTCACGTTACAAGCTGGATGAGGCCCAAAGATGTGGCCATGCACTTGGGTTGGTGGACCCCACTTGACCAGAGCCACGCCTCATGTTCGGACACCAAGACTGTCCGCAATGAGGTTGGATGCATTGGTAAGAAACTGGATGGACTGTGCTCCGGATTGCATGTGCTTGGCATTTCGATAAGACTAGCCAGGTCTGTTGGTCCAGCCCAGTAGCTGCTCATTCCAAACCTTTGCTGAGGACAACTCAGACACATATATCCATCAGAGTAATGCTAGAAATGGAGGTTTTGGCTGTACCTGAGTCTGGACTAGAGGCCCACCTTTGAAACGAGTCAGTGAGGCCTTATCAGTTGAGGAATGTTTGATGAATAACCATTCCACGAGGTCTTTTCCCTCAGGCATTGTCCTTCTCCAATTTTCCTAATGTCTCTTTTCCAATCTATTCACCCTTCCTTTTTCTGGGAATCTATCATCTAGATGGACAAATATGGTAGGACAGGCCACCTGGGGCAACCAAATCACAAATAACCCAGAAAAGGTACCCGGAAGGGTTTAAAACAAAATAGCCATATCTCCTAATATTACCAAATCAACTGCTTTAATTGCACTTTGAAAGAAACCTGTGCAGTTCATGGACCACTGCTAATGTGCTCACACTGCCCCAATCCCATTAAGTTGGATATCACGTTTTCCATAAGGTGAAGCTTCTTGGGCCTACTTTTTGAAGACCACTCAGAACAGTATACCACTCAAATACAACCTGAAGGTGAGCAAGGCATGAATGACTGGTAAGGTCCACATTTAGGAAATGCAACCTCAGTTAAACTTAAGTGTAAATGAAAAAGCAGTGGCGCTGTCACTGCATCGCAGGAGCACATGGGAGGATCTATAAGTAGTCCAGAATCTTCAGTAAAGAATGAACTTACTCCATCAATAGATGCAACAGTTGCAATCCCAACATTCCTCAAGTTGCCTTCACTTGGTAACAGGGACCTCCATTCATCTCAAATTAAGCTTCCATCAGCATGTTCTAAAACTGGTCCTTGTCTCATCCAGCTGCTATGAAAGCAAGTTCTTTGCAATTTCCAACTGCTTGTTTGTCAGATTCTTTGACAGTCCGTTTACAAACCAGGTGCACCTATTTAACTTTGGAGGACAGGGATGCATTATCTGAGCAGTAGATGAACCAGTCAAACTGTGCCCAAGTTAATGACCTTCTCTACAATGAGCAACAGAATAATCAAATTAGGAACGATAAAAATGTATTGACTTAGGGCTGCAATTAACACCTGAAAAAGAACCTCACTATCAAAGGCAGATTCTTTTGTGGTTGAAGAATGAAATGACTTAGGGGATGAGAATTCAATTCACAGTCGTCTCAGCTTGTGAGATCTTGGGGAAATCACTTGCTCTTACTGTGTCTCAGTTCCTCATCTGTAAAATGGGGAAATGGCCCAAGTACTATAACAGATACAAACCCGAAAAAGTGATATCAAGAACTGATAGTAATTTAGTACTAGAGGAACAAAGAAAACTTCAGAGATAGATAAGGATCCCAGATCTATTGAAGCTAAGAATCACTTGACTCTGCCATTGCTATGTTATTACCCTCATTAAAAAGGATATTAAGGTTTTAAATACAAATTATTTTAGATATGGGAGTTTCTTTCCAAGCTGCTGACATTAAAGACTTCAAAAGTTCAGTCTAGTTCAGTTTTCTGCCAAAGTAGGATTGTTTCTTACAGCCAATTTGCATGTGCTTTGTCTAGTTTTAATAGTATCCAACAATGAGGTTTCCACAGTTTCCAAGCTATTTCAGAGAGCCTGACAGAGTAAGTGGTTTGATTGGTTATTAAATGTTGTCTAGTGTCTATTCACTGAGGTTTCCTAGATACAAGACTGAAGAAATCCTTCTGCTTCACTTAGAGCTTGTCTACATGGGAGTTAAAGTGGACCAAACCAAGTTAATCCTGTTTGAAAATAGTTGTATACATCATTCATTCCATCACTGCACTTCATTTGCCATAAACTCTGGAGTTCTCTTGCCAAGTGGACTAGGATTCCTGAAAAATTAATTAGTGCAGTCTATTGTCCATGTGCATGCATCTCCCTCCATGTTTCCAAAGACTATCCCACAGTGCTCTGCAGGTTGCCCATTGCTGACTCGTCTGTTCACTTGTGTGTCATCCTCCCAGTCTGATGTCAAGTCCCCAGGACAATCCCTTCCCCCTTTAAAGTTGGAGCAGAGACAAAACATTCTCATTTTCTCCTGGATCCCCCACTGTATCATTATTCTTGGAGCCTTAATGAGACCCTGGATCTCCACCACCATCTGGAGCAAAATATTAGTACAGGACGCTCTTGTGGCTGGCCACTAAAATAAAGACCTTGTGGACCCAACACTGGGACAATGACCAATGCAGGAAAAAGAGCAAGCATTTTAAGAGAATGCACACTGAAATGAGATACAATGACAACTTGGTACAGGACATGTGACATGCCCGTTATGATGAACTGGACAAGATCCTATACAATAGCAGTACAAATCATTCAAGACACCATGTGGAACCTACTTTCCCCACCACCACAGATTATCAGCAAGACTCACTGGAGAAGAGCAGATGGTTTAAAATCCATTTTGGTCCAGTCTCACGCATCACTAATGTAACACAAAATTCTTTAAATAAAGCTAAAATAACTCAAAGTTTTACAGAAGTATATAGGCAATATCCCACCTCCACCAGCCTTAAATATACTGCACTGCTTAAAATCTATCCCCGTTTGCCCCCCACAGATTAGCAGCGGGATACACAGACACATTCAACCAAAAGATTCAAAATATGAGCAACAAGCATCCCTAAAAGTATTCTCCTGCGTGCTAGTATTCTCTACAGCAGCGATGTCCAATAGAAATGTGATGCTAGCCACACTGCTAGCCACACTTGTGGTTTTGAATTTTTCTAAAAAAAGGCACATGCATTACCCACAATTCAATAGCCTATTAGCCACATGTGGATAGTGATGAACGTATTGGACACTGCTGCTCTACAGGATGCCTTGCTGACTGCCCGAAATGCCAAGCAAGTATCTGCACCTTGGTTCCACCCATTGATAAGGCTTTCCCTCCTTGATCTCAAAAATATTGTGCAGAACACAGCTATAATAGTTGGGACTCTTTCTGCTGCATCCAAATGATTCCAGAAGTGGCACCATCTGCCTTTCAAAACAGCCAAATGCACACAATCACCTTCCTGCAACTACTCAGACTGTTAACATGTTCCTTCCTTCTTCTTGGTGGTAAGGTGGGTGAAGTCTAAAGCTGAACACGTGGCTCTGTGCACTGTAATACAGTCCAGCCAGCCTCTGCATACTCACTTACCACCATAGCAGCATAGTGCGTTTCTGGGTCCATGCTACCAGGAAGCAATTCATAAACGGCAAAAAAACTCATCAAAAAAGGAAGCATGATATGAAACACTAAGAACATGGTGTTTTAAAATCTGAATCCTAACTTCCACTTCGCATCCCACAATTCACAGTGAAAGCTATCCCATAATAGACTCTGCTCAGCCACACAGCAAAGGACCATGGGATGTTCGCAGCTGTCCCCTCCCCCCATTCAAGAATAATAATCAATTAGTCTGCAGCAAACTACTGCTGTGTGTTCACACCAAGTTGAAAGTGAAAACAGAACAAGCATATTGGGTGGATGCTATTGGTGGCATTTGCATACTGCGAGTTACCAAAATGTGCATCTAAAAAGTTGCATTAAATCCCTCATGCAGACAAACCCTTAGCCATTACCAGACTAAAGTAACTTTTGGAAATTCCCAAATGCTCACTTTTGTCTACCCACAGCCAGACGTCTAGGTAGGGATGTTGGGGCAGTAGGGGTAATGGGGTCCTAACAAAAAAATTTAGTCTGTATTTGTTTACTACTAGGCAGGCCACTAGCTGTTCAAACTATGGAGTGGTTAAATGTGTGTTGTAAGTTTTGCTCTTCCTATGTTCGTAGAGGAAGACTATCACCACATTTTATTGAGAAAGATTAATCCTTTACAGAAATTTTTTAAAAAGCTTCTGAGAGTTGCATCCGACGAAGTGGGTATTAGCCCATAAAAGCTTATGCTTCAATACTTTAGTTAGTCTTTAAGGTGCCACAGGACTCTGTTTCATTCAAGACTCCAGACCGGCACCCAAGGATTTATGTTTGCTGAGGTCTACTCTACATCTATTCCAGAAGCCTCCTAGACGTTCTGTGAAGGGGAGGCTGAACTGGCAGAAAGCAGGCAGCCTAACCTTCCTTTGAGGGGCACAGCCAGGATGGTTAGGGAATATGATTCAGCACATCCCCAATAAGCTCCTGGGAGCTGAGCTCTTGTGCTCTCAGGGCTTCTTGTGAGGCCTGTACAAGCAGCAACACGTTGTGCTGAATACCTCCTGTGCACAGAGGTCCAGAGAAGTAATCTGCACCTTTCTGCACCAGTTTACAGAAATATAGCCTTATAACCTTTAAAAAGGTAAATCTGAATACATTGGGGGAACACAGTGATTTTTATTAAAAAATCCAAAGTGTTTTCTTGTTCAGGTTTTAGCCAGGACCTCGGCTGGAATTATTCTTTGAAATGTCTAACTTTTTTTTAAAAAAGTTATTTAGATGACCTACTTACTATGTTTCTTGAATTCTACTGAAGTGACAAGTTTTGCTCATGAATCTATAGCCATATTCCCAAAATTTTGTACAGGAAGAACCAAAATCATTAATAAAATATTCAGGCATTTTGTAGGAGATGGAAATTATTGCTTTTAAAGAAACCCCTTCAGAAGCATAGTTCAATATACTAAGTCACTGACCAAGGTGCTCTTCATGAGCAGTATCTTAAGAATCACGATATTGGTATAGTTCATTAAAAGCTTGAAAAATGATGACATTTTATAGGGAGAAAAGCTCCTTGAAAACTAGAGACTACGTTTATCCTTCAAGTCTAATGCTATGGACCGTATTTCAAGTCTTCCAAATTCATGTTAACTGCCTTCAGAGGCTTTCACCAGAATTTAGACATTAGATGAAATATGTTCTCTCTAAAGCTACCAAAAATGGTTAATCTCATTTCTAAACAGATTTGGAAGAGGAGAAATTTGAGATTTGGCTCTAAATTCATGTCTGGTATTATGTGTTTTAATTAAGGCTATTTTACTTATTTTATAAGAACTAACAGACAAAAGGCATAGTGAGCGGCTTCTCTATGAGAGTAGGAGACTAATTCAAATAAATTGACACCCTTTCCTTTAGGGCAATAATTGATATACCTATTAGGTCCAGATATAGCACTGAAAGTTACCGGTATTTTGACTGTTACCAAGAGAATCAGATATTCCGAGGAGAGGCAACTTTAGCATGGAACAAAAAAAACTATGCACATCTGAATTTGGCTTAACATATTCTTGTCTGTGTTTTTAAAGAGAAGAGAAACATCCACATCTGAGTTTGAAGCAGAACAGAATGAAGGTAGGAAAGTGACAACTAAAAAAAACAAGGTCCCCAGCCTCCACTTATGCCCATGTTTTAGAACAACCTGGAGAATACACATTTAATTAGTGGAAGTGAGAAAAGAAGAGTGCACTAGTTTAAAGTGCTCTAGTGATCTGTTTTTTTATGCACGCTAGCAAAGCTTGTTTTAAGTTGTAAGAAAAGATGAATCAGATCATACATTGTACACTTCAAGCCCCTAATGCAGTGGCCCCCAAAAGTGGGGAAGGGTGCGGCAGGCCTAGGCCAATCCCCAAGAGGATGGGAAGAGATTGTCACCCATCCCCACTCTGAGTTCAGCTCTGGCCACAGCCCCCCGGACACAAAGTCTGGTTACCCACAGTAACTGGGCTGTGCCACCTGGGGGTGGGAAGAGCAGTTGCTGCAGGAGCACTCTGGGACAGCTCAGTTGAGCCATGTATTGACGGCTCCCCACTCCTGCCCCAGGTGAAGCTCTTTCTCCCCTCTCCTACTCCACCTCACCCCCCACCCAGTCCCAAAGGCAATATTTTCCTTACAGCACTATTATATTAGTCTCTCAAATCATTTGAAGGACTGTTTATTCAAGAAGTCCATTTTTTCCTTTTGGTTAATAAAACAAATTTAAAATCCAAATGTCTGTTATTTGGAACATTTTCTACCCTCCCTGTAAATCTGTACATATGTTGCATTTACCATGCATTTTGCCAAAAGCCACAAGAACCCCATAATGCAATTTATTAGATTCTGCACAGCAACATGTATTTCGTGCCATCTGCCAGAGTGCTTGGACTATGCGAAACTCATTACATTGGACGCAAATTCCAATTTTACACAAGTTAACATGTTTAAGCTAAAGATATCCAAGCCAAGATTTTTTCCTGTAAAATTTCTCATGTGTAGGTTCTAGCACTTTTTGACTGACTTCTGGGTTGGTAACTTCATTTTATTTATTTTTTAAAAACCAAAAACAATCACCCTACTGACTTTAGCATAATAGTATGTGCATAATATTTTATCTAAAGGCGCATGCTACTTCAAGACTGAGAAACACATTTGTACTATGAAGGTGAATTTCCACGAGTTGTGGAAATGCAGCCATCTAGACAGCTATTTTTCAGGATATTTGGTGGTAGTGTTATGTACTGCCCAGATCCTATATTAGACTGTTCCAGGATACAATTTGTAGTAAAGATTGCCAAACAAAGGTGCGTATTTGTTTAATATACAAAACAAAGACTACACTAGATAGTTTGAGGTAACTAAGTGAAAGTATTTTTTTTAAACATTACAATACTTACTAGATGAGAACTGTCTTTAACTTCTTGTACTTGCTGCACCTGCGGTTCAGCCACAACTTTAGTGTCCTGATCAGAAGTCATGAGCTGTCTGCTTTTTGGCTCCTCAGAGAGAACTTTACTGGTCACCTTGGTAAGCTGCAGAGAAAACAAGATACAGATGCTATAAAAAAAAGTGACAGTCAAAATAGTTCAAAAATTCATAAGCAACTTCATTTTGTATAACAATGACAAAAGGAACAGCTACAACTATTTCTACAGTAGATTTTCCAGTGGAAAACAGCTAGAACAATTTACATTGATCTACCTTGAAACACATTCAGATTAGTTTCCAACAATACACCACCTCTTTTTGCCACTACTGCCGCGGATTTTTTTTTCCATTTTAATTAAAAAGATTGCAAGTTTCAGTACAAATGGATTTTCAGGTACCCAACTGTTATAACATTTCATCTTAGAAATTTTTTTTAAAAAAATGTCTCATCACAATTGCATTTCTATGTTAGCGGGGCTGAATAAGTCACTCTTTCAAGCATGACGGAATAATTACTTCATCCAATCAGATGGTGTGAAAATCTGCAGTTCAGTAATAGCTTCAAATTTTACAGCTATTATTAAATAGCTTTTAGTAAACAGTCGATGTTTCATAAAATAGACAAAGTAATTGTATACATTACATCCTTAATTTTTAAAAAAGGACCAGAATGTAAATGAGAATATATTTTTTTGGAAGGGGCAGAACCTACCGTATGTTCCGTCGTATAGGACGATTTTTAAAGCCAGGAAAATAGTCTCAAAACTCAGGGGTCGTCTTATACGCCGGTAAAAAAAAACACTACACAAAAAGCGCGTGCGCCCCGCTCTCCCGTCCCCGCCGCGGGCGGGCTGCTGGGAGCGCCCCGCGGTCCCGTCCCCGCCGCGGGCGGGCTGCTGGGAGCGCCCCGCTCTCCCGTCCCCGCCGCGGGCGGGCTGCTGGGAGCGCCCCGCTCTCCCGTCCCCGCCGCGGGCGGGCTGCTGGGAGCGCCCCGCTCTCCCGTCCCCGCCGCGGGCGGGGCGCTCCCAGCAGCCCGCCCGTGGCGGGGACGGGAGAGCAGGGCGCACGCGCTTTTTGTGTGTGTTTTTTTTTTTTTTTGTAATCCGGCTTTTTTACTGGAAAACTTGGGGGTCGTCTTATACGCCCCGTCGTCCTATACGCCGGAACATACGGTAATCCGGAATACTCTGTACAATGATCAATATCTATTTACATTCACAATTTCAAAATTTTATGAGGATCAGACAATGATAAATGTTTAGATTCATAAAATTAAAGCATTATAAACCATTGTTGATATCACGTCAAAATATACAAAATAAATATCTTTAAATTCTAAATTCTCAAGCAGCATTTGTCTTACTTTACACCTATATGTACCTTTCTATCAGTGAAAATATTTTTTCATTAGTTTGTGTACAGATGGTCAAATGGATGTTTACTAACAAAAGACTAATCCTTTCAAAATGTACAAGTAACTAAAGAACTCGAAATTACAAGATCTAGCTTCCATTGTGACTCATTGTTCATTCAACAGATCCATCATTTTACTGGCATTGTTCAAGGAACCGAAATTTAAGTCGCCATCAAGACTAAGCATCCAGTTTAAATTAACCCTTGCTTATATAATATTAAGTATGCAAAGGTGGTGGTTTGACCAGAGAGCATGAAATTTTGGGCATATTCTTTTGGAAAACCAGCGTACGACTTCTACCCGCCCAGTTCTTGACAAGTAGCCCCTTAAATAAAACACACGAGGAAGCAGTAGGGTAGAGAAAATAAAGAACCATAAGAGCCAAATAAAGTGTTGGCATATGAAGTGTCAGAAAACATTTGTATACGAGTATTAATATTTCATAAAGTCTGATTAAACAGTTTCACCACTAGTTACTTCAAGATGAAACTATGTTTGAGAACCTTAGGTATTTCTAACTACTCAATCTCTACATTTCTTCCCTCGGAATTCAAGAGTGAAAGAATTTGTCCAAACACTAACAGAGCACAGGTATGTAGGTACCTGGGAAATATTTCTGAAAGTATTCTTTAAAACCATCCACCCACACTAGTTATTAACAGTGAAGATTTTTTTTTAAAAAAAATAAGGTAGCATGTAGGCTACTAAAGTATATTCAGGTAATATATATATTTTTGATTTCTCACAGAACATGACACAAAACAAACAATGAAGCACTCCCAGCTATCTTCAAGATACCACTGACTTTCTGAGGAAATTACAATCCATTGGTGGTCTTCCAGAAAACACCATCCTGGCTACTATGGATGTAGAAGCCTCTACATCAACGTTACACATGAAGATGGACTACAAGCCATCAGGAACAGTATCCCTGATAATATCACAACAAACCTGGTGGCTGGACTTTGTCCTCACCCACAACTATTTCACATTTGGGGACAACATATACCTTCAAGTCAGTGGCACTGCTACAGGTACCCGCTGGGGCTGCCGCTTCCTGCAGCCCCCATTAGACCGGAACGGCGAACTGCAGCCAGTGGGAGCCGCGGTCGGTGAACTGGCAAGCAAATAAACCAGCGGGGCCTGCTAAGGGTGCTTACCCTGCAGTTCTGCATGCCAAAGTTGCCGATCCCTGGACTAGTAACTATAAGCGAGCTGGATGCACTGTAGTTCTATATTTAACTTAGCTACCCAATATAGGCCAGATATAAATGTGATGAGTAAAATTGTTACGGCAATATTCCAAAATACTTTCACTGGAATAGGGGCCTTTGTCTTGAGCACAAAGGGGAGCCAGCAAGCACCTTAATGTATGAAGCATCCATTTTTAGTAAATAGTAGAGGCCTGGTCTACACGACATGGTAGATTACGTCAACCTAACTTTTGCGTTGACCTAGTAATGAATGTGTCTACACTACCAAGTCCATTGCACAGACATAATTCGCCAGCCATGTCGACTTAGGCTATGTCTATGCTATGGACCTTACAACAGCACAGTTGTACCATTGCAGCTGTGCTGATAGAAAGTCTCCTGTATAGCTGCTCTATGCCAGCAGAAGAGAGCTCTGCTGCCAGAGTAACTAAACCATCCCTGACAACTGGTGGTAGCTATGTCAGCAGGACAAAGTCTCCTGACAACATAGTACTGTCTACCTCAGTGCTTCTGTTGGTCAGGGGGATGTTTCTTCCTACCTCTATCACTCACTCCTCACCCCCAGGATGCTGCCCGACAACAACAGAGGGACAAGAGCCAGACCTGGGTGGGAGGCAAAATGGAAGCTAGGAGTGCTGGTAAATGGGTCGGCTGGATAAGGAGATTGGGATAAGAAGCCCAGAGAGTGGCAACCGGGACTGGCTAGGTGAGAACAGGACTGGGACAAAGAGCTAAGGGTGGAAGAAAAAACTGGGACAGCTACAGGTTGTAAGGCAAAGGGCAAAAGGAGTCATGCTTAAGGAAAATGGGCAGAAGAGTGTGCCCACTAAAGTATGCATCCCCCGAGAGCCTGGAATGGAACCCAAGATCTCCAAGTTTGACTATTTTTCTGTCAGCAAATATCTGTGAAACACACCAGCAAAATTTGTGTCACATCCTCTAGAGCTGGTTCAGAGAATGACAATCATTAATTAATTCATTAAGGTGTGTGAAGTAGGTGGATGCTAGAATGATAAGCACTACAGAAGAGCCTATGAGAAAAATAATTCTATCTTAAGAGCAGGGTTTGAAGTGTGTGCAGTAGATAAGGCACAGGGATGCATCCTGAATAAAGAGGGAAAGAACATTCTGAATAAGGAGAAACAGCTACTTAATAAGTAAGCACCAGCCATTCTGTGCATTGATGAAGACAGGACTCATGGAAAAAATAGTCTGATCACGTAATTCAAGAATACATCATAATGCACATACACAGAGGGGACAAATTAAGGTTACACAGGCAAGCTCAATTCTAACTTTGGAGCAACTTCAAAATAAATCTGTTAAACACAATATATATACATACACACACACATATACATATACATACACACACACACAAGATTTTAGTATAGGGTCTTATTTTTAAAAATAAATGAATGTATTAAGGTTAAAGTTTCTGGCTTCAGGTTAAACTGACTTGTACACTTGGCCTAATATATGAAACTTAATCACTGAAGGAATCAATAGTAGTGACTTCTGCATTTGCCATATTACCCAGAGATTAATTTAAAGGGATGCCATCAGCTCAAGTGTACTTGTTTGTTTTTTGTTTTTAAGTGGTTCAGGTGCTATACTTCACCCTGAGCCCATGTCATTTTGTGGTTTTACAATCAAACACTTTATCTATTTGAGTTAAAGGATTTATTTTCTATACAGTGTAGCCCTAATAAAGATCCACACAAAGTAAAACCATGTATATAGGGAAAGACAGGGATACTATATGCATGTCTTAAAAGGCACAAAATAAATGGTAGATTCTCCCCTTTTTCATCCATAATAGTCTTTGCATGTTACTTGCTGATAAAGTTGAGTATGATTTCAACTACTAACGTTAGACATTTTAAAATCAGCAGGCCCAGCTAATGTGCATTCAAGAGTTTCAAAAGAATGGTCTGAAAAATTCATCGGATCATTAATACTGGTTTTCACCAAGTCTTGGACCAGTGAGGCAGTTCCAGAAGATTAGGAGAGCACTAATGGTGTGTCAGTATTTCAAAAGAGTAAATGGGATAACTTAAATAATCATGAAGTCCTGTGGCACCTTAAAGACTAACTATAAAGTTTTGAAGCATAAGCTTTCGTGGGCTAATACCCACTTCGTCAGATGCAAGCAGTGACACTTCCACTGCTTGCATCCGACGAAGTGGGTATTAGCCCACGAAAGCTTATGCTTCAAAACTTTATAGTTAGTCTTTAAGGTGCCACAGGACTTTGTTACCTCTGCTATTCCACACTAACACGGCTACCTCTCTGATTCTTAAATAATCATATGCCTGTCAGTCTGGGCAATATAATGGATCAGCTGACACAGGACTCTTAATAAAGAATTAAAAGAGGGAGTGTTTAACTTGGTGCCTCACAATATTTTGATTAGAATATAAAATTAACATGGCATGTTTTAAACAGACTAAAAACAGTTAACAGATAGGTCTGAAAATGCAATTGTGGCCAGGAAATAGTCACTGAGCAGTGTATTTAGTTAGAACCCAGAAGCAACAGTTCATGGCCATTTTGCTATTTAACATTTTTATCAGTAACCTGGAAAAAAAAAACATAAGATCACTGATCAAGTTTGCAGAGGGGACACAAATTGGGGGAGAGGTCAATGAGGACAGGTCACAGATACAGAGCAAACGGATTTTCTTGGTAAAGCTGGATGCAAATAAACAATACCATTTTAATGTAAATGTATATATCTAGGAAGAAAATGTCAGCCATACCTACAAGATTGGAGACTCTACTCTAGGAAGCAGTGACTTTGAGAAAGATCTGTGGGTTCTGGTGGATAACCAACTGAACACAATTTGGGAGTACAACACCGTACCCAAAAGGAATAATGCAATCCTTGGATGCCTATACAGGGAAATCTTGAGCAGGAGTAGAGAGGTTATTTTACCTTTCTTTTTGGCACTGATGTGACCACTATTGGAATACTGTGTACAGTTCTGGTGTGTACAATTCAAGAAGGTTGTTGATAAATTGGAAAGAGTTCAGGAAGAACAACAAGAATGATTAAGCGATTAGGAAACGTGCCTTTCTTTGTGATAGAGCTCCTTGAGTATTTAGCTAAACAAAAAAAGAAGGTTAAGGGAGGGGAGTTGATTAGTCTTAAGCACCTACATGGGGAACAAACATTTAATAAAGGGCTCTTGAATCATGTTATACCTTTCTCTGCTAGATTGAACATCTGGAAGTCGAAGCAAGACAAATTCAAACTGGAAGGTGTCAAAAAAAATTAACAGTGAGGGTAATTAACCACTGGAACAGCTTGCCAAGAGTTATGGTGGATTTACCATCACTAGCAATTTTTAAATCAAGATTGGATGTTTTTCTAAAGATATTTTCTAGGAATTATTTTGAGGAAATATTCTATGGCCTGTGTTAGATATGTCAGACTAGATCATCACTATGGTCCCTTCTGGCCTTGGAATCTATTAATTAAGTTGAAAGTACGCCTTTAGTGTTTTTAATAAATGGGGTTCTGCATTTAGACTCATTTACACCCTGAAACTAACCAGACTCAGAGTTCAGCACACAAATAATTTTAAACTAGACTATTCTTTTTTTGTTTTAGATCTTTCGAAACTACTGGCCAGTTCCAGACTCACTGTGGACTGCATCATTTCCAGGAAGAACTAAAAAAACATTACTAATACATTAAGATAGCGAAGGGGGCCACAGATTTTGCATATGGAAGTTTTACTTTTTAGAACAAATAAGACACCAAAGGGCACTGGTGACCAAAGCGGATGCAGGTTACTTGAGTTCTGAAGCAGTCCACAGAAAATCCCCAAACACTGTCTCCTAAAACCCACCATCCCACTACTGAAATCCCCAAGATGCCCTTTAGCTTAGCATTTTCCAGTCCACAATCTGAAAGCACCCCTCTCCTCCTTCCCACAAGGAGATCTGCCTTCTCATCTTCTATAAACTGTTGCCTGAACCTCATGGAATGCAAGGGGATGGCTATTCCACAAGCAGTGGCCACAGATACTGTTGCATTGCCTGTAGACCACCATGATTGAGATTCATAGTGGATGACAAGCTCTGTTCAGATGGATGAGTGAAGCAGAACACAATTTCTGAAGTGGATGATAATGTCAAAGACGACCAACTACAGGTTATGAAGAACTGGAATGATATCAAGATTATTAAGACCAAGTAACTGATCTAAAAAGCCATTCATGATGACGGAACATCAGGATTGTGGGAATAAAGAAAGGTAAATCTTCTGAATTTGTCCCTAAACTGCTAACATGTCCTAAGATTTTTGCTTTGATATACCTAAGGCATACCAGTTCCTTGCCCCAAAACCAGTTTCAGAAGGTCACCCTTCGAGCACTGATTGAAGCTCCTGAGGTTTATCACTAAAGCACTTACACTGCAAAAATCCAGGGCTGGGAAAGGAGCAGTTAAGAATGTAACAGGCATACAGAGTTAGATCAATGGTCCATCTAGCCCAGTATCCCATCTTCTGACAGTGGCCAAAATGGAGGGAATGAACAGAACAGGGCAATTTCAACTGTTCCATCTCCCATCATGCAAATCTAGCTTCAGGCAGGCAGAGGTTTAGGGACTACATCCCTAACCATCTTGGCTAATAGCCACTGATAGACCCATCCTTCATCAACTTATCTAATTCTTTTTGGAACACAGTTATTGGCCCTCAACATCCCTCAACTTCCACAGGTTGACTGCGCATTGTGTAAAGTAGTAGTTCATAAGGAAGCACCATCTAATAAAGCAAATAGCATTGCTTTATTAGACAGTGCTTCGTTAGAGACTAATGTATCAAGGCTTTGTTGGTAAAGGTAATTACTTATTGTAATGTCTGGAGACCCTCACAGCCCCTGGGGCCCGTGAAAGTCTCCAAGTTTCACCTCATGCAGCCACCCTCCCTACCCCACAGGTGTTAAGTGTGTATTTTGGACATTTAAACAGATACTTCTTTTTAATTGTACGGTACTAATGTATTTCTCTCTCCACTATCTTTTCCATTTTGTTTTTTCACTTATTTAATTCCTTTTTCTCACCCTTCCCATTATCCTCCCATGCCGGAAATTTCCTTCTTACTCCTGATGAATAGACATCAGGAAGCGACACCCTAACCCTGAATTATATAACTTTTGCTGTTTAGCTATGCAAGAACCATACACTGTTCAAGAAAATTTGCAACTTCTCATCCATTCACAAAATCACTTTATACTTTCTGGTACATTTTAACAACGAAGGCAACCATAATTAAAAATGCATCTCCTGGAATATAAAGGGTTTTAATAACCATATTACAAAATGCACTCATTGCCAATGCTGATCACCATGCTCCAAGAGACATCTGACAGAATGTGAAGATCGTAAACTGAACATAAATCAGGTAAGCCTCATTTTCTAGCTGCTTTAATTTGAAAGCAAGAGACATCACTATATTAATACATAAAAAGTTGAATGAGCACAAGGTCTGACAAGGAGGGCAGATGCATTGTCCTCAAGGCTGAAATTGGCAGTTCTGTAATTATCTTTGACAATCTCTGTGGGCCAAACAGAGATGCCAATTTTTCTCATACTTTTTTTAGGAATATAAATAACAAGGGTCAGATAAAAGTATCTAGCTATAATCATTGTATCAAAGACTGGGTATAGAGTTTTGTTAATTTCTCCATCTCCACAGACCACCACTAATACCTGTCAGGTACTTCATATATACATGGCTGATTTAAGCTTACAATATATGTGGCAATTACAGCCTTGGTCCTTAGGAAATCCCAGTTTTGTTTTAGTTTTTTAATTTGTTTTTCCCCCAGCAGCTCATACAACACATTCAAGATTGGACTCTTACTATTATCACTTGATAAATCCCATCATTTATTGTGGTATTATTCTATTGTTATAGTTGATAATGCTGCTATGCATGTATTTTAGGCTTACTGGGTATGTACCTGCCAACTAAAATGGAGATTGAATACCTCTGAAATTTGATACATTATTTAGCAACTCCAGTGACAGTTATAACCTTTTTTTTCTTCCTTTAAACAAATGCTACCGTTACTTCACCAGCTGCCACATTTTGGGAAGCCAATAAGGTCTCTGATGAAGGCTTTAATAACTAGTATGCAACCTTTAGAAAAGGAGTGGAGAAAACAGAATTGATACCCTTGCAAAGGAAATTAAGACCTTGGATGAAGGCTATGCTTCTGCCCTCTGCCTGAAGAAACTCAAAAGGTATGAAAACAAAACTACTCCAAAAACCTGAGTTTACATTATTTTGTTTGAAGCAAGATTACTAGGAATCTGGCAAGAGAGCTAGCAAGATATTGGCATACAAACAAACAAAAGGCTAAGAGAAATGAGATTGGCTACTGTTATGAATAGCAGTAATTATATACAATTAACACACTATTTAAAACTATGTTTAGCTAAAAAGGGTATTGGTAAAGATGCCCTAGTAACTCTCAGAAGGAACTTCTACACACCTCGCTAGAAATCACGAACTGACTCAGGCTATAAAAGAAATAAAAGATTGGAAGGACTACTGGTTTGAGAACCCCTGGTGTATGTGGGTGTGGGTGGGTGTATATACACACACACACACACTTGGTCTGGTGAAAAAAATTTCCCTGGCACCTAACCCCCTCGTTTACATTAATTCTTAATGGGGAAATTGGATTCATTTAACAGTTTTCCTTGAAATCACATTTCTCAGAAACATAACTACAATGTTAAGTGAGGAGCTCATGTTCAGCATTTTGAAGAAGTAGAGCTCTATATAATTGCTAAGTCACATACTTCAGTACCTGTTGACTACAAGCTTGGAGATTAGTGGAAAACAGGAGTCTCTTGCTGAAAATGAAACAATAGTTGATTAAGGCCTACATATTCAGTGACCAAGGACTAGAAAACCAGAACCAGGTGAAAGGAATTGACTTTTCTGCACTTTATTAAAATTCTCTAGATAAGTATTAACTTTTTTGCTCAGTTTTATTTTTTCCACCTGCTCTAAGGAAAGAAATTGTAAACACTTTGATAAGAGCCCTGAAAGGCTGTCTCGTTTCACTGTAGCGTCCATACGTTTCAATATCTTCTCCCAAAATGTCATTTTGTAAATTTCAAATCTACAGCAAAGCTCCTCAACAATCTTTAGATAGCCATATGCCTAGAAAGGACAGGCTGGTAGATCATAGTCCCCATCACTCAAAGCCTACAACTGTCACAAATGGCTATGCTAGCTCTTCCTACACCAAACAAGTCCTGCTTTTAAAGGAAAGCTAAAGAAAGCATATTTACACAGGAGGAAAGAAAATGGTTTTACAGCTCTATTAAAAGTTCAAGACCACATTAAAGAGAATCAGCTAATCCACCAACACCCAATTACCATAATATTCTGGCCTTCATAGTCTCCATGAAGTCCATTTGAACTAAAAACTGTGTACATTTCCACCCCCATCCCTATCCCTGTAAGTATGCACCCAGAAAGGCATTACAAGTGATCAATGCACACTGACTGGAATAAATGTGTTCTAGGAGTACAAAAAATAAAGCTAGTCTTGGACTTAATGGAGGGCTATGGTTGTGTTCATCCATGAGATATTGTATGAAGATAATATACTGGCTCCTCAGCTGGCCAAATAACTAGATTTAAACTCCTAGGCAGAAGTGGTTGAGAAAACAGCTAACAAGAGCCTCCTAGTCACATCAAAAGATTTTTACAGGTTTACCAATGATTTGAGTGAAAGTATGAGCTGATTTATTTACACACATATGCACATGATGCTCCAAATAATACAGTTTAAGGAGACAGGGGGTAAGTAATCTCACAGCTTTCCCCTCCAAGCTAGTCAGCAGTTTTAAGTAACAGTCATGGTCACATATGACTGGCTTAAAAAGTTCAATAAGAGGCTTAACAAGGTTCACCACTTAAGGCAAACCAACAAAACAACAACAAAAAAACCCATATTTGAACATTTTAAAGATTCTACACTTGCAGCAGGATTGGTAGTTTTGTTCTTCTATTTCTCAGTCACTACATATGCAAAACTGTAAAATGATAGCATATAATACCAAATAGTTTTTAAAAAATTCTAAATGCCAGACTTAGAATGCATTGTGGCTCACTAAGAGTGAGGGGGACAGGGAAAAAAAAGAATTGACAAATTTCTCTACATTTATTTCATATGGCATTATTCCTAGTGGTCATGTGAAGATGAGATTCACATGACTAAGAAAAGCCTCATGAAAGCAAAATTCATCTAAGTTCATACAGGACAAAGATTTTTATAGGGTATCATAAAAGTTTGTTTTTAGAAAGCTATTGAATCTTAGACTGAAATTTGCCATCAGCAGTAAGAGTCCACAGTCTGCAAATTTGGGCATTAGGGCACAGTCAAGTTTTCCACTACAAGCAGAAAACAAACACCTATAATTGACACCTGAAAGTGTTTTCTGATAATCCAGAAAAAAAGGGGGTGGGGGATGGGGCTGCTTTCTTCATTGGACTGTGATTTCACAGAGTTTGTCTTCCATCTTACCTCTGCAACTCTGAGTACTTATCTCTTTCAAGGATGCATATGAAATTCAGAAAATTAATGCCATTCTATATTCCTACTGTCTTAAGAAGCAATTATCTATGACCCCATCTAGAACCAAATTATTTCTTAAAGTGGCTCATCTATACTGCTGCTGCATCAAGGTGACTACAGGGAAACCTCCCCCACTTTACTGTAGTAAGGATAGCCAATACAAGCAGCTTATATTTCTTACCAACTCAGTCATGAGAGTCAGCTTTCATTTTAATGCTGAAACTTCTGCTGATTTGTAATGCAAGGTTTTATTTCTATTTCTGAGTAACAAGGTTTTTTGAAACTGAAAAAGACATGAAATTTGAATGTTTTGTGAACTAAGGAACACAGCACATCTTAATTTACCAATATCATTGCAAACAAGGTTTTGACATAGGGTCACTTCAGAAATTATACTTCAGACCTCAAAATAAATGGTAGAACTGCAATGTTTAAGTAACTCTTTAATGCAGAAGTTAACTCCTTAACAGAAGTTCAGATTGGTTCTCTCATTACAGTAATTAATTGCATTTCCTGAGTTACTGACAACAGATCTCCATTTCAAAAGGTGTATTTTTCTCCTAGTGATAATGGACCATCTACATTTAACAGCCCTCTTAGAATTGGTTTGCTAATGTACAATTTTTCTCTTTTCCTCTGTGTATAAATGCATTTTACTTCTGTTCCATTCTATGCATCCGACGAAGTGAGCTATAGCTCACAAAAGCTTATGCTGAAATAAACTAGTTAGTCTCTAAGGTGCTACAAGTATTCCTCGCTTTCTTTACAGATACAGACTAACACGGCTGCTATTCTTGAACCTGTCCTTGATGCAGTGATTCACTATAACACCCTTGAAGGAGGCAAGGTGGTTTACTCCATTATATATAGAATGCAGTGTCTTTCCCAGAGCCACAGCCAATTTAGCAGAGCTGGGACAAGAAGAGTGAACTCAATAAATCCCTGTTCTGTAACCACAGTATCTTACTTCCTTTTCTTTATTTACAAAGACGATATTTAAGTTTTCCTCACTATTCCGCTCTCCTGCCACCAAGACAACTGGTAATATACTCACTGCAATACTGAGAACTCGGCTAGAAGCTCTAGGAAAAACAGTTTTTAACTTGAAGTTTAAAGGTACACATTGCCCCTTAGAATTAACATATGCTAGTTTGATGCAAGACGACATCCCTCAGCCCATGCTAATTCCCACAGCCCCTGCTGACCTGGAACAGTGAACCGTGGCCAGTGGGCGCCGCGATCGGCCAAATTTATGGACGCTGCAGGTAAACAAACCATCCCGGCCGACCAGCGGATTTTCCTGATGAGCCACATGCCAAATGTTGCCAATCCCTGCTATAAAGTTAATTTAATGGACACTACCAAGGTTTAGATCAAAAGCCTGGTCCAATTCAACAGATCTTAAAGGGCTTATATTCTAAAGCATCACGTTTTTGAGTCCCCAAGCATTTTCCTCATTTAAGTAAAAAAACATTTTAACTGAAGTTTGAGACATTAGGAGAGCACTTGAATTTTTAGTGCTTTGAGGAATGGTCTCTTCACGTGCACCTTCACATGCATTTTGCATGGTTTATCAGGTTTTCTAAGAAATGTACTCCATCCAGTTTGCAGAACTGCTTAATTTTAGACCCAGTATATATGTTTTTAAAATGGGCAATTAAAAAGATTTTAAAAAAAGGTTACTGGGATATTTGCTAGAGTTAGGACTGACCAGAGCATATAGGAAGGCAGCTGTGGCAGTACTGGCACAACACGTTTTCCTCAACCACAGCAGCTCTTTGGAGCATGACAGCAAAACAAAAGTGCTAGCATATACAAAGCCCAAGTGGGAGTTACACTACAAGCCAGATCAAATATAATTGATAGTGAAGGTAATGAAAAAAAAAAAAAAAAAAAAGCTCTTAAGAACCAGTTTCCATTCAATGAAAATGTTGACTCAATTCATGAAGATTCTTTTAATAACAAAATGGTGAAATTTCTTTTACAGGAGAAGCTAAAGTCAGTTTCCTTCTCAGTTTCCCTGGAGGTCACTTTAAAAACTTTTCAAATGTAACTTAAGAATTTTTTAGCTTATGCTTGTTAATGTCCTAAAGGCAAAATCCAAGTCTTTCTAAACTATATTAAAGTGGTCACAAATGTATGTTCATTAAACTTGTAATTTTCCGTACTTTTAGGACATTCTACCTTGAATTATTGACCAGGATTAGGCAAGATTTTATATGACAAAAAATTAAATAGCTCAATAGAGTTTGATCACTTCAGTGTTATTTTTTGCAACTAACCCATGCTCCAACCCCCAAAAAATAATTCACGACCTTTTAAAAATAAGCAAGCTGGTACACCAGACACACCTACTGTAGTGCACTTTTATATAGTTAGTCTGACAGTCATGTCTGTGATGCATCATCGTAATCAGAGCTATGATAATTCAGTGTTTTGGGCTCATTGTTAAAGAAAGGACATGTTCCAAAATTTCAGCCTGAATTCAAATCTAATACTCTCTTAACTTTCCCCACAAGTCAAAACACTTTGGCACGATACACACTACCATACTGTTCTTAAACCCTGTCAATATCTTGATACCACAAAGATAAAATGTCAACTTGAATCAACATCAACTCAATTTTTTTGTCAAATAGTTTTCAACCACAAATGTGGTTCTGGGGCAACTGAAGTGAACAACTTTAACGTTTTCAGTTTCTCTCTCCCCCCCCTCCCCCTTCCCCCTCAATCCTCAGTGTGCTTTTGATTTGGCCAAAACTATTTGTCAAATTCACAAATAGTTTTCAACACAATAAAAAAAATGGGGGGGGGGAGTTGTAACTCTTCATTTCAATTTGTTAATGAAATGTACTTGTTTCAAATTGATGTCATTTTGAAATGTAGATTATTTGTTTAAAAAGTGCACACTCCATAACACTAACAACAAAAACAAAAAAACCCAAAACAAAACAAAAACAAAAAAAACGAACTGAAATGTGTTTCTTGTTTCAGTGAGGGGGAAAAAAATAGCAATTTTTGTCTGACCAAAAAGGAACTTTTTCAGTTCAACTACTCAACTGGAAAAAAAACAAACAAACAAACAAAAAAAACACTATTATTCATTCACACTTTGGATAATCTTGTTAAAGTCACAAGCCAAAGTGCGTCAAGTGAATACTTATATGTGAGACAGAAAAATGTGTGCTATTCTCAGCTACATAGAATAAGAATAGGGAAAACAGTGCAGTTCACTGTACCATCCTTCAGGCATAAACATAACCAATTATCAGAGACGGTGTTAAGAACGCCAACCCAATGTCCTGGCCAAATATGTTCCACCTACCTTTGTTGTTGTGTTAACTGGAAGTTACTGTTCACTTCCTGTCTCTGAACTGCTGTGTAGGACTATCAATTAATGGCGGAGTTTTACTGGTGATAATGGAGAAAAGATTGCCACAGTGTAGGCACAGTGCTTGTAATTCTCAAAAGCACATGAGGATGGCCAAACAGTATATTTATCATCATTCTGTTTAACAGACATAATTAGTTTGTTTCAGAAAGTTCAAGACACTTATTTTAACTCTCTTTTGATTTCTTAGAGTTAGACATTTTGAAATAAGAAGGTGGTATTGACTCATTTAAGCATAAAACCCTCCAGCCACTGAGTATGAGTAAGCAAACTGCTTTTGGACATTGGCCTGTTGATTCATCTGCTCCTTGTTTGAACAATGGTCAGCACTAGCAAACCTTCGTTGTGGGGCAACCTGAGACGGCACCATAACCTGTAAAAAGTATCATTATGAGTACCAACACTAAACAAAGATAAAAGATTTTAGTCTTACCGTGACTTCGGAATAAGGTTTCCCGAGACAATTTTTAGATTAAGCTTTGTAACAAAAGTGTCTGATGAAGCAATTAGTTTAAAAAAAGTCACTTACCACAAATAACTATTTAGTTGATAACTTGTTTCTCAAGACTTATTACTAGAATAACAATATCCTAAAATTACAAAAGTGCTTGGAAAACTCATACATCACTAGAACTGCCAGGAAAACACCACTGTTTTATAAAAACCTTATATCCTTTCCTAGAATGATAAAATCCACAAACAATTTTTCAGTAGTGGAGCTCACACCTAGCACAGCTGAATAGATACAATTATGTGCTGACTGCGTAAAATATTTACTTTTCATCACTGTTTCCTTATGGCAGGACTTCAATCCATTTTCTATGCCTTCTAAAGGTGAAGAGATGTATTAGTAGTAGCTAGGGGGAACACCAAGATGAATTATTGAGAGAAAAGAAAAAAGCAATAAGGAACTAATTCCACCCTGTGATACATATGCAGATCTACATCTATGAAAGTTATAAGTGAGTGTCTGAGGGCAGAATGACTCAAGGGAAAAAAATAGTTTAAAACATTGGTTATGGATTGGGTATGAAGAGAAGAAATGAATGGCTTTTAAAGACCTATAACTCTCATGATAACAGTGACTACAATGAAATAATTATTTTGAATCCTACTTTAAAAATGAGTTAGTAACTTTGTCCCTATTTGGTCAGGGACACAGTTTTAGCCAGTCTGTTCCATTAACACTTTTAATGGTGGATGTCCAAGAAATGACAAGGTATTGCTTTAAGGAACAACAGTTTTGAACATATATCCAAGTATAGCTTCATTCCCTGAAGAATGTGAAACACAGCCAACTACTAAATATACTAGACAAAATCTTGAGAAGTCTAGCACCTACTGAGCATTTGCGCGGGGGTAGGGGTGGGGAGGAGATGGGAGAGAAGGCATCCCCAAAGCAAACAAACATGCTCGGGACACAGTTTGGTTTTGAGGTGTACAACTACTATTTAAGTCAGTCAGTTCTCGAACAAGCTGTACACGAAACAGCTTAAGCCCACTGGCACGCAAGCTCCTCTATTAACCTGTTCCCCCAGACAGAAACCCTAGTTTTGCTATAATTTTTATAGGCACTATATTTTCATCTGAGAAAAATCAAGAGGAAGCATTCATTAACAGGTCAAAATGGACAAGCAACTGAGCATAAAAAGTTATCTGCAGCAGGCTAGACTCAGTAATAGTTACAGATATGAATGTATCTGATTTCTGGCTTTCAGAACCCAGGATTGCCATGAGAGCAATCCAGGTTAAATTCTTATTCTAGATTTCATTCCCACGGACTACAGGTCCTTGCACACTAACAGTGCTATCAGAGGTAACAAAGTCCTGTGGCACCTTAAAGACTAACTATAAAGTTTTGAAGCATGAGCTTTCGTGGGCTAATACCCACTTCGTCGGATGCAAGCAGTGGAAGTGTCCAGAGGCAGGTACAGAAAAGTAGGCAAGAACCAGGTGGGAGATTAAAAGGTTAGTCCAATTAGGCTGAACCAGCTTGTTATCTCTGATCAGGGAGGGTGGATTGTTCTTCTAGCATTTGAATGGGGGGGGGGGGGGGACATGGAGAGAGGAGAAACTAGTTCTGTAATGAGCGAGCCATTGTAGGTCTTTGTTCAATCCGAGATTGTTTGTGTTGAATTTGCAAATGAATTGCAGCTCTGCAGTTTTCCTTTGCAGTCTGGACTTGAAGTTTTTTTGCTGCAGTATGGTGACTTTTAAATCTGTAATTGTGTGTCCAGGCAGGTTGAAGTGTTCCCCTACAGGTTTTTGTATATTGCCATTCCTAATATCTGATTTGTGTGCATTTATCCTTTTTCTTAGGGACTGTCCAGTTTGGCCTATGTACATAGCAGAGGGACACTGGTGGCATATAATGGCATATATGACATTGGTTGATGTGCAGGTGAATGAACCAGTGATGGTATGGTTGATCTGGTTAGATCCTGTGATGGTGTTGCTGTGAGCAACAACAGGGTCTGGAAATGCTGAGAGAGCAATTCATTTATCTTATGAACATGATTCCTTATATATTAAATCATTCAACTATTCATTAAGAAGTTGTATTGACAGACTCCAGAGTATGAACAATCCAGCCCTCCACAATCAGATGAATAGTGGAAAAGATTAAAGCTCAAATAGAAGAAGAAACTGGTTGATTCAGAGTGCCAAAACACTGCCTCCTCAATGCACTGCAACTACACTTGAATAGTGTAAGGCCCAGAATCTTGCCATATAATAACTGTTCTCTATCTGGCTTCCAAATTAGTAGTTAATTGCCATCCTGAACACACACAGATCAACATGGAAGAACGTGCAACAGCATACATCACAAAGTAAATGTAGTCATGAGCACTTTAACTTCAGAATTAAACTGTTTTAGGATCACACCGTTTCACTAGTCAGAGCTCTTCTGTTGTCTACACCAAGGGAGAGACACCCTAAAAAGGAGAAATCAGACAGGAAAGATGACAACATTGACAGGTGTAGAGGGGAATGCAGGGAAGAAAGATAGGTAAAGAGGAAGTAGGAACACAAAGGTGAAGATAATAGCACTGCCCTGACCTATGCCACAGCTTATCACCAAGATCTATACAAGTCATCAAAGTTTAAGGTAAATTACCAATGTATTGGTAGCCTCTCTCACTAGAAGTGATGGGCTACAGAGGAAGAAGATCATTTAAACATAGGGTAAAAATAGAAATAAGCCTTTCCTAGCAACTCCCTTTAACTGTTGGGGCTCCAATAAAATTGTAATCACAAATTACATAAATTTTCTGCTTTTCATTGCAAGACCTGCCAAGTACCGAATTATTAGGTTCTCCATTAACCATCCAACAATTAATTTATCACCCAGCCAGCTAAAATACCATCCAATTTTATATTTGGGGACAATTACTATTGGAATAGTAAGTACATTAAAATTCTTCAATTTTTCATATTGCTTGAAAGCTTTGGAACTTCATCTTGCCTAGAATTTAGCGGAGAGTTCAGGCATGAAACTGTATTTTAGGGAGATATGGAGTAGGAGAAGGGGAAAAGCAAGTGTTTCCAGCTAGGACTTCAATGTTTCAACTGAAAAGGAACAGGTATCTTCAGGAACTTTGTAACTGATTAATTTGACAAAATTAGTAATACACCAGCTAATTTAATTTAAACAGCTTATTAATTTTGTGTTACTTGGAATCAAGGTTTTAGGTCAGTTTCCTCCCTTTATTCTACCACCTTTGTTGACTTTTCCTGTTTTGTGAAGAGTGATGCCTTGGTTAGCTCCTATTAACTAAAAAAGTACATTAGTGTGAGCATGGCCTGTGTTGGGAAACTCTCCTGCTCAGATGTCCTCTTAGGCTTTCACTTCAAGTGTGTCTTTTATTGTTCCACACAATTATCCAAACAGGATTAAAAAAAAACAGACAGTTTGTATCTGTTCACATTTGACTAGTACCAGCTATTCTACCAGCGAACACCTTTAAAATATATATTTTAAAGAACAAAATGCTACAGCTTCCCATTTGAAGCCTATCAATCATTTTTGACAGCACATCTCCCTAATACAGTAACTCGTCACTTAAAAGTTATCCCAGTTAATGTTATGTTGCTGATCAGTTAGGGAACATGCTTGTTTTAAGTTGTGCAATGTTCCCTTAAAACATTGTTTGGCAGCTACCTGCTTTGTCCACTGCTTGCAGGAAGAGCAGCCCATTGCAGCTAGCTGGTGGTGGCTTGGAACCGGGGTGGACTGGCAGCTCCTCGCTCCCTTAAGTCCCCTGTGCGGGAGCTGCCCAGCAGGCTATCAATTGCGGGCAGTTCAGCTGTCCCTCCCCTCACCGCCATGTGCTGCTCCTGCCCTCTGCTTTGGAGCTGCTTCTGGGAGCCTCCTGCTTGCTGTATGAGGGAAGCTAATGTCAGGATGTCCCCCTCCCCCCTGCACACCCCATATTCCATAGAGCAAGGGGGGAGGGGGACGGACGGACACGATAGGGCTCAGGACAGAGGGAGCTTCCTGGCAGCAGCTGCCTTTTCAGCTTGCTGATCTGCTTAATAAGGCAATATACTTAGAGTTGGGTCAGTGTATTTAAAGGGGCAATGTGCATCTCTCACACACATGGTCTATGCCTCTGCTCTCTGTCTGCCATGCTGTCTCCCCTCCCTCCATTCATGCTGCCTTGTAGAGTGTGAGGCTCCATTAACAAGTTAACTCTTGAGGGATCAGCCAATTGCTAGTTCATCATTTAACAGTAAAGCATTCCCTGGGAAATATCCCACCCTCTGACTTCACCACTTCAACCAAGCTTCACAATATCACCATGTACCAGGATTAAATTGTTTAAAATGTATTATCTGTTGTGGGTGAATAATCCGGTGAAAACATTTTCCCTGGAACCTACTCCCCTCATTTACATTAATTCTTGTGGAGAAATTGGATTTGCTTAACATAGTTTTGCTTAAAGTCACATTTCTCAGGAACATAACTACAATGTTAAGCACAGAGTTATTGCATCATGTCATACCTGAAAACTATAGCTTTAGATTTCCCAAGCTTGAAAATGTTTCCTTTGCTTATTCAACCGTGTCTCTTATACTATCTTCTTTCTGCCAGTGATCCAAACATTGATACTCCATTTGTAAGGCTGTTTTAGAACCACCTTTCTGCTTTGATTTGTGGAGTCCTCCCCCCGCCCAGCCCATAATATTTTTACTTGAGCTGGTCAGCAAGGCCACTACCCATTTCATTTAAATCCTTCCTCAAGGCCCATTTCTTCCAGAACAAATGCATGAAACAAGTTGATCATGTGATCAAATTTTCTCTTGTAAACTGTCTGCTAATTTATGAAAAGTACAAGAGTCTAAGGTAGGGAATGTGGTAGAAGGACACCGGAATCAAAATTGGGGAGATAAAGGTGATGAATGGTGGAGGGATAACAGGAGAGAAAAATTGTTCAGTTTAAAAGATCCTTGGTTATTTTTAATTGAGAAGATCCATATCATCAAGACCTGATCACCTTCTTTGTACTTTATACCCCTTTCCCTGCCACCTTTCATTGTCATTGGCTTGGATTGTATACACTTTATGTGGATTATGGGAATATGCCTTCCCACCATGTTTTCAATTTATCAAATTTTCAGTTAATATCACCTAAATATTCAGTACTTAATATAACAGTTATAAAAAGATTATATTAAATTACCTTGCCCATTAAGCGCGTCATGGATTTAAATCCAAACCCTATCACCAGTTACGAGATTAAAATGATGACAAAACTGCAACTCTTCACAAAACATTTAGCTCAGAAAAAACTATTTAGTTTTCATTTCTGTAAATGAAGGCAAGTACCATAGTACAAGGATCGGCAATCTTGGCACACGGCACTTCAGGGGGTAAGCACCCTTAGCGGGCCCCACTGGTTTGTTTACTTGCCGGTTTGCCGATTGCAGTGCCCAATAGCTGTGGTTCACCACTCTGGTCCAATGGGGGCCGCAGGAAGCAGCGGCCAGCATTGCGCTGCTTCCCGCAGCCCCCAATGGACCAGAGTGGCGAACCACAGCCAGTGGGAGCCACGATCGGCAAACCGGCAAGTAAACAAACCAGTGGGGCCCGCTAAGGGTGCTTACCCTGAAGTGCCATGTGCCGATCTCGGTCATAGTAGCTCAAAGGAAGAAAAGGTCCTGCTCCAACACCTCCATGTTGTTCCATAGCACAGTTAGAAATAAGTTCAACTATAAAGCTATGGAAGCAAATTTCTTTCAACTGATGCATGAACCTAATAGTTAGATCAAACCATACCTTTGTGTGTGTATTCTTGTATGAAGGCATACAATATGAAGTTAAAAGCAAGTGATAAGAGTTATAAAATATTCCAATGCAGGCCTTTTTCAATATACAGATGTGGGAATTTGAAAACAATCAGGTGAAGGTATTAGAAGTTTTAAGGTGGTAATGCACTTGTTTTATTTGAAAGTATGTCATTTTATACTTTAGCACAAGTGGGAACACAAACATTTTCTTTTTCGAATATGGATCTGAAAAGATACTAACCTAGTTTTTTTTCCCACTTGAGTTTCTACGTGGGTAATCATATAATCCAGGTTAAACTAATTAAAACATTTAAAATGTTACCATATTATTGAAAGCCAGACCACAATACAAATTTCAGCATTCCTGGGGGAGAAAGATATCCACATCTATACACTATATAGAAAAATAAAGCAACATTTACATTGTACACCTCACAGGTATCATCCCAGTTCTTTCAAACATTTAGAAAGCTAGTCTTATTCTAATAGCGAAGATAAGAAACTACTGATGAATGTAAGTTGGTTAACTTTACATTTCAGGCCACATTTTCTAAGAAAGTTGATTTGATAAGGTTTACAGTAGCTGAAATGTCAGATTTATATTTCTGGAAATAGAATTCCTCAGGTAAGTTTGGAAGAAAAAAAAAATCATTTGGGAAATAACAGTAGTTCTAAAAAGCCCAACCAGATTCACAGCACAAAGTGAAGTTTGGAAAAAGTTGCATGAAGGGCTCCAACATTCAACTCCCTTCTCTTACTTCACTTAACTTTTAGCCAAATATTGTTGATCTTCCGGATGAAAGCCAGTAGAACTAGACCATAATCTTGAGCAGCAAGTAATGGACTGGAAATCAGAATTTCTGACTTTTAACCCCACCTGTGACTCAAACTGGTTCTGAAACCATCTCTCCGTGACCACAGGCAAATCTCAACTTCACTTAGCCTTGATTTCCACACTCACAAAGTAGAAATAAGGATACTCTTCTGCCTCACAGGACTTACATGCAACATGGTAACTGAAAGCACTGAACACAAAGTGCATTGTAACACTAAATAGTAATGCTGAGTATCTGTACAAACTAAAATTAAGAGGGGGAAACTTGTTGAGGCAGCAAATAGAGGAACCAACAGCCACCACACTTAATGGCAAACAGCATCTGAGGACCCAATTCTTTTTGCTGGTGCTTTTGTTGGCCTGTTCATACACGTGCCTTTCAAGCTCCTGGGCATGTTAACTCATTTGTGTCCGGGGGGGGGGGGGGGGATTTGCCTGGCTGAGTGCGGCAGTGCGGTTTCTAGACCTTGCCCCAGTCAGGCAGCTGGCTAAGCGGGCAAGGACCCCACCTCTCCGCCCGCCCAGAGCAGTGCACGGCTGAGACGCTTTGCAAAAGCTTAATGGAGCGATTCGTAGCTTTGCACAACACCCCCGCCCCCATCCCGGCCTCGAAGGCAGCGACTCTGCCTCGGAGACGGATCTCCGCGGAGACTCCCTGTCAGGGAGGCCAGACCAGGGCGGGGAGGCCTAGCCGCTTCAGGCAGTAACCGGCTGCTGCTCCAGGCCGGGAGATCCAGCCCCCGGGTAGGGGAGTGCGCAGGGCCCTCCCCAGCAAGGCCGGGTCGCTGCAGTGCGGGGCTCTGAGCTGCCGACCCAGCTCGGAGCCCCGGCCCGGCCCCACGCCGAAGAACTCGCACGCGCCGCGACCAGCAGTGCCCGGCGCCGGGATCCACCTCCCCCAGGAGCAGGCTCTACGGGTAGGAAGATGGCGGCCCTGGCCGCCTCCCCGGTGAGAGGAGGTGGCGGGTCGCAGCCCGGGGAGGAGCCGGAGCGAGGCCCGCCAAGGGGAGGGAGACGGCCCGAGGAGGCCCCTTGAACTCACCTGTCACCAACAGCCACTGCCGCCCGGGCCGCTCGCGCCTCCGCTGAGGTCGGTGCCGGGGTCTCCGCGGGGGCCGGGGCGTCTCACTCCTGCCGGGGTTTCCGCGGGGGCTGGGACCTCTCGCCGCCGCCGCCGCCACCACCACCAGGGCCGCGCCGCTGCCGGATCCCAGGAGCAGGAGGATGGAGAGCGGGGCCCGGGGGGGAGGAGGCGGCAGCAGCAGCGGGGGAGGGGGGGGCGTGGAGAAGGAGGCGGCGGCGGGACTTGGGGCCCAAAACGTCTCTGAGCCCAGAAGCAGCAATACCCCGCTCGCATGAGAGACCCGCAGCCCCGCTTCCGGCTCCCGGCGGAAGTCCCGCCTTCGCCAGCGGAAGATATTGGGCGTCGCTAGAGGTTCCGCAGCTCTCGGCAGCGGCCGATGATTGGCGGAGCAGACCTTGCGCGCGGCATGACGTACTTCGACATGTGACCCGGTGCCGTCACCGGCCCTGAATGAGCGCGCGGAGGGGGGAGGGCAGTTCCTCTTCTTTCCCCTCCCCCTCGCTCCGAGCACGCCCACCGGAGGAATGTGAGCGCTCCCTCGTCGTCACTCGCTGCTGGGGCAGCCAGAACAATTAAAGGGACCGGTATGGGCAGAGAACTAGTCATAGTGTCCCCCCGCTGGGGCGCGCTACCTCCCTTTAATTGGGGAGAGCGTTCATGGCCGATAACGGCTGCCAGCCTCTCACTCCTTCCCAAAGGCCAAACACGCGTAACCTCTCCTTCCCTAGCACGGGAAAGGGGCGCTCTCTGAACCACGCCTCCACTAACTAGAGCTGCAGACCCATCCCACCTCCCCTTTAACGGGGACCATTCCCACTCAACCTAGAATCCCACCTCCTCCCCTTTAATGGGGGGTCACCCCCCACACAACCTAGAGCCCCACCACCACCTCCCCTTTAATGTGGGTCACCCCCCCCCCACTCAACCTAGAGCCCCACCACCTCCCCTTTAATGTGGGTCACCCCACACTCAACCTAGAACCCCACCACCTCCCCTTTAATGGGGGTCACCCCCCACGCAACCTAGAGCCCCACCACCACCTCCCCTTTAATGTGGGTCACCCCACACTCAACCTAGAGCCCCACCACCTCCCCTTTAATGTGGGTCACCCCACACTCAACCTAGAGCTCCACCCCCTTTAATGGGGGGGGTCACCCCCACTCAACCTGAAGCCCCACCACCTCTTCACATCACTTGTCTTTAGACCTAGTGTGGAAATCAGGAAGCGAATCTCTTCTTGATAAGATTCCTTTTGCAGTAGAAAGAGCTTTGCGTCTGGATTTCAATTTACTGATCAAGGAAATAGAATTTATCTTCTATTAGCCCCACTTAGTTAAATTGCACATGATGGAAGTAGCCTCTAATATAGTGGTTCTTAACCTGTTTACCATTGTGAGCCGCATATGCAGCCCACATTGTGTTATGGAATGTGGGCCGGATCCAATACTACCTGTATGGCCCTGAGAATGTCACATGGGCTGCAGTTGCACGCTGATTGGGCCGCAGGTTAAGAACCGGTGCTCTAATATGAATTACACTTAAAAACTCTTTAGGTTTCAGAAACAACAAAGAGCAGTAGGGGCAGGTGACTATTAAGACAAAAGCTGTCCTAACATAGCTTGGTCCAAATACTGGTAAAAAAAGAAGTTGTCTCAACATCTTTACTTTGACTGATTTAGTACAGATTGTGATGTTGCACTCCATATATTTATGGAAATATGCTTGTGAGTGTGAATATAATGTAATTGGATTATGCTTTATGCAAAAGGTCACTTGTAAGGTGTAATTACAAAGCTTATGATCTACTGAGTGTTTTCATCCCATTTGTTTGCATGTATTATTTCTGTGTCTGGAGTTAGGAGAATGGCTTGACCTCACTGGCACTTTAACTTGCTGGCTCAGGGGGATGAAAAATCACACACACATACCCCCCCCCTTCCTCTCCCTCTCCTCTTCCCCCCCCCCCCCCCCCCCAGCGCTTTAAAGCGCTAGTGTGGACAGGCTTTTGAGTGCTGGGAGCCACACTCTCCCAGAGCTAGTAGCCACACTTGCACTTCAAAGCACTGCTGCAGGAGCTTTCCCCCCCTTTGAAATTTCAAGTGTAGCCAAGTCTTAAGATGTAAACTTGTAGTGCTGATGTAAACATGTTAAGTGGAAGCCATTAAGGGTGCTTCAAAATTAATCACCTGTAAATGGCTCCATTTACTTGCAAACTCCTGCAGCACTGAGCACTGCACAATCTAAATCCTTTTGTGGATCCTGCTTTGAGAGATTAAATGATTTACCCAAGGTCACAGAGAAATTGTGGCAGAGTCAGGAATAGATCCAGAGCTCCTGAGTTCCAGCCCTAAACACCAGGCCGTCCTTACTCAGATGTCCATACTCTCCTATATTGGAATGATCAGGCATTCACTTCAAATAAAGTGATACACGTATTGTTGCTCATGTGGCTATATGTACACACCTGCATTAAAAAATAAAAAAAAATTATCAGTATGCTCCACATTCAGTTCAGATAAGAAAAGCTACAAAGCATTCCATTCCATTCTGACATGCAGCAGCTTTTTGAGTTGTCTTTCATTCTTTCAGATTTGGAATATCTATATCTGGATACAAGCAAGAATGTTAATCTGAATGTGTGATCACATCAGCATCTATTCCGTCCTGGTTTAGAAGTAACCACTCTGCTGCAGGCCCATTGCTAGGTTATCATTAGGGCCATATCAAATTCACAGCTGTGAAGAACGCATCACGGACCGTGAAATCTGGTCTCGTCCATGAAATCTGATATTATGTGAGCTTTTACCCTGTACTTTTCAGATTTCACAAGGGAGATCAGTGTTTCTCAAGCTGGGGGTCCTGATCCAGAAGGGAGTTGTGGGGGGCATGGTCAGAAGATTAATGTCAGGGGGTCATGGTATTGACACCTTTACTTCTGCGGTGTCTTCAGTGCTGGGTAGCCAAAGAGTGGCGGCTGTTAGGTAGGGTGACCAGATGTCCCAATTTTATAGGGACAGTCCCGACTTTGGGGCTTTGTCTTATATAGGCACCTATTACCCTTCACCCCGTCCCGATTTTTTACACTTGCTACCTGGTCACCCTACTGTTAGGTGCCCAGCTCCAAAGGCAGAGCCCCAGCAGCAACAGCGCAGAAGTAAGACCATAGCATACTATACCATCCTTACTTGCATGCTGCCGCTTGTAGGAATGCTACATTCAAAGCTGGGCGCCTAGCCAGCGGCCACTGCTCTCCACCAGCCCAGTTCTGAAGGCAGCGCTGCTGCCAGTAGCAGTGCAGAAGTAAGGGTGGCAATACTATGACCCTCCCCTCCACAATAACATTGTGACCCTCCCCACAACCCCCTTTTGGGTCAGGACACCTGCAGTTACAACACTATGAGATTTCAGAATTAAATATCTGAATTTATGGGACTGATTTTTCTCCCAATGGCAAAATTCAGTTTGACTCTAGAGGAGCATGTTCAATCCCCATAAATACACTGTAGCTTTAAGAACCCAGAAAAGTAACTGATAACACGTTGTGTAGTGTGGGATTTTCCTTGCAGGATTAACTAAAATGATTTGGTAGCAAACCACTGCTTAACAGGTTGGTCTGCCCCTGTAAGGGCTCAGAAGCCCTATTTCATTATCAGACCCTGGTGGTACTGGATTAGGTGTTTTCTATAATGGGGTCAGTTTGCTCAACTGGAGCTGCTGTCAGGGGAGTTTGGTTCCTGTGCATGGTCAGGGAGCAGTGAAAGGCTTCTGGGCCTATGTAGGTCAGGGAATCGCTTTATTTTGTGTTTCTTTGCTGGGTTTTTGTTTGAATGAATAAACCATATCCTGGGGAAAGGGCTTGAAAGAGACATGGAGTATAATGTTAGTCTTCTGTAGGATCAGGGGAGACAGGCCAGAAACTCTCTGCATTTTGTTGAACTAGGTTTAACAAAACTATTTTAAACAGATCCTAGCCCTCTTACATCATCCCATTGTGGTTCAGACACATTTCTTTAACACAATAGTAAAACTGGATTTTAAAGTTACAGTGTGTATGTCCGTCTTTTTCATCTCTGCTAAAGTTTGGCTTTCCATAATGCAGTTTTAGAGCACTGGTTAGTAAAGCTAAAATCACTGCTGGGAGCAGCTTGGTATTACTATTAACCTCCCTCATGTACGTTTATAATTAGTGTTTAAATATATCCCACATAAACATAGGTCTGAAAATTATCATCCTCGCAGTGCAATAATCATCTGTTTCTGAGAACTCCTTTTTATTTTAGCCACTTAGTTATTCTCTGAAAATGTTAATGAAACTTTAATAAGGAGTCATAATTTTTCATATTTTTAAGTGACTCAGAATCTTCCTAAATGATCTGAAACTTATTCTAATTCTTCTCAGTGCCAAAGCTTGCATTTAACACCTCCTTAACTTTGTACTTGCCTTCATGGTCCCCTATCTCTGTGGTAGATGAGCTTTTCACAAAATTCCTGAATTTATCATCCAGACAACCTCATTGAGTACAATTATCCCTATGTTACATGGAGAACTGAGTCTTGTCTACATTACCCACAGGATTGAGGGGCAGTGATCAATCCAGTGGGGGTTGATTTATCTCCTGTAGTCTAGACACGATAAATCAACTGCCGAGTGCTCTCCCATGGACTCTGGTACTCCACCGGAGCGAGAGGCACAGGCGGAGTTGATAGAGAGGCACAGGCGGAGTTGATAGGGGAACGTCAACTGTCGATTCACCGCAGTGAAGACACCGCGGTGAGTAGATCTAAGTATATTGACTTCAGCTATGTTATTCACTTAGCTGAAGTTGTGTAACTTTGATAGATTTTTCCCCCTCCCCCAGGGTAGACCAGACCTTAGGCTCAGAGACATTAAGACCTAATCAGGCCTATGCCAGAAAGCTCTTGCACCTAATGGAGCCCTGTTTAAATCAATTGTGGTGTCCTGAAGTGGGATGTTTTCCTGAAAAGTGATTATAATTTTGTCTTTCCAGTTCCTCACACCAAAGCATAGACACTAGTGCTCCATGAAGACTATATCTATTACAAGTTTCTAGCATTGGCTATTTTGACCTACTTGCCCATAACTAAAAAACAGCTGGAAGCATTTTGAATTTAAAAAATAAACACACAGAAAAAAAATTCACCTTTGGGGTAGGCAGTGAGTTCAGTTCTTCTCTCACACCTTGCAGTGAAGTTACACTAGTATAAAACAGGGTGCAGAGTAAAATGGTTTTAGCTATACCAGAAATCTACTCTAATGCCTCAACAAAAAAGCCTGGCTAAATCAAATGTAGATAATGTAAGAACAATCACTTTTTTAAAAGAGATATATAATTTGTAACAGGTTTGTAGACAATTATGCAGAAAAAACGTGACCATGAACCTAAAATAATATTTTGGTTTTTTCACTACATTTTGCTCATCTTCAGTTAATAGCAGATATAACTTTTAATGCACCTAGGCTAGTATGACAGAGTGAAAGAACAATATTGTTCATATGACGAGCAAACCCAGAACATGTTTCTCTCTCAAAGTTCAGTTGGACTGAGTAACAAATTTTTAACCAGAGAAATATGCTTCTAAAATTCAGAAAGACCCCAACACTTTTATCTTCCTTCAGGACTAATTACATAATCCCTGTATAACATGGCCTACATGTTATTCATAGAGAACTTGGAGACCATTTTAACCTGTACAATCTAATCCTAGAAATGTATGCTTTATTGTTCTAACTTTCTATTGAGTGCCCCTCTGTGACAGAAAAGCTGAATAATTTTGAGGCACCAACCAATGCATAAGAAGAGTATCCAGTCAGTGATAGAGATAATGAATTGTCTTTATTTTTTTAATTCATCTATACGTGCTCCTCACCACCAAAATAACACATCTGAAGAATGAAGAGTTAGCAGATTTTCTAGTGCCTTGCACCTTGTGTGGTCATTTACACTTTGCACAGGAAATGTAAGTTGCATGTAAAATGCTACCATTCATATTGCCTAGATATAAATGACTACATCAAGTGTAAGGTAGTGGAAAATTGGGTCCTCGCTGGATTTTTTTTTCTTATAGGAATTGGAGATTTGCAAATCCAGGTGAATAGTTATGCCCTGTCCATATTGGGAGCAGAATCATTGTAGATACAAACACCTGTTTAAACAGAGGCTGTTGGTATCAGGTTTCTGATCTAGCACAGCAGGGAAAGAGAGATTTTTCCAAGAGTCATGCTAGAGATTATCTCCCCTAGGAGGCCTATAGTGTGGTTTTATAACAATTCTAAGGGTACAAATCGTCTATGTTGGGAAGATCAAGTCTGTAACATGATAATATTCTATCTGTGTTATAACTTGGTCTGGTCCCATCTACACAGGCAAGACCTAACCATGTTGTGACATGATTAGATTAGTATCATGTCAATACACAGTCACCTGACTAGGAAAATGCAGCTGTGTAGATGCTCCCTAACACTGCTCAGGAGAGTACTAGAACTCTACTAGCAAAGTAACAACTGTTTTTAATATTGTTCTGCATAGGTGCTGGAACTGGGGGTGCAGCCCCTTCATTCTTCGGCCACCATTCCAGAGGTCGTGCTTCCATGCTGATGATGCTCGTTAAAAAATAATGTGTTAATTAAATTTGTGACTGCTTTTTCTATTATCATTTTTACACTGCAAATATTTGTAACAAAAATAATATAAAGTAAGCATCGTATACTTTGTATTCTGTTGTACTTGAAATCAATATATTTGGAAATGTAGAAAAACATCCAAAATATTTAATAAATTTGAATTGGTATTCTATTGTTAAACAGTGTGATTAAAACCATTTTTTTTTAGTTAATCACGTGAGCTAATGGCAATTAATCGACATCCCTAATATACATCATATATTTATTATGTTACATCAAGGTTTTTTTATATTTATAAATATGAATTTTTGGCACCCCAATACAGTGTTATCTGCTTTGGGTCCTGAACAGATGGGGGCCAGAACAACGGGGGGGGGGGGGGGGGCGTGCTGGAGCTATTTGTATAGTGAGGGTGCTGAGATGACAATTAACTGTAAATCCTGTATATGATGGAAATCACTTTAAACCAGAGGAGAATTGTATGTCTCCTGCTTTGTGTTTTACCCACATTCTGCCATATATTTCATGTTATAGCATTCTTGAATGATGATGACCCATGTTGTTTGTTTTAAGAACACTTTCACTGCAGATTTGACAAAACGCAAAAAAGGTACCGATGTGAGATTTCTAAAGATAGCTACAGCACTCAATGCAAGGTTTAAGAATCTGAAGTGCTCTCCAAAAACTTAAAGGGATGAGGCGTGGAGCATGCTTTAAGAAGTCTTAAAAGCACAACACTTTGATGCAGAAATTATAGAATCTGAACCATGAAAAAAAGAAAATGAACCTTCTTCTGGTGGTATCTGATGGTACTCAGATGATGAAAATGAACACACGCTGTCTGCACTGCTTTGGATCATTATCGAGCAGACTCCATCATCTGCATGGATGCATGTCCTCTGCAATGGTGGCTGAAGCATGAAGCTATGAATCTTTAGCACGTTCGGCACGTAAATATCTTGCAACTGTGCCATACGAACATCTGTTCTCACTTTCAGGTAACATTGTAAACAAAAAGCAGGTAGCATTATCTTCTGCAAATATAAACAAACGTGTTTGTCTGAACAATTGGCTGAACAAGAAGTAGGACTGAGTGGACTTGCAGGCTCTAACGTTTTATATTGTTTGATTTTTGAATGCAATTATTTTTCTATGTAATTCTATATTTGTAAGTTCAACTTTGATGATAAAGAGATTGTGCTACAGTACTTGTATTAAGTGAATTGAAAAATACTATTTCTTTTATTTTTACAGTGCAAATATTTATAATAAAAATAAATATAAAGTGAGCATTATACACTTTGTATTCGGTGTTGTAACTGAAATCAATGTATTTGAAAATGTGGAAAACATCCAAAAATATTAATATGAATAGTATTTTATTATTAACAGCATGATTTATTGCAACTAATTTCTGTAATTGTGCGATTAATCACAATTAATTTCTTTAATCGCTTGACAGCCTTATTTATTTATTTATTTATTTATTTATTTATTTGGTGAAGATTTAGTTCTCCAAATGCCATAAAATATGGGGCATTAATTAGTGAGAATGAAAGTGTCTTGAAATACTATGGGCCAGTTCTGTGAGCTCAAAGCTTACCCCTGATGCCAGCATCATGTGCAGCCACTGGAGTATTCCCCTTGTGTAGGGGAATCCTCAGATAACATAAAATCACCATAATGGCTCCTATGCACCATCCTCCCTGTGGTCACTGCAGGCGATGTGATTTGGGAGAGAAAGTGATACGGCTCTTTCGTACTGGTGATCTCTGACTGCAGTTGTGGCCCATTGATAGTCAGTGGAGGTGGGACCAGACTGGCACAAAGCGGCCCCAGGATAGGGGGATCACAAAGTTGGTTCAAAGCAACCATAGTACCCTCTTCTCCAGCTTCATCAAACACTTGTCAGTCTTAGGATCTGGCCACATATCTGTTTTAAAAACACTAGAATTACATACCGTGCCTGGTCCTTCATCTCCCAGGTTAACAGCAGTTGGCCTGACAAGTTTTCACAGCTTCAGTAAGTGGTTCCCCTGTACAATTGAAAGCTCAATGTATCCCACAAAGGGCATGATTGCAGAGAGTTTTACATCTTGGGCCTTTATTAAAAGGTTACCATTTTCTTAGTGATAAGAAAGGTATATTTGCTAAAGGAGGTGATTAGAGAGGCGAGCAGCAAGTGTGCCAGAAAAAAACTTAGTGATATAGCAGCCATCAGTCATGGTGGGATTTAGTTGTTTTCATATATATTAATGAATTCTAGATTACATACTCCTGTAGCTGCTCAAGGTGATTATCACATAAATTAAAAAGGGGTATCATTCTCATGCAGAAATCTATATATATAAAAGTCAAGTGGTGTATGTATGTATGTATGTATGACAGCGAACTCCTCCCGCACCGTTTGAGCCAGAGACTTGAAATTTGGTACAGTGAGGGGTCTTGGGGTCAGGATGGTCTTAAGGGTCGAAACATTTTCGGATCTCACCTCTGACGCCCCCCAAGGGTGAAAGTCTTTCAGGGCCAATCACATCAGCTGGGCGGCTAGGTGGTGATGATGTCATAATACCCCCTCCAACAGACACCGCACTAGCTCAGCTCACTGCCCCTCCCTCCTCCAATGGAACCCCGGAAATCCCTCAGTTCTCTGCCCCTCCCCCCTCCCAATGGAAACCCCGGAATCCATCAGCTCTCTGCCCCCTCCTCCCTCCCAACGGAACCCCGGAAATCCCTCAGTTCTCTGCCCCTCCCCCCTCCCAACGGAACCCCGGAATCCATCAGCTCTGTGCCCCCCCCACCTGCGAAGGTCCCCGGAATCCCTCGGCTCTGGGCCCCCTCCTCGCCTGTGACGGATCCAAGTTGGGTTTGGTGGGACGGGAAGTGAGGTGGGGGTGCCGGGTTCGGTCGGGGGGTGAGGTGGGGGGTGTCGGGGTTGGTCTTGGGGGGTGGGAAGGTGTCGGCGTGGGTGAGGGGTGAGGTGTGGGTGTTGGGTTTGGTCTGGGGGGGGAAGGTGTCGGGGTGGGTGCCCAGACCAAACCCGACACCCCCACCTCACCCCCCCACCAACCGCAACACCCCCTGACCAACCCCAACACCCACACCTCACCCCTCACCCACGCCGACACCTTCCCACCCCCCCAGACCAACCCCGACACCCCCTGGCTCACTTACCCCCCGACCGAACCCGACCCCCCCACCTCACCCCCCCAAGCAAACCCGACACCCCCTGACCAACCCCAACACCCACACCTCACACCTCACCCACCCCGACAACTTCCCACCCCCCAGACCAAACCCGACACCCCCCGGCTCACTTACCCCCCCGACCGAACCCGACACCCCCACCTCACCCCCCCACCAATCGCAACACCCCCAGACCAAACCCGACACCCCCCGGCTCACTTACCCCCCCGACCAAACATGACACCCCCACCTCACCCCCCCAAGCAAACCCGACACCCCCACCTCACCCCCCCACCAACCGCAACACCCCCTGATCAACCCCAACACCCACACCTCACCCCTCACCCACCCCGACACCCCCCCAGACCAAACCCGACACCCCCTGGCTCACTTACCCCCCGACCGAACCCGACACCCCCACCTCACCCCCCCCACCAACCGCAAAACCCCCTGACCAACCCCAACACCCACCCCTCACCCCTCACCCACCCCGACAACTTCCCACCCCCCCAGACCAAACCCGACACCCCCCCCGGCTCACGGTGCACTGTGTAGCACACAGATTATTAAATACACTGTTCGGTCGGGGGGTGAGGTGGGGGTGTCGGGTTTGCTCAGGGGGTGAGGTGGGGGTGTCGGGTTTGGTCGGGGGGGTCAGGTGGGGGTGTCGGGTTCGGTCGGGGGGTGAGGTGGGGGTGTTGGGTTTGCTTGGGGGGGTCAGGTGTGGTTGTCGGGTTTGGTCGGGGGGCAAGTGAGCCGGGGGGTGTTGGGGTTGGTCAGGGGGGGTGGGAAGGTGTCGGGGTGGGTGAGGGGTGAGGTGTGGGTGTTGGGGTTGGTCAGGGGGTGTCAACTGTCTGCCCCCTCCCCACCTCCGACTGACCCGAGCAACGCCGGGCACTTATGCTAGTAATGTATAAAAGCTAACCTTACAATAGATCACCCAATCTGCTATACAAATATAAATGCCTTAGAGTGTGCCAGCTTCTGAATCACAAGTGAAAAACTCAGAATGGTGCTTGATCCAAAGTGGAGACACTATAGCATAAGGAACAAATCAGGTCCTCTCATAGAAAAATCTATAGGTTCTTCTTTCAGTGATTGTCCAAATGAATTTCATTCTTGGTGCACATGTACCCCATGCACTTGTGAATAGTATCTTTTGGTCAGAAATGCCTACTAGCCACATCTGCACCCTGAGAGCCTTTGTATCACCCCCACCTGAGAACATAAAGGGTAATGGTGATCCCCGACTACTAGAAAAAACTGCAGATGGTGTCCTTATCTCTTGCACTTGGTGAGCTTTGTTTGTAAACAGTTTTATCATGGGGGGTACATAATAGTTATTTAATGTTATTTAGTTGATAGGCTTCTGTTGGTAATGGGGCTTCAGCCATAATGTTTGAAACAAACCTGGTTCTAAATGTTTCCCCTGCTGGGAGGGGCATACCACCAGTTTATTTTGTCTGGGAGAAGGGCATACCACCAAGAAGTGTTTGATCTGCTGACCATTTTCAAAACAAATGCAGAAGGCAAGGGAAGTTCACCTGAAGTTATGCTATGAATCTATCTAATAAGAAAAACTTCTTGTTAGATAGATTGATGAGACCTGCTTTGGATCCAGCAGACAAGACCCTCTTGCTACAGAGCAGTCTTCCTCTAAAGTGCTCCAGTGAGCTCTGAGTCTGATGTTAGCTGTCAAATGCATTCTTTGAAAAAGACCTCTTCTGTTCCTGCCTACAGGTCTGAACCATTGGCTACTCAGAGGGGTAGGACAGAGTATTGCACTGCTCAACAGCACAGGCATTGATCACTTTCTGAGGGACTGGGTGAAAAGCGAGGTTAAAAATCCCCTCGCTCAACCTCCTCAAAGGATAACAAATAGCCTCAGATGGGGCCCTTTGGCACCCTGACAGACCTTAGTCACCAAGCTCCAGTAATGGCTAAGGAACCGCTTCAACCTGCATCCATTTCAGGAGCTGCGGGGGCTATCTACAATGCTCTTTGCTTTGGCATTGACTTTGAGGTTCCCAGTACAAACACCAATCCTTTAGGTACCAATGTCTTTGACACCATCCACTCCAGTACTGTGTGATTCTGGGTGAGGCCGGCAGGTAAGTCAGCCGAATATACACTGACTTCAGCTATGTTATTCATGTAGCTGAAGCTGCATATCTTTGGTTGATCCCTCCCCCTACTGTAGACCAACCCATAGTAAAATTTCAGAGCTGTATTAAGTCAATGTTCAGTTGTAAACATAACGTTTTGTTCAGTGTTATGAACTTTTCAGAGTTACAAACAACCTCCACTGTTTGTAGCTCAGAGGTTCTACTGTAATACTATGTTTAAGCAGCATCTGAATGAACTGTCCTCGACATCTAGTGATGAACTGGGGGAAGGAGCAGAGAGTATTTGCGGGAGCAGAGAGTATTTGCATAGACACACCTAGGGCTTGTCTTCACATACAAATGCTACAGCAGTGCACCTGCACCACCGATGGGAGTGCTTCTCTTTCTGGCATAGTTAATCCATCTTCATGAGAAGCGGTAGCTATGTTGATGGGAGAAGCTTTCAACAAAGCTAAGGATGCTGCCCAGTGTACTGTGGGATGGGTGTTTGCTTATGGTCACATGCTTTTGAATGGGATTGTGGTATTTTTTTCCAAATCATTCTTGGATTCCCTTTTCTTTTGCTATACACAGACTCAGTGTTTGTGAGTGAGGAAGTATTGCCTCTTAGGGCGGCCCAGAGGTGGAAGATAGTTTTCCCAGATTCCTGGGTGGGAGTGGGGATGTTGTTAGACAGTGATCTTGATCCCTGACCATGGCATTGTTTGGATTACCTCTGAGGCCTTTCTCATCTCATCCAGAACACCTTGTCCGATTCTGGGACAACACTTCCTCTAGTTCTCTGGGATCCATAGGCACCCACTAGAAGCTCCATCCCTCTACCTCCCCACACTAGCTCACCTCTGCTCCACCTCCACCTCCTCCCCTGAGCGCACCACCGGGTCCTGCTTTTTCCCCCTCCCTCTCAGCACTTGTGGCATGTAACAGCTGTTTCACATGGCTGGGAGGGAGTGGGGAAGAGGGGGAATGCAGCATGCTCAGGGGAGGAGGCAGGGCTGAGGTGGGGATTTGGGGAAGGGGTCCAATAGGTTCAGGAAGGGGGCAGAGTTGGGGTGGGGACTATGGGGAAGGGGGCAGAATGGGGGTAGGGAAGGGGGCAGGGAAGGGGTGGAATTGGGGCGGGGCCAGGAGTATGAGGGGGCGTGAGTACCCACCGGCACTGGGAGAAGTTGGCACCTATGCTGGGATCCAAAAACTCAGTTCAACTCCAGCTTGTCTCTCCTGTTACTTTATTAGCCAGCTCTTTGACCATGCTGGCCAGGCCCAGATGCAGTGAGTTTATATACCGGGCGATAAATTGCAAACCATGTCACACTACATTTTTCCTAGCCAAATCTTGAATCTAATTGGTTTGGACATCATACGGATCATGTACGGATCAATCACTTTGTAGATCCTGGAAGGACCAGTCACTTATATCCTTACCTTATCTACATTTCAAGTTTATCAGGTTAGGGTGTTTCCACTATATCAACTAGCCTGAACACACCATTCCTATCACCCAGACTCTTACACCTTTAGTTACAGTTTAACCTAGCACTCAAATCAAGCTAGGTGCCAGCTTACTCATGCCCAGCAAGATCTATGCCTACAGACATAACCCTCATTGTCAATCACTAATTTGTTTTCTTCTCTGGGATGAGGAGCTGTCCTCTTTCACTGACACATTGAAGTTTCCCTGTTTGCTCTTAGTTAATGGCTATCTTTGTTTAGGGAATGGGGCCACACAAATGCATTGGGGTTTGAGCTCCATGTTGCTTAGCCTTACTCTAGCCTAGTGAAGCACAGGATTTGCATTTATAAGATTGCAACACTTTTCTACTTCTGTTTCTCTAGAGGGGAAGCAAGACTTACATTAATGAAAAGGCACTGAACTGCTACATAGAAGTACAGTACTAGCCTTATGAGCATGTCTTGAGATTCACAGGATTCACTTCCAGATCATAGGAAAAACACAAGTTAGAAGTCATGGATGATTTACAGGGGTCAGCAACCTTTCAAAAGTGATGCGCCAAGTCTTCATTTATTCACTCTAATTTAAGGTTTCACGTGCCAGTAATACATTTTAACTTTTTTAGAAGGTCTCTCTCTATAAGTCTATAATATATGTGGCAAAGTGGCCTCTCGGGACCCCCCCCCAACTCAGGTCCTTTGGGCTCTGGTGAGGCAAATGCCGTGCCGGCAGCCCGCCTAGAAAGCCCCAAAGGCAGGCTTTCCCTTCCCCATAGCACTTCTTTCTGACTGGGTTTTGCTTTTCTCTGGCTAGGAAAACTATCTCCCTTCTGGGAGAGCCTCCCTGTCCTGCTGCCCCTAGCCTGCAGGCAGCCTCACTCCCTCTATCTCTCTCCCCCTTCCTACCTGGGGAGGAGGGTTTAAAAAGGTCTCTGACAGCTTTTTAATTGGGCTTAGCTGATGCTGCTTTGGCCAGTGGCAGCCTTACTCAGCTGAACCCAATTAACCTGCAGTTACCTCTCTCACCACAAACCCCTCTGGCAGTAGCCTGCCCTGGGTTTACCACATATAAAACTAAACTATTGTTGTATATAAAGTAAATAAGGTTTTAAAAATATTTAAGAAGCTTCATTTAAAATTAAATTAAAATACAGAGCCTCCCCCCCCCCCCCAGACCAGTGGCCAGGACCCAGGCAGTGTGAGTGCCACTGAAAATCAGCTTTTGACACACGTGCCATAGGTTGCCTACCCCTGATTTTATAGGAAACACTGAGAATCAACACCACAAACAGAACGGTTACTTACCTTGCACTGTGGTTCAAGAGGTGTTATCTGGATGTAGTCCACTCTCGACGTGCATGCTCCTGAAATCAAAATCATTTGGTCAGTCGTGCTTTTTGGGGCTGTACCTGTGCCCTCCAAAGGGCATAAAGGGCAAAGTGTCGCCAACCGTCCATCAGTTTCTTCACCAACAGAGAATCCACAAGACTTCACACTAGTGGGAAAGGAGGAGAGGGCATGAAATACACCCGGAGAACACAATAACTGTGGTTCCTTGAGATGTAAGGTAAATAGCCATTCTTTCTTCTTCAAGTGATTGTGAATCACCAAGTGTGGAATACATATGGACAAACAGTAAAGTTATGTAGAAAGAGTGGGTGCCCGGAGTCTACCTAAATAATGACTGTAAGACAGCTCTGCCAAGAGAATCTTTTAAAATATAATTTGTTGTGAAAATTTTTTCAAAAGCACTTAAGCTCCATTTTCTAAAATGATCCAGGCTCTTAGGATTCTAAAACTCATGGAGAGGATTTAAGTTTATAAAAGCTTAAATCAAATTTGAAAATGGGATCAAGGCTTGTAAATCATGTAAATGGCTCTTGAAAATTTTACCCTACGTCTCCCTTGTTCTCAGCCTAACTTATGATAGCATACAGCCACTGCAGTTATAAAATCGCTTGTATGTGTGCACACTTGGCTCCTTGTATCGGTGGTACGTGCCATCACCAGGAGCACTTGTATCGATTGTATTGTCAGTGTGGGGCACTGTGGGACAGCCCCTGAAAGCCAGTAATGGTCAATGTAAGCAATGTTGCACTGACACTGAGTCAACCTAATTACATCAACTGTGACTCTATGCCACTCAGGGAGGTGGTCATAGGTGCTCACTAAATGGATGTTCCAGGGCTGGAGTACCCACAGACAGCTCCCCCAATCAGCTGTTTCACAAAATGCATGAGGTGCTGGGCGGGGGGAGGAGCGAGGGTAGGGTGCACTTGGGGGATGGGGCAGAATGGGGCGGGAAGAGGTGCAGCAGGGGTGGGAAGAGGCAGTGTGGAGGTGGGGCATCGGCAGGGGTGGAGTGGGGAAAGGGCCTAGGGCAGAGCTGAGGAGAGAACCCCCCGGCACATTAGAAAGTCATCACCTCTACAGGTGGTGGTACTACATTGGCATAGAGAAGTATTTATGTCAGTGGGAGCCAAATTTAAGTGAAAACACTTCCACAGCTAGAGTGACCAGATGTCCCGATTTTATAGGGACAGTGCCGATTTTTGGGTCTTTTTCTTATATAGGCTTCTATTACCCCCCACCCCCCACCCCGATTTTTCACACTTGCTGTCTGGTCACCCTATCCACAGCTAGATCGACATGAGGCTGTAGTCCTCCTTTTTCTCTTTTGTTTCTCTTGGGTATGTTAACTTTTTCCATTCCTCTCACTTCCTCCTTCTTCATTCCCCTTTGCTATGTTCTCTCTCTCCTCCCTCATTTTCAATTGCTCCTTCCAGTCCCGCATTCTCTCCCTCGTGCAGTCTCTCTCTCCTGCCAAAAACTCATTAAACTGTCACTCCACCTAATAGCTCTTTTCTAAAACGTCCACCCAGTCTTTTCCTCCTACTTCCCCACCAATCCAGTCACCCTCCACTGGGTTCTATCCCACCAAGTCACTCTCTGTCTCTGTTCATTTACAGGATGTCAATCATTAGTCTAGGCAACAAGGCCCACATCCTCAAAGGTATTTAGGTAGGTGAAATCAATGGAAGTTAGGTACCTAAATACCCAACTCCTCACTGCTTTCTCTCTCCCTCTAACATAGAACTAGTGAGACCTGAAATAGCTTTGCAAAGCAGTCTGCATTGACTTCATCTCCTGCCCTTTCCTCACAAAGCCTGCTTCTTTCTTTCTCTCCTGTGCACAGAACCTCTAAAAGCAGAGTGTGTGGTGAAGATAAGGCAATGCGGCTGGTGTGCAGCAGTTTTTCAGCTATTTCCAATCACCAGCACAGCCCTTAGAGCAGTGGCTCTCAAACTTGTTGGGTCGGCGACCCCTTTTTAATTTGCCACGTTCTGTGGCGCCCTGGGGTATCTCCGCCAAAATGCCACCAAATTGAACATTTCCGCCTAGAGCGGACACACTCCCACATTCAGAGCAGCCGCGGAAATGCCGCCGAAGCCGTCGGCAGCTCGCAACCCCTCTGGAATCGCCCCGCAACCCCCAGTTTGAGAACCACTGCCTTAGAGCCACAAACAATGTAGCTGTTTTAATTTACACGGGGGCCCAGGGCCAGCTCTAACTTTTTTGCTGCCCCAAGCACAAAGAGCACAACTCCCCCCTCCCCCCAAAAAGGGCGGCCAGAATGCGCACCCCAAGAATGGCCAGAATGCCATCCCTTAAAATGTCCCATCCCAAGCATGTGCTTCCTCTGCTGGTGCCTGGAGCCAGCCCTGCTGGGGCCAAACTGGTCCCTGGCCAGCCCCAGAAGCAGACATTAAAACACCTTTGCCTCAGACTTCACTCCGGTCCTGTGTTGACTGCAGCTTGGCCAGACATAAAAATGAGTGCCCATGGAACCAACTGTGTCTGGCTTATCTCATTAAAAATAGCTTTTTTATCCTTAAAAATCTCATGACATTCAAGTATGGTTATTTTGGGCATATCTGCTAGTGAGTGCTGGGCCCCATTGGAAAGCAGAGAATCTCCCCATCCCAGTGAGATAAAGCTGCCATTTCTAATCCGGTAGTGTCCTGAGAGATCAGATTTAGAAACTGAGGTTTTTATGTACAGAGAATCTGTTACTGGCCCACAACTTAATCTTGCACCGTCCCGGCTTTCAGACAAGGACAGTTTTGTGAGAGAAATTCTATATTTGAGGGAGGAGTAAGCGTTTCTCTGGCAGGTAGACTTTAAAAATATGGAGATTATTTGAAGCTCCCCACAAGGGTGTTTGAAATGTTAAAATGAGTCCTGCAGGTGATCGATTAGTGGACAGGTGATATGATCGTATGTTATTGTTTAGTTTTGATAGCATGTAAATGCCCTAACTCAGATCCAGTCTCCATTATCCTAGGCAGTATAAAAGCACATAGAAACAGTTCCTTCAACAAAGAGCTTAAAACGAAATGGAAAAGACAGTAGCAGTATCCCCATTTTAGAGACAGGGAACTGAAGTACAGAGAGATTAACTGACTTGCCAAAGGTCACATGAGAATTCTGTGGTGAAACCAGGAATTGAAACCAGATCTGCTAGTCTAGTACCTTCAATACAAGGACACCCTTACTCTCTTAATATGTGATCATATATATTATTTATTTTATAGTTATATTATGGTAATGCCCCAAGGTCCCAGTTAGGAGGGTGCTGTGCAGACAAAGAAAAGAGACAGCCTCTGTTCTGAAGAGCAGACAGTCTAAAGGAGGGGGGAGGGGCAAGGAAAGGGGCTATCACATATAAGCAAAATATAAACTGTGCTGGTATATTGCCCATACAACATACAAGCAAGAGTATAAACAGCATAGATATGATGCCCATATGTTTGAGAAAGGCAGGATTACTTTTTCTCTATCTACTCCCAGCTGTGCTCAAAGTGAGTAGAAACCGGATACCAACATGTGTTTTTATCTGAAACTTAGTACCAGTATGTTTTTTCACCTCATATAAACAAAGAAAAAGAAGGGCTTGTTCTGCTTCACTGCAGCAAAATAATAATACAATAGAATACCATTCAGCAACACAAATAGCAACTGTCCTGTGACCTCTCTGTTTAAATGGGTATCCATGGTGAGATCCACATAGTTTTTGTTAGGTGGCTTCAGCACTGTGTGGCAGTTTGTACTGTAGATATAGAAGAGAAGAGGGGCTGAAAAATGCCATTTACAATTAAATAATGAAGTACAATATAGAAGTTTCATTACATCAGACTGCAGAAGTCAATGCCCCGGCTCTATTAGTGTATTTCTATTCATCCTGCTTTTCCAACACCATTCAATTTAAGAGCTAGATTGTGCCTTTAGGCACAGCCCTGAGCAAGGGTGGCACATACATTGCACCACTCCTGGCAGAATGCCTTTTCTTTCCCTTTGCTTTGGCGGGGCAGAGGATAGCAATTTGCTGCTGACTTCTAGTCTGCAGCTGCTCCAGGGCTCTGGGCTCAGAGGGCAAAGGGGCATCTCAGTGCTATAGGCAGGGCCGGCTCTACCTCTTTTGCCATCCCAAGCAAGAAAAAAAAATAAAAACCTGCCTGAACTGCAGAAGTGTGTGTGTGTGGGAAGGTGGCTGAATTGTGCCGCCCCAAGATTGAGCACAATGCTGCCCTTTACAATGTGCGGCCCCAGGCACGTGCTTCCTCCGCTGGTGCCTGGAGCCAGCCCTGACTATAGGCAGTAGTTATGGATACCTACAGCACAAGTGGCCCCTAATGCCTGAAGGGGGAAACTGCAGACAGCTCAGGCAAACTTCCTCAGGTGCCTGTTCTCTTGTGAGAACACATGAGCTCCACACGATTGACCTGAAATCCTGGCACTCACCGTTTTATTGTGTGTTGGTTGCACTGGGCATATGGCATACCAGGAGGTAGGGAAATAAGGACAAGAACCAGATGCGGGAGTCTGACAGAATTAGTAATGAAATGTTGTGTATCTTGGGGCCTTTACATTTTCATGCTAAGGGATATCTATCAGCAATATCACCAATCCCAAATTTCAAAAAATCATGAGGCCCCCAGATGTCATGAGATTAGTTTAAAAAACATGAGATTTGAGAAATAACATCTGAGGTTCTTTTTATTTATCTTCCGCTGTTGGGGAAAATAGGGTTCATATCTTCCATCTTTTCTCTACAAATACGAGGGCTAGAAACTCATTTTTAAAATGAAAGCTAAGTTCTCAGGTAATAACCTGAATCCAGAAGCTGGGCCTTTAAGAAAACCCCTAAATATCATGAGATTCATAATAAAGTCATGAAAGTTGGCAAAACCTGATACACCCTGCAGTCTGTTTGACATTTGAGTTCTGTCTTATTTGCCAAACGTGGATCATATATTTCGAGACAAAATCCTAGAAGGGAAATCCAGGCATAACATTAGCAAAGGGATGCAATTGAGTTAACAATTCTGAGCCACACCCTGGTCTTAGTAAAGTTAAAACTCCTGTTGAATACAATGGGACTAGGATCTGCTTCATATACCTTTATTTATGTGTTTATTTATTTAAAATCCATCTATAGGCCTCTAGAAACCAAGGCTGACATTACTGAGTGGGCAGGGGATGGGCAAAGAGGTCATTTGCCATTCCCCTCAACCAAGCTTTTTAAGGGCCCCCAAGTTATAAGCAGATTTGGGCTTCTTTGTTTTCTCCAACCAGATGTTTTCCCCCTTAAGTTGTGAGTTGCAGATTTTGGGGCTTCTTTTCAAAGTGGCCACTTGTTTCGGGGCTTCTTAGAGCATCTGTTTGGAACAGAAGCCCAAATAAGGTTAGTTCTCCTGGCACCGACACATTGTTTTCAAATTCCTGACATACTGGTGCATGTACGCATTTTGCAAGGGGTCACAAATCACAGCAATGTGACCAGGTGGCATATGCACAGGCAGGCAGGGGTGGGGTGATGGGGTTGGACTCACAGAAGCAATGGCAGGTGGGGTCACATGGTAGCATTGCCCAGTCCAGGGTGGACACACACAAATATTGCAGCCAGGCTTTAATGCCGCAAGTATGACTCCATCCACGTGTGCATAGCAGTCTGCAAAGTTGCTGTGATGTGAAATGAGTTGACTGACCACATCGTGTGTGCCAGGCCTGCCGGCTGACCACATTTGTCCAGGAAAATCAGGTGAGTAGTCAGGGCTGGAAAATCCCAGGGGCTGAGGGAAAGCTATTGGTGGGCTGTGAGGGATGTTGGAGAGTGGTGAACAGAATTGTGGGGACTGTGGAGGGATTAGTGGGCTGTAGAGTGAGTGGGTGAAGGGGAGGAAGAATGTTGAGGTTAACGGGGCAAGTTGTTGAGAGGCTCTGCAGGATGTTGGGGTGTTGAGGTTTTCACATAATGGGATATATTGGGGTCTGTGGGAGGAATGGGGAATTTTGGGGGCAGTGGGGTTGGTGAGCAGGATATTGGGGGTTGTGACTGGTGGGGCTGAGGTGTTAAAAGGTTGGAAGCTGTGGTGAGTGGGATGTGTGTCAGGGAGGGCTGCTGGATGTGTGTGTGAGCTGGTGGAGGGTTGTTGGGGTATGTGGAATAGGAGAGGTATTTGAGGGGTCTGTATATGGGGTGGGGTATGTGTAGGGTAAAGTTGGAAGGGTCTATTTGTGGAGGAAGGGAAGAGAGGCATTCTGCAGAGTGTTTCTGGCATGGGATATGTATGGGGTGAGGGACCTTTGCTAAGTGCCTCTATGCAGGAACATAGCAATGCCAGCGTACTGTTCATGCCATGTAGCATTGGCAGCCAGCTGGAGCAGTGTTCCTGCTCTGAATCTGCTCTCGGACTGTGCCTATTGGGCAGAGTTTGGTGACGCACTGCTCTGACAAAGGGACTGCAAGATGGCATCCTTACGGCTGCTGGGATACATATGCATCCATAGAGCGGCAAGTGTGCATTATTTTAGTCAAGACACTGTCACGCTTTCTCAGGATGCCCAGGAATGTGACTTACCATGTGAACCCCCTGCCTCCAGTGAGAGGAAGACTTGATGGGTATCAGCTCCCTGACGGCACCAGTCTGTTAGCCACCCAAAAAAATCTTCTTTGCCTTAACAATAGGTACACCCCAATTCCTGAGCTCTCTGGAAGCATTCCCTTGCAGTACCTAGCCCTTCACCATTGGACACTCATATAAATTACCAGGTAAGTTGTCTCCAAAGGAGCAGTGCACACACCAGGTTGTTTGGTTCAACTGAGGATCAGCTCCAACATAACATCACAGCACTGAGAGATATTTATAGTGAAAACAATCATACGTTTATTTTGAAAGTCTAAGAAATAAGAGATAGTGACTAAGGATGATGGACAGAAATAGTTACATTTTAAAACAAAAAGTATAACATGCTTCCTGGAGTCGAAACTTAACGTTAACAGGCTCAAACCTTTGTCCAAAGAACTTTATCTCCCAGTGTCTCCAACCAATATGTCTGGGATCCCTCTTTCATTAACACAAAAAGTGCTGCCTTTGGGCTTCCTCAGTGAAAGATGGAGGGGTATCCTTTTGCCTTCCCCTATATTCTCTAAAGTCCAGAGTCAGGATGATCCCAGTGGTGTGCTGCTCCAAGTTGCCTCCACATTCTCGTGTTGATGTTGTTTGCAAACAGGCCTTCACTGTGTTAACATACAAAGCTTATTTTACATGTGAATCAAGGCAGACAGGTGTATATACTCTTTGTTCTGGTCAAAACTTGCTTGTGAACTCTGATTTGATTCAGACTCCAAAACATATATTCCAATATATATACACAACTCCTTAAATATCACCAGTACATACTTCTCACAATTCTGAAGATCAGTAATCATAAGCTTTTATCAGATACCTCACTCGACCCTTTCTGGATAAATACGTTGAAAACAATGTGGTGGGTGTACTGAGTTGTCCAGCCTGGCATAAGTGACTTACAGAACAGTGAACACTTTGCTAGTTTGCATTGAAGGGTTCTTAGGGTCAGACACACCCAAAATGAGTTTATTTAACTGTTGAGTCAAAAAATTAAACATCACATTCTAATGGGAGTGAAAACTGCAAACCATTAGACATTGTTGCATAACTGTACACTGACTTGTTCTCATATAGAACAAATGTTTTTATTCTTTGGTATGGAAAAGTGGATGAACAAGAATCATCTATTAAAGTCTTTTTCTTACCTTTCTGAATGCCAAAGGCACTACTGGAGCAGAACTTGCTGAAATCGCTTGGAAGCAACTAGAAGACATGGGACTTAAAATAATAGACTGTAGGACCCAGTGCTACAATCACGGCTCCAATATGAGGGTTTACAGGCACAACGGAGGAAAGTTAACTCCCGTGTCATGTACACGTAGTCGCAACTGGAACTTACTGATTTCTGATGATGCTTCCCTCCTCCCTTGAGACCAAAATTTTATTTGGTATACTGAAAAGAATGTCTACGTTGTCTGGTAGCTCTCTTAAAAGGCAGGATACTTTCTAAAACCATGTGGATATTTCCCTGAACCTCCTGTTTGAAACGAGATGGAAGGCATGCATAGATGCTGTAAAATCTGTCGAATAACAGCTCCTCCAGATCTGTGACACATTGTGGGAGCTACATGACTGTACTTCTGACAGTATCTGGCTTGCTCAGAGGCAAAATCATTGCAAATGAAATTGTCTACTTATCCTTTCGTGGTAGCCCCCCTATAAAGCTATGACCCATCTGCGGTCAGATGCCTGGAGCTATCTGTCTGATTAGTTCGGCCCACTTGAGAAAGAGCATGAACTTAATTAACTGTCCCTTACAAAAGAGGAAATGGAGACCCAAAACTGCAATACCTTCCAGAAAGCTGAGTGCTGGTGCTCCCAAAGGATGGCTACTGGAGTTACTGCAGAAAGGAACTGCTCTAGAAAAAACAAATGGACAGAAGGGAGACTGTTTGGAGCCCTTTATTACCGAGGCTCTGAAGTAAGAGGCAGGAAATCTTGTTACTTGTGCAAAAAGGGAAGAATCTGCAAGGGTTCTGATGATGTTTTGTTGAGAAATAATGGTGTATATAAACCGCACCCTGATCTGGAAGGGATTAAAGGACAATACTGAGCCCATGTAGCTCTGCCCCTCCAGCTCTGCAGAACATGGTCTAACTGGAGACAGGTTTAAAAAGAGGAGGAGGACAGACCTACCCTGAAGGCTCCTGATAAGGGTGCTGGAGAAGCCTCTCTGGAGGGACTAACTCCGTACGTGGAGCCCAGTTGGGGCTGATGGTTTGATTGCCTTTTCTTTTGCTTTTCACCTGATTTAGACTGGAAGCTGAGGGAGAACAGCAGATGATAGTAAGTGATCTAGGGAGGGTACCTTGAAAGGTATCTTTGGGGGCCAGACCCTCCTACGGCCCTGGACTGGAACCTAGTGGAGTGTATGGGCCCAAGCTCTCCTACCACTGCCCACCTCACTGCACCTCTGATTAAAAGAGGGCCTGGGATGCAAGACCTACTCACTGGGAGATGATGCTGGGGGTGATAAGCCATATATAAGCACATATAGGACTCTATTACAAAAAGGCTTAAATAAAAGCAACTATTCCCTTCTGAAAACAACTTCCTGGATTCCTTAAGAAGGTCTAGACAGAATTAATCCCAGGGAGTGAGCTGACCCAGCAAGGACAAAGGACATTGTCTGCTAGGAGGAGGGTGCGATAAGATAGGCACAATCCTTTTATACCTCACCATGAGGCACAAGGTGCTCAAATAAATCAGCATACTCAGCAAGCGGTCTCGGGGAAATGATACAGATTTTAATATGGCACACCGATTAATAGAAACAGCAGCAGCAACCGTCCAGGATTATTGTGAGACAGGTTTTGATGTAGCTCCTGAGAAAGCCAAAGAAATGGCTCATGAGTTGGATGTAGAGCCAATATTTCCAGTTAGTCACTAGAGAAGATGACCGAAAAGATTATTTGAGGCTGGAGCAGCTGACAGTGAAATGGATATAAAAGACAATTTCAGGACTGATTTCTGATATTTACTTCTGAACATTGTTACTGTAGAAACTTACAGCAGGTTTGCAGGAATTTTTATCTATGTATGGCTTCTTACATGTATTTCCCAAACTAGACGGTGACTGTGGAAAAGGCATGTAAAGAATTGACTGCATCTAAAGTGGATTTATCAGCTGACCTATTGGATGAATTTGTGATATTAAATTGTATTCTGAACACAGACAAAATAAAAATTCAGCATGAGAGTCTGAACTTTTTCATTAAGAACACATTTCCAGTGTTTACATAGCATAACACATGCTATGTAACCATTCCTATTATTGTGGCTTCAGCTAAATGATCTTTCTCCAAATTAAAGATTATAAATACATATTTATGGTCTCAAATATCACAGGAGAGTGCGAGTGTTTTAGCCCTGTTGTTTATTGGAAGTTAAGTTGGAAATGATCAATACTTTTGCATCCAGAAAGGCAAGAAAGATTGTGTTGTAATGATTTTACCTCAATATAGGGTGAACTTTTTTCATATTCTTTTATTAATTTAAGATGAAGTGGTTAATTTGCTTATTTCAGACCAGGGATTGAGGTCTGATGTGACATTGAAGTCCATATTCCTTATGAAAATATGCTTATGATGTGAGTATGACATAACTGAGATATACTTTATGTCAGATGACTCAAGTGACATATCATTGGCAAGGCTATGATTTTCTGAATGCTCATCCAATCTGTATGCCTGTATCATTTCTATATCTGAAGTTAGGACTATTGCCTATGTATCTGTATTTCAGCTATGCTACTTCAGGTGATGCCCACAGCTAACACTTCAGGTACAACAATGGAAAAGCCAGGCCCAGACAGGGCAGATGGCTCATCAGCAGTGCTTAGTATATAGCAGAAAAAATATTTTTATTCCAGGTTGTTTTCCAAAATGGAGTTCTGGAATTCCCCAGCTATTAAGGAGCCATTATGGTGATAGTAGTGTTAATATCTGGCAGAGTTTTTGTTTTGACTCTTTTTACCCGGTGAAGAATCAGAGAGGTAGCCGTGTTAGTCTGGATCTGCAGAAGCGACAAAGAGTCCGGTGGCACCTTAAAGACTAACAAAAGTATTGAAGCATAAGCTTTCCTGGGCTAATACCCACTTTGTCGCATGCAAATTTAGGGGATGAATTTCATTGTGAATCACCTAAATCCTTAAAATAGGGCTCAAGTGGAAAATAGGCCTTGTGCTGGGCCTCTGCACAGGTGTGAAATTCCTTCAATAGGAACAAATGAAGGGAGAAAGAGAAAAGCAGAGAAGATGGGTGGAAAGGTGCCTAAAAGAGGGAGGGGGTGAAAAACTACCTTAGCATGAGATAGCTGTAAAGGGAAGCAGAAAAGGTAGCACAGAGAAAGGGGAGGAAGAAGAAGAAAGGAATTTTTTTAAAAAAGGAAGAGAAGTGGAGATGAGATAGTGGAGGCTTCTGTGTAAGAAAACTAATTTCAGAATGAAACTGCCACTTCACCAGAATGAAGCCAGAGAAGTTCTCTTAGGACAGAAGCAATATGCTCAGAAATCCAAGTTTTAATAGTGAAGTTCAACACAAGCTGAAAATGCCTCGGGGAAGTAGCAGAGAGATCTGCAAATAATGAATTACAGAAGCGAAGTCAGGATGTAATAAAAGCCTCAGTTCCCCTTTGAGAGAACATGTGCTCTTACCTGGAGAGGTTCCGAAGAGGGCTGTGGGAGCTTAAGAGAAAGCACAGGATCCAAAATTGCAAACTTCAGAAACAGGAACAAGAGAATTGCCTTCTAAAGAAACAACGAGGAGAAAAGATTCCTCTGCTGGGAGAGGTCAGTCAGTAACAACCCTGTCTTTAGTCATCATTGACACACTGAAATCAGAAAGGCAGTTGTGCAAGGCAGCAAGAATTGCTGCGAGGGCTGACTGATGTATCTTTTTTTTTTCTCTATATATCCGAGATGGGGCCGAGCCACCAAGCTCAACTCTGACTTCAGTTCCAGAGTCAAGTTTCACCAAAGTTTGGATCCTGGATTTTGGGCTAGGCACAAAGTTCATCCGAACTTCTCAAAGCTTGGGAATGTTCAGATCCAGATTTTTTAGCTGTCTTTTTATGCTGATGTGTACGTATCTAAATAGAATAGAACTAGTTTCTTTCTGGTGATGACAACAGAACAATACATCTTATTAGGAATGGTACACAGATATAAAATAAAAAATAGTATGCTCAAAAACTGCTATGGAAAGGGGAATATTAAATGCCTTCACATTGCTCTGTTTGTAAATAGGAGCATCCCTAGGAGTAATAGCTGGGTACTCTGTGAGCACTATATATTACATATAGTGTGTGTAGGGAATGTTCAGTGAAGGGGATGAAGGGTAGAATGCATGAGTGGGAGGTTTGGCAGCTGAAAAGATTACGTTACAGGCAGAGGAGACATAAAGAGATCAAAAGCTAATACCACAATATGAAGATCAAAAGTATTCAGCCAAGGATTGAAATGAAGTGGTAGTTTAAAGGATCTAATCAGAAAAGAAAGTAATTCATTTCTTTATTTCAGAAAGTAGCAATAAAGCTCTCCTCTAGGTGATTTTTTTTTTTTAAAAAAAAACCACCTTCACAGCTAATGATTTCCTGTGCTTTGATAACTTCAGCTGAAAGTTTCTATGTGGATCTGTACAGTGCAAGTCTTGTCTGTTTAGATTCTTGATAGTTCATTCTTTCCATGTGTCACTTCATAAATATTTGAGGAACTCTTTTATGCTTTCGGTGGTAACTTTGGGCCTGAACCAGGTCTCACTCACCCTATTACTATTAATTGTACTGTCTCTGAAGGATCAGAGCTCCATTGTGCTAAGCATTGTACATATATTTTACCAAAAGACTGTCCCTGCCCCAAATAGCTTACGATCTAAATAAGAGATACAGGTAGATACAACAAACAGATGGGGAGAAGCACAAGGTAGTAATGAGACACTTATAATTAGTGTACCAAGCAGTGGTTACAGGATTCTATCTAGTCACTGTCAAGGCCCAGGTGGGTTTTAAAGAGAGATTTAAAGGAAAGATTTGCTGATTCTTACAAGGAGCTCTTCCAATGCATAGAAGGTGAGTGGTATAAGAGAAAATAAGGAAAGACCTTCAGTTAGCTGAGGTATGCACAAATCTTGTGTTATCCCTGGTCAGCTGTGTGTCACATGCTATACCGTAAGCAGTTAAGAAAATTCTGTGCTTTTGGAGTGAGAAGATGAGCTTTATGCCTGTTGCTGGATTTCTTATAGTCAGAAAACTTAGATGCAAACTCCTAGACAATCAGGAGTTGAAGGTCATGTTAAATATATATATATATATATATCACTGAAAGATCATTTCCTCTAGCTTTAAGATAAACATCTCAGATTTTTTATAACTATGCTTTTCATGTCATAATCCTTTGTGAAATTTTAATGTCTAGTCCTGAGATGAGTACCTCAGTTGGTTGACTCAATATTTAATGTTAAGGCTGACACAAGAAAAGCTTTGCAAAACAATATTTTTAACAATATTATTCAGCTAATTTGCAACATAAAGCAACAAAAATATTTCTATAAACCACAGAAAAATATTTATGCAAAATCAGAAACTCCATGTTTTAATACAGAGGTTCCCAAACTGCTGGCTGTGACACAATTCACGCTGGCACATTCTCCAGTTAAGCTCTTAGGCCTTCTCTACACTACTATAGGGGAAATTCGATGTAAGCTACACAATTTGAGTTACGTGAATAACGTAACTCAAAGCGATGTGGCTTTGATCTACTTTCACACTATGCAGGGTCCACACTATGCAATGTCCCCTACCCTTCTCTATCTGCTGGAGTACAGGAGTCAACGGGAGAGCAATCTGCAGTCGATTTAGTAGGTCTTCACTAGATCTGCTAAATCGATTGCCGACGCCTCGATCACTGTTCGATCCCCTAGTAATCTATATATATAAAAGTCAAGTGGTGTATGTATGAGTGTATGTATGTACGTATGACTGCGAAGTCCTCCCGCACCGTTTGAGCCAGAGACTTGAATTTTGGTACAGTGAGGGGTCTTGGGGTCTAGATGCTGGTAAGGGTCGAAAAATTTTCGGATCTCACCTCTGACACCCCCCAGGGGTGAAAGTCTTTCAGGGCCAATCACATCAGCTTGGCAGTTAGGTGGTGATGATGTCATAATACCCCCCTCCAACAGACACCTCACTCGCTCAGCTCACCCCTCCCTCCTCCAACGGAACCCCGGAGATCCCTCAGTTCTCTGCCCCTCCCACCTCCCCAACGGAACCCCGGAGATCCCTCAGTTCTCTGCCCCTCCCACCTCCCCAACGGAACCCCGGACTACATCAGCTCTGTGCCCCCCCCACCTGCGAAGGTCCCCGGAATCCCTCGGCTCTGGGCCCCCTCCCCTCCTGCGACGGATCCCAGTTGGGTTTGGTGGGACGGTAAGTGAGGTGGGGGTGTCGGATTCGGTCGGGGGGGTGAGGTGGGGGTTTCGGGTTTGCTTCGGGGGGTGGGAAGGTGTCGGGGGGGGTGAGGGGTGTGGTGTGGGTGTTGGGTTTGGTCTGGGGGGGGGGAGGTGTTGGGGTGGGTGCCCAGACCAAACCCGACACCCCCCCCGGCTCACTTACCCCCCGACCAAACCCGACACCGCCACCTCACCCCCCCACCAACCGCAACACCCCCTGACCAACCCCAACACCCACCCCTCACCCCTCACCCACCCCAACACCTTCCCACCCCCCCAGACCAAACCCGACACCCCCTGGCTCACTTACCCCCAGACCGAACCTGACACCCCCACCTCACCCCCCCCCACACCAATCGCAACACCCCCAGACCAAACCTGACACCCCCCGGCTCACTTACCCCCCGACCGAAACCGACACTCCCACCTCACCCCCCCAAGCAAACCCGACACCCCCACCTCACCCCCCCCACCAACCACAACACCCCCTGACCAACCCCAACACCCACACCTCACCCCTCACCCACGCCGACACCTTCCCACCCCCCCAGACCAAACCCGACACCCCCACGGCTCACTTACCCCCGACCGAACCCGACACCCCTACCTCATCCCCCCAAGCAAACCTGACACCCCCACCTCAACCCCCCACCAACCGCAACACCCCCTGACCAACCGCAACACTCACCCCTCACCCACCCCAACACCTTCCCACCCCCCCAGACCAAACCCTACACCCCCCGGCTCACTTACCCCCCCCGACCAAACCCGACAACCCCACCTGACCCCCCCAAGCAAACCCAACACCCCCACCTGACCCCCCGACCAAACCCGACACCCCCCCCCCGGCTCACGGTGCACTGTGTAGCACACAGATTATTAAATACACTGTTCGGTCGGGGGGTGAGGTGGGGGTGTCGGGTTTGCTCAGGGAGTGAGGTGGGGGTGTCGGGTTTGGTCGGGGGGTGACGTGGGGGTGTTGGGTTTGTTTTGGGGGGTCAGGTGGGGTTGTCGGGTTTGGTCGGGGGGTAAGTGAGCCGGGGGGGTCTTGGGGTTGGTCGGGGGGATGGGAAGATGTCAGGGTGGGTGAAGGGTGGGTGTTGGGGTTGGTCAGGGGGTGTCAACTGTCTGCCCCCTCCCCACCTCCGACTGACCCGAGCAACGCCGGGCACTTATGCTAGTGCTAGATAAGAGCTTAGTACGAGGTAGGCAACCTATGGCATCCGTGCCAAAGGCGGCTTGTGAGCTGATTTTCAGTGGCACTCACGCTGCCTGGGTCCTGGCCACCAGTCTGGGGGGCTCTGCATTTCAATTTAATTTTAAATGGAGCTTCTTAAACATTTTAAAAATCTTACTTACTTTACATATAATAATTTAGTTATATATTATAGACTTCTAGAAATAGACTTTTAAAAAACATTCAAATGTATTACTGGCATGTGAAATCTTAAATTAGAGTGAATAAATTAAGACTTTCTGACTTTCTATCACTTCTGAAAGGTTGCTGAACCCTGCCTTAGTAAATCTTTACCTCCATGAGTAACTCCTGTAATCTTATTCAGTTTGATACAAAATTGTGTCTTCCCTGTTTGAATGCAACATTTTACTCTTGACTTATTAAAAAAAAGTTTGCTAAAACCAGGGGTGCTAAACCAATTTGTATAGAGGGGGTGCTGAGAGTAATTGAACCAAACTGTAAACCCTCTATGATGGAAACCACTTCAAGCCAGGGGGTATAGCAACACCCTAGCACCTCTAGTTCCAGCACTTATGACTAAAACTAGTTTCAAAGATCTTGAAGCATTTCTGTGAAAGCATATTGCTAAGGATTTCTATCATTACAATGGTTCACATTAAAATGAAAAGGAAACATGAGCATTGTTTATTTACAGTGTTATAGTTTATATGTATGCAATATTTAAACCTAATAATTTCCCTCAAGAAGTGTTAATAGTGGGCTGCAGTGCCTATTTCAGCTGCACATGTGGGCCTCAGGGAAAAAAAGTTTGGGAACCCCAGGTTTAATATATTTACTATGGACTTCCCAGCTAGAAAAATCAGGTGATCAATATATTTTACATACTGTAAGCCAGTGTTTCCCAAAGTGTGGTACATGTACCCCTGGTGGTACGTGAAAGGGTTTCAAGGGGTCCACGGCAGAATTTTTTATTTTACTTTATCATAGTTTTTTTTTTAGCAGGAGAAAACAGTTCACTAAAATTTAATGTATAAGAATGGTGTACACTTGTACAGTAGAAATATACACAGGTTTACATTGAACTAACATTATAACTCATTCAGTAACATCTAATAGCACAGCAGCGTAGTAAACCACGCATGCGTGTTACCGCGGCTTGGGCAATACACTTGCCTTGTGGCATGCGCAGAAGGTTCAACTGTATGGAATATAATTTTGTATTTATTTCTAATAAACATTTAATCGAGAATTAAACGAATTAAGAGTGTGTTATAATAATGTGGCCTCCCCCCCCAAATGATCTTCGCCTGAGAAGGGGTACGCCAGTAAGACAAATGTCTCAAAAGGGATATGTTGTAAGTTTGGGAAACACTGTAAGCCATCAAAGCAATGAAAGTTGCATATGGCACTGAGTTGAATGCAGAACTGTAGTTATGCTCATTTCTGTCTGTGAATGAGAAAGAAGAAAGGCAAGAAGAATCTCTTGGCATTACTTTCTTGGAGTCACCATGCCATTTCTATTATAATAATATTCACTGCTATGACTTACATACACTTTTATGCTTTTTCCCCTCCATATAGACAATCAAATACTCAATTTCATTAAAATCAGCAGAAACCTAAAAAGTAAAACAAAATAAATAGTTTAAAATGTCATTGTGCAATTTACAAGGCCATTGTCATGACGATTATGTTGCTAGGTGACCTCAGATGATATCATCCACTCAAATACCGCAGTATTTTTCAAATGAAGTAATCAAATCATTTTAGACTGAGTGATTTTGTATTATTGTAGAGTGCCACCTCTGCTACAGTTAGCTGGATATGAAGGAACTGATTTCCCTAGACAAGCAGCACGAAGATAGAGAGAGAAGAAAATGTTCTGGGAGAGGCAAACAACAAAAATGGATCTGGAGTGAAAGACTTTAGGAGGGGCCTGCCAAGCCAGGGAATGACTGCTGGAAGTGAGAAGTCTCTAGCAGGGAACCCTGAGGTATTAGGTGGGAATTGGGAAAGATTCCAGAGACTGCTCAGTGCACATGCTCTAGCCTGAGTCTTCAAGAACCCTAGCAGGAATGACTGGGAGGTGGACTTGTGGAAGATTTGAGAACTTTGTTTTGGGGTTAATTTTGTTATTTGAATAAATCCAGCCCCAAGGAGGGGTCTTACTGAACCAAAGAATTTAAGAGGCCCTGAGTTGAAGAGGGAAACTAAGGCAAGAGGGCTGCGGTGTTACCTCAGGCATAATGGGGTGCTTGGGAGAGGACTGGCCTGTTTATACCCACTAAAGGGCTTGATCCTGCTCCCATGGAAATCAATGGTAAAATTCCCATTGACTTCAATGGAGCAGGATCAAGCCCTAATGTACTTGGCCCAGTTCCCTAAATCAAAAGTATTAATGACATGTAAAAGCAGAGGTAACCCCCAAAGCAATTCTATATTTATAAATTGACCTATGTGAACTAAAAGATGTATTTGTTGGGTGGTGGGAAAGCTTTGCAAAACTTTAAAAAGCACAATTTTCTTACAGCCTGCTAGCTAGATATTCACTAATAATCATTCTTTAATGTGCCAAAAAAACTTTTCAATATCAAAATAAAAAAGGATTAACAGCTGGACATAATCTGTGAGACTATTGTACATATTTGTATCCATTGCTCAAGTAGGATGATTAGTTACTCAATATCTAGCAGCATAAATTACACTCGTGCTCTGCCAGTGAGAGAGACACATGCTTACTGAATGCGGCTGTGAATGTGTTCATGGAAACCCATTCCAGAGAAATCCAGTTCAGGGTTGACTGTTGAACTAAAGTATCCAATAATTTGACACAGATAATCTATGTTCATCTGTCCAGCACTATAAATGTGGTCATATTCACACCAGGAATTCCAATCTGCTGCCTTATTGTCTGGGTATGTGATCCCAAACACCTCTTCAGAGAGAAGCTTATTTCACTTAACTCACTACACCTATTTTTCAGTGCTCATTGGAGGCATTGAGACTCTTATTTTCCTCTCTACAGATTGGGAGATATCTTTATTGAAGCGAATGCTTAGTGCAATCCATTCTGGCTCTGTGGGAGAAATCTCTAGAGAAGTTGCAGCATTTCACATCATCTTTCACAGGTGATACAGTACTTGAATATCTTTAGACCATGTCTGTGTATCTTACCACAAGTGACAAGGAATTCCACTACCTATTCTATACAGTTTGTAGTGTGACAACTATTTGGTGTACTGAGAATAATTGCATAAATACACAGAAATTCTTAATTCTTAGATGAGACTTTAGATATTGAGTGTTCAGCGATTTAGGATACCTACTTCACTTTTACTCTATAGCAGTTGTGCTCTGTTTCCATGAGATCTGTATCGAGTAAATTTGATTTCACCCCAGGATCTGTTCATCAGCATCTTGTTGCTCTTGTCCCAATTCAAGCAGATACTTAAGCACATGCCTAACTTTAAGTTAATCAATGGGACTATGCACATGATTAAATTAAGCACGTGCGTATTAGTTTGCAGTAAGGTTAAGGTGAAAATAAAGCTACTCTTAATGGAAAGACAGATTCTATCTTAATTATGGAGTGGCTATGGCTCATTACTAGCTCTAGGTACTCAGTGAACCAACATGTCATGGAACAATCTGGGCATTTGTTGGCAAGCCCTCATGTACTACCAGAAAGAACACACCTTTTTGTAGAGGTGATAAAGTGATTGGTGTGGGTGTGTGTTGTGTGGATTTTTTAAAATTCTCTTTGGGGTTTAGGCACGTCACCAACATTTCCAAACCAAGTTTTAATTTTCTTTCCTTCAGGGCTCTAAAATGCAGGACACAAACTTGTGGTAAATCATCTCGTTAGACATTAACAGCACCTACAAGCAAGTAATGTTGGTTTTTCCTCCCAAGGGAATTATTTAATGTTTAATGAAAATACTGATTTGCATAATTCACTTGCAGATTAAAGGTCACCGTCAACCTGTCACTAGGATAACAGGATAATTACTTAAAATGATGATCTTCTACCCATAAAAGAATGCTCATTTGTTGAAAATGACAATTTAAAGTGATAGTATTAATTATATCCTTGTCATTCTATTTTTAAGAATGTCTGAAGTTTCTCTACCATAATTCTCCAAGCTGTGTGACTTTCTGACCACATTTTGGGAAGCAGGAATCAGCTAGATATACCAGTGGCAATAGCAGGCAGAATCCTTCCAACTTAACTATTTTCCATCAAACAGTACTGTTCTTTCTTTCCCAGTATCCTACATTAGATAGCTATCATTTAAGAATCCAGAGGATTGGCAACTTGAACTGAAATTTCCAACAGTTTAGCAAATTAAAATGGCAGAAACATTAAAAGCCAGGTTTCTTTAGTCCATTTAGGGCTATGTCACCCCTAGTCTTGGGTGAGTGCATAAAGGAAAGAGTGCAAGGAGCTTACCTGCCCACTGCACAACCCCAATTGTGCCAAGAGTCAGACACAGCCTTGATCCTTGTATTCATAATGACCAAGAGGTGAGGTGAATTAGAGTGGAACCATCATCCTGCCATCCAAAACAAACAGTGATGCTGAGTGACTTCAGATATGGCATCCTAATAAAGGATGTAGCAGATGCCACTGTTGTGTGGGCTCCCTGGAGGTGATATTGTGTGGCCTCTTTGCTGGAGGTGATATTCCTGCCTTAGGCACAATGCTTCCTGCTTTTGTCAATTCACAGCCCTTCATCACACAAAGGAATCTGGTGTCTTTTTAAAAGAGAAAAATAATCAAGTAAACCAAAACCCGGAAGTAAACTCTTTTGTAAGTAACTTCTAGGCAACTCACGTGCTGTGTATTTTTCTAGAACTTCTTCATGCTAAGAAAGGCTTCCACTGTATCTTGACAGGTGTCATTACAAGTAAATCACTCGAACACAAGTTTTGCCGGACTTCTCAAGAGAAATAAGTTACAAATGAAGAATAAGACTAAATCCTTCCTTTGATATACTGGTGTGGAAATTCTTCTGGTCTCATTTCCCATCACCTCCAAGCAGCACAGCAAGATCCGTCTGCAGTATTTGACTATGATAGGCTGGCAAACCAACGAATGCACTGGCTAGTATATCATAACTCCAAGGAATGCATCCTATTGGTTAAGAGGCCTCAACTATGTATGGATAAATCAGAACAAGTTACGGTATCAGCACCTGCCCCTTTCTCTTGTAACCAGACTGACCAGATAGCAAGTGCCAAAGATCAGGACAGGAGGTGGGGGGTAATAGGTGCTTATGTGAGAAAAAGACCCCAAAATTGGGACTTGTCCCTATAAAACTGGGACATCTGGTCACCCTACCTGTAAATAACACTTGTTGGGTGGGCCCAGTGAGTGCAGTGGGTGTGCTCTTTGGGTCAGCCATTACCTTTGGTACATAGAACTAGCACATAACAGAAGGGCCTTTTCTACCCTCCTAATTCACAGGCTGCAGCCATCCACCAGCCTTAGGATAGAGCACCTGTTGCTCCCACTCAGTAGAGCAGTGTCCTCTCAAAGGTGAAACAATATAGGTATTATCTCTTACACTGCACATAGGTGGTCAAGATTTTGCCGTGTAGTTCTGAGTGCATCTTACATTTGCTTTTCAAGTAGGTAAGTATTCAGGGGATCACATGTCAATTACCTAATCCCTGGAACGCATTCAAGGCTTGGAAGGTGCTCTGTTTTTCCTGTTTCCAGTGCAACATGCCATACTGCAGCCACCCCCACAGCAACCAGGGTGTTTTCTCTAATGAATTGTTTGGCCCCCTTTCCTGTGTGATGCTTTTGGCCAATACGTCTTATAACACTACCCTGTAAAAGCAAGATTCAGATAAATAACTGCCTCTGCAGATTTTCTCTTCAGCTGAATCAACCTAAGGACTTTTAAAGCCACTGTTGCATTACAGGGTGTATGGGGCACTACAGCATCAGTGGCCAGAAACAAGCCAGGGGGAACAGACACGCAGGCTCAGCACTCCGTTAAAAGAATACTGCTATCCCCTTTAAAGAGATGAAGTGCAGCCTTCCCCCTGGTTGGTTCTGGACCACCAGGGCATGCAGGCAGGTCCCCCAGTATGAAGATTCTGTCTGTGTCGGGATAGAATACAAAGAGTTATTCGCTTTTGCTTTCTTTACCCCCACACTAGCACACCCCTACAAAGTCAGCTGCAATGGATCTTAAGAATGCATTGGATATGGCACAGAACGATGCTACTTACCTGTACAGCAATGATACTTACTGTACTTCAGTGATGTAGGCCCAGATCCACAAAGATAGTCCACAATGAAAGTTAAGAGTCTAAATCCCGTTATGGATCTGGGCCATTGTGCTCATAACCTATATAACATTACTGTTCAAATCTCCTTTTGGGTGCTGCTTCCAGTGGCTTTAGCTGCATAATGGTACTTATGCCTTATTCGCGTATGTAAAATATAAAAGAAACTAAACTGGACATATTAGCAAGATCCTTAAAAGCATGAGGAGCTGACAAGGCTGCGTGGCTTTGTTCCACAAGCAGCCAAGCTAGGGTTGCCAACTTTCTGATTGCAGAAAACCAACTGCCCTGCCCCTTCCCTGAGGCCCTGCCCCTACTCTGCCCCTTCCCAAAGCCCCATTCTCAGCTTACTCCATCCCCCCTCCCTCTGTTGCTTGCTCTCCCCCACCCTCCCTCACTTTCACCCAGCTGAGGCAGGGGGTTGGGGTGCAGGAATGGGTAAGAGCTCAGGCTGAGGGTGTGGACTCTGATGAGGGGCCAGAGGTGAAGAGTTTGAGATGCAGGAGGGGGCTTAGCGCTGGGGCAGGGAGTTGGGGTGCAGGAAGGGGTGTGAGTGTAGGCTCCGGGAGGAAGTTTGATTGTGGAAGGAGGCTCAGGGCTTGGGCAGGGGGTTGCGGTGTGTGAGGGAGTTTGGAGTGTGGGATCCAGGCGGACTTACCTCAGGCAGCTCCCGGAAGCAGCTGGTATCTCTCTGAGGCATCTAGGTACAGGGGTGGCCTGTGGTCTCCACACTCTGCCCTTGCCCACAGGCACTGCCCCTGGAGCTCTCATTTTGGCCATGGTTCCTGGCCAATGGGAGCTGCGGAGCCAGCATTCGGGGTGGGGGAAGCACGTGGAACCTCCCTGACCGCTCCTGTGCTTAGGGGCCACAGGACATGCCGGCTGCTTCCAGGAGCCACATGGAGCCAAGGCAGGCTGGGAGACTGCCTTAGCCTTGCTGTGCCACCAACTGGCTTTTTAATGGCCCGGTCAAAAAACTGGACGCCTGGCAACTCTAGAGCCGACAGGGGCTCCCCAATGCTGCAGGCAGCTGCTGCAGCACTGTGGCCAAAGTGGGAAACCGCTATGAATGCGATTAATATAAAACAACATTTAATCAGTATTTCATAAGAACAAGCATTCTCTCACTGTTCCGCACTTGTCATTCTAATTAAATTAAAGCATTATAAAACACTTTTCATTTCTGAAGTAAGAATACTAACGTGCCCCTTCCCCCCGCTCTCCTCCCCTCTTCCCCCTCCACCCCAAAATAGTTACATGCTTGGCGTGAGGACTTAAGGGACAAAAAAAGTGAGTCTTTATTTTAAAAATACTACTCTATGTCCTCTCCTTTCAGAAATTGAGAGGTTTTGATCAGAAGCACAGGGAATTACCGGTCACTTCCAATCCCTTAAAGCAAAATGTGGATTGAGCCAGAACTGTTTACTAATGCCAGAAAGCATCTCATTCAGGAATGTACTGTACAGAAGGGGGAAGGGGCATTCTGGAGAGTTACACAAGAACGCAATAATTCTGCAACTACAGAGTTCTGACTCATGTTTGCTTTTATTGTAAGAGTTTTAAGCATAAAGAATTAATAAGAAAAGCCTGGTCCTTCTCCAACTCAAATCAAGGGCAAAATTTCCCTCTACTTCATTGGGAACAGGACCATATTCTAACCCAAACCCAAATAAGAAAAATGATAATGCTAGTGGATCAAAGTCATCCCTGGTGTGTTACTTCTTCCTGCAGAATCTAAAAGCCCTGGTGTGCTCCAGAAATATCCTGCAGTAAAACGGTGCATCACCTCCATCATTTTCACCACAGTATGTCCATAAATACGAAATTATTGACTATTTTTGCCTTGCCTTCCCTCAGCTGTATTTTTAAAGGACCTGCATAAAGAAACTTTTGCTATAACTGGCAACAAATAATACTGAGGGGTAAAATTGTCTTCATGATGTTTCGTCTTTTGCTCTCTGTATGATGAAGAAAAAATGAATGAACCAGACAGCCACAGCTGCCTCAAATAATTGTTGATTGACTATACAACAACATGCAACAGCTAGCTGCATACATCCTGCTGGTGCTGCTCTGTCTGGTTTCTGGCAGCTTCTAAGTGAGGCCCTGAGGCTGGGTCCCCCAGCTAAAGTGAATCTGAAATGCTGTATAAGATGAAAGGTTTTATTGCAGTGAGAAGCTTGAGAGAAAGTTCCAACAGACTGAGCCTCCCAGTACAGCCATCAGCCACTGCCTCCTCATAGCTAATTGTGCACCCTGAAATCTTACACCGTAATCAGCCTGGAAACAAGTTACACTCTGGCTTTCCCTAGTGGATCATTACAGTGTGTTTACTCTAGACTATAGAGTCTTCAGTGGTTAATGCTCATTCTAGTTTTATTATTATTCCTATTGCAATAGCATCTATAGGCTCCAACCATCCATACTATGCGTTCTATGATTTTTGAGAGTCTATTTCCAGGCTAGCCCTTATTTGAAAAAGGAACAACAATGTTTGACAGCATTTGACAGCAATGTCTCCAAAAGACAACTGTAATGGTAGCATCACAGCAGAACTGGAGGTGATGGCTGTAGAATACAATAGTAATACTTTGTAAGTATCATTAAAATCCAATGTGGAGGTTTGCAACTGCTAATGTATCACAGGTACTATTGTAATAACGCAGCTGAACAACCTTTATTGGTGGAGGAGGTAACCAACAGAGTAAAACAGTAAAGTAGAGCAGTGGATTATTATCAGAGTCAACTGGTATCTTCTAAATCCTTCGAGGTTTCATTCTTTTTATGGAATGACTCCATTTTGCAATCTTGATGCAGCACCAAGTTTCCTCTGGCGAAGGCTGAATTCAAGAAAAAAAAAGTAAAAGAATAACGTGAATTTTCATTGGCAACATTTAAATAAATATCCTGCACAAAACCAGGCACAGTGGTGGAACAAGCTTGCAGGCTAGCCTGGAGATTTGACTGTGCTTGAAGGACTGTGAACATAATTACTGTCACTACTGGTTGCATCAAAAATTACAGCCACATGACTTCAAAGCTTCATCAGTTTTAGCCAATGTTTTAAGGCTGGGTCTCTTTTTAATGGTGTGGGATCCCTCTACTCCCCTTCCCATAGTTCTTGTCCTATTTTTGAACAGCTAGGGAACTTATCTATGTATATTTCCCATTTCACAATGACAGTAAAGTGAACTGAGGACTGGGTCTGATGGGGAGGAACAGAAACAAGAGAATTGGCTCTGCACTGTGTCTCATAGTATGTAACAGGAGGAGGAGGAGAAGCAATGCTTCCCAACTATGGTGAATGACACTATAGAAAACTCTCAGACATACAGCAAGGGAAAGATTATTACTATGTCTTGGGAGGAGGTGCGAGAAGAAGAGACGACCTGAAGGAAAAGGAGTCAGCCACTGAAGCCAGAATGTCCGTCAGGAGTGAGATACTAGACTTCCATCAATTCCACCTACAAAGAACCTACAAAGAACTCCATCAGGCTGGCAGCTGGGGAGTTGGCAAATGAACCTTACCCAGGGCAGAGAGGTGTGACAGAGAATGGTGGGTGAGGGGTTTGTTTTGGAAATAGGACTATGTAGGTGCTGTATTCTAAACATATCTCTTCCCCTTTAACATCTGTGTTCTCCCGATAGCCTCCATGGAGCTGCTATGGAAGCAGCTCACATGCACATGGCTCAAGGCTCTGGCAGCAGGTCCTTGGCCCAAGATTATCTTCCCTGCTTAGCCTTGGTACACTGTACAGGACACCTCCACCTAACCCCGAGCAGCATGTTGTCTTCTGGTGAGTAGGGAGTGGGGGGAGAAGATCAGGAAGGAGTGGAGTGGAGGATCAGCAAAAATATGTGAGAGCAAAAAAAAAGAACGAACATGAGAGAAAGTGGACATTAAAAAAAAGAGCAACGGCTGCATCTGGGCACAGCTGTTGTTCCAGAGACATGGGAGGACCCATATGCCAATCCATCTCCTTGGGGCAGGGGGAGAAGACGGCTGCAACAAGAAATCACTGACTTAAATACATTGTCATGAAATGAAAACGTTGCTAGTACTGTTCTGATCAAGAAGCCGTCCTTGCTAATCACTAAAAGTTGGCTACCTCAGTCCCCTAGATTAAGATCTCTCTGTAAAACAACCACCCCAATTAAGTGGAGGATCCTGTACTTTAGAAGAATTGGTACTATAAAGTGGAGTACATGGTGTCTACAAATTATAGCTCTGTAAAGTGGAGACATTTATTTATATCTTGGCGTGAATCTACTGTGTTTCTGTAGGACTTATTCCATGTTTCTACAGTGCCCATCACTATGGTATTTTATAGGACTTTATGATTAGCTCTCTTCTGCACTAGATGCCCTTTCCCAACACACATCTAAGGGCAGTTCCCAACTTCCCCTTTATTTAATGGGAGCAGTCCATTTTCTCAGACTTGCTATCTGAAGTCAGAGACAAATATTGATAGGTAGTGACAGCATCAAAATTATTTCTTTGTTGAAGATTGATTTTTTTGGGCTCCAACAGTATTGGCTGCATTCCCAGAAATGTCTCTTAATTTATCATCTCTAAGGTGTCAAGCTGAGACAGAAGGAACAAGTTTTAAATATAAAACTCTTCAAAGTGGGAACATTTCACACACGATGAAGTTCCAGCCGTAGCCCTTGGTGCAGTAAAATGTAGAGTTAGCCGAGAAGAACAGAGGCAGTGAATTACACTGTCAAGGGAGAGAAATTAGTTTTAGAGTTGGTCTGGCTCACAGGCCCAGGGCTGCTGAGAGGACATGCACTGCACTGCACTTCTAACATTTGATTCCTATACTAAGGACTACCTGACAGACACCTGTGACCCTGCAGTAGCTAGGCAATGAGTGAGGAAAAAGGAGCATAAAATAATGCAGAGGGGATACAGAGTCAGTTGTCTGCAGCATTATACAGAAGGAATGGCTTTGAAAGCTACGATGGGAATTCAGCTCCTCAGCACAGTGAAAGCCAGGCATGTCGCTTAGTAGGCACTGATGCTGACAGCATCACTCTTCAATCCTCCCTGTTTCCCAGACTGATCAGCATCAGTAGCTCCTTCTAGACTGTCATCTCATCCTTCAGAGAAGAGTGAAGGAAAACACCCTATGAATGTGCAAGGTGACATTCTAGAATACTGTGGAGAAACACAATCACAGATATGATTTGCACTGTAATTGTTACGTGGCACTAAATCAATGGAGTTGCACCCACTTGCACCAGGGCTGAACGTGGCCCATGATGCTGTTACAGTAGTGCATATATGTCGTCTATAACACTGAATACAAAATACAATAGAACCTCAGAGTTACAAACACCAGAGTTACAAACTGACCGGTCAACCACACACCTCATTTGGAACCAGAAATACGTAATCAGGCAGCAGCAGAGACCTTTAAAAAAAAAAAAAAAGAAAGAAGGCACATACAGTACCGTGTTTTGTTCCATGTAAACTATTAAAAGAAAAAAGGAAAGGAAACTTTTTTCTTAAGTTTCTAAGCTGTATTAAGTCAATGTTCAGTTGCAGTCTTCTGAAAGAACAGCCATAATGGGCTGTGTACAAGATAAATTGGTGTCAGAGTAAAATAAGTTAAATTTTGTATCAAATCAAATAAACGCGCAATACTGTAGTGATTGTACTGGACTTGACTTTGGGCTAGGGCTTAAAGTCGACTTTATCAAGCTAAAGTCGATTTAAGCCTGTACCCGTCCTCACATGCATGCCCTTAAAGTCGATTTAAAGGGACCTTAAAATCGACTTTGGTACTCCTCCCTAACGAGAGGAGTAGCGCTGAAATCGACCTCTCTAGGTCGATTGTGGGCTAGTGAGGAGGCATGTGACGTTAAGCCTCCGACCTTCCGAGCAGCTCCGCGGTCCCCCACCCGCCCGCCCGAGCAGCCCCGCGCCAGCTTCCCCCGCCCGAGCAGCTCCTCGAAACCCCCCGCCCGCCAGAGCAGCCCCGCGCCGGACCCCCCGCCCACCCGAGCAGTTCCGCAGACCCCCCCCGCCAGCCCGAGCAGCCCTGCGAACCCCCCCCCCCGCCCGAGTGTAGTACCACCTCCTCCCTCCCTTTAATAACCCAGCCTCCGTTGCTTGTGGTCAAGTTTATTTGGACTGAGCACTCTCAGAACCATCTGTGCTTGATTTGTTTACATCAGGTTGTGTTTATTTTATTTTTTGTTGCCATTTTCACAATGGGATAGCGCTGCCTATAAGTCCATTCTCTGTTGTACCCATACGGTTAACATATATCTTTTATTAGGAATTCCTGTCCATTTAGGAATAGCAAATCATAATTGTCAGAGTTGAATTATTAATTTCATGTGGTGCCCAAGGTCCAGGATCTTCTAACCTTGCAAATTTTCTTTCCCAATATTATGAGTTCCTTTTTCTACTAGTGTTTTAATATAGCTATAAACATTGTAATTAATTAGTGAGTTAATTTTATTACTTTTTGGTCATTTATTTCAAAATACCTGTCAGCAAGTTTGTCTGAATGGAGGGGAAGCACAGGGCCACAGAGAAGGGAGGTGCAGGGCCACATGGTGAATAGGGGACTGTGGTGCACAGCTACATAGGGACAGGTCTACATAGAGACAGATTCAGGAAATGTTTCAATGTTTGCTGAATTTTATAGGGAGACCCCAAGTTTTGTGCCACCCAATATGATTACCACAGTGTTTTTATTGGTGTTACAGATTTTGTAAGCACTTAAAAAAAGATTTTATGGTAAAGGTGCTTACTTTGGACTAGTGTGGGGAGTTGCATGTTATTTATTATTTGTCATCAAAATACCTGGAGTTTATTTACATATATATTTATCAATTTTTTGGGGCGTACTAAAATACAATTATTTTGCCTTAGAAAAACCTTGGACTTGTTTATATGCTACAACATTTAGTACCCTTTAAAGGTGTTTTTTGGGAATATAGATCCATAAACTTTTAAACCATCCATTTTCTTTTTTTAATTGTTCACATTGATCCACAGATACCATTTAAATTCAACCTTGTAGATTTTTTAAACCACTATGACTACTCCAGTGTATTAAAAGAGAACTAGATAAATTCATGGAGGTTAAGTCCATTAATGGCTATCAACCAGAATGAGTAAGGAATGGTGTCCCCAGCCTCTGTTTGTCAGAGGGGGGTGATGGATGGCAGGAGAGCGATCACTTGATCATTACCTGTTAGGTTCACTCACTCCAGGGCACCTGGCATTGGCCACTGTCGGTAGACAGGATACTGGGCTGGATGGACCTTTGGTCCGACCCAGTATGGTCGTTATGTTCTTAGTGTTTAAACAACACAAATATTTTAGAAAGGTAGATTGGTTTTGTTTAGTTTTAGATGGTGATTTATAGATTATTTTGCAATTGGAGTTTACAATACTTTTGTGGTGTTTTGGGGACCAGGGAATTACTAGTCAAAATGTTTTTCAACCTTGGGATCAACTTTACACCCTTTACATTAGGGCACACACTGTTGTAAGCCTTTACTGCCTTTACTATGGTTGCAAATGTGTAAGACAAAACGGGAAGAAACCAATTTTTGCTCCATCCTCCCTTTATTTTGCGAACTTTTCGTTGACTTTTTTTTGAGACCCAACTTCACCCTTTAAGTGTGCGTGGTCACACTTCAAGCATATTGTGCAGTTTACAGAAGGTGTATGACAGAGACTTTCACACGGGACTGGACAGTGAGCTGGTGGCACCCTCAGCTGGCAGCAGTGGCTTCTGTCTTACGAGGCGGGGCCTGGCTCCCTTCTGGGCATTGTGACGGTGCACAGGGTCACCATGGTGCTGTGAGCCGGTGCACGTCACTCTGCCGTTCACTCAAATTTGGCCAGAATGCCTATCCCATCATAATGGAGAGGCAGCTGGGCCAAATCTGAATGATGGTGTGATCTGAGGAGCCAGGTCACTATGCCTGGAGTGGGGAGTTGGGTCCAGCCCTTCGGGATGGGAACAGATGCTGCTGGGTGAATACAGGGTGGGCTCACTGTTTCACCCACCACCAATGACTTCTTACTGCCTCTCCCCTGCATTGCAAAACCTGGCTCTGCCATTGCTGGGGATCTTCCAGCTGGGGATAGAAACTGAGGGAGTCTAGTATTTTCCTTGATTAATCTTGTTTATTTACAAGGAACGTTCAAGATCCTGTTTCTATACCTGAAAACCTCTCACATTTTCCAACATTAGGTAGTGTGCTCAAAGGCTGTTGCTTGGCTTTCTTGCTTTTTGTCTTTGCTTGTCTCACACTCCCTCCCTCTATATAACACCCTCCGGGTGCTAGTTTCTGGGTGGACTCAATTAAGCCTTGTTGTAGGTGTGGCCCCTGAGGTGTTCCTTACAGATTATCTGATTTGAAGGGTTTTACCTTAATCTATGAGGATTAACCCAGTTCAGAGTACTATAAAACTACTCATTACGGGGCTATTCAACAGCTGTTATTTTCAACTTTAGCTCCTCCCAAAGTAAGCTGTCTATACCCCTGCCTTTAAAGCACTGGCTCCAGTAAATTAACAGTTGTAACTTTAGCTTGTCCCTCAATCAAGCTCTTCAGAGCTGCAGAAACCTGGGGATGGGAAAGGCCCTGAATACCCTGAACACAAAGCAACATACCCACACCCCACATCCAGACTTCAGTCACATAGTCACTGGACTAGAAAAAAGGTAATTTCCATCTGCTCCTATGACCACAGTTGTAACAGATTAGGTATAGGTCTGTGTCAAATTGTGACCTTATTTGGTCTCAGGGGCTGCACTTTGTATTGTAACTTTTACGTTTGAGTGTGACCTTCATGCTATATTGCAACCTCTATTGTAGGTAAGAGCATTTATTCTGTGCTAGGGACAAGACATCTACTTTAATGACTATGTCTAAGATGCTAGCTCAGAGCAACCTAGGGCCATCCGCTTTCTCTCTCAACTACCAGCTCATCTGCGAGAACGACTGTCTAGGCACAAGTTGACAAGGTTGGTGGTGGGGGTGTTGGAGGGACTGGATCTGGAAGTTCCTCAGCAGAAGCACATGTCTGAGTGATCTGCAGTTTCTCTTGCTAGCAGTAATGGCATGGCACCCACCTCTCCCAAGCACCCCTTCTGGTCAGATGTGTCTACAGTCTTTAAATCAGACCCAGCCATGGTATCAGGCCATACCCCCCAGGACGTCCTTTTTGAAGACAATGGTTTCACCCACTTAGTCTGTTCTGGACCACGCTGGACCTCCTGACAGTTCAGTCCCCTTCTGGAGTTTATGGTTGTCCAACTGTAAGCCCTTTCCCAGTGGCCTATGGGGGGGACACAGGCCCACCCCCAGCCCAGGGACCCTAAGAATAGCAGCTGTGCATCACCATGACTCCTTATCAAAACTGCCTTCAAAACTCCACTTCAAAACTCCACTTCCCCACAGCCCCAACCTTCACTGAGGTCTTAGCTTAGGGCTCTTCTAAGCTCAGTCCCAGCAGCCTGCCAAGCTCTTCCGTAGTGCCTACTAGCACTGAACTGTCTATTATCCAGCACTTCCCTTTGACCAGCCAGGAGCATCAGCTGCATTCCTCTGGTTCCAGCAAGGAACAACCTTTCTCTGGTTCTGCAGCTCCTTTTTATAGGGACCTTCTGGGCCCTGACTGGACACCCTGAAGCCCCCCTGATTGTCTGCTTCCCCTACACCCACTTTAGGCTGCCTGGAGGACCTCTTCACTACTCCTTTCCTGAGATGAGTATGGCAGGACCCTAAGGCCTCCAACAGGGGGCCTCTGGGTCTAGTCCACCCCATCACAGTGGCCAACTGACCAGAGGGCTCAGAGACTATATTTAAGAGGAAATATTCTCTGTGAAGGGGAGTCCACAGTCACACGCCAGACGAAAAGCGCTGGAGGAGAAGGAAGGGCCACCTAGACTAAGGACACAGACCAAACCCAGAACACATGCTTCTTTTCCAAAGATTTTGTAACTCTCAAGTATCCTTTGTTAAGAGTGAAGTCACTGTGGTTAAGAAATTCCTTTGCTAAAGCTCTGTTCTTTGCTTGCCTGCCACATCATCCCTGAAAAGGTTACTTGAGAAACCAGAGCTCCCCCAGCTAGGTGAGCTCTGTGGGAACATATCTAAGCAACTGGGAGGGCTGGTTCAAGCGTCTAGTGGCCAGACTGCAAGGTTCCATTGCTCTAGAAGGATGTCAGACGTGGGGTCTGCACTGGGGAGAGCACCTGAGAAACGGATAGCTAGGAAGAGCGACCAGTCACTGCCCAGACCCAGTGGGGCTTGGAAGCCAGCAGTTGGTGCTACTCACCACAGACTGGTATCTATCCAGAGAAGGGGACTGGACAGGATTGTGACAACAGTAATAGCTCACAAAGTAACAAGCAAGAGTGTGACTATTGTGCCTTCTGCCTTTACTGTTACTGTAGAAAGTCATAAAGCTTCTGCCATATTACTAAAGGTTTTATGTTGCTGTACAGTATTTGGCAATGGGAAACTTAAGATGATGACTCAAAAGCACCACCTTCTGATTCATAACATAACAACAACTTTCCAACTCCATCTTTCTTCGTAGAATGCTGATTGCTAGTTGTAACTCTCTGGGTATTTCAATGTTTCTAATAATAGAAATAAGACAGGGTGAGTGACATAATATCTTTTACTGGACCAACTTCAAGACCTGAAAAAGAACTCTGTGCAGCTTAAAAGCTTGTCTTTCACCAACACAAGGTGGTCAAATAGAGATAATATCTCAGACCAACACAGCTACAAGAACAATGCAAATAATAATATCAATAGCGTACTTCCTTTAATGAATATCACTCCCACCACCTCTTACATATAGCCTAATAAGGACTTAAATAACATTAATAAAGTCCCAAACCTACCATCTAGAAACTTGAAGATCAAGGCACAGATTCCTATTTTGAAAAGGACAGCTCCTCATTTTTCAATGTTGTGTCTAGACCAGAGCTGGGCAAACTTTTTGGCCCCAAGGCCACATTGGGTTTACAAAATTATATGGAGGGCCTGGTAGGGAAGGCCCCGCCCCCAATCCAGCCCCCTCCCATTTCCCAGGGCCGGCGACAGAAATTTGGGGGCCCCCTACTCTGATCGTTTGGGGGCCCCCAGCCCAGCCGGGGCCCCCCCCCGAGCCCAGCCAGCGCTCCCCCCCAGCTGACAGCGGCTGGGGGGGGGGAAGCCCAGCCGGGGGCCACCCCAGCCCAGCCAGCACTCCCCCCAGCTGACAGCGGCTGGGGGGGGGAAGCCCAGCCGGGGGGGGGGCCCAGCCCAGCTGGCGCCCCCCCCCCAGCTGACAGCAGCTGGCGGCAGCGCGAGCCCGGGAGCGGCGCGAGCCGCCCTTTCTCCCCCCCCCGTGCCCTTTCTTTCTCTCCCCCTCCCCCCCGCGCCCTTTCTTTCGCTCCCCCCCCGCGCCCTTTCTTTCGCTCCCCCTCCCCCCCGCGCCCTTTCTTTCGCTCCCCCTCCGCGCCCTTTCTTTCGCTCCCCTCCCCCCCGCGCCCTTTCTTTCGCTCCCCTCCCCCCCGCGCCCTTTCTTTCGCTCCCCCCCCGCACCCTTTCTTTCTCTCCCCCCCCCCCGCGCCCTTTCTCCCCCGGACCCGGCGGGGGAAGCCCTACCGTGCTGCGGAGCCTCCCCGCCCTCGCCCTTTTTGCAGGCGGTGGTGCGCTGCTGCCGCCGGCTGGGCTCACTGCTCCTGCCGGGGCCAGGCGCGCTCGTCCGGAGGGAGCCGCGCCACCTCCCCGCCCCTTCCCCGCTCTCCAGGCCCGGCGACAAGGGTGGATGACTACGGGTACAGCTGTGTACCGGGGCCCCCCTAAAGTCCGGGGCCCGGTACAGCTGTACCTGTAGTACCCCCCTGTCACCGGCCCTGCCATTTCCTGCCCCCAGACTGCCCCTCAGAATCCCCGACCCATCCAATCCTCCCCCTCCATCCCATGACTGCCCCTTCCACAGACCCCTAACCACCTCCCCAGGACCCCACCCCCTACCCAATTCCCCTGCTCCCTGTCCCCTGACTGCCCCAACCCCTTTTCATCCTCCCACCCCCTAACCACTACCTGAGAACCCCACCCCCTATCCAGCCCACCCTACTCCCTGACTGCCCCCTCCAGAACCCCCCCAACCACCACCCCAGAATTCTACCCCCTATCTAACCCAGCCTTTTCCCTGACTGCCCCCTCCAGACCACCTCCCCAACCAACACCCCAGAACCTCCCCATCCCCTCCACGCCTCCTTATCATAGGTGCTCGGCCAGACTCTGGGGGAAGGGGGGAGCGCTGAGCCCCGGGCCGCAGAGTGCCGCTCACGCAGCACGGCTCCGGGAGAGGAGGGGGATGCGCAGCCCCGGCCCCCCGGAGTACCGCCCGTGCGGCGCAGCGCAGCTCTGGGGAGGGGCTGAGCGAGCAGCCCGGCCCCCGGAGTAACGCCCCCGCGGTGCGGCTCCGGGGGATGGGCTCAGCTGCCCACATGGCGCGGCTCAGGGAAGGGAGGAGCGCGCAGCCCCGGCCACAGCACTACTTGCGCGGCTCCGGGGGAGGGTCGGGTGCAGCCTCCCCAGCCGGGGGCCGGATGAGACGGTCCCGCGGGCGGGATCTGGCCCCCGGGCCTTAGTTTGCCCACCCTTGGTCTAGACTATAACTGTAGGTGCAGATTTGTGGAGCAGCTAATTAAAGATGCATTTTGATGTCAAACTACTTGGCTTCTGAACAAACTAAAATACACTGTAAAATATGCCTGAAATTATTTTTGCCAGCAAAATTGTACATTTTCCCAAATGGAAAATGTGAGGAATTTCACAACAGGTCCTAAATGGGTTAAGTATGAGATAAGAGGTACATCCTTATCCTTACTATATAGAAATAACTCTTTTTATATTCCAAGGACCCTCAATGCAGGATTCTCCATTCTTCCCCTTGTTTATATCTATAGCTAGACTTAAAGGCACAATCAAGTCTATGTACCTTAATGCACCCATCACTGTGGTATTCTGTTGTCTTGCATAAGATCAAATAATGAAACCAAGGTACCTCTCCTAGATATCACCTGTTAACTGTACTGTTACTTACTGAGAGTTTGTTCCTTTGTTCTTTTTTTCTCTGTTTCCCCTTCTCCACCAAAAAAAAACACATTACTTTGCTGATATCTACCATCAGCATTCAGGAAAGGCTTGCAGACAAACCAAGTCTTGACTCATGGACTAAAAATGGCTTACTCTTGAGTTATTCTAATCTCTGGAATGCCATATCTGAGTGGGGACGGGGGAGGTATAGGACTCTGCCAAGAACATTGTACCCCTGATCCTGAGTCTCTGTCAACACAGTTTTCTGAGGGAGCAAAGTTGCTGTGCTGGTTTACAGAGGTCACAAATGTCGTTGACTGCAAAGTGAGGCCAGCAACTCTGAAGCAGAGTCAGCTATTGGAGCACACAGAGCACCAAGGTGATGTGCTCTTGTTGGAGTTTCCTATGTGTGATGGGGCGTTATAATGGGGTTCACTCACTACTCTGGCACCTCCTGCTGGCTGTCATAGGAATTAGCTCTGCATGTTAGTGAACCCTCTTCAGGTGATGCTTCGCCACCATCACTCCTGCTCTGGGACCTACATCTCGCCCAGGATTGCCACATCCTTTTTCAGAGACACGGCCTTCCAGTAGTGCCATACACTGTGCTTCCTGCTTCCAGGGGACCTGTAGTCCACTGTTCAGCCATTTCCCTTAGTGACTACTGCAGCAAATTGTCTGGCCACTTTGCCATGGCCCCAGCATCCTCTTTGCTTCAGGACCTCAGCATACAAATCCCAGCAGCCAGTCAGGAAATATCTCTTGTTCCCTGATAGGAGCATTGCTCTGTCCAGGGTGCTAGTACTTCTCTCAGCCCTCCAGAGACTCAATCCTTCCCCCCCAGTAGAGAACTGCCTTCCTCTGCCCTGCAGCTCCTGTTCTATATGGGCCTGCTTGGCCCTGATTGGCTGCTCCCGTCAGCCCTTCTCTGATTGGCTGCCTCCTGTGCTGTCTCCATAGGGTTCTATTAACCCTTAGAGCCCACTGTGGGGCTGGCGCCCCATCACAAATGTCCACCCCGTGCAGGACTTGAAGGGGTTAAGGTCGCAAAGGCCAGTTAACTACCCAGGCTACACCTGGAGGAGCCAGAGAGCAGGGATTAATTAAATGAAGCTCAGGTGGACAGGAATAAGAGGGGCCTGTATAAAGCCCAGGAACTGAGTGCAGAATAGGGGCTACAGGAAGTAGTTTGTAATTGCTCCCTGGGAGATATATTTGGGACTACAGTTACTCCCTGGGAAGAGGGAGTCTGGGCTAATAAACCCAAGCGGGGAGGGGAGGAAGGAGGGAGAGAACTAGAAAGGTAGGCAAGGCTTGCAGGACAAATAGCAAGGCAGAACTTGGCTGCTGATGAGTGGAAACCTGGAGCAGAGGGTGGGACTGGGCTCTCCTACCAGCCACTGGGGAAGTGCAACATGCCAGGCAGTGAAGAGGGAACACCCTGGGACAGTTTGCCTTGAAAGACTTTGATGCCCCGGAGGGGGAAAACACGTGTGACCTGGAGGGATGCGTCACAAAGAGGAAGGAGGAGCACCTGGCTTGAGAGAGGGGCTGTGGACACACAGAGAGATGGAGTGCAGCTGCAGGAAGGGGCACTGGCCCGTCAGAGCTAAGCCCCAGAGCCACCAGGAGGTGGCACTGTCCTAGCGGTGAGTGCCCTGTCACAGATGGACTGCTACCAGTTGTATAGCTAGAGAACCTCTGGCGGTGCTTCTTGTCTGAGGTGGAGTATGTTGCAGTGTGCATTGTGGTCCTCTTCATTTGTCTAGGGAAGGTTGGATGGGACTCCCTTTGGAACTGTAGCCCTTTGATGCCATTCTCATTGGCTGGAGAGTGACCCAAGGCACTGTTGTTAAGGGGTTAACTGTTTCCCCCACAACATTCTGAATCCCTGCCAGCTCTGGGAATGAGCATCCATCTGTGGAAATGGGAACCATGTGTCCCTTTCTTCACCTTAAATAATAATAACTACAGGGCTACTTGACCAGACCCAGTGTTGTTTTTATATGGGGAGCAAAGAAGCAAGTAAATATTAGAACTTAATAGCCAATCATCCAGAGTTTGTTTTAGGCTTGATCTGGTTTTTCCTCACTCTCTGTCCATGCTCCATTTGGAGTGAGTGTGGGTTGGAGGAAGGAGAGTGTGGCTGGAAGCTGGCCCAGCCCTTGCTCAAGTTAGGGTCATATAGGGGTATCCATGACTTACACCAGTGGTGTAATGTCCCTCAAAGGGCTTATGCCCACAAAGGACTGGGTATAGGAGAAATTGGCTCTGCCATGCTACATCTCCTCTCTGTCCTGCTCTGACCTCTGATGCATTTCTGACTGGAATAAGGACACTTTGTGCTGAGTAGGAGAATCCTGTAGCACAGGGGTCTCCAAACTTTTCAGCCCGAGGGCCGCATTAACTATCAAATAGCAGTTCGGGGGCCGACAACACACTCGAGGTCCAAATAAAAAAAGAATCAAAACATGGATGTTGTTTTTAATTATTTATTTAATATTATTTTATTCAATTATTTAATAACACATTGATACACTACACATGAACACCTGTTCACTACACATGAACACTACACATGAACACTACACATGAACACCTGTTCACTACACATGAACACTACACATGAACACCTGTTCACTACACATGAACACTACACATGAACACTACACATGAACACCTGTTCACTACACATGAACACTACACATGAACACTACACATGGACACCTGTTCACTACACATGAACACTACACATGAACACTACATATGAACACCTGTTCACTACACATGAACACTACACATGAACACTACACATCAACCCCCCAACTGACCGACCCAGCCAGGTCTCTCCCCCCAAAACCTCCTTTCCTCCAACCCCCCCCCAAATGACCCACCCAGCCAGGTCTCTCCCCCCAAAACCTCCTTTCCTCCAACCCCCCCCCAAATGACCCACCCAGCCAGGTCTCTCCCCCCCAAACCTCCTTTCCTCCAACCCCCCCCCCCAAATGACCCACCCAGCCAGGTCTCTCCCCCCAAAACCTCCTTTCCTCCAACCCCCAACTGACCCACCCAGCCAGGTCTCTCCCCCCAAAACCTCCTTTCCTCCAACCCCCAACTGACCCACCCAGCCAGGTCTCTCCCCCCCAAACCTCCTTTCCTCCAACCCCCCCCCAACTGACCCACCCAGCCAGGTCTCTCCCCCCAAAACCTCCTTTCCTCCAACCCCCCCCCCAAATGACCCACCCAGCCAGGTCTCTCCCCCCAAAACCTCCTTTCCTCCAACCCCCCCCCAAATGACCCACCCAGCCAGGTCTCTCCCCCCCAAACCTCCTTTCCTCCAACCCCCCCCCAAATGACCCACCCAGCCAGGTCTCTCCCCCCCAAACCTCCTTTCCTCCAACCCCCAACTGACCCACCCATCCAGGTCTCTCCCCCCCAAACCTCCTTTCCTCCAACCCCCCCCCCAACTGACCCACCCAGCCAGGTCTCTCCCCCCAAAACCTCCTTTCCTCCAACCCCCCCCCAAATGACCCACCCAGCCAGGTCTCTCCCCCCAAAACCTCCTTTCCTCCAACCCCCCCCAAATGACCCACCCAGCCAGGTCTCTCCCCCCCAAACCTCCTTTCCTCCAACCCCCCCCCCAAATGACCCACCCAGCCAGGTCTCTCCCCCCCAAACCTCCTTTCCTCCAACCCCCAACTGATCCACCCAGCCAGGTCTCTCCCCCCAAAACCTCCTTTCCTCCAACCCCCCCCAAACTGACCCGCTCAACCCGGTCTCTTCCCCCCCCCCCCCAACTGACCCGCTCAACCCGGTCTCTCCCCACAGACCGTTTCGCCGCCTGGCAGTGGGTGGCTCCTTGTTTCGCCGCCTGTAACTGGGTGGCGGTGCGGCGCGTCCCGGCCCCAGCTCTGAGCCGTCCCTGGCCGGCGGCGGCAGCGGAGCACGCGGCGCGTCCTGGCCGGCGGCGGCAGCGGAGCATGTGGTGCGTCCTGGCTGGCGGCGGCAGCGGAGCACGCGGTGCGTCTCGGCCGGCGGCGGCAGCGGAGCACGCGGCGCGTCCCGGCCCCGTGGCTGGTTCCCGACCCCTGCAGACAAAAAGATCTCCACGGGCCGGATGAGAGGGCCTCGCGGGCCGCATCCGGCCCGCTGGCCGTAGTTTGGAGACCCCTGCTGTAGCAGACTGGAAAATGCAGCCTTTCACCTCTTTTTGTTCAGCCCATCTGTTTTCTCTTACAGTGAAATAACTACTAGGAACACAGCACAGGGCACAATATATCTTTATTATATTGCTTGAACAAAGTGAAAAGTTTTCCTAGGACTAGGCTGTAACTGCAGTAACCTCACGTTAATGTGTTATACTGCATTAGTGAGAGTGATCATAAAGATATCCCAGACATGTTACCATCAAAGAGATTAGAATTCATAACCTGTTTACTGGCATTCTTGTTATTCCTCATAGCTTTATGATCCATTATGGTGCATGCCCTGTGTAATGATTTAATGACTAAGACACTGAGAATGAAACTATCTTGACACCTTTCCCTCACCCCCTGTGTGTACTGATGTGCACTGGCATTTGACCAGAGGCGAAAGTAAAATTTTTGACTTACCAGTATGGGGTGTGGTGGGGGGAGAGGGGAAGCTCCCCACCTCCCTGGAAGTGGCAGAGCCTCAGATAGAAGGGACGGGGCTAGGGAATCAGCAGTCCCACTGCCTGGGGCTGGGTAGCTGTTCCTTTTGCCCCTCTCTCCTGTCAGCAGCCAAGGGGGGGAAGCAAAAGGGACAGGGACTTTAAAGTACTGCTGCGGCAGTGCTTTAAAGGACTCGGCTTAAAGCAATGTCACAGCAGCGCTTTAACGTTTCTGCTCTTTTTGCACCCTTGCATCTGCGGCCCTGCTAGGTCCCTACTGGCAGAGCTGCCAACAAGGGATGCAGAAGGGGCAGGGATGCTAAGCCCTGCTCCGGCAGCTGTTTAAGCAAAGTTCTTTAAAGAGGCAAAAGGACCCTGCTTAAAGCACTGCTGGGACAGCGCTTTAACCTCCCTGCCCCTTCTGTCCCGCCCCTCCACTGGGGCTGGGCAGCCGCTTCCTTTTTGGGGGTAGAAAAAGTTCAGAGAAGGTTTTTGAGATGAGATGTTTTTGCAGTAAAAAGTTCCCTAGGTGCCCATGTTACTGCCTCTGATCGTGTGTTGTGGTCGTGGCACTCTAGGTGCCCAGATGCCTATACCCTACCTAAGTGCCTGGGCAATTCACAAGTTGGGGTGGAAAGACAGGTGTTGGGTCTGTATCCAGTAAGCCTGTTCAGAGGCTGCTTAATTCAGAACAGCCACAGGAGGAGGAGGCAGCCCTCCTGTATAACCTTTAACCTAGTAGAGAGGGTAGTCTGCCAAGTTCCAGATACTGGTTCTAGTCCCCCTTCTGCCTGATGAACAGAAGGGATTTCTACAGGAATCTGTAAGTCTCAGGTGAGTGCTCTAACCACTAGGCTATAGAGAGAAACTTACATTGTTTTGACTCAATTAATAGTTAATTATTCAGTTAAAGTAGAACATCTTGAATAGGGGAGATTTGATAGAGCCCCACGACAGGCTGTTATCTCGCCTAGTGGTTAGAGCACTCAGCTGAGAGGTGGCTGAGTCCTGTACCCATCTCTTCTCATGAGGCGGAGGGGAAACTTGAACTGGTCCTCTCTCACATCCCAGATCAGAGCTTTCCAAACTTTTCATGTTGGTGACACACTTTTTAGACATGCATCATTTTGTGACACAGTAATTCAGTTTTACTAGCAAACCGGAGGTTAAACTAACCCGTTATAAGAGATACGGACACATACATAAATTGTAATAACGAAATGTATGGGGACCCAACATATCTCATGAAAACCTTTCATTTATATTTTTAAAAATATATGATTTGTAAGATAATAACATACATTGTTGTCATTTATGAGTAACAGTATGTAAGTATGTGCAAGAATTAAAAAAAGTTGAATAAAAAGTTGAATAACTACTTACCATTTTAATGGGATGTATGAGGTTGATGGGATAAACACAGTTTTTCAATATTTGGTGGAATATTAAAGAGACTTGCATTTCGTCATCAAGCATTTTAAGCTTCCACGTTTCAGTGTCTTTAAGTTTGCCATCGTTGCAAAGGATACTTCACAAATGTATGTAGTAGAAAACTGCAGAAGAATTTTTAATGCTTTTTTAGCTATGTTTGGATGCATTTTTGAAATGCGAATCCAAAAGCTGTCTAAGTCACCCTCTTCATACATCATCAACAGATTTCAATAATTTTTTATGTCAGCTAATTCTTCTTCAATAAGTTCCTCATTGCAGTTGAAAGAAATGGATTTCTGATCCAATCATAGTCTTGGATTTCAACATTTGGGAAGTAATGCTGAACTTTCTCTCCGAGCAATGTTAAATGGTCAACAATTAGTGAGCTGATATCACATTTTAGCTCGCACTCAGCAGTTTTGGAAAACATTTCAAAATTTCCTTCTTTCACTTTCCTTTTCCAAATTTCTATTTTGTCTCTCAAAGCACAAATTTTATCTACTGCTGTTAAGATATTTTCTCCTTTTCCTTGCATACTGGTGTTTATTTTATTCAAATGTTCAAATATGGCAGCAAGATATGCCAATTTTGTGCACCAAAGTTTGTTTTGAATTAGATTGCAGAATTCATTTTGCTGATTTTCCACAAAAAGTTTAAGCATCATTTCCCTCAATTTGTATACATGACAAAGCACTCGACCTCTTGAGAGACAACAAACTTCTGTGTGTAGTAGAAGCTTTTTAAACCTTGCCCCCCATTTCTTCACAAATATGAGCAAATAATCTTGATTGAAGAGGTCTACTTTTAATGTAATTGACCATTTGAACCACTTTGTCCAAAACTTTTCTTAATTCATTTCCAATGGTTTGCACAACTAGTGCTTCGCGATGTAAAAAGCAATGAGTAATTATATTTTCATTCTCTTTTAAAAGAGCAAGACCTAGCTGGACAATTAATGTTAATTTTTTCAATAAATCTCAGACTACTGTGGAAGTTCCAGAAGACCGGAAGAAAGCTAATGTTGAGCTAATATTGAAAAAGGGTAAGCAGGATGACCTGCATAATTATAAGCCAAACCCCGATCAAGTCCAAAATAATGGAACAGCTGATATGAAAGGAGGGTGATATGCCAGTGAACCTGAGTTTATGGAAAATAGATCTTGTCAAGCTAACTTTACTTTTTATGAGATTAGTTTTGATTAAGATATTAATTCTGATGTAATTATATCTAGATTTCTGTAAGGCATTTGACTTAGTGCCATGTGACATTTTTAGCAAAAACCTAGAATGAGCCAAAATTTACATAGCCCACCTTAAATGGTTTTTTAAAAATGACTAACTGGTCTCTAAATGTAATTGTAAATGGGGAATTATCATGGAGCAGGTGTGCATTTAATGAAGTCCCATAGGTTTTGGTTCTTGGCCCTACACTAATTAACAATTTTATCAATGAACAGGCCCTAAACATAAAATCATCACTGCTCAAGTTTGCAGAGGACCAAACAAGGGGAGAAGGGTAAGTCATGAAGATCGTTCACTGATACTGGGCAGGATTGCTTGGTGAACCAGGCACAAAGCAACCACAAAACACCTTTTGCTATGGTTCACAGGAAAGTCATTCATAGGGAACAAAGAATGTAAGCCCTACATACAGGACAGGGGACCTGATCTTGGGAAGCTGTCATAGTAGATAATCAGCTGATCATGGCTGTGACCAAAAGTGCAGCTAATGCGATCCCCACCTGTATAAACAGCCGGATCGCGGGTAGGTGTGGAGAGGTAACTTCACCTGCTGTGCCCAGTGCGGGGGGCAGCAGGATGGTGACCCCGTGGGGCGGGAGCAGAGAAGAACCAACAGGGGGTGACTATAGGATTAGAAAACATCTCCTGGCAGGGCTCCATGCTTAACCCAAGCGAGGGTTCAGGCGTGACGGGTCCCGCGCCGGCCATGGGGGATCCCGGCGGGACCGGACACGCGTGGGGGCTGAAGCTGGGCCCGTGCAGCGAGACGCCCAGGCGCAGTTAGCAGCGGGGTGCTGGGCCGTAGGGGGGTGGTTGTTATACACGGGGAGGGGGGGACAGGGCCGGCGACAGGGGGGGTACTACGGTTACAGCTGTACCGGGCCCCCCGACTTTAGGGGGCCCCCGGTACACAGCTGTACCCGTTGTCGCCGGACCTGGAGAACGGGGAAGGGGCGGGGAGGCGGCGCGGCTCTCCCCCGGACAAGCGCGCCTGGCCCCGGCAGGAGCTGAGAGCCCGACCGGCGGCAGCAGCACTGTCCGGGGGAGGGGGGGCGAGCGCCGGCTGGGCTGGGCTGGGGGGGGGGCCCAGCCGCTGTCTGCTGGGCTGGGGGGGGGACCTGGCTGGGCTGGGGGGGGCCCATCCGCTGTCGGCTGGGCTGGGGGGACCCCGGCTGGGCTGGGGGGGGGCCCAAACTATCAAAGTAGGGAGCCCCCAAATTTCTGTCGCCAGCCCGGGGGGGGGGAAGCATCATTTATCCCGAGGGGTCGGTCCAGCTGGAGCGGCCGCACAGCTGAGCCGCAGGGCGGCGCCGCAGTTCAGACCGCCACGGCAGGGGGCGCTGGGCCCAAAGCGCGCGGCTGGCAAAAGGTCGAGACTTTAACTCTTGTCCCGGGCGGAGTCGCTGGTTGGAAGTCTCGCGAGACTGTACGCGGTTGTCCCGGACCCGGCCGGCCAGGCAGGCAGCCACGCGCGGAGGTCGCAGACATGGCGCTCTACAACTTTAAGAAGATTATGGTGGTTCCTTCCGCCAAGGTGACACTCTTCTTCTCCCCCCCCCCCCCCGCCAGTGCTGCCACAGTGGTTCCGGCGGGGGGCGCGCGCCCCCTTTCTCCTCACGGCCGCAGCTCGTGCTGAGCTGGAGCCACGTGAGCCCGGAGCGCCGCCTCGGCCCCAGCGCTGGGGACCTTCGGTGCCCCGTGCAGCCTCCGGCCGAGCACACCGCGCCCGGGCCGGGGGAGCGTGACGGACACGGGGGAGGAGTTGAGAGGATCGGCGGAGGGGAGGGGCGGCGGAGGAGCGGGAGTCGAGGCGGGGGGGGGGGCGGCGGAGGAGCGGGAGTCGAGGCGGGGAGGGGCGGCGGAGGAGCGGGAGTCGAGGCGGGGAGGGGCGGCGGAGGAGCGGGAGTCGAGGCGGGGGGGGGCGGCGGAGGAGCGGGAGTCGAGGCGGGGAGGGGCGGCGGAGGAGCGGGAGTCGAGGCGGGGGGGGACGGCGGAGGAGCGGGAGTCGAGGCGGGGGGGGCGGCGGAGGAGCGGGAGTCGGGGCGGCGGAGGAGCGGGAGTCGAGGCGGGGGGGGCGGCGGAGGAGCGGGAGGCGGGGGGGGCGGCGGAGGAGCGGGAGGCGGGGGGGGCGGCGGAGGAGCGGGAGTCGAGGCGGGGGGGGGCGGCGGAGGAGCGGGAGTCGAGGCGGGGGGGGCGGCGGAGGAGCGGGAGTCGAGGCGGGGGGGGCGGCGGAGGAGCGGGAGTCGAGGCGGGGGGGGCGGAGGAGCGGGAGTCGAGGCGGGGGGGGCGGCGGAGCAGCGGGAGTCGAGGCGGGGGGGGCGGCGGAGGAGCGGGAGTCGAGGCGGGGGGGCGGCGGAGGAGCGGGAGTCGAGGCGGGGGGGCGGCGGAGGAGCGGGAGTCGAGGCGGGGGGGGCGGCGGAGGAGGAGCGGGAGTCGAGGCGGGGGGGGCGGCGGAGGAGCGGGAGTCGAGGCGGGGGGGCGGCGGAGGAGCGGGAGTCGAGGCGGGGGGGCGGCGGAGGAGCGGGAGTCGAGGCGGGGGGGGCGGCGGAGGAGCGGGAGTCGAGGCGGGGGGGGCGGCGGAGGAGCGGGAGTCGAGGCGGGGGGGGCGGCGGGGGGGCGGCGGAGGAGCGGGAGTCGGGGGGGCGGCGGAGGAGCGGGAGTCGGGGGGGGCGGCGGAGGAGCGGGAGTCGAGGCGGGGGGGGCGGCGGAGGAGCGGGAGTCGAGGCGGGGGGGCGGCGGAGGAGCGGGAGTCGAGGCGGGGGGGGCGGCGGAGGAGCGGGAGTCGAGGCGGGGGGGGCGGCGGAGGAGCGGGAGTCGAGGCGGGGGGGCGGCGGAGGAGCGGGAGTCGAGGCGGGGGGGGCGGCGGAGGAGCGGGAGTCGAGGCGGGGGGGCGGCGGAGGAGCGGGAGTCGAGGCGGGGGGCGGCGGAGGAGCGGGAGTCGAGGCGGGGGGGCGGCGGAGGAGCGGGAGTCGAGGCGGGGGGGCGGCGGAGGAGCGGGAGTCGAGGCGGGGGGCGGCGGAGGAGCGGGAGTCGAGGCGGGGGGGGGCGGCGGAGGAGCGGGAGTCGAGGCGGGGGGGGCGGCGGAGGAGCGGGAGGCGGGGGGGGGCGGCGGAGGAGCGGGAGGCGGGGGGGGGGCGGCGGAGGAGCGGGAGTCGAGGCGGGGGGAGGGCGGCGGAGGAGCGGGAGTCGAGGCGGGGGGGGCGGCGGAGGAGCGGGAGTCGAGGCGGGGGGGGGCGGCGGAGGAGCGGGAGTCGAGGCGGGGGGGCGGCGGAGGAGCGGGAGTCGAGGCGGGGGGGGCGGCGGAGGAGCGGGAGTCGAGGCGGGGGGGCAGCAGAGGAGCGGGGGCGGCGGAGGAGCGGGAGTCGGGGCGGGGGGGCGGCGGCGGAGGAGCGGGAGTCGGGGCGGGGGGGCGGCGGAGGAGGAGCGGGAGTCGGGGCGGGGGGGCGGCGGCGGAGGAGCGGGAGTCGGGGCGGGGGGGCGGCGGAGGAGGAGCGGGAGTCGGGGCGGGGGGGCGGCGGAGGAGGAGCGGGAGTCGGGGCGGGGGGGCGGCGGCGGAGGAGCGGGAGTCGGGGCGGGGGGGCGGCGGAGGAGGAGCGGGAGTCGGGGCGGGGGGGCGGCGGAGGAGGAGCGGGAGTCGGGGCGGGGGGGCGGCGGAGGAGGAGCGGGAGTCGGGGCGGGGGGGCGGCGGAGGAGGAGCGGGAGTCGGGGCGGGGGGGCGGCGGAGGAGGAGCGGGAGTCGGGGCGGGGGGGCGGCGGAGGAGGAGCGGGAGTCGGGGCGGGGGGGCGGCGGAGGAGGAGCGGGAGTCGGGGCGGGGGGGCGGCGGAGGAGGAGCGGGAGTCGGGGCGGGGGGGCGGAGGAGGAGGAGCGGGAGTCGGGGGGGGGCGGCGGAGGAGGAGCGGGAGTCGGGGAGGGGGGGCGGAGGAGGAGCGGGAGTCGGGGGGGCGGGGCGGAGGAGGAGCGGGAGTCGGGGTGGGGGGGCGGCGGAGGAGGAGCGGGAGTCGGGGAGGGGGGGCGGAGGAGGAGCGGGAGTCGGGGGGGGCGGCGGAGGAGGAGCGGGAGTCGGGGAGGGGGGGCGGCGGAGGGGCGGGAGGAGGGCGGCGGAGGAGCAGGAGTTGAGGCGGGGGTAGGGGCCCAGCAGGGAAGGGAGGGGTGGGGGACGAGGAGGAGTGGAGTACTGGGGCTACGTGCATGTCACAGGCCCCGCTGCCCTGTGAAACTAACACAAGAGTGGGGTGCCAGCTCCCCTGAACCATGAATGCAGTTCTACAAACTACCTCCGCCCAACCGAATTTCATTATGAGCTGTGCCTCACCAAATTTGGACTCTGACAGGCCAGCAGAGTGGGAGGGAGCTGTGGAGATTTGGACCTTCAGCTGAACACCTCACGGCGGACCCCAGTCACTTGAGATCTGGTACTGATCATGGCAGTTCTCTGAACTATTCAGGAATGTAGGAAAAGGAGGCTGCCTCTTAAATATCTGAAATGAACACTGGATAAAAGAATGAAAGGTTCTGCTTACAAATTTGTGGGTGGTGCATGAAACTGGAGGTCTGAACTTAATGTAAATGGAAGGATTTGTTTCACGATCTTAAAATTGGTCTGACATGCTATCCATGTTTTTTACTGATGCCTTTAAAGCTCCACAACAGCATTTTTCTTTTTTAAAAAAACATAGTTATATCCTACACAATGTGCAAAATCTTGCACAACAATGATAGAAAATGGATGGATTTTATTTTATCGACCTAATTGCAGGTAAAAGTATGATGTGATATATGAAATGTGTACTGATTCTTTCAATAACTGCTTAGGTGTCTCTTTAAAACACTTAACTGCTCTGTTTTCCTTTTCTAAATAGCTTTCATATTAGAATATCGGTTCTTAGCAATAAGTAATACAGTCTTTGCTGATAATTGTACTTTTCTTTAACTGCAGGACTTCATAGATCTGACATTGTCGAAGACTCAGCGAAAGACTCCGACAGTCATTCATAAGCATTATCAAATCCACCGCATTCGACATTTTTACATGAGAAAAGTTAAATACACCCAGCAAAATTACCATGACAGACTTACCCAAATCTTAACAGATTTTCCAAAATTGGATGTAAGTAACTTTGGCAATTGATGAGTGAAAGAAAATGTACCTTAAAGTCATCAGATCTAATGCTGTGACTGTAAATTGTAGTCTTGTGAGGTTTTGCTGGCTAAGCAAATTCAGTTTGACTTACTTCTTGGATAGGAAACTTTGGAAGAAAAGTTTGTCTGCAGGAAGAGGTATTGATAACTCAGGTGGCTCTATTTTTTTTGAGTGAAGTTCTGAATCGGGGTTTTAAGGCAACTTTTTCCTGGAGCTCACATCTTCTAGACGAGAGGTAAAACGAAAGTCTTAAGCACTAGTGGTGATTAAAGGTCCCACAACACTTTTTCCAGGAGTGGGAGTTTTAGCACTAACTTCTAGATAAATTTGATAGAAACAGTAGTTGAATGATAGGTAAAGAAATATAGCCTATTAAAGGAGTTTGTGACCTCCTATTTCTAGTGCAAAGTACTAAAGAAACATAAGGTGGTGGTATTTTAACAATTATTGCCATCCAAATGTTTTTTAGGAAAGAATGAGCATCCAAATATAGGTCTGATCAGGATGTTTACAGTCTAATGCCCTGATCTTGAAGTTGGAGATGTGCAGTCTTCAGTGACTTTAGTGGGGCTTTGTGTATGCACATGAATCTGCCTGTACTTAATCCGATGCACAATTGAGGTCTTAGTTTGCGTGGGTTTTTTCTGACTTCTATTTCTAATGGCTGATCTCCATTACAAAGTTCTGAAGTACAACTTCTGTATTTGCTTAACTAGTTTGGTATCTATATCACATGGTAAAGTTTCTAAAAATAAAGCACCTAAATGGGTAAAATATTCTCTCTGATTCTTTTACTCAGAGATGAAGGGGTGTGTTGTAAACTCTCTCTTCAAAAATAATTGATGTGAAGAAGGTGCTCTTCATATGCTGAAGAATTTATTTGGGCATGAACAATTGTCTGCCTAAAGGGAGATGAATCTTACAGAATTCAGGGTTCAGTGAAAGAGGAATTACTTTGCTGTGTTTCCACAGTAGCAGAAGTATGTTATAAAAAAGCCTGGCTCCATACAATATAATCTTGCTTTTTTTTTCCTTTTTAACAAAAAATATTCTTACAAAGAAAAAGGCACAACCAGAAATTTAGCCTAAGTCTAATAAAATATAAAGCAGGAAATCAAAGTTATGGAAAAACATTCCAATTTGTGGATAAGTAGATTGTTTTCTACTTATTGTTTTTAGATATGGAGAATGATCTTGAGTTTGTACGTGTCCGCTGTACCACTGGTTTATTGTATCTATGAAAAAGTTGATGGCAGCAGTAAGAAATCTTTTCATTCATGAAAGAAAGCATTAATAAACGGTTTTGATTAATTTATTTTATGCTTTTTTAGGATATCCATCCTTTTTATGCAGATCTGATGAATGTTCTCTATGACAAAGATCATTACAAGTTGGCCTTAGGGCAGATTAATATTGCCAAGAATCTGATTGACAAGTAAGATATCTTAATTTATTTTTTTTAATGTCTTGTTTTTGTCATAACAACAGATTAACCTTTTCTTTTCTCCGGCAATAGTGTTGCTAAAGATTATGTGCGCCTGATGAAATACGGTGATTCCCTTTATCGATGCAAACAGTTGAAACGGGCAGCTCTGGGACGTATGTGTACAATTATCAAAAGGCAGAAGCAAAGTTTAGAATATTTGGAACAAGGTATGTATTACAATATGGTAAAATGAAGCATTTTGAAGAGAAAATTTAAAAGTTGTGCCTGAAGATTTTTTAGCAATTGTTTTTACAAATATCATCTATCCTTTTAACTGAAAGAGGCTTGAGGAAAAACAGGTTTTTTTTCCTTTTTCAGTTTATTTACTTTGGGAAATTATCAACATTTTGTGGCTAGTTAGTTTTACTATGTATCCTGAATAGTCAGTCAAATAAACCTTTTTTTCTGAGATTTTTTTGCATGGCTGGAGGAGAGGGGAAAATATTTTTAAAAAACAGGAAAATATAATTGGCACAAATAATTGGTGCATGAGCATTGGAAAGATTAAGTACCTTGAAATATTCTTAACTTGTTTCCAAAATTGACTAGATCTCTTGTTATTTGCAGTAGTGGTGTAGCCCTGTTGGTTCCAGGATATTAGAAAGACAAGGGAGTGAGGTAGTACCTTTTCTTTGGCCACCTTTTGTTGATGAGAGACAAGCTTTTGAGCTTACTTAGAGCTTTTTGGGTGTAGGAAAGGTATGCAGAATGTCATAGTTAAATGCAAGGTGGAATAGATTGTTTAGCATAATGGTCCCCAGAAATGTGTTAACTGCATTTCTAAACAGTCTGTTCTACCTTTTTATTTAGCTGAGACACTCTGAACACATTTCCCAAACCTGAAAGAGAGCTCTGTATAAGCTCAAAGACTTGTCTGTCTCCAGCAGATGATGGTCCAATAAAAGATATCTCACCTGCCTTGTCTCAATAGATTTCTAGTTGACAGTGTCTTAAATATTGCATTCGCAGTTAATTAATTTGTACAGTGCATTTTTCCTAGTATTTGATTTACTTTGACTAAATTATATAGGCTGTCATTATTTATCTGTATGAGTTCCCTGTGTCTGATTTAATAAGAGGCCAAATATTTTTGTGTTCTTCTCTGTAGCCTATTTTACCTATTGTTCACATTATATCTAATGGGTGGGGTGGGGTGATATGTTAATTAAAATATAATATTTACAAGAAACAGTCATACTTTATATTAAGGTTCCATTTGTAAATGGATTATCCAGGTTAATAAACACTTTCATAAATGGTTGATAAAAGTCCAATAGGTTGTTTATAGCTATCTAGAACATCTTCTACTGATGTACTTATAACTATAACATATTCAACCTATTCTTGTAACATGCTTTATTAATTTATTAACACTTTATGAACCACTTACAAATGGAAACTTAATGCAAAAATATGTCCAAATTAAATACGGTTTCTGAATAAAATCAGAAGCTTTCCCATCTACAAAGAAAGATATTTTCTCTTCTGTTTTAGTACATTTAAACTTTATTTTATCACCCATATAATTCAATAAAGCTTTTTAAACTTTTCAGTGCGACAGCATTTGTCCCGTTTGCCAACTATTGATCCCAATACACGAACTCTTCTGTTGTGTGGCTACCCAAATGTTGGAAAATCGAGCTTTATAAATAAGGTTTGTGAATTCGTTGTAAAAAAATATTACTTCCAAGTTTAAATAATTTGAAATATTGGGACTCTACCTAAGGATCTTAGGTAGTAGGTCTCTGTACAAGGTTAGGGATTTAGTATGAATCTCAGGGCCGCAGAAGAAAATGAAAAACAGATTTATTTTTAAATCAATTTATTGTATCATAGATTTCACCACGCTGGGGAAACTCTTCTCCCAGATAGATCAAAAAGTGTGTTAACCTTCTATAGAAGACCATTGAGAATAACCCCTTTGGCGTGGCAAAGGAAGTGCATTATAATTAATATGCTGCTGTTGGGAAAATAATTGTCTCGGTAAATGAAAAAAATCTTTATTTGGGTATTTTTCTTGTTTTAAGGTGACAAGAGCAGATGTAGAAGTGCAGCCTTATGCCTTTACCACAAAATCCCTCTTTGTGGGACACATGGATTATAGGTATCTGCGTTGGCAGGTAAGAGCTATTGCTAATGTACTGCTCTGTTTCCACAGGAATGAATTGGTTAGGATCCTGTTGCTGTTGACAATACCATTTTGCTTGCTGATGGCTGTTTCTAAAGTACTGTACCTAGAGAATTCCTGTGTAAGATCTCTCTTAACATAATGTGCTGACTAAGGTCAGCTATCAGAAGCTATTCTAAAAATGTAGCTCCTGGGGTTTTTCAGTTGCTGGGAGGGATAGGGCACTTGACTAAGTCCTGAGTAGTAACAGAAAGTGATTCATCTCCAGACTGGATCAGGTCAAGGCAGGCCTCCCTCCCTCTGATTCAGTCCAAGTGAAAATGCACACTAACTGCAGGTAGTCTTTCCTTTTATTACTGTGGTACTCTTTTCCTTTGTCTATAAATTAAAGTACTCAGTCTCATCTTATTTTAACACGAATACTATTGTCTTATTGATTTTTCATGTTCTTACTTTGAATAAATTTACAAACTCGTGGCTGAAAGGAAACAATATGTATAGTTGCTATTGTCATCATCTATTCTTTTAGGTTTTTATGCCATGCATAGCACTATAGTATCTAAGCACCTTCCAGTAGTATATTAAGCCTCATAACTACACATCTCTCATATGTTGCTTGTTTTCTCATTCTTTCCACTGCACATGCTTCTCTCTTGGGGGAATGTCTTGTTTGGATGATTTTTCTTTCTCCCTCTTTCTCCCTCTTTCTCTCTCTTTCTCTCTTTCTCTCTTTCTCTCTTTCTCTCTTTCTCTCTTTCTCTCTTTCTCTCTTTCTCTTTAATATAAATATACTTTTTGCTATGTGTTTCTGTTAGAGAAGGCAGGTCAGTTCCGGGGGGTGTTCATTCCACAGTCTTGGACTTTTGTGCCCAGAGAAGGTGCACTCTCATGCACATGTAAGCTCAGACCTCTCTGCTGGTCCCAGCCACCTTCACCTGGACCCCCTGCAGAGTCCTGGACTCCTCACTGAGCCACCTGCACACAGATTGCCCACACAGAATCCTCTCACCTCAAACCTGGATCCCCCACATGAAGCCCCTCCACACTTGTTCTTGCTGGGCTGAGCCCGCTTGCCCCACATCTGGATTGGGGGTCAGAGCTGAGGGTGAATGAGAGACTCTGTTGCTCTCGCTTACTGTCTTGGTGTAGCTGGTGTGGAGGGGCAGGGCTCTGGAGTGTTTTGGGGGCAGGCCCAGCTGTTGTGCTGTGTCAGAGTTGGATGCAGCCTCACTGCCAAGTCCATGTCCTGTGGGGAAAGGGACGGCTGCAAGGGTGATCCTCCACCTCTGCAGCCAGTGGCCTGTGCTCCCCACTGCCATGTTTGGAGCCTCCACATTATTGACAAATAAAATACAGTAAAACTTCCATTTAACGGACTAATTCGGGCGAGGGGGTGTCCGTTAAATCAAAAAGTCCGTTATTTAATAATAAAAATAAAAAAGGAGATGTCTGAGCAGCAGCCCGCCCGCCACAGGGTCGGGGCGACAGCTCCGCAGCCTGCCCGTTGCCTGGACCCGGGCGGCAGCCGGCAGCCAGCCCGCCCGCTGCCTGGACCCGGGCAGCAGCTGGGAGCCAGCAGCCCGCCCGCCCGCTGTCTGGACCCGGGCGGCAGCCGGGAGCCGGCAGCCAGCCCGCCAGAAATGGATCAGGAATGCATCAGACTTGCTCAGAAATTTTGTCCGTTGCATCCGAAGTCCGTTAAATCGAGGTCCATTAAATCGAGGGTTTACTGTATGTAGAATTTTAACATACTGTATGCAGAATTTTTATTTTTTGGGTGCAGAATTCCCTCAGGAGTAATAGTGGTTGATGATGTTTTTTGTCCTGGAGCTTTAGATGATTGTTTAGATATCCTGGGGTCTGGTCATGGGTGGCTATGAAGGTAAGGACTGAGACCTTGCACTTGATTTGGTATTCAGTGGGAAGCCAGTGTAGGGAGCAGAGGACAGGTTTGGTATGTTTCTGCTTTCCTTCTTTCCTAACCAATAATCACAAACATACTGTGGAAGATTGATTGGTCCATATCACTGTTCTCCCCTCAACTTTAACCTCCACAGTCTTATTATTTCTGTGGCTAATATATGTTATATTAAGGCGTGAGCTAATTATGTTAATCTAAATTTTAGGTGGTAGATACCCCTGGTATTTTGGATCATCCTTTGGAAGAGAGGAATACCATTGAGATGCAGGCTATAACAGCGCTTGCACATCTTCGTGCTGCTGTGCTTTTTGTAATGGACGTGTCTGAGCAGTGCGGGCATAATCTGGAGGAGCAGCTAGAACTCTTCAAAAATATTAAACCACTATTTGCTAATAAGGTAGCTCTGATTTGCAATATTAGTCAAATGTAATATTGCACTCTGTGAAACAATAAGCTGAATAATCTTGTTTACTTTCTTTCTATTAGCCTCTTATAATTGTAGCGAACAAGTGTGACGTGACGAGGATTTCTGAACTTCCTGAAGAAAATCAGGTTAGATGGCCTTTTCTTTTCATCGTTTACAAAAGCATTATATGCATCTATCATGGAATAATATAAGTGCACAGGTGAATGTTGTTGTATAACTTGTTAATTGAACAGTTTAATAACCTGATGAAGAGTAAGTATGTCTTTAGACCTTGATTATTGTTTAAAAAAAAATCATGAATACCTACTAAGGTTTGTGTTTCTGTATTTCTCTGAGAGAGAAATGAGCCTGATTTTTCATAAGTGCAAAGCTTCCAGAGCTCTTGTCGTTTTCATAGATAGTAAGGCCAGAAAGGGTCGTCCGATTTGAACTCTTGCATAATGCAGGCTAACGAACCTCACCTAATAGTTTCTGGGTAGAGACAACTGAGTATTCGTGTGAGGCACACTGTCTGAATGGAAGTTATGGATAAAGCCGTATCTGCACACACAGGCCTGATTTTTCACATGCACACAGGTTACCCTGATTTTCACAAGTTCTGAGCACGTATCTAAAGTATATATTTTTTCTTTTTGTTACTTAACTTACTATTTACATCTGATTTACACATATCTACTTTATGGAGAAGTTATTTTTATTTTGAGATGAGATTAGAAATTTGATTTTGTTTAATGAGATGGAAGCAGTGATTTTTAAGAATCAGAATGTACTTTATTTTTTGTATGTTCTGTTTATTTTTCAGAAAATGTTTGAAAATTTAGAAGCAGATGGATTTCCTGTCATAGAGACAAGTACTCTAACGGAAGAAGGTGTGATTAAAGTTAAAACAGAGGTGAGTAGTTCTTTCACTTACACAAATTTTGTTCCAAATAGATATTTAACTTTTGTTTTACTGTTTGTGAGGCTAATGTTTATTAAAGTAGTGGACTGGTGCTCTGGCTTGAATCATATTGCAAGTTTTCCTGTGTATCTGAGGAACTATGATACTCGAATGATCAAGTTTTGGGTCTCCCCTTGGTCAGATATTGCCAGATGAGCAAAATTGTTTGTTGCTTTGATGTTACTACATGAAGAGTAGCGCGAGACAAGCAAGCATGATTTTTACTTCTGACATCCTTATTGCACAGTTTTGCTTACTGAAACGGCTTTGTGAAAAAAAAAATTTTTTTTTGAGGATCCCAGGGGGACAATAGCCACCCTCTCTTATCCCACAATGCAGTAGAAGTAAAATAGATTGAGGTCACAAAACCTAAAATGTCAGAAAAAAAATTACACATTAAAATGAAAACCCTGGATCTTGATTTGGACTGTTTGAAAATTGTTAATAATTCTAATCCAGCAGTTCTCAAACTGTGGGTCAGGACCCCAAAGTGGGTTGTGACCCTATTTTAATGGGGTCACCAGGGCCAGCATTAGACTTGTTGGGACCCAGGACTGAAGCTGAAACCCGACCTCTACCCTCTCCGGGGCAGTGTGGCTCGGGCTCCTCCCTTCTACCCCTGGGGTCATGTTGTAATTTTGTTGTCAGTAGGGGGTGCAGGACAATGAAGTTTGAGAAGCCCTGCGAATCATTCGCTAGATTTATATAAGTTCTGTGCAGCATCTTTAATCCTGGTGGAGTTGCTATGTTCTGGGAACTTCTCCACTGTCTTTCAGATACTAATCTTAAATTGACTACTTGTTCAGATGCTGTTTGGTCATTTCTTAGACCAATATATCTCTTGCTACACAGAGATAACACATGAGGAAATTCCACCTACTTTGAACTCTTGTTCCTTCAGACTTTTTGTTAGCGGGGATAAAAAAAAAATAGTCATTAATTTGGTTCTGCTTTTGGTCTGAGCAAACAGAGAATTGTTCTCAACTAAAAATAAAACACTCCCACTAGATATTACATAATAGTAAAAGCTCAGTTTTGAAAAGGTCCTGTGTGTGTCTAGAAATAAATTTGAAGACTATTTTTGGGAACCATTTTCCAGACATTACTCATGCCTTCTATTGGAAACTATTTTCAAACTTCATATCCAAGATTGAACAAATATGATGACCAGATCCTTAACTATAATTCATCGCACTTCCTTGGCACGATTTTCCAGATTTCTTTCAAAACAAAACAAAAACCTTGAGATTTTTTTCTTCTAAAAGCCTTTGTTGCTCTGATTTTTCTTTCTGTATTGCTTGTAGATTCTCACGGTAGAAGATTCCATTCCCATTTAGTTATAGCTGAAATATGAATATTGTTACATAACTTCTTTTGGCATTTTTTATTTTAAAACTTATTTTAAACTACAAATATTTGGTGGGTGGGGTCAGGAGACAGTGACTTAAAATGGGATTTGAACTGGGTCTCCATAGGTGAAAAGCCAGTGCATTAAGTCACTATTAGGGAGCCTTCTCTCCATCCCTGACAATAATTAGATACCTTGTACATTTTTAGGCCTGTGACAGACTGTTGACCCATCGTGTTGATACCAAAATGAAAGGAAATAAGGTGAATGAAGTGCTGAACCGACTACATTTAGCTGTACCAAGCAAAAGAGATAATAAGGTAGGTTATTAAAATTTTGATATATTTTTTTCAGTAGTCTTTGATAATCCTCCTTTGCTGACTTCATGTGACAGTTCGTTTTGTTGGAATCCTGTGAATTTCAGGATCTCGGTTAATCTACTGGCATAGTGAATCAGTGTGACATTACCCAGGGAACAATCTGGACTGATGGATAGCTGTGTCCCCTCAATTCTCCAACTTGAGGTGTCCTTGACACTGCTTTGCTGTAAGAGCAACCACTCCTGGTCTTACCATACCCAGCCTCCAGCATGTAAATCATTCCCAGCTATATTATATGAGTGCTAGAGCCAGCTACCCATGAATTACACTGCAGGGCAACACCAGCAAACTCCCAGTCCCAGACTTTCCCCCAGAAATGTGCATATTGTACGGCCAGCACCCTCCTGGACAATACAAATTCATATAAAGTCTGTCATTTCGTTAATAGAAAATGATATGCACAAATCTTGTCATCCCAAGTGAAGTTTACCAAACACTTTTATCCAAACATCCACTGGTTCAGATAAAACAATTAAAAAAAAGTTTATTAACTACAGAGAGAGAGAGATTTTAAGTGATTACAAGTAGAGGCATAAAAGTCAGTATTGGTGACAAAGAAATCAAAGGTAGAACATAACTCCTAACTTAAGCTAAATGAATTCAAGAGAAACTTTTGCTTTACCACATGTTTTCTAAGTCTTACTGTCTGGAATCCTTTCAGGCAGGACCCTTTCCCCAGTTCAGTGTTAATTTCCTTGTCCTTCAAGTGGTGTTGATACTACTGTAAGTAGAGAAGAAGAGAGATAATTTGGAGCATCTGTTCCCCATTTTTATATCTTTTCATCCTCTTTGAGAATCATCTCCAGCTGGGATTGAAGACAAAATCTGTGGGATGGGAACTTCCAGCTGTTTTTTGTTGTTGTCCTTGCCAAGATGTACATTTCTCACTCACACCCTTTTTCCTGCCAAAGAATGGCTGCTTAACCAGGGATAGTCCCGTTAATTTTGTTGAAAACTGGCTGAGGCATTAGTTTGCCTTTTTACTTTGAGGAAGCAGTTTGTGCCTGCTTTTCTAAACTTGGAATATATCTCGTTATACAGTAGAATCTTACAACTTTACATGCAATATTGCCACACATATTTTACCAGGACAGAATGATCAGAACACTGCATTTTCAAATGATACCTCACAAGGTATATTTTGTACAAAATCCTTTTATAGTTTTTGTAAAAAGTGTGAACATAAGGATACAGACTGTCATAATCAGTTAAGAGTATTGAAAGTTTTTCTTAAAGAGAAATCTATAGTGACAGTTTTATTTTCATTACAGAACATTTCGGATTCCTATATTATATTAAAAAAGAAAATAATTCCATGCTTTTGTGATGATGTTTATTGCATTAATTTCAGGAAAGGCTACCTTTCATTCCCGAGGGAGCACTAACACGTAAGAAACGAATGGAAATAGATGCACCTAAAAAGAAGAAGGTAAGTGGCTTACAGAACAGATTTGACACCCTTGAATTGAGGAATTAGTTAAATTAAAAAAATCAAAACAAAGGAGTGATCATTGAAAAGTGCAATATTAATGCTATGTATATCTTTTCAGGAGAGAGATCTTGAATTGGAAATGGGAGATGATTATGTTTTGGATCTTCAGAGTAAGTGTTCAGGTCTCAGTATAATTATTTTAAGAAGTGAAATTGCACTGAAGTTGTCTTTCTGTGTTCATAGCAGAAAGTTTTGAGCAGGAAAATCTTATTCCAACTATTTCCATCTTACGTGTTCTTGCCGATATTTTAGTGAACATTACCAAACTTTTTCTCTCATTCCAAATTTGTAAAAATTGGCTTTCTGCTCTCACTCGTGTTGTGATGTAATTTGGATTGTCTTCCAGTTTGTAGAATTATGAAACAGAATGAATGGCTTGATGATTTAGCTCTTCTGTTTCTTTTGTCCTGCTTGAACATATATGATGCATATTCTAGCATGATCCTTGTCTTAAGGGAAATAGTTTATTAGTGGAGAGAATAATTTGATGTGTTCTTTTTCACTTATATTACTATTGCTCATTATTTGTGTCACATGCATCATCACTGTTTAACAAGACTTCCAGTGTAAAGTTCTATGTGGCACAGATTCTGCCTGTTATCAAATTCTTACATTTTAGAGAGACATTTGCATCATAATATAAAATGTATAGTGTTTTCTCCCATCATGGATTTTTTCTATAAAATGTTTCAACAAATTAAAGTATTGGTTAATTTTTGCTTAATTTCTTTTTTTAGAATACTGGGATCTAATTAATTCATCTGAGAGATATGATAAGATACCTGAGATCTGGGAAGGACATAATATAGCTGATTATATTGATCCAGATATCATGAGGGTGAGCTTTATGCTATTCGTTTTATACTGTTGAGGATATTCTCTCCTTGAATTTAGTTTGTTTCTGTCTTCAAGCAGTATAAATCAACAGATAAATAAAGTTAGTAAAACTTTAGTTTATTTTTCTTCTGATATGCATACATAACTGATAAAGTTTCTTAAATTCATCAGTAACAAACTATAGTTTTGTAGCTTAGTGAATTCTTGGAAGGAACACAAAATTTATCATAGATAAAGATGATATTTTCAAACTGAGTGGCAGTTTTGTCTATAGTGACTCAACAAATAGTTTGCTTTGTCTTGCCATCAGAATCCACGTTTATCTTTTTTTCATTAGAACATCTTAAAATATAAGGGTTGTTAGAGAACTTGCATTCCTTCCACTGTCTGACTCTGCAGTGACAGAGGAAACAGTGATCATAATTTTTTTTAGTGAATTATTACTATTATTATGTGTTCACTGCCAGAATATTCTGTTAAAGTAGTTTGGGTGTTAATCCTGAACTGTTAGTCAAATTAAAAGGATGTTGTCAAAGCAGTAGAGAACTCTTGCTGTTTTTTCATTTCTGTTTCGTGATAATCTTGTTTAGCCAAGGAGAAATAACAGGGAACTTACTCTGGAGCTTAGATTGGTTAGAAGGATCATTATAGAGTAACATGAGCTGCTCCCTTCTTCAAGGGATGAGTATGCTGTCTTTCTAGTGCCTTCTGGCCCAGAGGGTGAGACTGATATTTGGAAATTGAATCCGGGTTCTCTATGTGGAAACAGTCTGACCACAAGGTTGTGATCGTATACCTTTTAAAGGTAAACACTATAAACAAGATGTTTCTGGTTCTAAATATGGACTGTGACAGAATGAGGATAATCCTGCAGAATCCTGGACGAGCCTTATGGAATTCAGATAAATTTTAATGAATTAAGTTAAACCTTGCTGAATTAGGTTTAATATCTTTCGAGTCCCTTGTATTAAAAATTTAAGTGTGTATATGTGGTTGTGGAATTGTATGCAACTCCTAGATGAGAAGGAGGATGCTAATGTAATTCCTCCGGTTATCCGCCCCTTGAAGCCACTCCCTTGAACAGGGTTCACATGTATTAGTTCAAACTGGATACTCCAGGGAACAACAGAGGATGGATTTTTGGATAAATAGTCTAGTTTTAAATAGGCTCATGGCCTTCTTCTTTCTGATCCAGCAAATGGACAAGATCCCTGGTCCAGAGAAGGCCCCAGTCCTTAGGGAAGGATTGGAAGGACTGCACCTTCTGAGGCCACATAAGACGGTGTGCTTGTTCTGAGCTGAAATAGTGATAAACTTGAAACCCCTTAGGTGGGTTTGCTTCTGCTGGAGCCAATATTAGGTTGCGATGACCTCTGATAAGCTTATTAGCATGCATGCAAGTTCTTGTATTTTTAATGTTTTCTCTGTAGCACTTGTTACTTTAAGAATAAAATAGACTTGCATTAAAAGAGCTGTGTGGTAACTGTAACTAACTGTGGCAGTCCCACTTTTAGCCATCTCCGAAGAGAGAGCAAGCAGGTCTGTTTGGACAGCCTGTCTCTGCCGAGATAACAGAGTCTAGTCATACTATGCAGCCTGGAAATACTCTGATCAGACAGGAGTGAGACACTGGCCTCAATGCAGTGGCTGGGGAGCCGGAAGCCTGAGAGCGGGTTCCCTTCATACGGGGAAATACAGGTGCAGTTGCCTTGAACTGTGACATGAACAACTTGTTTTTCATTTGATTTCTTTATATTTTAAGAAACTGGAAGAGTTAGAGAGAGAGGAAGAGCTGAGGCAAGCTGCTGGGGAATATGACAGTGAACCAGAAAGTGAAGATGAGGAAATGATGGAAATCAGACAACTGGCGCAACAAATTCGAGAAAAAAAGAAACTAAAAATTCTGGAATCCAAGGAAAAAGATACACAGGGTCCAAAAATGCCTAGGACAGCTAAAAAGGTAAGTGCCTTCAGTAATATAGTCTTGTTCATGGATAATATGCAGATGGAAAATGATTAGGTGTGATTTCAGTTACAAGATTCTACCGATCAATGTAGCACTTTCTCCTGTACCCTACCCTTCCCCTCCTTTCCTTAGCAAAAACAGGTTCAAAGAATGGCACTGGAGCTCTAGGAATAGCTACTGTGGTGGTAGGTAAAGAGATGTGGAAATATGAGGGAAGCAGTAGAAGGAACAGTCTGATGTCATAAAAACACTGAAAATCTAAAACAGAATTATGGCAGCATAATCCTAAATTTGGCTGTTTTATAACAAATGGAACTGATCACCCCCATGGCTTCTTCCCTGTTGTTCTGCCCCCTCTCACTTCTTTCCTGCTGCTCACTCCCTACCTTCTCTCCCCTAAATTACCTCTGGGCTTACTGCATCCAAAACTCTGCATAGTGAGTTATATAGGTCATGACAAACAAATGCCAGTAGTACCATCACATTATGTCACACTATGTCACACTATGATATACATGTTATAGAAAAACTCAAAGGAATTTATTTAAAATTTTTGTAGTAGGTTTGGTTATCCCTCTTCACTTGCAAACCCAGTGTTCTTTAGTTGTCATGAATAACTGTATGTGGCTTGGAGAGAGCCACATGCAATGATATAAAATAGCAATGTAGACATAAAAATGTCACTAACTTAAAGTTTATTATTTTAGACTATTTCTGGGCTGGAAGAGATTGCTAGTTCCCTATGGAAAGTTTGGGAAATTCTCTTTCCAATTGTACAAAGCAGCTGTGTCTAGCCCAGCAGGGTAGGAAGAAGTCATATTGTAAAGCTGTGACACCTTTAGAAAACTCTTCCTGTCCTACTTTAGAATTTTGCACAGGGGCTATGTAATTTTGGTAAAAGAGGGGAATTTTGCACACTTTGGGAAGAGAGGGAAATATTTATGTAACAAGTCAATTTAAAAAACAAACGAACAGCAAAACCTGGCAGCTATTTGAAGTTGCTGTAGAGTTTGGAATATTAAAATAATCCCATGAAGATGGATTAGTGGGCAGAGAGCCAGTAAAGCGATCAAACGTGGATGATAATTCATAACTCATGATAAATCACACGGCTCTTCAGTTTGTCATACGTATATGTCCACATAATGGGGTGTGTATGTATAATATTGTATTTGATTAAGAAAACATAAGGAGCCATCTTTTAAAAGAAACATTCTCTTTATTATTTGTTTAGGTCCAACGGAAGGTACTAGAAAAGGAGATGAGCAATCTTGGTCTTGACATGGCTGGTAAAGATGAAGTAAGACTTTTGCTAATTAAGTATTACAAATGTATATCTGAAGAGTGAGGGTATGAAAATCCCATTGGAGTTGTGTGTTGAACTCTTTTTGGATGCCTTTGAAAATCCCTCTAAAATGTCAGTTACATCTACAATTGAATTAATGGTCCCGTTCACTGTTTATCGTGTGGACATGCTTGTTAAGTAGAAAAGATTTCTTTGCCATTTTTTTTCAGAATGATAGACTTGTATTGGCACCAGTGTCTTATACTAGAATACTTCCTGTTGAGTTGAGTGGGATTCCAGCTCTCCGGAATAAGCTTAATGTACAAGAGTCCACTCTGGGGATCCAGAATTAAAGAGCAACAATTTTTAGTATGTTTAATTTTTGAGGACATATTTATTAGGATAAATGGCCTTTAAAAATGTGGCTTAAAGACCGTGACACATTCACCAGGCTCATCGCACAATACCATCATAAATTACTGGTTTTTAAGTGAGACATGATGGGTGAGGTAATATCTTTCATTGGACCCAGTGTGTGTTGAGGAAAGAAGTCAAGCTTTCAAGTATCCACAGAGCTCTTCTTCAGGCATGATTTTAAGTGCCTGCCTAGCACTTACCAGGTAATGCTGTCATAGAATAAATTGTCCATCCCTGGATTTTGGGGTCCACTTTACTGTATTTCAAGATCCCAACACTCTTTTTTTTTTTTTATACTCCTAATATAGCACAACCGTATACAGAGGTCTCAGGTGAGATCTCTGATAACGAGGGGTTGAGATGTTAGGAACAATAAGCGGTGCCATTATACATTTAAAGTAAATACTCATGATTTGCAGAGCTTGGAATCAGGTTTGTTTAGGAGCCATAATTCCCAAAAGCCTGCTGTCTCAGCCGGACTCTGTTGGGAAAGGAGCCTAAGACCTGTGTGGAGCGATGCTGGTCATCGTGACTGAAACCTTTTTGTGTCTTTTCATCTAAAGCTACTGGTAGCTCCCTTAGTCTGGGTTTCCCCACTGTGTAAAATTTATTTTTGCTGAGCTGCTGCAATCTTTATTATCTGTTCACTTTTCTGAATGATATATTTTAAAGTAAAGTCTGGTGCAGAAAGCTAGACACCATGGTACTTTAGGGGAATCAGCATGAGAATGTTGAATGATTGATACTAAGTGCATTTTGGTGATGTTTTGCATAAGAATTATTGGAAATACAGAAGAGAACTTTGATCAACAGTAGACTTAAGGACTATCCCAGTGGTCTTTAGCTTAACGAAGAAGAGCCAAGAGTGCTCTACCACAGGAAGCCACAGGATGTCTTTTTTAAATGATTTTTAAATTCTTCTACTTGAAATAGACATTAGCATCTCTAATGCTTACTTTGAATTTCAGGCACATTACGTGGTCCAAGCAAGAAGATCCAGGAGTGTTACTAGGAAACGTAAACGTGAAGAATCTGAACCCCCTAAGTCTGCTGCACGCAGTCGCAGTTCCTCTCGCACACCACGTGACCTTTCCGGTCTGCGAGATGCAAAGGTTTGTTTCAGTTCATTAACGTTCTAAACTTTTCAATAACTGCTACAATATATGGTCACATTTACAGATATTTTTAATAGAATATAGATGAGGATTTACTATTTGTACAAAATTTGAAATGATCTTCAGTGAAACTTTCCTCTGGTCTCTTTTCAGTATATGTTTTGTGCAGATATATATATTTATATGTCTGCTCTTCATGATTTAAAGTCAAATATTGATCTGTTTCCTCGTGCACACTGAAAAATGACAACGTATAAAGATAAAATGTAGTAATACAAAATGGCTTAAAAATGTCTTTCACAAAACATACTTGGTAACACTCAGAATTTAATAAATTTATTTTAGGCACCTGAGAAGGAAAGGCAATCTAAATTGAAATGGAATTCATTATTAACTTCACACATCTCATAATCTGACATTTAAATCCTGTGTCTAAATGTTTATATTCCCAGAGATCTCACTAGGTCACTCTTCATATATTTGGAAATAGGATGCTAGCCTGACTTTTTCTCATAGAAGGCATTTCTAACTGAACAAACTTTGTTTGGAAAGGAGATTTGTTTCCCCTTTGTGTCACAGTTTCTTACATGCAGCCTTGAAAATCCTCTCTTTGTCTCTAATTACAGAGGTTGTGGTTTTTGCTTGGCCTTTGTTTTGATATCTCCTTCCTGACATTCTGCAATTTGGGTTTTCTAGACTTTTAAATAGAATTTTGTTTCAAGTTTCTTGCTGAGGAGAAGAAAGAAAGAATCCCTCTTAAATGTTTGTTTCTGTTTCAAATAGATGGTGAAGAAGGTTAAGACCATCATGAAGAATGCTCAAAAGAAAATGAATCGCTTGGGCAAGAAAGGAGAGGCAGACAGGCATGTGTTTGACCTTAAACCCAAACATTTACTGTCTGGCAAAAGGAAATCTGGTACAAAACAAAGAAGATAAAACATTTTTCTGAATTAAGACTACTTTGCCGTCCTGTTTTTTTCCTTAATAAAAAGTAGATCGTATAATCTGGAAACAAAAATAATTATTAAAGAAATGCAGAAATCTTTTCTTGGTAACTATTTAGATCTAAATGTACAGAGGGGGAATATGACATTTTCGTTCCATAATCCAAAGTGGGTTAGTAAGGACATGGGAAATTGTGACTGTCACCACTAGAACTATATGGACATCAGATTGGCATCAATCCAGATGAACCTTCTGAATGACTACAGAAATTAAGGGTATTAAACCCTAATGAACTTGTGATGTTGTCATAAGAATGGTAACCCTAACGAGAAACTTCACATTAGCGTGGCCAATTAAAATGGTCTTGAAAGATATTTTATATCACTTGAGTTCCAAAAAAATACATTGTTAACAATAACATTTAGCATTATGCCATATGCACAGTATTACAAATAGCTTGTTATATAAGATAATATACTTATTCAGCAAATGCAAAGCTGGAGACTTTAATAGTACAGGAACTCCTCACTTAATGTTGTAGGTATATTCCTGAAAAATGAGACTAAGCAAAACGATGTTAAGCAAATTCAATTTCCCCATAAGAATTAATCTAAAAGGGGGTTGAGGTTAGGTTTCAGGGAACCCCGTATATATATAACTAGCAAAAATACCCGGCGTTGCTCGGGGTATTTGTAATTAGAAACTGGGATGTAAAAAGAGTACAATGTTTTTTATTAATACAAATTTTGTTCAGAAGTCTCATTTTGTCTAATTTCATTCTCTTGCATTTAGATGTGCTTTCTCCGATACATTTTCGCTTTTTACGCGGCATAACGAATAGGGTTCTTTTTAAGAAAAAAACCCCTGTATTTAATTATGTTTGCGCAACACAGTGCGGGGGCCGTTGGAGGGGGGAGAGAGCTGAGCGAGTGGGGGGGCCGTTGGAGGAGGGGAAGGGTTTATTGTAATAATCTGCAGTTTAATATTCTGCATTTTTTTTCCGCACATCCATTTTACACTGCTCAGTGTCTTGAAGTGAAATCTATTTACCTCGTTTGATTTTGCTTCTCTAAAGGCAATATCATCAACTCAGCAGGCGACTGAAACTCAGAATGGCAATTCTAGCTCAAGTCTGGGTCAGACAAAAATATAGTTTTTGTTTCCTTTGGGTGGGAGCATAAAGTATCAACGATTTAAAAAACTCCTGTGATTTAAAAAAATAAATAAATTTCTCTATATAAAAGTCAAATGGTGTATGTATGCGTGTATGTATGTTCACTTACTCATTCCACACCGTTTGAGCTAGAGACTTGAAATTTGGTACAGTTATAGGTCTTAGGGTGCTAATCAGGGTAGAGTCGAAATTTTTTCAAATCTAACCTCTGGCGCCCCCCAGGGGTGAAATTATTTAAAGGCCAATCACATCAGCTGGGCAGCTGCTGTTCTCTGTGACATAGTTATGATGTCATAATACCCCCCTCCAACGGACCCCGCACTCGCTCAGCTCTCTGCCTCCTCCCCACCTCCGACGGACCCAAGTTGGGTTTGGTCAGAGGGTAAGTGAGGTAGGGGTGTCGGGTTTGGTCGGGGGGTGAGGTGGGGGTGTCGGGTTTGGTCGGGGGGTAAGTGAGGTGGGGGTGTCGGGTTTGGTCTGAGGGGGTGGGAAGGTGTTGGGGTGGGTGAGGGGTGAGGTGTGGGTGTTGGGGTGGGTCGGGGTGTTGGGGTTGGTGGGGGGGGTAAGGTGGGGGTGTTGGGTTTGGTTGGGGGGGTGAGGAGGGGGGTCGGGGTTGGTCGAGGGGTAAGTGAGGTGTGGGTGTCGGGTTTGTTTGTGGTGGTAGGTAGGGGTGTCGGGTTTGGTTGGGGGGGAAAGTGAGGTGGGTGTGTCAGGTTTGGTCTACGGGGGGTGAGGTCTGGGTGTTGGTCAGGGGGTGTTGGGGTTGGTAGGGGGTGACGGGTTGTTGGGTTTGGATGGGGGGGTGAAAACGTGAGTCGGGGTTGGTCGAGTGGTAAGTGAGGTGGGGGTGTTGGGTTTGGTCGGGGGAGTGAGGTGGGGGTGTCAGGTTTGCTCTCTGCCCCCTCCCCCCTCCAACGGACCCCGCACTCGCTCAGCTCTCTGCCCCCTCCCCACCTCCGACGGACCCGAGCAACGCCGGGTATTTTCGCTAGTATACTATAAAATTCTAATGGCCACAAACCAATTTTATAATTAGTGTGGACTAACTGTAGTTTTTCACAGGACATTAAGGAATGAAGATTATGATTAAAATTAATCTAATTTCATAGCATATATAATCAAACCTATAACAGCGACTGCTTTTTTTTAAACCAATTGTTAACAAGGTGAAATGCTTTGCATGATTCAGTCCAGGTGCACCAAGTATCACATTTCTGGCATAATTTCAACTGCCAAAAATGGGAAGAGAAATGGCTGGGTTTGATGTACGAGTATTTGTACAAAGCATGTATAGTGGGAGATATACACACAGTTCATTAATTGTGTACAGCACACTAAGGATCAAAAATAAAAGTAATCCAATCCAGAGAACACACATTCCAGCTTTGGTGTAGGGAGCAGCTCTGACAACAAAGCTTGATTATAATTCTCTAATTTCAAAAATATCTAACATAAGGAAAAGCCTCAAATATTTTCAAGGATAGATAAAACTGCTGAGATGAAAGAAAATAATTAATTCTATGATTTTAATAACTATATGTATATACACACGCACACATATACATACACTTTTTTTTCCAACCCGCATCGTGAAAAAGTGTTAATACAGACAAATTGCCTGCTTGTAGGTTCATATTCAATAAGTTTTAAACAAACAATTTAATACTGGTACACAGCAATGATTGTGAAGCTTGGTTGAGGTGGTGAGGTCAGAGTGGGATATTTCTTAGGGAATATCTTACTGCTAAATGATGAACTAGCAATTGGCTGAGCCCTCCAGGGTTAACTCTCACACTCTGCAAGGGAGCAGGAAAGATGGACACTGTGTGAGAGAGATATTATGCACATTTCCCCTTTAAGTACACTGCCTTGTTAATTAGATCGGCAAGCTAAGCTGCAGCTGCTGCCCTGTCATGTGGTCTGTGTCCCCTGCTCTAAGGAAGATGGGGGTAAGTGGGGTGCAGGAGCAGGGGGGAGGGGGCATCCTGACATTTCCCCCCCCTTTTCCCCCACACAGCAAGCAGGAGGCTGGGGAAGCAGCTCCAAGGCAGAGGACAGAAGCAGCACATGGCAGTGTGTGTGTGTGGGTGGGGGGGGGGGGGCGGGGAGGGACAGTTGAACTGCTGGCAATTGATAGCCTGCTTGGCAGCTGCTGCACAAGGAACTTGGAAGAGCTGATTGGGGGGGGGGGGGGGGCTGCTTGTCCACCCTGGTTCCAAGCCCCCATCAGCTAGCTGCAACGGGCTGCTCTTCCTGCAAGCAGTGGACAAAGGCGGCTGCCAAACGATGTTAGAAGGGAGCATTGCACAACTTTAAACAAGCATGTTCCCTAATTGATCAGGAACGAAACAATGTTAACCAGGACGACTTTAAGTGAGGAGTTCCTGTATCTTAATTTTTTTTTTAAATCCAATGCTGTAAAGCAGTGGTAATCAAACTGGGGTGTGCGCACCCCCAGGGGTGTGTGAGACCACCTATGGGAGTGCACAAGACCCTGGCACTGCCGCTGATCCCGCCCGGGAGACTGTCGAACTCCCGGGTGGGCTATTTTAGTAAGGCCAAAATGCCGCCGTGGAAAGCAGAAGCTTTCGCTTTCCACGGCAGCATCTGAGCGCACATACCCCCCGGGGTGCACGACTTTTTCCTCGGCGAGAAGGGGCTGCTGAGGAAAAAGTTTGAAGACCCCTGCGGTAGAGCACTTACTTTTTTAAAATGATCATAATTGAAACATTTACTGTTTTTTTAACCTAATTTGCTTGTGACTTGTTATAAATGAAAAATAGGCAACAATCCATGTTCTTTAGTAAATCAATAGGATCTGTTCTCAGCTCAGGTCATTGTTTCATCCATTGTGTTTGGGTATTTCATTTACACGGTAATGTAGAAGTGTGTTGATTTTTTTAATGAGGTACTTTAAAGACTTTATGTTGGGGAGCTTGTGCCTAGACTTTCCAAACTATAGAGGAGCACAGCTCTAATTTGCTACAGTCCTAAAATAAAATAAGTATATTTTCTCTTGGCACTGGGAAAACTGTTGAGGGTCAGATGGCTGAGTGATACTGGCTATTGCTGTCTGACAACCTCGCCCCTCTTCCCCGCCACCTCCCCAAAAACACACACTGTAGCCTCATTATATATAGTATAAAGTAAGAAGAAAGTGGATATTAAAACTTCCGGCACTGAGGAAATATTTTGCATAAAAATTTGATTAAAATATATATAATTTAAAACTTTCAAGAGTATAATCTTTAGAAAGGGAAGACTAGAACTTTACCTTTTACACTGGCCAAAATCAGGGCACGTTTAGCTATAGTACTTTTGTTTTAACATGTTGAAACTTTGGTCTTTGGCTTTCAGTATTTGTTCCAGGCAAGATGTTCTCTCCCAATTGCTGAATCTGCCTTTTTCATGCCAAAGAGATAAGCTTGCCTTTAAGGAGCTGGCAGTTCCTTTCATCTGAATTGGGACGGGAAATCTGTTGCATGAGTGGGATGTATCTTTTTAATCTGTTTGTTCAATGAATCAAATAAGCAGCATGCACTTTCCATTACTGAACTGTTTTTATAGTCAGTTTATTGTAACATCCCTCTGCTATGGAGTAGAATGGTCTTTTCCATCTTTGGTTTCATTCTGATGATCAAACTTTGTGTAAAACTTTCAAAAGCAGCTACTGGGACAGTTTTAGTGAAATATTTATTTAGTTTAGTGGGGTATTCAGTGAAATGTGTCTCTAGATGTACACGAAAGCAATTTCAGCAGGTCTAGTACAGTGATACTTCAGTTCCTGTTTTAATGTGTAAGAACATTATTAGCTTTCACTGACAATGCAGTAGCGAAGCACTAGTGTTTGTACTGTTGAATTTCTTCCATTTTTTAATGTTAGTGAGGTAAGTTGTGCATTATATGTAAATGTATTCCTTCATTACTAAAAGCAATAGATTTTTCTGGCAGCTATGTTAATACAGCACTTAAGTGCTTTCCCTAGAAATGCAGATATGGTAAATTTGTGTTCGGTTTTGTTTATAAAAAGTGTTTAAGCTGCTTTTGTAACAGAAGCCTTGACCTGTGTTAAGATCAGTGGTCGTCTTGGGAATGTGTCTTCTTGCCAATGCTCCGGCAAAACTTCAGTCTGGATAGTGCAACTCACTTTTAAGCTAGAGGGGTTGCCAAGAGTTTTACCCTATGTGACTGTCAGGGTTGGATAGAGAAAAGAAAGACATAGGCATAACTTGTGAAATTTTCTTTTCTTATGCTCCTACAACTACATTGACTTCATTGAAGTAGAATGGATTTTACAGAAGGCAGAATTTAGCGTTCAGCTCTCAATGCCTTTAGAGCAGGGGTCAAAACTTTTTGGCCCAAGGGCTACATCGGGGATGCAAAATTGTATGGAGGACTGGGTAGGGAAGGCTGTCTCCCCCCCAACAGCCTGGCCCCACCCCCAATTCAACCCCCTCCCACTTCTTACTCCCTAACTGCACCCCTCAAACCATGGACCCATCCAGCCCTACTCCTTGTTCCCTGATCGCCCCCTCCACAGCCTCCCCACCCAAATCTCCACCCCAGTACACCATCCCCTCTAAGCCTCCCTGCTCTTTGTTCCGACTGCTCCTCCAGAGACACCCCATCCCCCTACCCAACCCCTCCTGCTCCCTTACAGACCCCCCAGAACTCCCACACCCTATCCAACCCCCCCACCTGTCCCCTGACTGCCTCCCCCAGAACCTCCACCCCATCCAGCTGCTCCCTGACTGACCCCGAGGACTCCCTGCCCCATATCCAACCCCCCAGCCTCCTTACCATGCAGCTCAGAGCAGTGTGTCTGGCTCTGTGCAGACAGGGACTAGACAGGCCAGTCCCGTGGGCCAGAGTTTGTTAGTCTCTGCTTTAGAGCTCTTACACTTAGTTGTCTCAATTCAGATCACACTGAGCAAAAAAGCTTATCTTCTAGTTTTGGTTTGAAAAAACTAGTACCTGAACCAAATATTTTGGTTCAAATGCTTTTAATAGACACATCTTTACAGCAATATGTACTTTGTCAATTTCCTTGTGGTCATCTTGTTTCTTAACTGAGCAGGCTCTATTTTAGCGTACAGTATCAGTCAAAACAGCTGTACGTAGAACCTCTGTTATTCACATCATAAGTGTTTTTGCTATTCACCGTGATCCACTTGTACGAAGTGTGAGACTGGCATAACCACATTTAGCTCAGGTTTGGGGGCTGGTAGTTCCATTTTTGTGACCACAATGTCAACAGAAGGGGGGAAGAGGAGGAAACAAAGGAACCAGGAAAACAGTTGGCTAAAATTAGAACTGAACAGTATCAACGGTGGCTTTACCCGAAACACAACTACTCTCATATGTTCATGTAAAGGACAATGTTTATTTTTGTCATCAGAGGAATTTTAGAAATGAAGCTAATTAGTCCCCTACGCCACTCCAAGGCTGCCTCACTAAAGATAAGGTAAAAGATGTCACACGGTCATAAGGTGTTACCTTGAACTAAACCTTTCAAGAAAAAGGTAATGCTGCTTTCTTTACTTTCTGATTCTAATGGAGAACCCTCAACATATTTGTACTTCTTTCCACTGTACAAGACTCCGGTCACACCACCAATAGTAATGTTAAGTGCATTTAATTTCAGAGAACATAGTGAATTACCAAACTTCTTATATTTGCATTCTAACAATGGTTAAGTCGCATTTCTTTGTGATCCTAAACATCCTTTTAAGGACTGCAGTCAACAGCCTTGTCATTCACTTTTTTAGGCAAAAACAAACATTATCATTTTAGTTGCAGTTGCACTATATAGAATTTGAACGTGGATGTTTTCATTTTCTGCTTTATAATACCAATAAAATGTTAAGTTATTAAACTTAGTGGAAGTCAGCAGTGATTAGTATTCTACTTCAAATTTATACAAGAGAGCACAGGAACCAATCGCTCCAGGTGATTTTCATATAACTTACCCATGAGTTTGTGTAACTTACATTTTCAAAGGAACATAAACTTTTAAATTTTCATTACAACTTCAAAATATTAGTGAGATTGACATAGTTATGAAGTTTGTGATTTGTTTACTTGCACATCTGCTAGCATTTACTGGGTAAATCAGTTTTTTCCTTGATGAAAAATATCTTAAAAGCAACAGAGCAATCAACAAGCCATAGTTTTTAATAAAAGATGGAGCTGCTAGTAAAACTGTGTCCTTGAACTAGTATAAATACAAGTTGACAAAATTCCTTTAACTGCCAGAAGCCTCCATAAACTAAGTTTCGAAGAAGTCTCAGATTAACTGCCCGTGGCTGGGTGTCTACATCAGAAGTGGCACATATCTACTGTCACAATGGAGACTGAACTAAATGAAATTAGAGACTGGATTGCCCTCCATGCATTGGAGAGAATCACTCCCAGTCAAGTTATAGACACAAACTGTCTTCCACTGCAGTGCTTATCTCCCTGTACAAAACTCATGTCTGCTAAAAAGTCTCATTAAATGTATTTCATGCCCCTCAAAATAATGGTTTACAATTTCATTTCTAGACGGGCTTTCTATTTTAGTATTCATTAAGGCCCAAACAAGTTCAAACTATATCTACTGTTATTTACTGTCATCAAGGCTGGCTTTACACTTGAAACTCTTTTCAGCACTTGGGTAACACTACAGCTTGCCTGCACTGAAAAGATGACTTAAGTTACCCATGTGTCGGGCCACCACTGTTGTTCAGCTGTAAATTAACTCAAAAAACCCACAACCCAATGTCCCCCCTCCCCACCAAACCCCCCCAAAATCAACTTAACTGCCACACCATCACTATGCATAGGTACAGAAATTCCTACAACAGGTACTGCTGATGTACCATTTTTGTCAGTATTCAAAACCTTAAGGATTAAGTTACCTCACTGCTATTAAAGACAGCATCCCACTGTTATCCCCCACCACTACATTCACTTAGAGCGTTTTACATTCTGTGTATTTTTTCATGATCCACAAATCTATTTAAATTATGCAGGTTATCCCACCATTTAAAAAGAAAAGTCTCTGCAATTAATTTGAACCATGGAGTAATCTTGATTTCATTTTTTGATGCTTTTTCCAAGAGTTGTTTTAGTTCTTCCTGTGTCACATAACAGTAGCTTTTGATCTCATTCAGATCAGGATTCAGTGTTACATTCTTCCGCACAAACAAGATGTAATCAATTTCATGTTCTCCCCAGATCCCATCAGAGCGGGCCTTGTAATGAATTCGTGTTAGATAGGAGATTTCTTCTGGAGTTACCTAAAACCAAAAACCTTAATTAACTAATTTGCAGTAAGAGATAGGGAGATCCAGGCAAGATATATTAATGAATATATTTTGGAAGTGGAAAAAAGACAGTTATGGATCACCTTTCTGAAGGGAAACTGTCAGTTTAAAACTCTCCAACATACATTTTTGATCTGGAAAAAAGTTTGAAGTGTATTTTTAATACATAGAGGGGAAAAAAAATTTTTTTTGTTCAACTTGATGCACATGACAGCACTCCTGTTGAGTAGGCTTCATTGTTTCCATATATACAACAGTATGCTTTCTGGTTTTGTGTGGGTTTTTCTACATGGAAACAGTAGAAACGTTTTTAAATAGTGAAGTAATTATAAAAAATCCAACACTGCTAGCAGACTCAGGAAGATATCCTACTTGTTACTCCTTTTAACTTTCATAACTGACTAGAAGTGACAGAGTCTGTGGCACCTTATAGACTAACAGATGTATTAGACTAGAGCATGAGCTTTTGTGGGTGAATACCCACTTCGTCAGATGCTCTGTCTCCTTTGCAGATCCAGACTAACACGGCTACCCCTCTGATACATAACTGACTAGGTACAGCAGCCCTATCCTTCATTGCTGATTTGTATTTTTAAAATCACTGAAATATTGTTGGGGCACTTTTCAAATTGGTGATTAAATGTCCTTTCCCATGTTAGTAAATGCTAGAAGATTTAAACTGAAATGATGAAGTCTTACTTTGCACCATGTTATTTACTCTTTGCCTTGTATTTAGGTTGAAGGAAGAAGTACTCTTGAAGGATTTTTTTTTCCCAAACAATTTTATTGCTCTAGTGCTGTATCAGAGTATTTGGGTCCAGTTATGGAAGAGACAATAGGATATTTTTCAATAAGTACCTCACAAACGTGTGCTCATTGTAGAATATAAAACATACCAAAGGAGGCTAACAGTCAGTTGGGTTTCTTGTCTGTTAATTTACAGTGACTTACAATAGATGGCAATATTTATTTACTCAGGCCTAGGGAGTGTTTGCAAACAACCTCAATGGGATCACTTGAATAAGAGCTCACCAGCATGAGTAAAGTTTGTACATCTGGACCCTTAATAGGCACAATTGTTGTGCCTATATCTATTTGTAAATAATTTTGATTTTAACACTGTATTTGGAATCCTACATCTCTACTTTGTGTGTTGCCTTTCAGGATCCTTTAGTAGGTAGTTAGACAAGACTTTTAGAATCTGGAACACACTTGTGCCAATTGACTCATCAATATTTACATACATCCCTAAGCAACAGGACCTACAAGATTAAACTCCTCTTCGGTGTTTAATTCCTCTTCAGTGTAAGCTTTTGCATACAAATTTGTGCCAAATTCAAAAGTTCACTCTTCAACAATTTTTCTTCACGTAAATTATTAATCTGTAGCAACAACCTCTATTACCTGTTCCAGAGGAATTCCTAACTCTGCTCTTAATCGCCTCTGTGCTGCTCGCCGAACACCATTGGCATTATTTTCTTCCAGTTCTAGTGGGGTGCTTAGTGGATGACTGCAGCAAGTGTTGGTAAAACAATCTGTAAAAAGTTTGTGTACAGTGAATGTTCAGAACAGTAAAATACATTACAGAAATCCAGTAGAGAACAGGTGCATCACTAGTCAGTATGGGTTTTGTTTTTTAAAAAAAGGTGTGCAATACCCTCCACTTTAAAGCTTGAGCTGCACTCTGTTTGTATTTGACCAAAAAATAGAACCAGATTTCCCCATATCAAATACTTCTAACAGAACTTAAAATTAACCTGACTTTGCATGTTAGTGCATTATCATCATGGACAAAAAATGCTGTCCCCCCCAGAGGATTTCATCTCCTGTTGTAAGATCAACAGGCAAAACACACTGCATTGTTTATCCTGTTTTTTTACCTGGAGTATTTGAAAGTTTGATAAGCAACAGAATCCCAAGGATACTCCCCAGCAGACTGTGCGGATCAGCTCTGAAGAGGCAGGACTAGTGAGTATGAACTGCAAATGCTGCTCGCTTATTTAGGGGTTTCCTATACAAAACTTAGGACTTGTCTACACTACCAGGAGATCAACGCTGCTGCAATTGATGCAGTGGGTGTCAATTTAGCAGGTCTAGTGAAGTTATTCATGTAACAGGAGTAGCGCAACTTAGGTCGACTTACCCAGGTAATGAAAATAAACCCTTAGCATGCTGCAAGCTGGGGGTGGAGGGGTTAAATATACTCCATGCTAGCCTGCTGCACACTAAGTATCCATGTGGACCTTGCTGCCCCACACTGTATTTCCCCAGTGCCTTTTAATTTCCTCCTGTTTCAAGGTGGGGTAGATCATGGGGTAGATCAAGGTGCACCAGGGTCCATATAGATACTTAGCCCATGGCAGGAGTAGATTCACAACCAGGCTTGCTGCAAACTAAGCAGTTGCATAGATAAGCCCTTAGATTGGTAGAAAAGTGCACCCACCCACTGCACTGAATGTTTTCACCTTCATTACAGGTATTGGAGCATGGTAAATGCTTTTAGTTGACCAAACCAGTCTAAATAATCATTAAAGCCCAGGTGCAAAGCACTTAAACATGTTTAAATCCTACTGACGTGAATGGGATTTCAAGCACATGCCTCAGTGCTTTGACTGAAGCAGCAGTCTCATAATACAATGAGATTTTTCTGGAGCAGTCAAGATTTAGACATTTTCAAGTCTAAGATGAGTTTCAAAGAGTTCTAAATGGAAACAGGCATATCTGGGTTTCTCTGTAGGTTGTCTTGCCTATTGTTTTACATTAATAAAAGACCTAGAGGATGAGAAAAAAGACCAAAGCACAAAAAGATAAAGAGGAGGTTGCAAGGGGGCTGTGATGCTGGCAAGCCAGGTGCCAGCACTTGCCAAAGCTACGGGCATTAGCTAAATACTGAAATGCATAACTATAGAGAACAGACCATTTCACTTATGTGCTAGTGTTACTCAAAATCAGTATTAGTTTTGTAAGACTGCATTTAGTGCTTACACCAGGGTAGGTTTTTTTTGTTTTTTTTTTTTCCCCCAAGGTCCAAATTTTATGGCCAAGGTTCAGACTACAAAAACATTTTTCACACCTAAATAATAATTATAATAAGTAAATAAGGTTTTGTGGTCCATTCAAAAGTGTCTGGGGGTCTGGATTTGGCTCATGGTCCACCTATTGATTACCCCAGGCTTGGACTCTATAATATGTTTGTTAGTTGCTGCATGCATTCATTTTATTTGTAATGTCTGTATTTCATGCTATGAGGAAATAAATACGTTTTTCTTTATAACTCTGAAAATATTTGCTCTAAACTTGAACTCAAATGCAAAGAGTTTCTCTTTCTGCCCACTCAGAAGAACTATCAAAATCAGATGGGACATCAAGGAACATTGCAATACAAAGCATTGGTAAAGGGCCCTATCACACCTTGCAAATGCTACATGCAAGGAAACTCATCCTATGGAACTGGAGGCTGAATGAAGGAAATTAAACAAAGACCTAGAAAAATTTGCCATCTCGTTGGCCCTGTGAAACTTCAAAGAGCAGAGATATCAAACTGAAGCCAGAGACCCCCCCAGGGCTTACCCCTGGATTCACCGTGAAAGATACTCTGAATTGACAGATCACTCTAGTTCTGTCTCCCTTAGGATTTATATTGTAACTCATTTGCATATTATATATATATATAATATTAACCTGTCAATAACGCTTATTTCTTTTTCCCAATTCATAAACCTTTAGTTAATTTGTTACAGAACTGCCTTCAGGTATTGTCTTTGACATGAGATCTAGAGTACCAATCCATCTGGAGTAAGTGACTGGCTTCTTGGAACTAGGAGCAACCTAAATTCTTTGGGGGTAAGTGGCCATTTATCATGGACTGCGAGATAGACTGAAGAGTCTAAGGGGACTGTGACTTCATGGTGATACTAACACAGTGATCCAGGAATTCACTTTTGTTACTGGCTTGATGAAATCTAATTATAGTACATACCATCTGTCATGTCCGTTCTATTTTTGACAATCTGCCCTGAGATAGGCACTCTCAGTTGTGAGCCACTCTAGACAGTGTGATGGGGGACTGTACCTTTTGATCAAAAGCAGTATTTTTGCTATCCTGTGAGTGGGGTGGAAAGAGAACCACTAAACAGCAGGGTCAAGTAAAAGGAGTTAGTTTTCAGATTTAACTCAGGATCACCTTCCAACAGTTAACTTTGTTTTCCTAAGAAATGTCTTTCCAAGCGGAATCTAAAGCAGGGGTGGGCAAACTTTTTGGCCAGAGGGCCACATTGGGGTTTAAAATTGCACAGAGGACCGGGTAGGGAAGGCTGTGGCTCCCCAAACAGCCTGCCACTGCCCCATAGCCAACCCTCCCCCCCACTTCCTGCCCCCCTCAGAACCCCTGACCCATCCAATCCCCCCGCCCCCTGATGGCCCCCTCCAGAGACCCCCCCACTATAACTGCTGCCCCAGAACCCCACCTCCTAAGCCCCCGTTCTTTGTTCCCTGATTACGCCCTCCCGAGATCCCACACCCTAATCACCACCCCCCAGATACCCCACCCCCCATCTAGGCCCCCCTACTTTATTCCCTGACTACCCCCTTCCCGAGATTTCCCCCCACCCTAACCACCACCCCCTGGGACCCCACCCCCCATCTAAGCCCCCTTGCTTTGTTCCCTGACTACCCCCTCCCGAGATCCCCCCAACCTAACTACAACCCCCCCCCCCGAACCCCACCACCTAACCATTCCCCTCGCTTACCTTAGTCCATCCAGCGCTCCTTGGGGGGTGGGGGTGGGGCGTGGGGCTCCCCCCGGCCAGGGAGTGCGGGGCCCAGTGGCTTCCCGTGCTCAGGCCAGCGGCTTTCCGTGCTTGGCACGGCCCCTGAGCGTGGGGCTGGCCCAGCCAGGGAGTGCAGGGAGCTGCAGCACACTGCATTTGTCCCAACCCCCAGCCAGGGAGCGCGGGGCTGAGTGGCTCCCGGCATTCCACCTGGCCAGGGAGGGCAGAGCCCTGCGGCTTCCCGGCCTCTGGCCGGGGAGGAAAGTAGAGCCGGGCCAGGGAGCACAGGGCCCAGCAGCTCCCCGCGCTCCACCCAACTACTGGCCAGGGAGCGCGGGGCTGACCCGGCCAGGGAGCGCGGGGACCCTGCGGCACAAGCCCCGCACCCCCAGCCCAAGGGCCAGATGAAAATGGCCGGTGGGCCACAAGTGGCCCGTGGCCCGTAGTTTGCCCACCCCTGATCTAAAGGATCAAATTCCATTTGCACAGGTAGTTGCAGGGCGTTCCCACTTTGTTTTCTAGCTCTTCTCTACTGAAAAAGTTAGTTACAAGCACTCCCTGTACCTGCATGAACATATCTGCACATGTCCTAGGACAAAATCTCCCAACAAGTCTCTCATCCATGCTATAATTATTATCTAATGCAAGAAGCTGATGTGTCTATAATTAACTTCATCCCCTGGAAAACCCCAAAACTAATTAACTCTCTCTCCTCTCCCTAAAGAAACCGATTTTAAAGTCTGTAGAGGGAGTTCTGGGGGGAAATGAAAGAGGGACACAAACACAGCTTTTTACCTTAACATGAAACATTTACATACGAACCTGGAAAAGTAATTTTAGCATCTGATCTCTGTTGCAATAGCAGCTTATCTTCTGTATTGAATAAAAAAACACTGAAAGCTCGGTGCAATAATCCTAAAACAGACATAAGAACCATGAGCATTAGTCTCTGAAATAAAGATTCAAAAAGAACTGCAAGTAGAATAGCAAAGATCACAGAACCAGAATAGGTTCGTCTTTGGAAGGTTTTCTTCTCAATCACATGTGCTAGAAACTTTGCTTAAATAAGTGGGGCGGGGGAGGGAAACCTTTCAATTTTGTATTTTGACTTACATTAAATGTTAGCATTTCCTATTCCCACACATACACAAATCTGCTTCCAATATCTTATTTCAATTAAGCTCAATGTCTCTGAAGCAAGTTTATCTAAGGCATGTTTGGGCAAGTCACTACCAGGGCTTAGTCCTTATGTGAGATTTTTATATCAGAGGACAGATAATGTTAAAATCCCAAACTTCACTTTGGAAGGCATCCAGCTCTCACAATAATGGGCATGGAATAAAAAGTGGAATTTAAAAACAGAACTTCCCCAAAAATGTTAGGTTTCCGTCCTTCTCCAGAACAAGCTCCTTACTTATTACTACGAGTACACAAGAGCAAATTCTTACATGAAATACCATTTATTGGGCCACCAAAAATAAAAAGGATAAGTATTCAAAAAGTATACAGACATGTTTCCAGTAGACACAAACCAGCATATAAGATTGAGACAAATTCTCTTTTAACTCCCCTGTGAAGGGGTTATATTTTGCCATTTGAAAAAAATAAACCTACTAAAATAAAAGTTAACTACTGTCTTCTAAAACTTTTATTTTGTTATATATCTATTTGCTTGTATAAGTTCAAAAAATCTAAGTGAGTCAAAAGCACTTTACTAATGTTCACAGCCACACGTTCCTAATACTATTATCTTTATTCTCCCTTCCTTATTGCCTCCAATTGTTTATTCCCACTGTAGCATTTTGCTTTAAAATGAGATTGTAAACTCTTCAAAGCCAGTTTTATGTTTATTATATACATATACAGCACACAATTATTGTTAACATGATTTTCTATCAATTTCAACTGTACCTTTATCAATGTTTTCATTCAGATGGCAGTTTTTCTTGGTATCTGCACCAATTTTCTTGTCATTTTCATCAATAAGGATACACATCTCTGCCAAAAGCTGCACCTGCTGTGCATCAAGATTATCTGTGTTTACTTCAGGCATAGCTGTGGTACTTCTTTTTCTATTGAAAACAGTGATCAAAAGAGACAGTCACTTGATGAAACTGAAGGTCAGCAAATTTAGAACAAGTTAGAGAGAATATTTCACACATCACATGTTCAGCCTTCACTATTTGCTGCCATAGGTGGCAGACTCTAATACTGTGGATACTTTTACAAGAAGTTATAGTTATTATTTTGTTTAGAGAAGGATAAGTAAACTTTATTCTGATAAATGTAAATGGATTGGCACAGAGATGAAGGTATTGGCTACCCCACGATATGTACTATACTGCAATATTAACTAGATGCTTTCTGGATTTTTGTCACTGCCCTCTGAAAGAGCAGGTATTAGCTCCTCCTGGAAGGAGGCTGGATATCTGATCTGAGATAGGAAATCCTGCATCACATGCTACAGATCAGCTTGCCCAAACCAGATTTTGTGAACTAATGGCCTAGACACATGTACATATGTGTATGTAAAGGGGACACAGTTGCTTCCCAGATAAGAACTCCCAAGGACGTATTTGAAAGACAATGGGGCAATCTGTTAACTTCAAGGACCCAGTCTCCAACAAGTTGGAAAGATTGTTAGGCCAAAGCTAGAAGTTACCAGATCAAAGGACTACCAACCGCTAAAATGTGACATGATTCCTGCAAAAAGTTGCCAGACTGCATCGGGAGTTGTCAGTAAACTCTGAGTAGGGAGATAAGCTGAGACAGAGAAGCGCAATAGAAGACCCTACAAGAAGTCAGATCTACTAGGGTCTCCAGGTGAAAGATGATTAAAAATCTGATAAGCTAAACACGTACAATTTGTTTTAATATTTTTTTTTCTGAAATGCTTGCTTTAAAGAGGTTGTTTGGTCACTAATTTACCATTGTCACTGCCCCACAGAGGGAACAGAATTGCAGAGTCCGGACATAAATCTGATCTGCTAAGATAATCACAGTTAATACACAGAAAAATTCAACCTAGGGTCCTGTCAGTGTGGGAGAATTGCATGATTCCACCCTGAAAGACATGTGACAACTACAGGCCTGAAATCAAGAGGGTCTGTGCTCAGAGTGTACATCTACACTACGATAAAAGTAACTCAAAGCACTGGGTCACAGAGTCAGGGTCAGCTGATTTGGTCTAAAGGTACTTGAGCTGTAGGGCTAAAAACTGATCAGGCTTGGATTGGAGCCTGGGCTCGGAGACCACTGTGAGACATCTTATCGCACTGTAGCAATAATGAGACAGAGAAGGAGTCTGAGGTACAGTATGCCCAGAAACTATAACATGGGGCATTGTATTCTAAACAATTTTCTAATTAAACAAATACCTTTTTCATCCTGTTTTTCCCCCCTGCATCCAAAGTGCTGCAAGATCTGCCCAAGATGTGATAAGTTTATACAGAGACTTTACTAGCACTCCAAATCAATTTATACTTTTTAAAACGGAATTAAAGTTAGTTATAGGTGATTTGTCTACCCGTAAGGCTCCTACAAATGACTAAGGGTTTTACAGTCACCATTTGCTATTTTAAAAAAATGTTTAATTTTTGCTTTGAGACAAACCCACACTACTGAGTGGACTAGACAATGTACTAGACAATGAATACCATCAAATGCATCAAGGAAACATTTTCCTTTAATCTCTCTCTCTTACAGGGACAATTCAGTATTGGTAGCAACACTGAGAAGCAGGTCTCCGACTGAGGTATGATTTAAGATGATGGTGATAACAACCCCTCAGAGAGATGATCTGAACTCTCTATGAGAAGGTTGGTCCCACTGCAGTAGTGCCAACCTCGCACGCAATCACATGAAAACACCCAGCCCAGAAGGATACTCCTGGGGCTTTACGCTGCAACCAGATGAAGTGGATGAAGAGTTACAGTTAAGGAGAAGCAAAAGCAATAAAGAGTCCTGTGGCACCAGACTAACAGATATTAGATAATAAGCTTTCGTGGGTGAATACCCACTTCGTCGGATGCATGCAGTGGAAAATTCAGTTAAAGAGAAGGTAAGTTAAGGAGAAGGTTTCAAAGTAGCTGCCATGTTAGTCTGTATCCGCAAAAAGAACAGGAATACTTGTGGCACCAGAGAGATTAACAAATCTATTTAAGCATAAACTTTTGTAGGCTACGGCCCACTTCATCGGATGCACAGAATCTTCTCTCCGAAGATTTGCTCACACTAGAGCAAAAAACCCTTCCATGCAAGATCCTCTCAACCCCACCTCCTTCCCCCAATCCTATGACACGCCCCAAGCTCCCTATTCCCGTGACAAGCCCCAATCCACCCCAGTCCCCAATACGCCCCAATCCACCCCAGTCCCCAATACGCCCCAATCCACCCCAGTCCCCAATACGCCCCAATCCACCCCAGTCCCCAATTCACCCATCCTCCCTCGCCCTGACATCCCATCCCCAAAGAGCCCAGTCGCAGACCCGACAGGAAGTCAGATACACCAAGGTCTCCCAATCCTTTCACCTCCCCGACACCCCCACTCCCGTCCCCCCGACACCCCCAGTCCTGTCCTCCCAGCCTCACCCCCGTCCTCCTAACCCCCATTCCTATCCCCCCGGACAGCCCCGTCCCCATTCTCCGATCCCCCCAAAGACTCTACGTCAGCAACCCCAGTCCAGCCCAGGCCCCCGCTAGCGCGCCCCCGCCACTCCGTTCCTGTGCCTCCCTCCCCGCCGCCGCACTCACCGCGCGCTGCTGTGGGCCCGGGCCGCCTGTCCTAGCAGGCTCCCGGCGGGCAGTTGCCAGGTGTGAGAGCGCGCGGCGCCCCGGCCGCCCACAACCACCGCAAACCCGCACAGCGCGCGCCACATCGTCCTCACCCCGCTCCCGCCAATAGCAGCGCCCCGAAATCCGCACGTCACCGCATCGCCCGATCGCGCCACCGCGCCTCGGCATGGGGCCCGCTTCCGGGTTGGGTGGAACCCCATCCAGCCTAGCCAATCACAGCCGTAGTATAGCCAGGTAAAGCGTGAGAGTAGAGGGAACGGGAATAGCCAATGGCGAGCGAGGATTGCGCAGCGACCGACCAATGGGAAAACGAGGATTAGGCTCAGTGTATGGCCAGGGAGAAGTCTGACCCTGTGTCTTTGCCCCAGGAACGAGCCCGGAATCTCAGGGGTTAATCGTGTTTCTAACCCCTGGCGGGGAAGATGAGCTGGGATGTGAGCAGACTATGACCAATGCGGTGCTCCTATTTGGTGTCCCAGGACCAATGTGGTGCTGGCCTGGAACTAAGAGGTTTTTTTGGGTGGGTTTCCCAGGGGGGTTTATTAAATAAAATTTGAATAAATTAAATGAGCTGTTCACCAAACTAAATTCAAGGTGATGCACAAACCTTTAATGGCTCCAGAGGACCACTGTCTCATTTAGTGCACACTCACCAACAAAATCACATAGCCGCTGACATTCCAGAGCTCAGCATGGACAGAGTGGGCCTCTCCCCTAATCCTGTAGGTTGGAGTTTTTCACAGCTAATGTCCGGATCTGTTGGAATAATGCAATTTAGAAGCAACTGTATTATGAATGTTGTATAGTATGATTTTAAAAACTGTCTCAAACTATACTTTCACTCCTTGTATATGAACTCTCGACCTCTAGCCTGGCATGCATCTTAAACTCATGTTTCCCTGCCACAGCTGTGCAGGCGTCATAGTGTCTGAATACCCCTAAGTATCCTGAAATCTCCTGTTTACCAGACAGGTAAATGGAATAGATTAATATCACACAATGGATGTAATAGCCATTAAGTGTTCCCAACTGTGTAAGTGTATTGAAAGCCCTCCTCCCTTATTCACACCTGAGTATAAGAAAGGCCTCAGCCTTGCATAGAGCTGAGCCAGTTGTTTGGGTGATAACCCCTCTGACTCCTATTGCTTGCAATAAATCTTGTTTTCCAGAAGTCTACTGAGTCATGCCTGTTCTTTGAGAGTATATTGGGACTGGGCTCCAAAGGAACTAAGCAGTTTTTGCAACAGATCCTCCCATAAACTGCACAGATAGGCTCCTGCACTGCATGAGCCCTAATAACCTAAGGCGCTTGAGACCCCAACACACATCTCTGTGGTACAAGAAGGGTCCTAGTTTTTTTCATTTTGAAAATCCGGCCACATTCTTCCGTGGGTAAATGCTACAAATGGAGTGGATATCCTTCTTAGCACCTCAGTTCTCAGCAAACAATTACTATTATCTGAGAGTTGCCAGTAAGCAAAAGGCAGGTTTGCAGGGCTGCAGCCCGGGAAGGAAGCACAGGGATATATATGTAAGGCCTGGCCTGTGGTACCTGGGCAAAGTGCAGGTCAGAGAGTGTAGCAAGAGGTACCACATAGCTCTCGAGGCCCCCGTTAGCCCGTTCGCCAACGAAAACCTCTGCATGCAGGCTGCTGCACCCCCTCTGCCCTGCCTGCAGCTTTACCTCCCAGCTTCCCTTCCTAGTCCTTTGCACCAGGACTCCAGCATGTGAGGATGTGGGTGCCTCAGCACATTATCTCCTGTGAGGGTGGCAGGTCACCAGAAGCAGGCGGGTTAGTGGGCCTGCAGCAGGGAACAAAGCTGTGGAACGTGCTGAGCCTTCACAAACTCATACTTCCAACTTGTCCACGGCCTCTGATAGCTGTTAGTTCTGCTGATGCTTATTTCCCCTAAACATTGGAAGGGAGAGTGTTATGATAGATAGTTTCCCCATATGATGCTTTGTGGTATAACAGTATACTTATGTATGGGGCAACCTCTATAAATTTAGAGAACACCACTTTAAGGAAGTGCTTGATTAGAGAGGTCAGTATGTGTGGAGGAAGGGGAAAAGCCTGAATGCTGGACTGCATTGGCTCACTTTACGCTTGAACACTAAACACGGTGTGAGAAGTGAGCTGGCTCCTGCAGATATGTGAAATCAGAACCAAAGAATATTGCCAAAAAAAAATAATCAAAGAGAAAACAATATTCATGGCAGCAAACTAGATTCTTGTTGCTGAACAAATGGACATGAAAGCGGATGTGCTTAGCAACTACCATTCTTTTTGATAATAAGAAAACCACACTGTTGTGATTGGGCTAGATAAAAGTGAAAAACAAAAGAAGAACAGCAGTATCATTAGAAATAATGGCCAACGTTTACCACATGGTCCAACAGCATGTGGATATGGCAAGGGCAGCAGACTGAGAGGACCCATGTAAAATCCTAGAAGCACTTCAAAAGCATTTTCAACCCACAAAAAATATCATATATGAGCTCTGTGTGGTTCAGAAGCTTGTATCTCTCGCCAGCAGTTGGTCCAATAAAAGCTATTGCCTCCCCTTCCTTGTCTCTCTCATATATGAAAGGTGTCTTTACAAGTGTAATCAGGAATCTGGAGAAATAACACGTCAGTATGGTGCCAAACTACACAAAATGGATGATTCAGGAGATTATCGAACCTTAAAAAATAAATTAATTCATTCTAGATTAGTAATAGGAACAAAGGATGCAACAACTTGAAGCAGAATTCTTAGACTACCTACATGAGCACTGTGAAGAGCTATAGACACATGCAAAGCTACTGAACAATCTCACATCTAAATGCACAAAATAAGTGGCACAGACGCAGAGATTATTTACTGAGTAGCAGAGAGAAACCATGAAAATAAAAAGAATACATCTAAATTTATGCAAAAATAACTGTATAAATACAAAGCACAGGAAATAAACCAAATGAAAAGAAAGACTTGTGAGTATTTTGGAGAAAAATATGATAATGGAAAATGCCATGCATATAGGGGTCACATGCAGTAGCTGTGGCAAGATAAATCATTAAGCCAAAGTTTACAGACAAGAAAAAACAAGACAAAAAATGCATCATATCAAGGAAGCAAGCAATGATGCTGAGGATGAGATTTTGCATATATGACAATGACATTAATGAAGTGCAAAACAGAAAAAAAAATTAAGACTTGTAAAGCTCAGACTAACACCAGATGCAACTTCAAGGCACCAGCACACAAACAAACAGGACAAAGCAAAGTCATATTAAAATTATGTGATGGCATGATCATAACACCACTGGGACAAAGCAAATTACAAGCAGAATACCAAGGAAAAGTACAGGATGAAATTTCTCGTAGTACAAACACCACAGCTCTCAGCTAAAACAAGTGAACGGCTTGAACCCTGTGACACTAAACCTGAGACAAACAGTTAATATAACAGACACACAAATAAAATTAAAAATACATATCTGGCAGACAATGCATTGTGGCATCAGCAAAGCTGCTGAAAGATTACCAAGATAACTTTGAAGGACTGGGGTGTTCTCCAGGCATCTAATATTTGGAAACAGAGAAAATAGTTCAACCACTACAGGCCTACCTCGCAGAGTATTCATTGTATTCAAAGAAAAAATAATGGGACCAATAAAGCAAATGGAAAAAGAAGGCATCATTGCCGGAGTTAAAGCCCACAAGTTGGTTAAGCAGTATGGTAACATTGAGAAGCCAGGCACAGAAGTGACAGAAGCTCCCTAAATGTAAGGGGTCCACCGGTGCCCAAACTGTGGCCCCGTCCCCCTGTCCCATGACAGATTTTTTTTGCCCCAGATCCCTAAATGGCCCCTTCAAGGATTGAACTCACAAGCCTGAGTTTAGCAGGCCAAAGCTCAAAACACTGAGCTATCCCTCCGCCCTTTGGGGGAAGAAATAATGAGTTTTGGGAAATACAAGGTGAAGGAAAAAGACATTTTATCATACTTCATGCAGGAAGCCGAAAGGACAGTGCTTTCAGCGTTTATGAAAGTCAGATCTTGGGCTAGTGGTGCCGGGAGGTTTTAGGTGAGAAATTGCTTTCAACAAGGATTTTAGCCTATTAAAAATTAAGTTTAGACTTGAAGCGTGTTACACCTTTTTATTTTACATGTAACCTGTTGTTCTGATCCTTGTTCACTATCTCTTAAATCTTAATCTCTGTTAATAAATTTACATTTTTCACTGTAATTAGTTTACAGTGTTGAGCTATTGTGAAGGACCTGGTCCTGATTTGTACTAATCAAGCTGTGTACACACTGTCTCTTTGGGGACAGCTTACCTGGTAATCACTGTGAGTGTCCAATAACAGGGGCTGGATACTGTGGGGAGTGCTCTGGTGTTCATGTGTACTAGGGACTAGCTTGCCCAGAGAGGGTTGTAGCAACAAAGGTGATATTTTCAGGGAACAACAGCAGGCACAGACAATATTGTTTCACACTAAGGACAGGTAGTGGTGAGGTACTTCACAACCCTGAGTCCCCTTTTGAAGCATCACAACTATTTAAACAGGAAAGACAAGCAGGGCAAGAGAGAGGTGACTAGAAGCTTTGCAGGTTATGGTCTTAGGTTCCAGGGGACTCATCTGATTGGGCCCTGGGGGCTTGGTTTGATGGCTCTAAGGTTGGGAGTTGTGAACCAGAGTCTTGAGGTAAGGGCCTTATGAACTTTAAGACTCTTCCTTCCCTGAGATCTTCTTAAGGGAAACATGTTTGTTTTGTTTGTTTTTTAGCTTCCATTTGCTTGAACTGTTAACACCTGGCATCCCAAACTATGTTTGTGCAGTTTACCCAGGAATGGAAATTCATATCACACCATCATGATAACATAGCCCGTCAAGTGGCAAAGCTGAATTGGCAGTTCAAATTGCCAAGACTATACTAAAGAAATCTTAAAAGAGCAAAGATATCTTGTCAGGCCATTCTTGAATGGAGTAACACGCCCACAGAAGGATTTTAATAACAATCTGGTACAAAGCTCGATTTCAAGCTGCACATGTATCCTGGTTCCAATAACCTCTGCATTACTACAGCCCGTAGTGGTGAAAGGAGCAACAGCCAAAAAGGAAGAGGCATACAAAGGCCAAAGCCTACAGCACTAAGTTAAGTCCTTCCAAAAGTACAGCCGGGAGACCCTCTTAGGATCACATTATTTCCTCAGAACAAATCATGCCCTTTGGAAGCAAGCTATGCTTGTTGAACAGATAAATCCTCATTCATGTAATGTAGTTATGCACCAGGATGTATTGAACCAAAGTCACAAACAAATACTTTTATCCACTATAAACACAAGACAAAAACATGTCCTCGGAGGACGGTGAAATATGCACTCTGTTGACACTTGATCAGCAGGACACAGAAGGAATACAGGCTAACAGGTGACCGACAGGCTCTCAAAACAGCACACCACCCAAAGAACCAAATGCAAGCCAGTCTCTTGTCATCACAAGAAAGACTCACACTGTTTCTAATATTCAAACACCTGTAAGATGTAGACAAGACCTTGTACAATCCTAAGGGTATGTCTTCACTACGAAATTAGGTCGATTACCTTGCAGTCGATTTTTGGAAGCAGATTATATAAAGACGATTTTGTGCGTCCCCACAAAACACAGGAAGTTGGCAGCGTCTGTCCACACAACTGTGGCAAGCGTCGACATAGCGAGTGGTACACTGTGGGTAGTTATCCCACAGTTCCCGGAGTCCCCAGCAGGCACCATTTCGAGTGCTGCACTGTGGGCAGGCATTTAATTATTTTGCGCCCGTTTTTCATGCTGCCGACGCCATTTTGAGCGGTGCACTGTGGTAGGCATCTCATTATTTCGCACCCTTTCTCCGTGCTGACACCATAGCAGTGCGAGCATGGAGTCTGCTCAGGTCACCACTGAAGTACTGGCCATTGTGAACACCTCGTGCGTTGTTGTGGACTTTATACTGCATTGTATGCAGAGGAATGCGATCAGGAGAGTGACGACAGTGATGAGGACCTGGACCTGGACCCTGACGTTTTTGAAAGCAGGGGGTCAGACAATCTGGCAATTTTGGTGGCAATGGGGCAGGCTTATGCCATGGAACGCCAATTCTGGGCCAGGGAAACAAGCACTGACTGGTGGGATCGCATAGTGCTGCGGGTCTGGGATGACTGTCACAGAGCGGTCACAGTGGAGCATTGTGGGACAGCCCCTGGAGGCCAATAACGTCCCCATGCGTTCTCACTAATCCACAGTCAACCCAGAGAGGTCGATTTCAGCGCTACTCCTCTTGTCAGGGAGGAGCACAGAAATCGATTTTGAGGGCCCTTTAAATTGACGCAAATGGCGGCCGTGTGAGGACGGGTGCAGTTTTATGTCGACTTAACGACGCTAAAGTAGTGGGGACCAGCCCCGAGTGTTAGATGTGGCCATTTGGGAAAAGGGAAAGGAGGCAGTGTCTGTTTTGCCACCTGATGGCCAAGGCTGAGAAGCAGTAATAGCTGCAGTTCTGTTCCCTAGCAGTTTCTGCAGGATGTCCCTGCTCTGGCTCCCAGACCCTCAAGTACCACAGGGATAGTTGTTACATCCTTTATTGCTATAGGGCCTGATTCTGCTTCCATTTATAAATCCTGCATCATCCTGTTGCCATTGTTCCATAGGAGAGATAGAATATTCTCTAGGCCACCTGCCACAGGACTAAGAGTATTGGCTCAATGGGGAGGGATGCACCATGTCTCCAAAGCCGCCACCAAATATGGAATCTTGTGGTCTACTTTTAATTCCTGGATGAATCCATATACAGGTGGAAATACTTGGGGAGAAGGCGTTATCATGAGAGTGCCTACCACAGGGCAGAATGTCAGAAAACTGGGCAGACACCCCAAACTGGTAAGGTGTTCTATAATTAGATTTCCCAAGCCAGTAACAAATGTGGACTCCTGGATCACTGTACCAGTCTTACCATTGAGTCACAGACAGTCCCCCTTAGACTCTCCTGTCTCTTACCACCCAGACAAACTGGACTTTGTGATAAAAGGTCATTTATACCAAAACTCGCATCACATCAGGTTGCTCTCAGTTCCAAGAGATCAGTCACTTACCCCAGATCAATTGGTACTCTGGATTTTACACCAAAGACACTGCTTGTAGTCAATTCTATGGTAAACTAAATAAAGGTTTATTAGTTAAGAAAAGAAAGTGAGGATGACATACTGAAAGAGGGAATTCCTGCTTTAAATGCCAAACTCAACCTTAACTACAGAGCTGAGTGGCACCTCCATAATAATCTTCCTCTTTTCTTATATACTTTGATCAGCAATTAAATATTTGACATTGTCCTTTATCAATGGGCTTCTGATGCAACCCCTGGGAGTAGAGGCAGTGAATACCCCTCAGGCTGGGGCAGATGTCATGTATGATTATTTTTTAAAAGGTATTCTTCACAACCATAAGGCTCGAGGCCTAAGTTTTTGAAATAATTAAAGCCTTGACTCTGGAGCACATCCTGCCAGCCCCCACACACCAGGTCCCAGCCCCTACACACAAGCTACCCTTCCTGCTCAACGTCCTATGTCTATAGCAGTGGTGGGCCGTCAGGGCCTGCAAGGCCTTCTCTACTGGCCTAAGAAAATATCTGAATCACAGACTGATGTTAATTATATTTTGTCCATGAATACTTATTAAATATTTCCAAATGGTCTGTCCGCTTCCTTTCATAGCTTTTCCCCTGGTTGTGCTGCTTCCAGACATGTATTTTCATATTAAAGCATTTAACCAATCACATTTCAGCCATCATTTGTTGCTAGGCAGGGTCAAAGTCAAAGATGTCTGCCTGGAGGCCTTCACAATCCGTTCTGCAGGCCCTCTAACAGAAAAAAATGTTGATTAAACTGTTGCTTTAACCAATCAGATTTTAAGTTGGTGACACCAGGGCCCTCTAGCAGGGCCCTCTAGCAGTTCTTGATGGAACTGAAGCGCACGGATAATCTGTATGACAGAGTAATTGAAGTCTTTTTGAGGAAAGAGAGGAGGATGGATTTTGTCTACAAATAATCCGAATTTTTGGTGAGTAAAATGTTGCTTTTTTCCTAAATAATACTGCGAGTTTATGAGGATATTATTGATGTTTTTTTTTGGGGGGGGGGGGGTGTCGCAGCTGTAGCTGCAGCAGTAGAAGATTTGTGCACCCCTAATCTTTATACTGTACTAGCATAAGTGCCCGGCGCTGCTCGGGTCAGTCGGAGGTGGGGAGATGGCAGACAGCTGACACCCCCTGACCAAAGCCAACACCCACACCTCACCCCTCACCCACCCCGATACCTTCCCACCCCCGAAACCCGAAACCCCCACCTCACCCCCCGACCGAATCCGACACCCCCACCTCACTTACCGTCCCACCAAACCCAACTGGGATCCGTCGCAGGGGAGGAGGGGGCCCAGAGCCGAGGGATTCCGGGGACCTTCGCAGGTGGGGGGGGCACAGGGCTGATGTAGTCCGGGGTTCCGTTGGGGAGGTGGGAGGGGCAGAGAACTGAGGGATCTCCGGGGTTCCGTTGGGGAGGTGGGAGGGGCAGAGAACTGAGGGATCTCCGGGGTTCCGTTGGGAGGGGGGAGGGGCAGAGAACTGAGGGATCTCCGGGGTTCCGTTGGAGGAGGGAGGGGTGAGCTGAGCGAGTGAGGTGTCTGTTGGAGGGGGGTATTATGACATCATCACCACCTAACTGCCCAGCCGATGTGATTGGCCCTGAAAGACTTTCACCCCTGGGGGGCGTCAGAGGTGAGATCCAAAATTTTTTCGACCCTTACCAGCATCTAGACCCCAAGACCCCTCACTGTACCAAAATTCAAGTCTCTGGCTCAAACGGTGCGGGAGGACTTCGCAGTCATACGTACATACATACATACACCACTTGACTTTTATATATATAGATTTCTACATAAGATGATTTTTATAACCATAAAATAGTTATTGAGGGGTGAATTGATTCAGACGGAGCACTACTGAAGGCCTAGGTGTGAAATGCACGGTCCGCCACTGGTCTATAGTGTTTGGGAGTAATGACAATACGTAAGACGAGGAAGACTTTGTAGCCCCTGCTAATCTTAAATACGTCTATACTGGACTTTACCCTGCCTGATCCCTTCGCTCAGCTAATGCAGGGATTGCTCCCAGGCTGCTGGTACTACCCCCTGTGTTGGGAGCTACACGGGGATCAGCCACATTCACTGCTCTCTACGGTGCCCAGGGCAGGTACAGTACAGCCTCCGGCTGGGCATGCGCACACGGCGCCCCACAGGGCTGCGCAGACCAGCCCCGAGCAGCCAGCGGGCCGCCCTGCCTGCTCCGTGCACGGCAGAGGCCAGTCCCCTGGTCACGTGATCCACACGGTGGCTGTCCCTCGCCCCGCCCTTTGCTCCGCCCCTGCTCTGCCTGCAAGCTACGCTCTGCGCAGTCCCCCCGTTTCTCTATGGTGCGGGTGGAGGCGGCGCTTCCGCTCGGAGCCGGATGTTGGCGGGTGTCTCCTGCGAGCGGTTTCTCGGTTCTTCTCAGCGCTCGGATCCTTCGGAGCCCGGCCCAGCTGTCGCCTCCTCCCGCGTGTCCGACTCCTGCCCCCCCGGCCGCGCCCGGCCCCGCTCGTCCTTCGCCGCGCTCACTTGGGAGTCGGCCCCGGCCGTTGGTGACAGGTGAGTGCGGGGGCCTCGGCTCCCCCGACCCTCCGCCATTTTCCCGCCCGAGGAGGCTGCCCCGGAGTGGGGACGGGCGAGGGAGGGGGAGGATCTCAGAGCAGCTTCTCCCCCTTCCCGGCTTCCTTGTCCCCGGGACACCTTCCCCTTTCTCCCGGTGGGCGGGGCCCCGGCCGTTCCTCTGCGGCAGGGGGCGGGGGGCTGCGGGCACAGCCGCTTCCTTTCTCCCCTCGGGGGTCGGGGTGAGGGTGGGGAGGGGTCTGAGTGGGCCCCGGCTGTGGGTCAGGGGTGGCGGGGGCGCCAGAGCGCTCCGTAGCGGGATGGGGGGGGGGATGTCGCTGGGGGCACCAGCTAGGGCGGCCCAGGTGCTCTGAGCCGTGGGTGAGGGACGTTGCAAGGGCCCCCACGTGCTGGGCCGATAGGGATCTTCTACTGTACATGTCGCAGATGGACCCTGGCGGTGCCCCGTTAGCTCTTCCCTGTCCGGGGGTATTTGATTTGGCAGTTGCTACCCTGAGCCGCAGCGGAAATAATCTCCCCATTTCCCCTTGCTCAAGGCTGAGTGCTGATCACACGCCCCGTCCGCGAGGAACAAATTGTGTTGAAGAATTTCCGTGATTATATTTTATCTGTGAGTTAAGTGACCGTTACAGATGCTGCATACACAGCACAAGTCAAATGCTGCCACTACCCAGCATACAGTACAGCAGTGTTATCAGTAGAAACTTTACAGACCCAGACAAATCATTACCCTTCCAAAAGTGACGTAAAGATCTTTTAACTGTGTTTATAAATTCAACTTTTAAAGTCTCATTGGCTATGTTTCTCCCTCTTTCCCTGGAGTGGTCCCTTTAGAATTGAATTTCTAGGAGTTATCAGCATGTTTACATTAAGTGGAAGGAAAGGTGTTATTTCATTTAACATAGATGTGTGGTGCTAAAAATATTCTTTCACTACAGCAAAATCTCACTTAATTTATATGTAACAAGTAGGTTTAGAAAAAAAGAATACCGTTTACAATGTTTGCAGATAAAAACTTGGTTTAATCAATAACATACTTAGTTTTCAGAAGCTTCCAAATGGCACTCACTGTTTTGTTTGCTCTTCTATACCTTGTTTAGGTAAATGCATCATGCTAGGAAATCTTTTAATGAAAGGCTTGTGTACAAACTGGAACCAAATCAGTTCACAACTTTAAAGTTGTTTTAATGTAAGTGTATGTGAATGAAGTCTTATTTAAAATAGTGTCTTGTTCCAATTGATTTAAATTGTTTTTACCAATTTAAGTTAAACTGAAATAGGAAACTCTTAATCTGAAATAAGAATCCATACATAGATTTGCACTAAAACTGTGAATCAAAACTGATTTAGTTACTTTGGTTCCACTAGTATAGACCAGCCGTTTGTGTCTTAAACATTAAATGTAACTTTGTACTTGATGTGGACGAGGACAGTTGTTTAAAAACATGTTGGTTGTAATTCAGCCTAGAGATTAGTGTTAACCATGACAAGCTAACATGATATTAAAGATCACATGTTCATGTTTATACTAGTTACTAAACTGTTTATCACATATTAGTACTGTCAAATATAATATACTTTACTAGTGGAAATGTGGCCTAATGCTGCACTTCATTTTAAAACTTAGTTTGCTTAAATGGATAGTGTGTACTGAAACTGTTTCTTGAATGTGGGATGAAGTGGTTTGGAAGAGAGTACTTTATTCACATGGTAATACGTGCATAGCTTGCCAAAGTGTAAAAATGACAGAATCCTAGGATTGTTGTAATAATACAGAAATATTTTTTTCATCAGTAGCTCTAAGTGCTTTGTAAAGGAGGTAAGTGTCAGATGGAAAAACTGAGGCACAGAGAGGTATATTGACTTGTCCAAGGTCTCCCAGCAAGTCAGTGGCAGAGCTGGGAGTAAAACCCTGGTGTTCTGAGTCCCAGTCTAGTGCTCTATTCGCTAGGCCATCTTCTCAAACATTTGTCAGTAGAGATTCTCAGTGTGCTTGGGGTTCTTCCAGTAACCATTGGTCATTGTCTATTCCTGATTCATTGACAGATGCGCCATTCTTTGGTGTTGAGTCTATAGTCTTTTCATAATTTAAAGAGTAGTGCTCAGTTTGGATGTTCTGTAGGTTGTTTGATCAGTTTTTAAGCTTTCACTTAATGTTTGAAGCTGGGAGGATTGGGCATTGCAGTGCTTGTGTGTGCCATTTGAATAGTATCTGAATTTTTGTGATGTACAGTGGATATGTTAGAGTGCATACAAATGCTTTGAGACAGTGTTGTATAAGTATTGGATTATTCTTGCTATTACTTGAGTGAGCTTACTGAGAAGTATTACTCTTTGAGAGTCCTTGTTATGTGTTTTTTGTAAACTGTTTAACCAATAAAACATCACTAATCCAATAGCCAAGTAATGTACACATAAGAGGTTTATTGCTGATAGAGGTTAGTCTGTTTTAAAAAATAAAATATTAAAAGCATAATAGCACTTCAGATACTGTTTATCCAGTACCTAGCACAGTGAGGTCCTGGCCCATGTATGAGATGCCTAAGTTCTACCCAATAAGAGTAACAGCTCCTCAAATACTCATAGCCTTTGTATTCACCTGTATCAAATAACTGTAGCCAAAAAAAGAAGCAGCCCCTTTTCTGTTTGATTTACAAGAAGACTACACCCCACTGTTAGATTTGCATTGTGATGCATGAATTTGAGATACCCAGAATTGTTTGGAGGGAAGTAGTTTGTATCTTTCTAAGAAATTAAAATCTGTTGAAATAGCATGGAGGCCACTTAAACATACCTTACTGGAATATCAGACAACGATTCACTGAAGAAATGTGCCTTCAAAACTCTTGCATAAAGTTATCAGGTCATTTTGAAAATGTCATTAATATGAACTAGTGTGGCCCGTGTTGTACCTAGAAAGGTGAGCTTTATATCTGTCAATTAATTGAAGCAATAAAGATGTGCTATTAATTTTTCTGTTGGGTAGATTTTGAGATTTGTCACCTTCTATATATCAAAATTTTACATTTTCTAGGTCTAGTTGTTGCCAGAGGCTAGATACTGCACTGAGAGACCATATTTTTAAAAAAAGCCGTCAACACTTCTGTATTACTATTCTAGGTGAAAAATGCTTGAGAGAGAATAAATTCATACATTTAAAAGGATAGTGTCACTTTGCTTTACAGTGGGAGGACTGAGTTGATACCATGTGAGGTAGAGCATTAGACTGAATCTCAAGAGACCTGTGTTCAATTCCTAGTGCAGTCATAGACTTGCTATGTGTGACCTTGGGCAAATAATTTAATCTGCCATTTGTGTCAGTTCTCCATCTATGAAATAGGGATAATAATTCCCTGCCTCCCATACAATTATGAAGCACTTGGGTGTATATATATATGAAGATATGCCAATCTCATAGAGCTGGAAGGACCTTGAAAGGTCATCAAGTCCCGCCCCCTGCCTACAATTTTACCCCAGATCCCTAAAGGCCCTTTCAAGGATTGAACTCACAACCCTGGGTTTAGCAGGCCAATGCTCAAACCACTGAGCTATCTCTCCCTTCCGATATATGGTAATATGATGAGGGGATCCACAATGGATGATAAATATATATTTTAGATAGGCCAATGAAAGAGAGAGTCCTGAGATGGGTCTGGGGCAGTATTTATTGTCTCTTCAGCACATGGGAATAAGGGCTGGACTTTTCACCAGTACATTGCACTTGAACTTCAGTAGTGGGTTCTCTTCCTGTCTTTCACATTGGCCTTTGTCTAGTTGCCAGAGGACTCAGCCTAGTAGCTGCCTAGTTAACTTTTCAAGCCACGGCATTTATTAAATTTATAACAGTAATTTGTCAGCTGGCCAAATGGGAGCTTCACAGTTACCATCCCTGGAGAGGTTCCTTTCTTACCCTTCTAAAAGTAACAGAATACTGAAAAAATGTAGTAGTTTGATATAGCAAGTAAATATGTTGTCACAATAGCTATTGAGAGTTTACTTTACACTGTCACTATCAGAGTTTTAAATAAAACTGCAATTATAATTATGCTATAATTAAATGTATGCATTGTGTATATAATGTTGAAATTGACATTGCCTGTGTTACAGTCTATAATTTTGTTTTCTAAATTTTAATATGCTACAATGTATGTTGAAACTAAATTAGTCTTGTAATAAGTGTCAAATAGATTAAATATTTGATCACCCTTAAAATGCTTATCCTTCGCTTTAGCATTTCTACTATGATATCTGATATGGTGTAATGTTTTAAATGTGTTTTTATTTAGAAGAGGGGTGGGCAAACTACAGCCCTCATGCCGGCCCCCTCCTGCACCCCAACCCCCTGCCCTGAGCCCCCTCCTAACCTTCGCACTGCCTCCCAGACACCACTCTCCCTTCCATATCCCAAACCTCTACCCCAGCCCTACATTTATGGCCCTGCATGCAATTTCCCCACTCAGATGTGGCCCTCAGGCCAAAAGGTTTGCTCACCACAGATCTAGAAGAAACAACTATTATTTTATCTTAAAAGGCCAGTTGGCCTGACTTTCAAATCTGCTGCATGCTTGGAACTCCCACTGAGTTCATGGGAGTTGTCAGTGCTCAGTGTCCCTGAAAATAGTGTTCACAGAGTACCTCAAAATGGAAGCTTTGTGTTCCCTCTAATTCCAAGAGCTATATGGACACTGAAGCATAGCTGCATAAATTAGGAATTAAATTAACAACTTCTGTTAATTTAGAAAGGCTTGCCAAAAAAAAAAAAATCACTCATGTTCAAGCGGTGATCTGTAAGAAAACAATGACTTAAGTGTTTGACATCACCATATTTCATGAGACTTCATTTTAGTGATTATCCTCCTGTTCAACAGTAATGAGGAATTTTCATATTTACTTTATTATGCACTGCACACTAAAATAGCTAGTTATTATTCTGAAACTTAATGTTTGAAAAGCAGATATTCAAAAGTACTTAAGAGCTAGAGGAGCCAAAGGTAATGGGACTAAGTTCCTTATTTGCTTTTGAAAATCTCCCTCTAAAGTATTCAATGTCACTATAGATAGAACTTAACAAAATTGACCAGAGAATGAGAAAAATGAACTTGATTCTTAGAGAAAAGAGATTTTGCTGCAAACTCTTCACATTTGCCCTGACCACCTCCCTGTTTTTCCCCAACTCTTACGTTGTTTGAACAAAAAAGGAGATGCAGTGCTTTATTCATTCCATCTGCATTCTGACACTTCCTAAAACAGATTTTCTCTCTGGCTTGCAACAACAAGCTTGCCTTTTGCATTCTTTCCCTGCGTAACCCAACTTATTCAACTCCTGAACAATGAACAACAGAGAAGAAACATGCCAGCAGAGTAGGTTGATTGTTGCAGTGAGTTACTTTCTGAGAAAAATGGAAGTCTAATACTAGTTTGCACCTTTACTTGAATTAGTGACTGCTGCTTCATCATCAGAGTCCAATAAACACAACAGTAATTTGTTACACAAATCTATTCTAACTCTCTAACAAAATACTATAATTGAGTCAGTATATGGTAACTCATTACAGAAAGGTAGGTGGTAGAGCTTTACTTTTTCACATTTTAAAATGTTTTGTTAGTCATATCAAAAAAGGATAATTGAAATATACGAATAATATGCCATTGTAAGAATAGGTGATTATTCACAACATAGGCTCACACATCTTTATTATGTCAAGGCTTTAACAAATCACTGTGGGAGAAAATACTATCTAGATATTTTAACACTTGAACTGTCCCAAGTTTCTTAACAGAACGAGTATAGATACTCATGCTGATTTTATAGTACATCTGTATTAGCACTCTAAAATGCAGCTAGAATGCTGTTTAACAATATTGCATGATTACATCCTGCTGCTCTTTTCAACATATTGTATATTCTTGATCAGCTGCTCCTCTTTTACACTGAGAACTGACTTTGAGAAGTTCAGTTTGGTTTGGAACCATGGTTTGGGAGGCAAGTGGATTATTGACCTATGCTGGCTCTTCAGCCAGGTAGTTTTATCGGCATAGAGAGATAGGTATGGCTCTTTCCAGAAACCATTCATACCATTCCCTGAATCAGCAGAAAAAAAAAAAGCCAATATACTTGACTAATCAGACTAACTATATAATATGACAATTTTAAGTCTTTCTCCTTGTTTGGGTCAAATGTGGAGCTTAGAATTAACGTGCGGTTATTTTTTTTTTTAAATCCGGCATGTTTTAGTTACTAAAGAGTTCAAGCTAAAGATGTGAAAGACTTCGGTTTATGTGCTGTTTTACTAATCCATGTTTAATATGGTTTTCATAGGGTATGTAACATGACACTGATACTCTGGACAGGTAACTTTAATTGTTTGAAAGCATTACCTAATAAGGGGCATCCAGGTAACTGCCAGTAATGAGCACCTTTATTGTTTTATGCTGTAGGATCATGTTGCCAAAGATCTTTTTTGTGAAGCCTACACCACAGAAAATGTAGCTTATATTGTGATCACACATTTACCTTTTTGACTAAAAAATCATTTTTATAACTTTGAAAATGTTTTCATACTGATATTTAAAGGGATACTGTCAACTTGACTGAATTAAGTAATTCAACAAATCTTAAACCAACACATGCTATTTAAAAAATTTTAAAATCCTTAATTATTGGGGTTTTTGTAGTTCTGTTTTGCTCCTTTAGTAAAGGTTTTTATGGTGGGCACGAGAGCAACAACTCTGAATATACTTAAACCAGCCCCTTCTATTTCCCCTCCCCTCCCTCTATGCCCATGCTTGCCTGCTGCCCCTTTAATGTCAGCTTTGTTGCTGCTGTACTAGTAAACACCTTCATGCAAAGACTGGGGAAGTGTGTGCATGTGAACTGTCTCCAGAGTAGTGCATGAGTCTTGTGGTTGTGCTGGTGCATGAGAAAGAAAGTGTGCAACTTATCAGTGAAAGTGTTAGAATGCTATCAAGTGGACAAAATAAACTGAAATTATAGAGAAATGTTTTCCTCTAATCTTTCAGTTATTGTAATATTAGGTGTAACAAGTAAGTGTACATTTTTCAGAGAGAAATGATTTTTTCTCCCAGTTGACTGTATCAAGTTTAGTCTGTTTTTTTTCAATGTGAAATGTATTCCCCCAGAATTAGTGGGGGAAAGAAGTATAGAAAGGACTGTTGTGAAGCAGTCTGCAAGGACCTACCAAAATGAAATACCACAGCAACACAATGGCAGACGAAAATTAATAAGCCAAAGCAGTGCACATTGAAGAGGATAGTGTAACCTCAGTGCAACTATCTAGGCATCCTTGTTGATCGAGAACCATGACTGGAAGTGAAACATTTAAAACTGATGAAAATAAATTGTTGGCTGTATCTTAGAGTTGTTTGCTACATCAATCCTATTTTTTATATGTAAGTTTCCTTTTATGTGGTAAATAAAAAAGGAAACTTGGGTGTACACAAAATACAGTTCTCTCCCTCCTTCATGTGTCCCAGTGATTTTGTGAACCTGGTTGTGACTTCTAATAAACCACAGACAAGAGAGTGAGAATTACCCAGTGCAATGCGAAGTACCCAGTGAGATTAAGGTGTGGTCTACACTGGGTAATGGGGTGGCGAACGATCTAAGTCGGGGGTAGGTAACCTATGGCATGAGTGCCAAAGGTGGCACACAAGCTGATTTTCAGTGGCACTCACGTGATCTGGGTCCTGATCACCAATCCAGGGGGCTCTGCATTTTAATTTAATTTTAAATGAAGCTTCTTAAACATTTTAAAAACCTTATTTACTTTACATACAATAATAGTGAAGTTATATCTTAGACTTCTAGAAAGAGACCTTCTAAAAACGTTAAAATGTATTACTGGCATGCAAAGCCTTAAATTAGAGTGAATAAATGAAGACTCAGCACATCACTTCTGAAAGGTTGCCGACCCCTGATCTAAGTTATGCAACTTCAGCTACATGAATAGCATAGCTGAAGTCGACGTACTTAGATCTACTCACTGCTACTCAGTTAAACTGACTGCTGAGTGCTTTCCTGTTATCGCGTCTAGACTAGAGGTGATAAATCGACCCCCGCTGGATTGATCGCTGCCCATTGATCCAGCAGGTAACATAATAAGCCCTTAGTGGAAGCATCTTAGTGAAGCCAAGATACTGTTGTAGCCTGGGTTTTTATTTTAGATTCATTATGGGTTTGGTACTGGAAGACAGTTTAGTGGGACTCATAAAACTGAGATGATGCCCATAACCTCTCAAAGTATATTTTTTAAATTTTAAGTAAGCTGTGTGTGTGTGTGTGTGTTTGTGTGTGTGTGAGAGAGAGAGAGAGTGCACATTCAAGCCTTAACTAACAATTGGAGTCATCAGACTTTTTTTTAACTACAGCCCATTTTTTACACTATTTTTATATATATATACATATATATATCAAAGCAAATTGAAGGACATTGTCTGCTTAGCCCATAATACTTTTCAGTAAGTTACTTTTGCCATTGGCTGGTAATGCAAGATTTTAAAATGCTGAAAACCAAATGAGTTAACATGTAATCTTGTAAAGAGTTTGACGGTGCTCATTCCTAGCTTGCTCAAGCTTTAGTATTTTGGCAGATTTTAAACTGGAGATGGACATGAATTTGATTTAATTTTTCTTCTGATTAACTTCTTTAGGAAGTTCAGTTAATGGCTCAGCCTTAATAGCTGTGCCAACTCTACTCTCCTTTTGCTCTGCAGACTACTGCAGCTATTCTTTGGGTTGTGATTACTTTTTCAGAAATCATTAAGGCTGGAGAATGAATATATTTTTTTCAGTTACTTCAATGTTACATTATCAACAAAGTTTTAAATCAGTGAGAATTTAAGATATTTGAATTGAGTTATAGTAAAACTGAGATTGCACAAAATCAAGTGTTTTGAAACTGATACTGAAACCAGTTTTAAAACAACTGTTATAATTCCTGGATTTTTTTTTTCAAAATTAAACTAAATTTTTGACAACAAAGTATATATTCTCCAATAATTTATGCAATAAATAATTTGATTTTCTTAAATTGAGAAACACAGTGGGTCAGGTATAATAAATTTAGTTGAAGAGATACTGTCAGGTATATAACTTGGCTTTTGTTTAAACAGCCTTATGAAACCTAATATTTATAGAAATGTTTTGACTAAAAAGTAATTGAAATTGACTATAAACAAATGTAAATCTGACAAGGCTAGTTTCTCTATACAAGCTGAGTGAATGTTGAACAACTAGATTTTAAATTTTTTCAACCTTATTTTAAATTACTAGTATTAGAGGTAAAAGCAAGCACACTTATGGAATTGTGTAGAGACTAACAAACAAGTGGTTTTATGTATTTGTAACCTGACAGTGTCCCTCAATTATTAAGTCTCTGTACTTTCATTTTCCAGCTGGGTTTTAGCTTTGCATGTGTTTCAGTGAAATACAATATGAATATTGGTTGTTTCCTGGAAGCATTTTGGACCTATCTCTAGATTTTAATCTGGGAAGTGGTTAGTAATCACAAAATAGTGAAATTATTTTTTCATTTTGTGGAGGGTTAGTAACGAATGAAAAAGTGCAGTGCAATGTGATTCCATTATCTACTTCTAATTATTTAGATGCATATATTTAAACTCTTAGAAATTAATTACTTAAATTACAGCCATAACTTTAATAGAAATCAGTCCCTCCTGGAAGGGCTTAATGAAATCTAAAACAAAACTAGAATGCAATAGACCTAAATGTTTCCATTCCAAGGAATACCTTTTACTGTGGCCTGTTATGCAGACCAAATTGTAATGCTTAATACTTGTCCTTAGTTTATCATAGGAGCCTCAGTGAAGTTATTTCCTTGAAGTAATGCCCACAGAAAGTGGAAGTTGTGCAACTGCTCGTCAAGCAAAGCAGAAGCGCAAATCACACAGTCTTTCTATACGAAGAACCAACAGTTCTGAACAAGAAAGGACGGGATTGCAAAGAGAGATGTTGGAAGGGCAGGTAAACTAACTAATATTCAAGAACTAAGTTTTTAAAACTCTTTACAAATAAATAATGGAACTGTCTTATTTCTTTGTGTACAGAAAAATAAGTTCAGACTTAAGTCATGAAGAATATGTAATTAAATGGAACTTTAAGTGGACAGAGGTTGATGGGAAAACTTTACAATTTATGCCGTAATACCCAGAAAAAAATGCTGCATAGGACATAGCCTAGCCACACTTGCTGGGAAACTGGTTTTAACAGTCAAGCCATGTTATAAACAGTCTGTACAAATCATGCTCAAGTATAAATTAGATCATTGTGCACTTCCTTTAGGGGACGAAATGACAAATTCAGGATTCTTGTGTAACCTTCATTTACCTGCCCAGAGCTCTGATAACAGATACAAATTTGACTCCATTTTAACCTGAAATGATTTTCAATGCTTAGTACAGGGGTTCTCAAACTTTTCATGTTTGAGACCCCTTTTTTTAGTTCGGTGCATGCTGCGGACCCCGGGTATGTCCGCTGAATTGCTGCTGAGCAGAACACTTCTGATTTCAGTGAATGCTGTGCTTCCCTGTGAAGTGCCGCCAAAAGCGAAAGTGTTTCACTTGGCGATTTTTCGGCGGAGACACAGAGAAGTTCAGTGTCCGCCGAAATTCCACTGAATGGAAAGGGAGCTTGCGACCCCCCGGAAACCCAGGGGTCATGACCCCCAGTTTGAGAACCCCTGCTTTAGTAACACTCTTCAAATACAAATGTAGAGTTTGTAGGGAAATGGGTGGGAAGAACATAATACAATTAAGTTGCAAACAGCAATTAACTTCATATACTTGGCAAAATGGATTTGGCATAGAATATCAGACTTCTAACTGGATTGTCCAAGAGAGAAGACTTTGAAATATTAAGAACAAAATATCAGAAAAAGAAGTCATGAACCTCTTTGTAGTCATAAATCTTCAGATTTATTTGGGCATAAGTTTTTGTTGACTAAAACCCGCTTCATCAGATGCATGGAGTGGAAAACACAGTAGGCAGATATAAATACACAACACATGGAAAGACAACTCCCATCTTTCCAAGTCGGGGTTTTTTTTTTGATGTGCTGTGTATTTATACCTGTCTACTGTGTTTTCCACTCCATGCATCTGATGAAGTGAGTTTTAGCCCACAAAAGCTTATACCCAAATACATTTATTAGTCTCTATGGTTCCACATGGACTCCTCATTGTTTTTGGTGATACAGACTAATTCCTCGGCTACCACGCTGAAAAAAGTCTGCACTATGTGCTCTTTGTAGCTGCTTAAACTAGGAAATAGAGGCAGAGATTTGAAATTTAAATGATTAAAAATTTGGATTTTGCTGCTTTACTTTTCTTTTTATAAAATGTTTTGTGATGAATCCCATTCTGAAGTTTGGAAATTGAAACATGAGTCTGGAAGTTAATGTTCTCAATGTAATTGTGGTTACTTTGCACGTATTGCATACTTTAACCTAAACTTACCCAGGTGTGCACAGGATAACTCCTGTAGGTGAGTTAGTTAGATTATTTTCAGTTGCTTCAGCTTCACTCCATCTAAAGAGATTCCAGCATATATGAGAGAATGTCCTGTAAAACTGAAACAAAAAGTGTCCTGTAAAACTGATGACAATAAAATTATATCTTTTAACAAAGCTAAATCATGTTGATTCATTACCTACTTTCTTTTGTTTTACTCACCATCCTCTCAACAAGGCAGCCAAAAGGCTTGGTAGCAGAATTATTTGTATTCTGAACAGCACATAGAAACCACACTGTTTAGAGTGTGAGAAAATTGCTTGTCCCGAAGATATTATTATCTAAACATACAAGACTTTGGGGGGGGGGGGGGTATTATGTATCCCCATATTTTAGATGGGCCAATGAAACAACAAAAGATTTGGCCAAGATCAGTACAGGCATTTTGTGGTAGAGCATAGAATTGAACCTAGATCACTTAAGTCCCTATCCAGTGCTTTTACCACAAGAACACCCTTCCTCTCTTGAATAACTGTCAAATTTATGTACAGGGGAGTATTCTAGCTCATCTGTTTGAATTCATTTCTGAATACAGCGTAAATAAATGTGTTGTATTTACTGTACTATGGAGAGAAGAGTCTTGATGACCTATAGGGAGGGAAGGAGATGTATTAGAAATAGTGAGGTGAGATGAGATGGATGATGAGTGGCCAGAATAGCTAGCTGTTCAAAGTAATGTTTTTGAAGTTTGGCAACCCATTTTGTTTTGTGCGTATTTAATTTGATACTTTGTTTATTACAATTGGAGCGTGCTTCCTGTTTTAGGTACAGCTTAAACTAATAAATTCTTCCACATTTTTTATTCTTTTTTTTGTACTTCTAAGGTATGACTACTTGATAAACTGGAAACACCTTAAGCTATAATATAATGCACACAATTTATAAAATCATTTACACAAGAAAAAACAAGCAGCATCTTGGTATAAATTGCCCTCTAGCGGAAAATAAGAAATTAATTTAACCCAGCATATTTAATATTTGTCCTTTTACAGGGAAAACAGCATGAAAATGAAGCCATTATTACTTAATTATGTGTAAAATACAGCCCAAGAGTTTATATTACAAATACCAGTTTTTCCTCTTTTCTGGAGAATGGGAGAATTGCTGAGGCTGATTTAAGAGATTGAAATTGATGCTGTAGTTTCCCTTTTCCAAGGGGAGATTTAGTTAAATTGTTTATACCTTTGAGTTGTTTGTTGAAACCTGTTTAACTGAAGACTGCAGATTGGTAGGTGAAAAAGCTCATTCTGAAAGAGTAAATATCTCCTCCACTTTAAGTTAGGTCTGGGAAGCTACAATTAGGTTTCAGTGCCACTCACACTTGTGAATCTCGTGTTCTTACTGAAAGATTCCCCAAAACCTACCCATCTTAACCACCATAAGAAAATTTTCTTATGGTGGTTAAGATGGGTAGGTTTTGGGGAAAGTTGATGAGTTTTCCCCCTTTTTTTAAATAGGGATTTGAACGAAGAGAATTTAGAAGGCATTAAGGTTGCATAGAACAAGATAAAAGGAGCAGTGGGACAGGAGGCTTGAACAGAGTTAAGTTAATGAAGCGGAGTAGGAAGAAATGAGCAGAGGTAGGCAGGGGAAAAATCTTGAAGCTGAGTTTGAGGAAATTGTGATGTGGAAGCTGGAAGGAGACTAGTGAAAGATTTGAGAGGGAGTGGTGTTAGTAGTGGAAAAGAAGATTTTAGCTATGCCATTTTGCATAAACTTGAGCAGAGCAAGAAGGGGCTGTAGTAGTCAGTGTAGGAAGCAAGAATTTTAGCCATGGAGGTGTGAATGATTGAGATTTTGAGATGTCAGGCAATCAGATGTGACTGACATACAGCTTGTATGTGTCTGGAGAGACCTGAATAGAATTGCAAGTTGAAAACTTGGGTAATTAGGTGTATCCTGGTGATATCAAAAGCTGTAGACAAGAGAGGAAAATGGAGTCTGGTTTTCAGCTACACTCTGGGCTGGTACCGAGACATTACATGCTGGATTGGCTCTACTCCTGTTCCCTTTCTTTCAGTTCAACTTGAAAATTTATCTTGGACAAAGAAAATAAACTCTTTTCTCCAATTTAATTTCCAGTTATCTTAGTATTCCATTATTTGGGGTGCCAACACTGCTGGAGAACGTTTTGTTAAAAGCAAAGTTTCCTTTGGAATTTAAATAAAAAAATCTCATGCAGCCTGGAGGTTGGGAGTTGGCATCAGCTGAATGTGTGATTCCAAGAAGTCTTGGGGTTTCAGGCTTTTAATTATTACAGCTAGAATTACTTGAATAATTTAATGTTTTTACTTTTTCCCATGTATCTTCTGACTTGCTCTATTAAAAATGTAATAAAAATTAAAATATATGGTATTGCAAGTTATAGAACTTCATAGGTATTGAATACCTTTATTTAAATAATCAAAATACCAGTTAAAAATCTCAGGTCACCACAATGAAGTACCATATTTGGTCTTACTCTTCAGCATCAGACTAAGTGAAAATATAAGCATGCTACAGTAGAAGAATAATGTAAATGTTAGACTGACTTTTTTTGTATTGCAAACTTGCTGCTCTGCTAACAAACTAATGTTCAGAAATTTTCTTTATTAAAACAAATGTCCTTGCTCCTCAGCAACCCAACATTCATATTATATCATAACTTCAATATTTACAGAATTAACTGCTGATTGTTGTTAACGTAAACTTAAAACTTGGTAACAATGTTAACATTTTTCCCCTCTAGGATACGAAACTTCCTTCATCTGTTCGGAATACACTTCTGGAGCTTTTTGGGCAAATAGAGCGAGAGTTTGAGAACCTTTATATTGAAAATTTAGAATGTGAGTATGGTTTTCTTATAATTTGAAAACAACTATGTGAAATTAGGATTCATTGTGATCCTAAAATATTCTGTATGCTGGAAAGTAATGTACCCTTTATTTAGGATGTTTCATTGTGAAGGATTTACAAACTGCCCAAGGCAGGTTGCGGGCTGAGACCCCAAAGCGCTCAGCCCGCTGCCGCCGCCGCTTTGGGGCTTCCCCTATAGGCTTCTGCCAGCCGGGGTCCTACTGCCTGACCCAGGCAGCTCCTGCTGCTAGCCGGGGTGTAGGAAGGCCAGGCTGGCAGCGGGAGCGGAGACCCCGGCTGGCAAGAGGCTGTGGGAAAACCCTAAAGCGGCAGCGGTGCGCTGAGCGCTCAGCCTGCCGCCACTTTGACGTGTTCTCTCCCTTCCTCCCCTTCCCAGGCTCCTGCCAGCCACGATGTCAGTCCGCTGCCAGCCTGGGATTCCTACACCCAGGCTAGCAGCGGACTGAGACCTTGGCTGGCAAGTGGCCAGCTGGGGAAACCCTAAAGCAGCGGCAGGCTGAGCGCTCAACCCGCCGCCATTTTGGGGTTCCCCCACTGGCCCCTTGCCAGCTGGGGTCCCACCGCATACCCCAATCTGCTCCCGTTGTCAACCTGGGTTCCCTGCACCCAGTATGGCAGCGGGAGCTGAGTGGGGGAGGCTGTAGGACCCCAGCTGGCAGCAGCCTGCGGGGAGAGCCCAGAGCAGTGGTGGGCTGAGCACTTAGCCTGCTGCCGCTTTGGGCTTTCCCCCCAGGCTCCTGCCAGCCAGGGTGTCAGCCTGCTGCCAACCAGGGTTTCCTACACCCAGGCTGGCTGCGCGCTGAGACCCCAGCTGGCAAGGGGCCAGCGGGGGAAACCCCGAAGCAGCGGCAGGCTGAGCGCTTAGCCCGCAGCTGCTTTGGGGCTTCCCCTGCCAAACCCTGTTTTAGACATCCCGGTTAACCTGGGTCCGGATAATCGGGAGTCTACTGTACATGTTTTTACCTGGCCTTGTTCTCTGAAGTGGCTGAACCATTTTGGCTGAAATTTTCTAATAAACTTTATTCTGAGGCACACTTCAGGCATGGAACACTTCAGTCAAGCAATTAAGTTTTGCAAAGCTATAAACAATTGAAAACCGTGTTTTCTCATAAGAAGTATTGGGTAACCTACGTTCAGAGATCACAACCTTTGGCATACGGCCTGTCAGGGAAATTCACTGATGGGCTGGGATGCTTTGTTTACTTGCAGTGTCTGCAGGTTCAGCTGATTGCAGCTCCCTCTGGCCGCAGTTCACCGTTCCAGGCCAATGGGGGCTGTGGGAAGTGGTGGATGACATCTGCTCCTGTCTCCATGTCTCTTCACCCCCACTCAGACACCCACTGCCTCTGTCCCTATGTGTCCCTGTATCCCCTCCCCATCACCACGCAATTTCCCCCCACCAGCACCCCACGCAGGTTGTCTCTCTCCAGGATAGCCCCTATCTCCTGACCTGGCCCTCTGAAAAAGGCTCTTTCTCTTCCGGAGCTGGCTGGGAGCTGCTGTGTTCTAGTGCCACTGTGCCTTTTGGTGGGCAAAAGGTGGAACTGCAGCAACATTTTTTTTGCACAAAAAATATTGTGTGGCTCATTAATAGGGTGATAGAAAGTGTTAAAAGTTGGGAAAGGAGATGAGGGGGGTAATAGGCACCTACATTAAAAAAAAAAAGTCTTGAATATTGGGACTGTCCCTATAAAATAGGGACACCTGGTCACTCTACTCATTATGCACAGGCACAGTAGCGCAGAAATCCCCTGGAAGTAATGCATGTTCTTATTTAATCTTATTAGCTTCAATATGCTGTTGCCCTGCTGTATCTTTTTTGATTTTCAGCAATGCACTAGCTTCAAATGAATAGCATACAGAAGGAAAACCTGCTCTATAACTTAATAGAACCTAGAAATGACTTGCTCATTCTGGATGAAATAACTGCTATGAAGCCACAGACTTCCATTCACTTCCCGAATTTCCATTTTTTGCATGGAGTTAGTTTGATGCATGGGTTCTGTACACATTACAGGTACTGTCCTGTTAATGTGCAGTCACATCTGCTAGCAAACTGTAGTGAGAAGTGAGAAGATTCTTTGGCACAATTTCCTTGGAACCTGGGTCAAGGTTTATCTTTGGTTGGAAAGTTCAGCATGACATTTTGTCTTTCTTTATTTAGACTGTTTTTATAAGATTATAATAAACTACTCTTGTGACACAACATAAAATAGATGACTTAATACCACAAAATTCCTTAGAGTACAGTGTTTTAATTATCAGAGAGGTAGCTGTGTTAGTCTGGAATAGCAGAGGTAACAAAGAGTCCTGTGGCACCTTAAAGACTAACTAAAGTATTGAAGCATAAGCTTTCGTGGGCTAATACCCACTTCGTCGGATGCAAACCTTGCACCTGACGAAGTGGGTATTAGCCCACGAAAGCTTATGCTTCAATACTTTAGTTAGTCTTTAAGGTGCCACAGGACTCTTTGTTACCTATTTTAATTATGTGCTTTTAAGTGCTTATTTATATTAACTTTTTTTGCTACTGTTAGTACGTCGAGAGATTGATACACTTAATGAGCGCTTAGCAGTTGAAGGACAGACAGTTGATGGAGCTGAACTGAGCAAAGGACAACTGAAAACAAAAGGTATTAACAAATGTATTTGGTTTTCTGTAGCTTGCTTTTCCTATTTAGCTTAACGGAATTTACAATTTAGTTAAAGGGAATTGATACCATTGCACAAATAAGTTAACAAATCTATTACCCGAAATATTTTCCTTTGAACTTATTTGTCTCAACAGCCAGTCATAGTACCAGTCAGCTTTCACAGAAATTGAAGACCACTTACAAGGCATCTACCAGCAAGGTATGAGATAAACTAAACCTCTCAATGTTCATGTGTACTTATGAGACTAACGTGGCTGTTATTACATTATAACGTATTGTGTGTTAAGCAGTGTACTTCCACTTCTAAATAAACATGCCTAGTAAAGGCTTGTATCTATCTTGGATTCAGTAATTATCCCTCACTTCAGAAGTGCTATATTAAACTTCTGTAAGAGATGATTTTTAAGAAGGCAAATAGAGTATGGGAGAAGGGATTTTATGGCAGTGTAAACCACAGAAGAGTTATTGTATTTTCATGTTGAAAATACAAAATTAACTTATCAGTTAAGTCCTCGTAGTCAAAACTTCTTTGGCAATGACCTCTAAAACTATACTTAGTTGAGTTGATTTAAACCGGTTGATTGTCTATAGTGTGGTTTTGAGCTTTGTCCTATCACAAGTTGTTTGTTCTTGATTTCAAGTATATGATAATGGATAGGTTCCCAACCTTTCATCATGCTCCAACTGGCAGATAGGCACCCCTTCTTGCACTGTCTCTCTGCACTGTTGCCACAGTCTTCCAATTTATTTCCCCACTTTGACATTTCTCTCCATTTTTGGTCTTATTTTTCTGTATTTATCTATCTTGTGTTTTTTATCTACCTGTCTTTTCTCCCTCCCATTCCCAAACCTCTAGGTGTCTACACACTGCTCTTTTTTGCTTGGCGTGTGGGTCATTCATTGGTAGCTTCATGGGAAAGGGCAGCACTGGTATTTGTAATGAAAAATGGTGCCAGACCTTGTAGATTAAATACATGAACTGTTTTCATGGTCAGCTGCTTTAGGTGCTGCTGTAGGAGTATAGAGGCATTGTGGGAGGTTTTTACAGGAGCCATTTACTACTTGGAAGTGTGAGAACATGGATACAGTATGTTGAAGCAGACCTAAGTTTATGCACCTTTTTCAGGCCTCTCTCTCCTCTTTGCTCCCTTTTCCCCCTCGGATTACTCTGACACTTCCAAAGGCCTGCCAGCAATCTGGGAAAACATTGGTATAAGAAAGTAAATGCTAAATATTAACTAAGTGCTATTTTTTGGGGTGATTCAAAGTTAACATTTTGTATATAATCTAGATAAATAAAGAGGAAGGAGATGAACTGGGCTAGCTTTAAAGTCTGTATTTAATGTGCATGGATTTCTTCAAACAAAATTAATATACAGGGAAATGAGGATTAAAATGGGGTATTGTCTTTTATGAGATGAGAATATACCCCCATTTTTTGTAATGCATAAATTGCAAATTAATTAACAAGACTAGTTAAAATATGAACAACCTAGGATTAGTTGTACAGCTATTTTGTAGTCCCAGAATAGTACTTTTCATTTGGATTAATATGCAGAAATTACTGTTTGTAAAGCAGGTGTTGAATACTTATCTTCTCTTAATTGCTTGCCATGTAGCAATCAAATTCTTTCTCAGGCAAAGCAGGTGGACCTCGCAACTTCTGCATGGGAAGCTGGGAAATATGGGGTGGAGACTCATGGGTAACTGCTTTGTTTCCCAGTGTGACAATATGCATGTACAGCTAAGTAATGGCGAATGGTGGAACATGCAGAATCTCATAATTTTTAATGGGTATCATATCTGTCAACTGTGCTATGTCAGAAAACTTTACGCTCTTCATTATTACTCATTTACTGCTCTTGTAGATACAAAACAATGACTCAGAAGGGTGAAAAGGACTGCAAAGCAGGTAGCATCTCTTCCCACTGAATTCTGCTGAGTTTAACCTCTGCAGTTGATGGGCATGTGCTCATTTTGAACAGCCACTTTTTTTGGGTGGGAAGATGGTCACTCTTTGGCTTCTGTAAAACAAAGAAACTACAATGTGCGTAGAGACAGAAGTTCAGGAAAGATGTACCGAATAATATCTGGTTAAGAAACTAAAATTTCCCCCTCACACAAACTGCATAGGAAAATCTGCCAAAGAGCTGTAGGATAGCAACTGCATGGCTAAGTCAGAGGGAATGGAGCCTCAGTTTTCTACTTTGAGTGTCAGACTGCTGCATTGTGCTTGATTGATCAAGTTCTTTATTTTTCTTTCTGCTTGAAGCTGTAGTGTAGTTAAATGCCATTTTGACATCTGCCTTTTGAAATAAAAATAACTTTGTAACTGGTTTAATATTAAGACGTCAGTACAGGATCAAGAAGGTGAGACCCTCCAGGATTCCCACGCCTACCTAACCACACCCCTCCCCCCGCCGTTTTCCATATGCTCATTGCCCCCCCAGAACTGCTCCCTGTCCCCTGCCTGCCCCTTATCCAACCCTGGCCCCGGCCCCCATACCATGCTGCTCAGAGCAGCGTGTCTGGCAGTTGCATGGCCGGCTGGAGCTAATTGCTGCCACACTGCCCCGTGGACATGCTCAGACCCCCCCCCCCCCAGCACTGCCCATGCGGTGGGATGCCTGCAGGGGAGGGGAGACAGCAGGGAGGAGCTGGGGGTAGCCTCCCCGGCCAGGAGCTCAGGGACTGGGAGGATCTGTGGGCCGTAGTTTGCCCACCCTTCTCTTAGATTAGTATATACATAAGGTATATTTGAAAGTTTTTTCTCCCATGTAAAGTCCTTTTTTAATCGATTCAGTGGCATTGAATAACTTTTTTGCTTCCTCTTTGCACTGTAGTTTATGAAGGTGGAAGAAGTAGTAAAATATTCCAGTAAATAAAACCACCTGTGTTTTGAAGTGGAGACAGCAAAGGAAAACAGTTTTAATTTCTCTCTCCTGTAAAGATAATATCTGGTACAGAATTCTTATTCCTGAGTTTTAGCTCCCCAGTGTGGCACAATAAAAACTGCCCAGGTTTTAAAAGATTTTTATCACAAAGTGAGTAACAGTGGCCTTGGGTGAGTCAAGCATCAGTGGTGGCCACACACCAATCTGACGAGTCAGCTACTATGTTTGAACAATAGTCAATTCTTAATTGGTAGTGGTGGGGTGCTGGGAAGGCTCCTTCCAGAAAACTAAGACAATCCCCAAAGATCTCTTACATAGAAAAAATCACTGCTCAAAATCAGAAGCTACCAACTTAGAATTCAAACATAAACACCACATGAAACAAACCCATCAAAACGGTGATAAGTGGATCTATGAATTCCTGCCAAACGGTTTTCAGAGAAGCAGAATTACAAGGTAAAAAACTGGCTCTTCCATATAGGCACCATTTAAAAAAAAATTTTTTTTTACATAATTCTTACTCTTGAAGAGAAGTCATTTAAGGATTTTTCTAACAGAAAAATGTAGCAATGACTACTAAAAATGGCTTTAAAAATGAAGGCAAATGCCAGATGCTCAAAGTATGGTGTATCTAAGTACATGGCTTGATAATCCTGCCTTGCTGAAGCTCTTTTCCAGAGCGACTTTAATGACAATGGGAAGAAAAGGGATAAGAACTTAAACTGACAGAATCTTTTTCCAAAACCGAAAATGAAATAACTTTGCCTAGGTTACTTTGTAATGGCATCTTCGAAGGGGGGCGGGGGAGTGAGAGTTCAGGAGCTGAAAGGTGTGTGTGTGTGTGTGTAATTTCAAAGTTATATATATATATATATAACTTTGAAATTTGATAAACAGTTGAGAGGTATGTTAGTCCTCTTTTTGTAACTTACTTCTACTATTCTGCTTTGCATACATGGCTACACTTTGTCTTAAGGAGTATATTAAATCTGAAAACTGCATTTTTAAGATTGTCTTGAAAGTTTGATGATTAATTCTGCAGTATGGTTAAACTACTAATCTTTACCTTGTTTTGTGAGGATTAACTTGTTTCCTTTTAAATGCATTCTTAAGTGATTGTTGCTTCTATTGATTTGAAGCTGTTCTGTTTATTAACAATTTAATTTTGACTTTATAGAGGACTTCATCATTTCATAATTAGAAGACAGACATGTAAAAAAACTTGGAATATTTTAATTCTCAATATTCTCCCAGGCTTTCTCTGTTTTTTATGAAGTCTTTTTCCTGGAACAATTTCACTTTGATTTAGTCACATGACATTTGAATACCATGTCTTTGTCTTACTCAGTCATGTCTGACTACATAACTTAAAATATTTGTTCATAATTATAATTCTGTTAAGAATTTTTCAGGATGTATCATTTAGAGTTTGTACCCAATTTTGGGGTGTCATCTTCCTCATAATACACTTGTTAAATGAGCCCCCAAGCTTGTGAACATTGAGTAGTACCTACAGCATAGGTGAGAGAAGCTTGTTTTTTTATCCCCTTTGTGTTGGGGAATTTTTTGTTTGGACATGCTTAGTTTCAGCATGTCTCTGGAAGTCTCTCATGTTCCAACAAGGCATATTGTATTTTTATCTTGCTTTCTCTTCTTTGTATATTCCACTTCACATTGATCTGGAACTTATCCAATTCAGATACCCTAATATGGATGGGTTACCACTATTTTCAGCGTTCCTGCACTAATATAATCATTTATTTTTTCTGTAAAATGGTTATTTTTTCCCCTTTGGTTCTGTTAGCTGCTTTCTTGTTCTGTTAATGCTTATCTAAATACTAATTTTGATTTAATAAAAGGTTCTTCATAACCGCACTGAATCATTCTAAGAGAATGTGACCAGCAAGTGGCTCAGATATAACTTTATTAGCCTCTGATTTTTTGACACTTTTGTGAACGAATGCTTCATTATCATGCAAATAGAACTGCCTGCATATGCTTCCAGGTTAATTCTTATATATTGCAAAATGTTACAGACTTAAAGCTAATTGACTTTTTTTTTGCAATTTTGAAGAAAATTGGCTCAACATTTTTGGGTTATTTTTACACATTTTTGGCAGCTCTACATCTTGTATGGAAAACAATTTCCCCCAGACTTATATAATGCAATACAGTTCAAATCAGACAGCAAAATACGAGCTATCCTCAGACCCTCAGGCACATAACCATTTGTGGAGAGGCAAAGGGAAATTCTTATAGCCAAGGACCTTCTACCAAACTGAACGGAAAGCGTAGACTTTAGGCCAAATTCTGCTCTGTGGTATCTGTGCAATCTCATGGTATTGCGATAACCCAGGACAAAATATGTCCCATTGTCTTTATAAGAAAACATCTAGAGCATATGCATCGGAAGATTTTTCTGCTGTTAAAGATCAAAAATTTCTTGACGAATAATGAACTATAAGAAAAGTGAGAGCTCATTATAAAAATGTTATCTATTTATGTTAATAAAGGCTGTGCATAGTTCCTTTTTGGGATGATTAACAATTATCTTCGGATGGATAGGAAAAATAATTTTTTCTCTCTGCTGTTATAGATTGTATCCAGTTTCAAAACTACAACATCAAGGGCAATCTGTCAGCTCGTGAAGGAGTATGTTGGCCACAGGGATGGTATTTGGGATATCAGTGTCACGAAAACTCAGCCTGTGGTGTTGGGGACGGCATCTGCTGGTAATGTTTTGTTTTAACTCCAGTATCTCTCGCAATGTGTGTGTTAGATTCAGTAAGTAGTTTGATTAGATTTAAAGCATAAGTGAAATCTTAGTTGCATTCTACAGTAGACTCTCGGTTATCCAGGATTGGGTTAACCAGGATGTGGATTAACCAGGATGTGAAAAAAATATATGCGTAACTCGCAGGGCCGGCTGTGGCTTTGTTGCCGCCCAAAAAATCCACCAGGACACAGGGCGGCCAGTGAACCAACCACCCCCACCCCATATTTCCAATGGATGGTGATTATCCAGGATTTTATTAATCAGGATTATTTTTTTCCCTATTATCCTGGATAATCGAGAGTCTACTGTATATACGAGTATGTCTTCATGAGTCTTTTATGTTACATCTTGTTTTAATTGCATGTTTGTCTAACTGTCCCCTTTCAAGTAGTTTATATAGTTAGCCTGATAATAGAATTATATTAAGGAGGTTCAGCATTTTAAACTCTCTAAACAAAATGAAATGGATTTATCTGAACTCTTGTTTAGCCTGTGCATATGTAGGAAAGTTCAAGCATCCTAGTTGAGTGTTGGCCTTCAACGCTGAGTTAGCGGTGATCCACTTACAATTTGATGGACATTCAGTGTGCTAAAAAGAATGGATGTAGTATAATTTAGGGAGCTCCTTTTTTTCCACTCAAAAGTCCCATGAGGTGGTTTTGGATTGTTGTTAACTTGGAGGGTACTCACATGGGATATCACAATTGAAGGAGATGACTTATTGGTAACACTGTACATATAGCTTGTGTCTGGTTTTGTGCATGTTAGAGCCCTTTTGGAAGCAGTATCATTAATATAGTGATGACAGTTCTCTTCTTTGTTTTTGTTGGACCCAGGGGAGCAGTTGTGATTGTTTCCATGCATTCAATTGTATGGTGTCTGAGCCATACAGTTAGAAGCAAGCCTGGCTTTTGATACTACCTAAGCATTTAGAAGCGGCTGAAGATCTGCAAGGATCACAGATTGAGGACCTTAATATATATTCTCCCTCAGTTGAGGGGCATATACTACAGCTGTCAGTTCACATTTAAATGTTATTTGGCAACACCAGCATCACCTCCATATGAGCCCCTATCTTGGATGGTTGATGAGAAAGTAAAGCTTTGTTACCTCTAAGTTGGATAATATGTTCTAATTGGTGCTATCTTGGAGAGTAGTTCAGCATTAGTGGTCTTCATTGTATGGAGCACTTACCATATGTGCACCACAGACTGAACTGGCTATTGCTTCTAGGTACAACTGAATTGTTTTAATTTACAAGCTCTGTGTGTTTTAGGTCCTGATTGAACTTAGAAACATCCTTTCTCCTTTTGTTGCATCTCAGCAACAGATCAGCTTGGATGCTCTTTACTTGCAATCTGAGGACTGTTAGAGTTTGGAGGGTGAGCAACCTAAATTGGGCATTAACTTTTTCACACATTTGTGTGGCAAAACAGGGATACTTTCATGGTATGCTGAAAACTGTTAGTCTATGAGTCTATGAAATGACTTCTTGAGTGAATAAAGCAAGCACTCTTGTGGGTTCCGTTTAAGTTGACTTATTTTTTCCCATCACTTCAGTTGTGTAGTATGTTTAAGAGTATAGAAACATCCTAAAATTGATTGGTACGTAGTTGCAGTCATCTTTTTCTAAGTAATAGAAAACAACTTCTAGAAGTAGAAGACGCTTGCCAAAACTCATCTCCAACTAACTTGATTTAAAGTAGCAGCTTCCTGTTAAATTTTATAATGGACGCTAACCATTTTTTTTCCAAGTTGCAATGAATGACAACTTTGAAAATACAATGCAGCTTTCCTTTAAGTACTTAGTCAATGGAAGCTTATTTCATTTGTCCTGATAGCAATTACGCTTTTCACTGTAAAGCTTGTGTAATAGTAGTTGAAAAATAAATTTTTGCATATACTTGAAATGCTTACAAATGCTTCTGCTTTAACATTTGTAGATCATACTGCCTTGCTGTGGAGTATAGAAACAGGAAAGTGCCTTGTCAAATATGTAGGGCATGTTGGATCAGGTAAGAACATAAGAGGTGCTTGGGGTGATGTGTGTGTGTATACATATACTTTAATCTTTCTATAATGGCTTCCATTATAAAGGTTCCCAACTCTATTAGCAAACTCCATTGTAAAGCTTCCCTGATCTTTGTCATACAAAAATGTTTTCTGACAATACTCCTCTTTAAAAGTAACCTGTAAAACACATGTATCAATGTTGAGAATAAAATCTATATATATAAAAGTCAAATGGTGTATGCGTGTGTGTGTGTATGTGTGCGTGTGTGTATGTATGTTCCCTTACTCCTTCCACACCGTTTGAGCTAGAGACTTGAAATTTGGTACAGTTATAGGCTTTAGGGTCCTAATCAGGGTAAGAGTTGAAAATTTTTCAAATCTCACCTCTGACGCCCCCCAGGGGTGAAATGCTTTAAAGCCCATTCACATCAGCTGGGCAGCAGGTTAAAACCTGCTGTTCTCTGTGACATAGTTATGATGTAATAATACCCCCCTCCAACAGACCCCGCACTCGCTCAGCTCTTCCCCCCCCTTCCCCCTCCAACGGACCCGAGCAACGCTGAGACTTCTGAACAAAATTTGTATTAATAAAAAACATGGTAGTCTTTTTACATCCCAGTTTCCAATTACAAATACCCCGAGCAACGCCGGGTATTTTTCCTAGTACATTATACAGACAAAAACTGTTAAAAGAACACTATTAATATTGCCAAGTCATGCACTCCAAAGATAGAATGTTAGAATCAAGATGGCCTGCGTAACATTAACTTGGCTCCCTTGTGCGTAGGCATTATGATAGTCTTTAATTAGATGATTGCATACTGTTTTTTTCCACAGGACCCTCCTGCCTTATTCAGTATGCAGGCTGTATGGTGCTCACTTCGGTATTTTTATTGTTCAGTGTGTGGGCTTGTGCTTTTGCTTATGTCATGGAACTCCAACCCTGCTTTGAAGACAGAATTATTAATTTCCTCATAGGCTTTTCTTTGGCTCTCACTGTTATAATATCGGAGTGTTCCACAAACATTAAGTTATTTTTACGGTCCCCCATTGAGATGAAGAGATATTATCTCCATTTTACAGATCCTTCAAAAAATAGTATACAGTGCTACACAGCACTGATTTATCACCAAAAAAATGCTGTCCTGTGCTCTGAATGAAACAGAGATCGTATGGGGAAAAAAATAGGATGTGATTATATAATTAAAGACTATCATAATGCATATTCATGTGGCAGTCAAATGAAGGTTGCACAGGTGGATTTTCACTAGACTATCAAATGGAACATCCTTGACACACCAGCAACCCTGTTTTCATATTTCATGTCCTTGCTCCATAGCGGAGGGTACTAGCTTTTCTCAAAGAAAGCTGCTAGAATTTTTTAACATGGGCAAAAATGTATCTTTGTCCTAGCCTTGTTCTTGGAAATTGCAGAATTGTTTTAACTGAAATTATTTAATAATACACACTTGGAGGCAGACACCTGGCATGAAAATTTCATCCTGAACAGGGAGTTTGGCAAAGTTATAAGCAATCAAAAACTGTGTCTTGTGATGAGAAAGATATGGAAAACCTGATAATAAGAGGTGATGCCTGCCCTGCTTATCATATGCAACTCTTAAATGTATTTGATTCTTTTGAAAACGTATACAAATTAATAATATTGTAATTAAAACATGCTTTGTTACTACTTGGGCTGTCAAATATCTCAAGCTGCTAGGGATATGGTAGCTTGTATAAAAATCATGTTGAAAGTTTCCACCATTTATTTCATTTGCTTACAAATGTTTATTTTTGAGTTACTAAGTAATTATGATAGTTTTAAGGGTTCTGGTCAATTTTATTAAAACAAACAGTTAAAATGTGTTTAGTTTATTTGCAGAACACTTGAACACTATGAAGTTCCTAAATTATCATGTTAATACAATTCTCATTGACTTATATGACTCATTTAATTCATACTCTGTAAGCAATTAAAATGGAAAACATCAGATGTAAAGTAGAACTGCAATAAAATGTGGAATTGATTCTGTGAATTAATAAGTATAAATGATTTCAGGGTTAAGCTTTGTAAATGTATTACAAAAACCCAAAGAAATTGTTAAAAAAATGCCTTAATATTTTAAGTACAGGCATTATAAAAAATTAAACAACTTTTTACTAAATAGAATAGTTCCTCTAAGTGACAGTACTTCTTTGAGTGCTTGTTCATATCAATTCCAATTAGGAGTGTGCACACGCCGTGTGCATGGCTGTTGGAAACTTATACTGTCGGGTCAGCCGTGGAGCCCGCCGGAGTGGCGCTGCTATGGCATGCTATATACGACCCTGCCGGCTCAGCTGCTTTTCAGCTCCTTCTTACTGCCAGTGACTGTTGTTGGAACTGTGGTCTCTTGCTCACAAGTGCTCCACTAATCCCTTGCTCTTCTGCTTATCTTTGTATATACAGTAACTCCTCACATAACATTGTAGTTATGTTCTTGAAAAATGCGACTCCAAGCGAAATGATGTTGAGCGAATCCAATTTCCCCATAAGAATGAATGTAAATGGGGGCTATACACACACAGTATAAGTTTTAAACAAACAATTTAATCCTGAACACAGCAATGTTGATTGTGAAGCTTGGATTTGGTGGTGAAGTTAGAGGGTGGGATATTTCCCAGGGAATGCCTTACTGCTAAATGATGAGCTAGCATTTGGCTGAGCCTTCAAGGGTTAATACGTTGTTACGTAGCCTCACTCTCTACAAGGCAGCAGAAATGGAGGGAGGGAGAGAGACAGCATGGCAGACAGACATTGAGATACACCCTGTATGTGGGAGAGAGAGAGATGCATTGCCCCTTTAAGTATGCTGACACCATTTAAGTACATTGCATTTAAAAAGATCAGGAAGTTGAGATAGCAGCTGCGGCCAGCAAGCCCTCTCTGTCCTGAGCCCTGTCCTGTCCCCACCCTGCTCTGTATGGAGAAGGGTAAGCAGGGTGCAAGAGTAGAGCAGAGGGGGACACCCTGACATTAGCTCCCTCCCCCGACAGCAAGCAGGAGACTCCCAGGAGCAGCTCCAAGGCAGAGCAAAGAGCAGCACATTGCAGTGGAGAAGGAACAGCTGAACTGCTGGCAATTGATAGCCTGCTGAGTGGCTGCTGCACAGGGAACTTAGGGAAGCCGGGAGCTGATGGAGGGAGCTGATAGGGGGGCTGTCAGTTCACCCTGGTTCCAAGCCCCCACCAGCTAGCTGCAACGATCTGCTCTTCCTGCAAGCGGGGGACAAAGGAGGCAGCTGCCAAGCAATGTTGTATGGGAGCATTTCACAACTTTAAATGAGCATGTTCCCTAATTGATCAGCAACTTAACATCGAAACAATGTTAACAGGGACGACTTTAAGTGAGGAGTTAGTTACTCTAGTTACCCATTGTTAGTTAATCGTTCTCTTCTAGTTGTCAATTGTAGCCTAGGCAGGCCTCCTCCTGCAGGAGGAATAAATATAGTCAGCGTAGGCAATTGTGCCCATCTTCTGGGCAGGGCCAGAGATGGTCCAAGCCCTTTCTGGGCCCTAAATGCCCCTTTTGAAGATGCTCATGAGGATGGATTACCAGTCCACAACCCAGACAGTTATCCTCCCTTCCTTAACTGTCTATTCTGCTTCTAATGTTCATGGACCGGTGGATGCTCTGCATGGTAGAGATGGGATATTCTATCCACTTCTGCTTCTTCCCACCCTCCCATCCCCCTTGCCCATTCCTCTTCAGGGACCCCTCTCATAAGCAACTTCTCATCCAGGAGGTTCAAACCCTCCTTGCTCTAGGAGCAGTAGAGGAGACGCCCCAGGAGTTCAAAGGCAAGGGTATCTACTCCCGTTACTTCCTCAAAGTAAAGGGAGACCTAAGGCCAGCTCTGAGGGAACCCAACAGGTTCATCAGCCTGAATTTCTGTACGTTCTCCTTGAGCATCCCTTCTCTAGATCCAGGAGACTGGTACTCCGCCATTGATATGAAGGACGCTTCTTATCACATATCAACCCGTCTCACAGGCGGTTCCTCTGCTTCGTGGTAAACAAGTACATTATCAATTCATAGCTCTCCCATTAGGTCTATGCACGGTTCCCCATGTCTTCACCATATGCATGGCGGTCTTGGCAGCCTTCCTTCGCTGCCATCACGTGCATGTCTACCCTTCCCTGGATGACTGGCTCCTCCGAGTCCGCTCTCGTCAGCAGGTAGAATCGCAGATGCAAATGGTCAGAGACACGTTTGAATACTTAGGCATCGTTCTCAATGTCAGCAAATCTGTCCTCACCCTGACTCAAAGAATAGAGTTCATCGGGACAGTCCTCATTCCTCCCAGAGACGTGGCGACTGGCCCTCTCGCAGATAATCAGCAGCCTTTGCAGTTTTCCTACCACCATGGTGAGGCACTACCTCAGGCTACTGGGCCACATAGCGTCCTGCACCTATGTCATGCAGCATTCCAGATTGCGACTCAGGCATCTGCAAGCGTGGCTCTTGTCCATGTATCGCCTGGACCGCGACAGTTTGGACATGGCTTTCTGCCAGTTTTTCTACCCAAAATCACACGCCAGCCCTTGTGAACAGCAGCTGCATTTGTTGGACATTAGAAAGGCACTTGCCTTCTATATAGACCGAACAAAGCTGTTCCTTGAAACAACCCAGTTGTTCGTCGCTTTAGCAGAGCGCATGGAAGGTTTTCCACTCTCTTCCCAGCAGATCTCATCCTGGATCACCGCATGTATTCATGCTTGATCTGGCAAAGGTTCCTCTGCCTGCCATTATGGCTCACTCCACGAGGCGCAAGCCTCATTGACAGCCTTCCTGGCCCACGTACCTCTTCAGGAGATCTGCAGGGCTGCCACGTGGTCTTCAGTGCACACCTTTATGTCGCACTATGCCACAGTCCACCAATCTCGGGACGCTGCAGCCTTCAGCAGAATGTTTCTTCGATCTGCAATACCTTGACTTTGACCCCGCCTCCGAGGTAAGGCTTGACAGTCACCTAACTGGAATTGATATGAGCAAGCACTCAAAGAAGAAAAAATGGTAATTTGCCCTTGTAACTTTTTTTTTAGATGTCGCTCATATCTATTGCTTCCCTCCCTCCCCCCCCACCTTCCCCTCTTTCAGAGTAGCTGGCAAGAAGGAACTGAAGGGGGGTAGGGCTGACTGGGTTGTATATAGAGCACCATACCGACACTAATCCAAGGGGCTCCACAGCCAGCCCGACAGCTTCTAGGGAAAAGTTTTCTGACACCCGTGCACATGGCACACACACAACTAATTGGAATAGATATGAGCAACACATCTTGAAGAACAACAGTTACAAAAAGGGTAACTGTTTTTTCTTTCATAAAGCATTTCAGAAGAGTAATATACAGATATGAAAAAAATCATTAAAATGTGTAATGAACAAATATGTTTCACCCTCAGCTGTTGGAACATAGTCTAAAGGTTTTATTGGCATTATACTTTGGTAGGTCCAATATTGGCCTCTGATATTGCAAAGTTATGTTCTATTTAACAAGATGTTTCATCAGCCCTTATTAGTAATTTTGTAGAAAGCTATTTGATTGAAGTCCTTCAGCAAACAGCTAATCGTTTATTGAGGTCAAAGAGGAAGATGAAAAAGCTAGCGTGAAATCAAGTATATATTCCTTGTTCAAATGTAAAAATGAATTTAATACAATAACTCTATTATGAAGAGTTCTTTGTTGCCTTGTATTATTCAGCACTGAGTGTGAAGATTTCTGTGGTCCTGCAAATGTATGTGGATCTTACGAAATTTTCCCTAAAGTGGAAAAAGGCCCATCAGCCATCCATAAGAAATCCCAAGGTTACTTGTATTACTTGCTCATGTCATTAAATATTTGTACTATATCTACTAGGTGGCTTATTTAATTGTAGTCACAGTGCGAAACTTTTATCTTTGTGTATAAGCTAGTCTTCTTAGGCTCATGTGGCTAATAGTGTTAGAATCACAGAATCGTAGTACAGTACTAGAAGGGTCCTTGAGAGGTCTTCTAGTCCAATCGCCTGCACTCAAGGCAGACTAAGTATTATCTAGATCATACTTGATAGGTATCTGTCTAACTTGCTCTTAAAAATCTCCAATGACGAAGATTCCACAGTCTCCTTAGGTGATTTATTCCAGTGTTTAACCACCCTGACAATTAAGAAGTGTTTCCGAATGTCCAGTCTAAACTGCTGTTACTGCAATTTAAGCCTGTCCTTTCTTGTCCTATCTTCAGGGGTTAAACAGTTTTCCTCTCTCCTAGTAATAATCTTTTATGTACTAGGAAACTGTTATGTGCTCCCCTCAGTCTTCTTCAGACTAAACAAACCCCTTCCCTCATAGGTCATGTTTTCTAGACAGTTAATCATTTTTGTTCCTCTTCTCTGGACTATATTGAATTTTTCCACATCTTTCCTGAAATGTGGCACCCAGAACTGGACACAGTACTCTTAGTTGAGGCCTAATCGGCGCAGAGTAGAGCAGAACTACTTTGCATGTCTCGCTTATAACACTCCTGCTAATACATCCCAGAATGTCTCTTTCCCTCCCCCCCCCCCCTATTTTTTGGTAAGTGTTACACTGTTGACTCATATTTAGCTTGTGATTCTTTGACCCCCAAGATCTCTGTTCACAGTATTCCTTCCTAGTCAGTTATTTCCTGTTTTGTGTGTGTGTGTGCAACTGATTGTTCTTTCGTTAGTGGAGTACTTTGCATTTGTCCTTATTGAATTTCATCCTGTTTACTTCAGACTATTTCTCCAGTTAGTCTAGATCATTTTGAATTTTAATCCTATCCTTCAAAGCACTTGTAACCCCTCCCAGCTTGGTAACATTCACAAACTTTAAGTGTATACTCTATGCTATATTCTAAATCATTGATGAAGATATTGAACGGGACAGGACCCCACTCCACATGCCCTTCCTACTTAATTGTGAATCAGGGATAAATACTGTCAGGGAACGGTTTTCCAACCAGTTATGCATCCACCTTATAGTAGTTCCATCTAGCTTGTATTTTCCTAATTTCTATACAAGAAGGTCATGCAAGACCATATTAAAAATCTTTCCGAAGTCAAGATATAGACATCTACCATTTCTCCCTGGTCCACAAGGCTTGTTACAGTGTCAAAGAAAGCTGCTAGGTTGGTTTGACATAATGTGTTCTTGACAAATCCATGCTGATGATTGCTTATAACCGTATTATCTTATCAGAAGCTTTCAGGATAAAAATTGACTCTTCACTATTTTACAAATGTTTTTACTGTTTAAACTGAATTCTTTTTCTAAAAGATTTTGTTCCTGTAACTTTGGCCTAAAATTTGGTTTTGTTTTATGCAGTAAACTCCATAAAGTTCCATCCAACGGACCAAGTAGCTCTTACAGGTATGTAGAATTTTTGTTTCATGCGGTGTTTGTAGTAGTCATAAGAAAGTAAAAACAAACCACTTTCTTTACTGTAACACCATGTGTTAGCTCTTGCTGAGTAGCAGATATTTTTTGTTATCCCCATCTTTCCCTCTCCAAGTCCCTACTATTTATTAACTTCTTCTAATTTAATAAGTTTTTGGTGTAGGGATCATGTCTCTTCTGATTTGGGAAATATCTAGTAGTCCTTACTGTGTAGATGGGAATAATCACATTGCCATTTTACATTTTATTTTCTATTCTAATTTTCTTCAAATAAAGGAAAACCTAATCATATTTTTTTAATATTAATGAAGAAATTATAGACTTCAAAAGGCAATAATATGAAAGAATATTCTCTATAGTGGCTAATGTATGTTATGAGCATGACAACTTCCTTATTGGCCATAATATTATCAGTACAGCGTTATGTTCAAATCTGTAGGATGTGGTTAATCCTATGGTTCATGTAAGATGTGAAAAGTGCTAGCTTTAGGATTCAGGAGACTGATATTTTTAGTTGCCTGTTTTGCTACAGGCTGCCTGTGTGACCTCTGGGGCAAGTTACTTAATCTCTCTGTGCCTTATTTCCCCATAGATAAATGGGCATAATAGAACTTTCCTGCGAAAAGGGGTGATGAGGAAAAACATGTTCAAGATTGGTAGGCATACAAGGGTTATGAGGACTGTATACATAGCTATGAAAGTGAATATTTCTTCCCAGACCGTCTTTCGTGGTGTCTGTTCTCTAAAATTTATAGTTGAATCTGCTCAAGCTTAGAGTTATATAATAGGTAAGACCCTACAAAAATCACAGGTCCAATTTGGTCAATTTCACAGGCATAGAATTTTAAAAATTGTAACTTTCATGATTTCAGATATTTAAATCTGAAATTTCAGTATTGTACTGGTGCCCTCCTGACCCAAAATGGGGTTCTGTTGGGGGGATCAGCCTGTAACCTTTCCTTTTTACACAGGTGGGCAGCAGATCCCACAATACCCTGTGCACCTTTGCATTAACTTGAAATCCTCATGGAATATACCTTGTATAGGCCACAGGTGTGTGAGAGTTGCCCTTATGTAAAGAGAGGCTATTGTTTCTAATTCACATATGTTATTGAGATTTAGGTTTGCTTTATGCAGCAACTGGTTGGTCTGTAGCCTTAAAAAATTTGATGCTACATTGAGCTAATTAAGGTAGAAACATTTGTTCATTTGGATTCTCTTTATAATCATACTTAATTTTTGTGTCTGATGATAAAAATGGATGACAATGGGAAAGAAGAGGGGGAGAAAATTCCATTTTATTTCCTAAAACATTGAGGACACAGCATTGGGTATTTTAGTGATATAAAATCCATATTCAAATTTGCTAGTAACATCTTAGTGTGTTGGAACAGAAAATTGATAAAATGTTCAAGTATACACTATTTTAAACAGTGTGTTTTCCCTAAAAGAAAATGAATGTTTTTATTTTAGGAGTAATTAAGTTGAATGACTTCTCCCCTTTCGCATAATGAATCATGTTCTCAGCAAACTGTCAAGCCTGGGAAACAACCATTTATGCTGAGTCTTACCAAAATTTGTTAGAAAAAAGTGTTACTTATGCAGCATAGCCAAAATGTGAAAACAAAACATTTTCTGTATTGTGTTTATGGAAATATATTTATTCCGTTTATTTCTGTACAGCATCTGGAGACCAGACGGCTCACATTTGGAGATTTATGGTACAGCTGCCCATGCCTCAGCCAACAGCAGACTGCAGTGTAAGCAATAAACTTACAAAGACTAAAAATTGATCTTAGAGCAACTTCATCCAATTTAGGTGGTGAGATTACATGTAAAAGTGTAATAGACACTTTTATTTAAAGGGATATTTTCAACTCAAATTTGGTCCAAATGTTACATTTTTGTAAAAAGACAATTACAAAACTCTGTGGTCAACAGATTAATTTCTGAGGTAACAGAGTCCTGTGGCACCTTAAAGACTAACTATAAAGCTAATAGCCCACGAAAGCTTATGCTTCAAAACTTTATAGTTAGTCTTTAAGGTGCCACAGGACTCTTTGTTACCTCTGCTATTCCAGACTAACACGGCTACCTCTCTGATTCAGATTAATTTCTATGGTCTTGAAACTTGATGCATCCGATGAAGTGAGCATTAGCCCACGGAAGCTTATGCTTCAATACGTTTGTTAGTCTATAAGATGCCACAGGACTCTTTGTCACTCTTGCAGATCCAAACTAACAGGGCTACCCCATGGATTCAAGACTTCCTTTAGCGTTTTCAAGCCATATGTTGCAGCACTGAATCTGAAAGTGCAACTGACTTCATTTTTTTTTCCAAATGAAGAGAATTGCACAATTAAACAGATAGTGAGAAGTACAATTTTGCATTGCAATCAATATAGTTGTCAATAAAGTTGTATAAAATGAGTTTGAAGTTGATTGCACCTCTAACCATGTTGGGGAAAAAAATTGTTGAGGCAAGTTAGTAGGTGGTTTACATTCAAATATGCATCAGTCTTAACTAGCATGTATAATGAACTGATATTCAGGATTTAGCCTTATCTTGTATGCATACATCAATATTTAGACTTAATTCAGTAGAAGTTTACTAATTTGTACTAATAACAGCAAGATCTATTATGGATTACCAAACTTTCTGAATTAGTCCCTGGTCCTGCAAATGCTTAAATACATGAATTGCTAGTGTTCTATTGATTTTTGTTAATCACATAACCTTTTATCAATCCCTCTGCTTATCAAACCAAATACTCCTACTTAAAGCTATGTAAAAGTATGTTTAAACTGGATATTTTGCTAGTGGATTTCTGTGCAAAGAATCCTATACCCTAGTTCCAGAAATCAGGGGCAAAACAGAATAGTGAGTTAATATGTGACTGTGTCAAGTAATGAGTGGATATGCAATTAATAGTGTCAGTATTTCTATTGTAAACTTCCATTTTTAGCTGTCTGCCAGTCATTTCAGATAATTTCTTACTGGTTTGTCATGGCAAATATAAATTCCCTTTCAAGTTAGCAAGGATATATTTCTGATTTTCAGAGAGAGCGCCCCTTTCCCCTGTCAGTTTAGCTAGTGGCAAAGATTAGGTAGACATTTTTACCAAACTCAAGGTGAACATTTTAATTATATATGGCGGTTTACTTGTTTTGGCACTTTCCATTTTCAAAGAGCTATACAAATGCTCCTCCTAGCACCCAAATCTGGTAGGAAAGTAGCATTTTCATTTTGCAGATGAAAAAACTAAGGGGATGTCTACACTGTGAAGGCTATACCAGAATAGCTACAATGCCATAGCTCTACTGGTATAACCCTGTAGTGTAGTGTAGCAGGGCGGTGACTCACCCCTGCGGCGCCTCTTGCTGATCGTCCGGGAATTAGCTCGCCAGCGTCCGGAGCGCCCTCTGCAGGCCAATGTCCCGCTTGCTGCTCTGGCCCAGAGTCCCTCACTGGACCCTGGTTCCCTCTTCCCTTGGGTGCTGCACCCTTGAAGTACCTCCTTAGGTCTTAGGGTCTCCCCTCCCTGGGGAACCCCCACCCTCTATCCCCACCTTGCCTCAGTCTAGGCAACTGCTAGTAACCATTTGCCCCCGTTCACTGAGGCAGACTGCAATATCATTGCCATTCATCACAGGCAAGGAGGGTTTGGCCTGCTGCCACTACCTCTAGCCATGGGCTGCCCCCTGCAACCCCAGTACCCCTTGTTGGGCCTTCCCCTAGGCCCTGCAGCCTGGGCATTTCCAGGCAGGAGCTTTCCCAGCTCCTCGTGCCCTGCCCCAGCCCTGCTTCACTCTGGGTACCCTGTCTAGATTCCCCAGCAGCCAGGCCTGTCTGCCTCCTCTGCCAGAGAAGGAGACTCTCTGCCTCTGCACCAAACTGAGCCCTTTTATCAGGGCCAGCGGGGCCTTAATTGAACCAGCCACAACTGTGGCTACTCGGCCCAATCAGGCTGGAGCTTGCTTACTCCCAGCCACAACCTTTTCTTGGGCTGTTTTAAGCCCTTCCCCCGGAGTGGGACAGCCGCCCCACTACATGTAGACACAGCCTACACTGACAAGAAGGTTTTTTTGACATTGGTGTTGGAACATCACATCCCTGTGCAATGGCAGCTTGACTTAATGGAAGCATTTTTTCATTGACTTTGTTACGACTATACTGGGAATTAGGATGGCATAGCTACGTCGCTCAGGGATGTGGATATTTCACATGCCTTACCTACGTAGGTATGTTGACCTAACTTTTAAGTGTAGACCAGGCTTCTGGAATGGAGATTGATTTGCTCAGGGCCAAAATGGGAATTAGTGTCAGAACAAAGAAGAGAATTTTGGAGTTTCTAGCTCCTAGTCTCTTGCTGCATACACTTGTGTCAAAGGAAATGTACTTTTAGCGTTAAACACCCTGGCAAGGCCTTCTGATACAGTAATTAATGTAAACTTCTAATTCCGTTATGTAAACTACAAGTAAAACTAGATGCTCTGATAGCCTCTCACAGGTCTTCCTCTGTGTAAGGTGCTTGCTGGGTAAGAATAGATGTGGTACAGTACTATTTTAAAATTTTTAAGTCTCTTTATACTTTCACTACAGTGAGAAAAATCTCTGTTCACAAAAGATTAACCACTAAACAGTGTATTTAAAAATTACAAATATTGCTGGATTTTTCTTAGTATGACCAAGATAGCTGGGAAGAACTGGAGGGGTGGGAGAGGACAACTGAGGATAAGTAAAGGTCTGTCAAAAAGTTTTAAAGGGGTACTAGATTCCAAGGCCAGAAGGCACCATTGTGATCATGTAGTCTGATGTCCTGTATAACATAGGCCATAAAACTTCAGCAAAAAAACCCATACATGTATTTACATCCAACTGGTAGGTGTGCATCATCCATGCATTGATCCCATGTCTTGTGGCGCTCTCTCTGTAAAACATCGATTTCAAACCTTAGTTCACACTGTGTGTGCGCACATTCATTGCATGTCTTGGTATGTATGTCAGGGATTTACACTAAATTTAGATGCTTTCGCTTACTTCCACCTGTCTTCCCTGTATCCCTAGCCTTTTCTGCATGGGGGACCGAACCCCAGTAGGATTGGAGATGAGAACTGGGGAAGTTTCAAAATTCATAGAATGGCATTTGACTCACCCAGTGTGTGGAGGAGGAGTGGGGTGTAAGGGGAAAAGAGTGTTTGCATCTGGTGCTTGATCTCAGCTCATTGTAAGGCTCAGGATTCTGAATCCCTCTGACCTCCCAGATCTTGGGGGTGTTGGTAACTCGGCAGGAAGATGCTGGGGTGTCTCTATTGAGGGCACTGCCTGTGAATGTGCTTTGACCCTGGATGCTATCAAGTCCTGTTCCATTATGTGGTGGGATTTGTCAGGAAAAGTGAAAGTAAAATGAGAGAGGCTTGGACTTGGTCCCCAGAAAGCTGCTTGGGGTGCTTTGGAGTGTAGGGGATGCAGAGACTCTTAGGGAAGTTGGGGAGCAGGGGGATTCCCAAAGCTCGGCCCTCTGAACAGAAACTGCAGTTGAGGAGAGGCACCGCCAACCACAATGTGCAACCCAAGTCAGATTGGCCCTGTGGAATGTAGCCACTGGGCCGATCAGGAATCCAGCCAGCCCTGGAGGAAGTACTTGGCCCTTGCCTTCCTCCTGCAACCACAGACCCTCAGGAAAGGAGGCTCTGCAGTATCTTGTGCTAGTGAATACAGGGGGGCTTTGATTTGTAGATGGGACAAGGTGCAGGAGTTGCTGTGGGATGGGAAACGGAGCAGTTGCTAGTGTCGGGGAGGCACTGGGATTCTAAACACCAGCTGCAGACAGGCTACATGGAATAAGAAATGGTGAGGGGCAAGGTATATGGTGACTGTGACCTGATGTCTCTTCCTAGACCCTCTCTGCTTCCACATCCTTTCCCTCTTGATTTTGCCCCTTGCACCTCTCTGTGACTCTATACATACTTGCTCTCAGCCCCTCTGCTTCCCCCTACATCCTTCTTTAATACTGTAAATGCCATTTACCCAAATTATTTAGTGTTTACTCATAATATACAACTCAGTCACTTGTGAGCTACATAAGTTCTAGTGAAATATGGTGCATTACCCAGGGGTTGCCTACACTACAAAACTTTTCCAGAACAGCTATTCTAGGAGAGCCCCTTAGTGGAGTAGCCCCTTAGGTGGTGGAGTAGTATTGTATATCAATGATGAGGTAGACTGTAAATAAATAAGAAGTGATGGAATGGATAAGACAGAGTCTGTCTGGGCAAAAATCACATTGGGGAAGAAAGCCAGTAGAGCTTCCCCTAGAGTAGTGCTTCAAGTCTGCTATAGACTACCGGGATCTGATTTGGATATGCTTAGAGACCTCTTTGATGTCTTTAATGCAGTAAATACTAATGGGAATTGTGTGATCATGGGAGACTTTAACTTCTCAGATATAGAGTGGAGGACAAGTGCTAGTGATGATAATAGGGCTCAGATTTTCCTAGACGTGATAGGTGATGGATTCCTGTTGTTGAACCAACAAGAGGAGATGCCATTTTAGATTTGATTTTGGTAAGTAGTGAGCACCTCATAGAAGAAATGGCTGTAGGGGGTAACCTTGCGTTGAGCGATCATGAAGGATAAACAAATAGATCTGTGATTAGGCTTTTTGTTTTCAAACAGGCTAATTTAAAAAAATTAAGGAAATTAGTTAGGGAAGTGGATTGGACTGAAGAATTTGTGGATCTAAAGGTGGAGGAGTCCTGGAATGACTTCAAGTCAAAGTTGCAGGAACTATCAGAAGCCTGCATCCCAAGAAAGGGGAAAAAATTCATAGGCAGGTATCGTAGACCAAACTGGATGAGCAAGCATCTCAGAGAGGTGATTAAGAAAAAGCAGAAAACCTATAAGGAGTGGAAGATGGGAGGGATTAGCAAGGAAAACTACCTTATTGAAGTCAGAACATGTAGGGATAAAGTGAGAAAGGCTAAAAGCCATGTAGAGTTGGATCTTGCAAAGGAAATTAAAACCAATAGTAAAAGGTTCTATAGCCATATAGAACTATATAAGAAGAAAACAAAGAAGTGGGGGTGCTAAACACTGAGGATGGAGTGGAGGTTAAGGATAATCTAGGCATGGCCCAATATCTAAACAAATACTTTGCCTCAGTCTTTAATGAGGCTAATGAGGAGCTGAGGGATAATGGCAGGATGACAAATGGGAATGAGGGTGTGAAGGAAGATATTACCACATCTGAGGTGGAAGCCAAACTTGAACAGCCTAATGAGACTAAATTGCGGGATCCAAGAATATTAAAGGAACTAGCACATGAAATTGCTAGCCCATTAACAAGAATTTTTAATGTAAATTCAGGGGTCTTACCATATGACTGGAGAATTGCTAACCTAGTTCCTATTTTTAAGAAACGAAAGAAGAGTGATCCAGGTTAACTACAGGCCTGTTAGTTTGACATCTGTAGTATGCAAGGTCTTGGAAAATATTTTGAAGGAGAAAATAGGTAAGGACACTGAGGTCAATGGTAGTTGGGACAAAATACAGCATGGTTTTACAAAAGATAGATCGTGCCAAACCTACCTGATCTCCTCCTTTGAGGACATTTTTTAGACAAAGGAAACGCAGTGGATCAAATTTACCTCGATTTCAGAAAGGCATTTGATGTTTCCATATGGGGAATTATTAGTTAAATTGAAAAAGATGGAAATCAGTCTGAAATGGACAAGTGAAAAAGGAACTGGTTAAAGGGGAGACTACAATGGGTCATACTGAAAGGTAAGCTCTCAGGCTGGAGGAAGGTTACCAGTGGAGTTCCTATGGGATCTGTTTTGGGACCAGTTTTATTTCATCTTTTTATTACTGACCTTGGTACAAAAAGTGGGAATGTGCTAATAAAGTTTGTGGAGGATACAAAGCTAGGAGGTATTGCCAATACAAAGAAGGACCAAGACAGGAAGATTTTGGATGATCTTGTAAACTGGAGTAATAGTAATAGGATGAAATTTAATGAAAAGTGCAATGTCATGCATTTAGGGATTAACAACAAGAATTTTTGTTATAAGCGGGGGACACATCAGTTGGAAGTAACAGAGGAGGAGAAGGACCTTGGAGTATTGGTTAATCACAGGATCACTGAGCCACCAGTGTGATATGGCCGTGAAAAAAGCTAATGTGATCTTGGGATGTATCAGGTGAGGTATTTCCAGTAGAGTTGAGGTGCCCGTACCGTTATACAAGGCACTGATCCTGATCGGATCGGCAGGAAGTGATTGATCTTTTGGTGATCAATTTATTGCGTCTCATTAAGACGCAATAAATCGATCGTGAAAGGTGCTCCTGTTTACTCCGGAACTCCAGCTCGCCGAGAGGCGCAAGCTGGAGTCGACGGGGGAGACCACTGCCGACCGCTGTGCTGTGTCAGGAGTAGGGTGACAAGATGTCCTGATTTTATAGGGTCAGTCTGGATTTTGGGGTCTTTCTTATATGGGCTCCTATTATCACCCACCCGCTGTGCTGATTTTTCATACTTGCTATCTGGTCACCCTACAGGGGAGTAGTTTTTAGGAGTACAACTTTCCATTAATAGATTTTTTTTCCCCATATTTATACTCTTGTGATTAACAGCAAATGTCTGGGGAAGATGAAATTGAGTTTTCAGATAAAGATGAACCTGATGGAGATGGAGATGGTTCCAGTGACTGTCCCACTATCCGAGCTCCCTTAACCTCTCTGAAAAGCCATCAAGGAGTAGTCATAGCAGCTGACTGGCTGGTTGGAGGGAAGCAAGCTGTAACAGCTTCCTGGGATAGGACAGCAAATCTGTATGATGTCGAAACATCTGAACTTGTCCATTCACTGACAGGTATCTCTTTGCTTATATGAAATCTTTTTAAGATTGCTGATTTATTTCTTGGTAATGATCACTCCATCCAGACATCACAGTCTTCTGGGTGAGTAATGTCTCTTTTGGGGGCAAGAAGGGACTTAAACATAAAACTTAAGGTACAGGGAAGAGCATAACTATTATATCACTATTTATGTATGATATTAATTCATTGAATGCCATGAACATGTAATTATTCTCTTGAGCATGTGGTGTAACCTATAAAACTGAGCTATTTTTGAAACTTAGTGCTGCAGTTTTTCTTAGTACTTCTTAATAGTTTTGTTTTTCATACCGGTGCTACTTCAGGTAGCAGTAATATATGGCTACTTAATGGTCATATGACGTGACTAGTCATTAAATTGTAGCTTTCAAATTCCGCTCTAAATGTCTGCAAGAGCAGTCACATTACTATTACCAGACCAATTACTATTTTTTACTGTTTTTTGCAAAAATTGTGTCTGATCAGCATTTCATTCCAAATGTTTGTGGAAATGAAAAGTCTTGCGTTTTCGTTACCTTATATGTTCTCATCTGTGGTTGTAGGGCATGATCAAGAGCTAACCCATTGTTGTACACATCCCACTCAACGTCTTGTGGTGACATCATCACGTGATACAACCTTCCGTCTGTGGGATTTCAGAGATCCTTCTATCCATTCTGTGAATGTCTTTCAGGGCCACACAGAGTAAGTGACAGTTGCTTCACAGGTTTTTTACATATTTAGAAGGGATTAATGTATTGAGTTGATAAACTGTGCCAATAGATTCCTTTACTTCTTATGATATTAAGACCATCTCTGTGTAAGTTTAGGAAACTTTGCCTTTCACAAAAACCCTTTAATACTCTCCTACAACTGTAATACTGTGGCATTTAAATACTAAAAAAGCAATAATTGCACTTGCTGTAGTGTTGCTTACACAATAGGTCTCTTTAATTAGGCATCTTTAATAAGTAGTTCATACTCTTCACATTTAAATTTATTGTAAATTCTTGTTTAAGCAGTGTTGGGTGTAGTTTAGGAACTCTGCTGTAAAATATTGATTAAGAGAAATTTCCCCTCCCGTATTTGTTGTAGTCTTAATTGTGAAATAAAGGTGATTTGTACAGACCCAAGACAACAAATTAAAGGCAACATTTTAAGTTTCTATGCTTTTTCATTTTGCTGTAATTTTTAACTTCCCAGTTTATACTTACAAATTAGAAGAAGGCAAATATTTAGACACTGTTTCACCTATCAAAAATGACTGATGTGTTTAACACCTTTGTGATGAATTTTGGGATTTGATGCTGATCTGCTGGCATCTACTGAAGATGAGCAGAAGTAGCTGTATGAGTCTCTGAATATGGCGGTAAAGCATACCCTTTTTTGAAGTAAAACAAAAATGAGGGAGGTGAGGAAAAGTAGAATGTTTGCCTCCTGAATATCTTACCCAAATTAGAAAGTGGTATAGATTTAAAAACTCTTGCTGCTTGCAAAGTTTGAAAGCAAAGCTTGACTATCAGAACATGGAAGGGGGTGTGCGGGAAGAGGGGGGTCCCAAAAGATCAGTGGTTCTGAAACTTTTTGTAGTGGTAACCCCTTTCCCACACCGGGCCTCTAAGTGCGACCCCCCTCCAGGGGTCAGGCGGGGGGGGAGGGGCGTGCTTGCAGCCCACTGCGGCAGGGGCTGGGATGCGGGGGTTCCAGCAGCCCCCCAGGGCAAGGGTCGGGATTGAGGGGGAGTTCCAGCAGCCCCCTGAGGCCAGTGGGGGGGTGTGTGTTCCAGCAGCCCCACGGAGGCGCCAGCAGCCCACCGTGGCAGAGGCCGGGCTCATGGGGGCACCGGAAGCCCACCTCTGCAGGGACTGGGGCCGGGTCGGGCACATGGCAGTGCCGGCAGCCCGCTGCAGCAGGAGGCAGGGCCCGGACTGGGCTCGCAGGGCCACCAGCAGCCTGCCGCAGCAGGAGCCGCGGCTGGGACCGGCCTTATGGGGGCGCTGGCAGCCCGCCACGGCAGGGGCACAGACTGCCTGCAGCAGCAGGGGCTGGATGCCAGCAGCCCGCGGCAGCGGCATTGTTCGGGACTGGCTGCTGGCAGCAGGGGCTCACGACCCCCCCAGAGGGGTCCCGACCCCCACTTTGAGAACCAGTGCAAAAGATTAAGGTGGATGTGAGCACTGTCTTAAATAGGAGTTTCCTTTTATTCTCAATTTAATATTTCCATGTTACTTAATAATAATTTGAAATTTGCTATATCAATAGTTTTTGTAAGTGTCAACCTCCATGTTCCAAACTCAGATATGCTATTTCAAGAGTATGATTTCCAAACTATGATCAATGCCGGTGTATCACAATTAACCATTTACTGATCTGTTTTTTTCTTACACTAGAGTAGACTGAACCATGGCCTGAGGGCTGGAACTGGTCTGTAGCTTTGTTAATTGTGGCCTATACATAAGAGGAATTGGGTTTTGTGCTTCTCATACTCCTTCCCTCTGTGCTTTAATACTCACAGGTTATACATGCAGAGCACAGAGGGAAGAAATGTGATTGGAAAATTAATGCTTAACTGGTGTACTTGATCCCTCCCTATATGCTCAGTGATGTCAAATGGCATGGATCTTAAGAGGCTGGAAAAGCTGAAAAGGTAGAAGACTGAAGATGAAAAATTACCATCTGAACTATTGCAGATTGTAGTGCGGGCTATTTTTTAAAACTAGAAACAAATTTTGACCATTCTTTAGTCACTCTTCTTTCAGCTTTAACCCCTCCCCCCCCCCCACTCCTGTCTCCATTTGTCTTCTCTTTTTTATGTGGTATTCTGCATGTTTTGCATGTTTGTCAGCTTTAGACTCCTGCATCAGAGTTTGGTCAGCATTATCTTACTGATTTGATATACCACTTTCTGTCCTGCCAATAGTTAATTATTTTTGGTACCTTTATGGCAGAATAATGCTTTTAAAGCCTTAAATTCTACAGATGTTATAGTTCATACTTTGTGAGACAGATAATGCTTTGCTCTAAGCAGGATATTATACCTGATAAATATCCTAAATTTGCTTGTAAGAGGAAAGCTCCGTAGTTCATAGACAACATAGTTCTTGTCCGTTTGTCTGTTTTTATGTGCTGCACCTAAGTTCCACAATATGCTAGTACAGCCGAGTATGCTCTGCTCCCATTATGTAGAGTGAAAGCAGCTCTTTTGCCTACTGGAACAAGGTATAACAGAAGAAAGTGATGGAGGTGTAAATAACCCCATGTAGCACTGAAAATTTTACAGTATTAGGCTCACACATTAAGAGGAATAGTGCATTTGTCATGCTGACAGGGCTAGCTACACCTCTGTCTCCCTTGTGATCTCTGAGTGCAGCCCAACAGGTGTTGGGCCTCTTTTGTCTTTACCTATCCAGGATCGGAATTTTGCAGTTCTCCCACTCTGTCATGACTTAGAGTACTTGTGTATCCGCTGTTATCACATAGAGGTCTGAGTTAGACACCAGTGTCTTCCCTTTGGGAGTCTTGACATCAAAAGTACTATTTGTTTAGTAGTAGGAACAGATCTTTTAGAGAGAGAGAGAGAGAGGATTTTCAAACAGTCTGCTTGCATGTCTATTTTACCTAAAGTCTTAGTACTCCTTGTTGGTAACCTAGATAGGCCTAAGTTCTTCATTCCCAACAGTTTCCTGTGTCTAGCTGGTTCCACTGAACAACTACAGGCTCGCTTGAGAGAGTGTCATTTTTAGTTCTGGGAGAGGGTAGTTTTGTGGTGTTTGACCTCGTCCTTGGTGGTTCCTAGTCAGCACCGGTTTTGTAAGATTGTTGAAGACAGGAGTAGAATCATCAAAGCTTGCTGCTCTAGCATTGTTAACCATTTTTAAAGTGTCAGTTGATGGGTGGCTGACTGGAGCAATCTCCTTTTTCCTGCATGTATTCCAGATTTTTTTCCCTGAGATACTGTTCACACAACATCTTGAAGAACGGTCGTGCTATTTATAGGTTGATCAACTTGGGAATATGTCACCTATTTTTTTTATCTAAAAGATCCAATGGAACACACAAGTACTTTTAAAAAATTGACTGTGTATATGTATATACGTATATAAAAGTAGTTTTGGTGATGCAGACTGTGAGGGCATTCATGTAAATGATTTAACTTTTGTGTTTGTGTTTTCCCCCTGAAGTCACAGATTGTTATTCCCATGTGTTCTGCTTGAGATTCAAAACCACTGTTGGATCCTGTTGGTACAGGGGTCAGAAATGCATTTTCCTTCCCCTATTAGGAGAAAAAAGTAACTGAAAAATCCTATCTCTAAAGTGGGAATGATACTTGGCACTTCCTGTTCAGTTGGGGCCTAGCATCTGCTTGGTCATCTTACTCAGCAGGAGCTAGCAAGTAATCTGAGACTAAATGTGAATTTCAGTAAGATTATAATTCAGAGGTATTCTAAATCCTATTCTTACCTATGCCATGTAGAACGTTCATCGCAGAGCCCTACAATTAAATATTTGCAGTATTTTGTTCAAACTGCTTTCAGATCATCTTCCAACAGATGGCACCATAACCCTTTATTAAATGCTGAAAATGTTCCATAACAACACTTGGGCACTCAGCCTCCAGAAGAGTCCCAAATTTAGGAAAAGAGAAAACAGACTAGAATGAGTTTCTCCTCTGACATCCATTGCTTTAGCCCAGGGATCAGCAACCTTGGCACGCGGCCACCCAGGGTAAGCACCCTTGATGGGCATGGCCAGTTAGTTTACCTTCCGCGTCCGCAGGTTCAGCCAATCGCAGCTCCCACTGGCCGCAGTTCGCCACTCCAGTCCTATGGGGGCTGCGGGAAGCAGTGGCCAGCGCCGCTTCTGGTGCCCTCTGGAGTGGCACTTGCATGGCACTGTATAAGGGGCACCGGCTTCCCCCAATCTCGGTTCCTTTTTGCCGCAAGTGACTGTGCTGGTACGTCTGCTCTTTCTGTTGGAATTGTTTTGTTCTCTGTTCTTGTGAACTTTCAAATCCTATAAAATAGTTATATACAGTTAGTAGTTTCTTAGTCACCCTTAGTAGTAGTTCTTGAACTCCTTATTAGTCCCAAATGGGACCCAGCTGTGGATTGGGGCATGCCCCGATCCCCAGGCTTTAAGCCCTGCGCTCGCTGCGAGCTGCCTATGTCCGTCAGTTATCCACATACCAGCTGCCTTAGGTGAAGGGCACATAAGTGACACGTGCCATATCTGCAAGGTCTTCAAACCTATGGCAAAGAAGGAGTGCGATATCCGTCTAAGAGCACTCCTAACACTCCCTGACACTCACTCTAGCACCAGAGCAGCGGTCCAACCCTGCACCGAGCAATGTGGCCTCCATGCGCAGTACTCCCCCAGTGCCATCCACGAGCCGGCACCAGTCTCCCTTCACGGCTCCTCTCAAGCAACCTAAAGACACTGAAGAGAAGATCTACCTCCCACAAGGGAATGGAAAGGGCAAAGGGAGAGCCAAGACCCGTGTCGGGCAGCTCAACATCCCCCTCGGGAAGTCGGTCCCCAACTCAAGTCACACCGTGCAAAACATCCCATGCTTTGCCTGCAACTTCGGATAGTGATGCCCAAAGCCCTTCAAGCAGCTCAGGAGATCCCGACACTTTCTACTTAGAACATACTAAGCCTTTCCGTAAATCAACTCAGCTCTTCATTGCTACAGCGGATAGAATGAAGAGTCATCAAGAGTCCTCGCAGAGGATTTCCAATTGGATTATCTTGTGCATAAGGACATGTTCCGACCTGGTGGGGGTTCCCCCACAGCCAATTGTCAGAGCTCACTTTACAAGAATGCAGGTGTCTTCGGCAGCCTTTCTGGTGCACATCCCTATCCATGGCATCTGTAGAACCGTGACGTGGTTTACCACTCATTATGCCATCACTCAGCAGGCAAGGGATGACGCTAGGTTCAGTAGAGCTGTGCTGCAATCTATGCGTCCATGAACAACTACCCACCTCCAGGAATGGACGCGATGAAGTACTCGAAGAAGAAAAGTTACCTTTTCCCGTAGCTTGTATTCTTCAAGATGTGTTGCTCATTTCCTTTCCATGACTGCCCTCCTTCCCCACTGTCGAAGTTTCCGGCAAGAAGGAACTGAGGGTGCAGGGAGCTGGCAGCGCCCTTTATACTCCACCATGCGTGTGCTGCTCCAGAGGGCACTAGAGCTAGTCCCCTACGGATACTGCTGAGGGAAATACTTCCTGCACCAGTGCATGTGGCCAGTGCACACACCTAATATGAAATGAGCATGAGCAACACATCTTGAAGAACATCAGTTATGGAAAAGGTAACTTTCTTTTTCTTAATTAAAATACAGTTTGGTATCAAGTCAGAAGCTTGAGAGTTGCTGCATGCTCTAAAATCTGCATGGTGATTCAAATTGTGAAGATACGATGGAGGGAGTATTGGAGTTGGAGCACTGCCTGAGCATTTGGAAGGGGAACTGGGGAGAAAGAGTGTTGGAGGTGCTGGAACTGTGCCTGGGTAGAAGGGAGGGAATAGACCTGTTCAGTGGAGGATGTTGGGGGCTTCAGCACTACCCTTCATAACTCCCCACTGCACCCATGCCATGAAAGGCTTACAGCCAGTGGCATCCAGTTACCTAGATAATCCATTAGTAAGGAGCCAGAAGTGTTAGAGAGGGAGAGCTGGTTTTGTTGTTGTTGTTGTTTGCTGTTTTTTAAACAAAGGGAATTAAATACCAAAAAACTTTAACACAGAGTTAAGGTTGCTCAGTAGTGTGTCAAAACCTCACAGGTCTCATTGAGATATGCTCGCACCTCTGAAAACCAGGAAATAGAGTTAAGGCACATTCTGCTCTACAACAGAACCTTACTGTGCCCTCTTTGAGTGATGCCTCAGAATTCCAGTAATGCACAACCCCTTACAGATGCTATGGACTGCTCTGAGAACAGAGTACATAAGCACTTGGACAAAGTCTAACAGTTTAGCTCTAAGGCAAAACTTGAGGTTAGGTTAGACATAATCAACGTGAGCTGTCAGACTCACTCTGAGCCTGCCTACTCCATACAAACCATACCTTTACCCTTGATCTGAGGATTCCTGCAGGAACATTGACTCTGCTTACTCCTCACTATGTACCAGAGACCCAAGTCCTGTGTGTCACTAGACTGCTGAAAGACCCCATAACAAGACTACCTCCATGTGCAGCTACTGATACAAACACATGGAAATGAGGCATACTTGATCCCTCAAAGTATACATGAACTCCTCGTATCTGTGAACGTTTTTCCAGCCTGCTCTTACCAATGCTTCCATCATTCGGTATAGCTATCTCAAAGTCAGTGTATGCGGACAAATGCTGTTTATCCTCTTTGGTTGTTTTCCAGTCAGAGGTCAGACCTTGGGAATCATGTAATTCTCATTACCAGCTTACCTATTTTCACACTTCAGCTGTAATATTATGTAGCTGCCTATACTCAATTTCTATCTCTGATCCCAAAGTACAGGATCTTTAGGAGAGATTAACTCATCAAATCACACTGGAACTGAGGAACATTCATGAGGAAGAGAATTGTGAAAGTTTGGAACTGTCTAAAAATTGCGACCTCCCTCTTGATTGACAGTATGCTAATTCTCTGTGGTGGTTCTAGGCAAAAAATATCAAGCTTTATTGGGAAAGAGAAATTGTGAAACTCTAGGAGTCTCTCTTTCTGAGAAAGAGAGCCTTTAAATTTAATTTCCTCAAGAGAAGTGGACTTTAAAAACCTTATTAATGAGGGGACTGGAGACAAATTAGGGCCTATATTCTAAAAATGAGAGTAGCTGTCTTGGAGTTATGTTTTTAGGTGTGCATTAGCTACAGGTTTTGGGGCTGTCTCAAATTTCTGCAGAAACTAGAGCACCTCCTCTTTCTTGTAGATGACCTGCTTCTGTGGTTTGAAAGAGTGGAACACACAAAGCCCCCTCTGTCAGCCTGGTGCAATCATCCAACCTTTGTCTTTAAAACTGGGCCTAGTGGGGTAGTAGGAATTCAGGGGGTGTCCAGAACACTTAGCAAATAACCCTGGTTGGTTTCAGACCCATGCTCTGAAGCACTACCAACCTTTTGTTTATGAAAGACTATAGAACGGGTAAGCAATCAGTTTCTGACCTGGAGGGTAAGCAACCTTCTACCATCATTGGCCCTAATCTTTGGCGACCTGTGGGTGCTAAGTATTTTTGAAGGCTACTGACTCAGCATCTGGGAAAGCCCACCAATTTTCTCTCACCAAGCTCATGTGAGTACAGTTCTATTTGGAATATCAAACGATGGAATAATCCATTCCCTTCTTGAAAAAAATCCATGCTACCTACAAAGTGTTCTGGATTTTTTCAAGCTACTTTCTGATACCAGAAGTCCAGTACCACCCATCCTGGATATTGGAGACTTCAGCCAGTATTTGATCAATGAGAATTTCCAAATCAATGCGTCTAAGATGTAACCTAACCTTGTTGGAAATATCTGCTGGTTATGTGCGTTGGAATGAAGTTCATTCTCTGCAGAAGATCTGGACAAGGCCCATGCGCAAATGAAATGTTGCAAAATTGGATTTAAGTTGACACCAATACAACTGGTGAAAGTGTCTACTTCTCAAGGTTATTCCGACTCTTCTACTCTCTAGTTCAGTGTTGTGAGTTTTAGTATCTTGTTCTTGTAAAAATAATTTCCAAGCTTGTTTTTTTATGGCCTTTTTAGAGTCTTTTGTGGCGATGTTGATTCTTTATATTGGGATCTAATACAGTATATGCTCTGGAATATCATTTTCCTGCTGCTTTTCTGAGAAAAATGACTACAAGTATTAGATACATTCCCTATGCGCTCACCCTTCCCCACTTCTCTGTAGAGTTGGGCATAACAGTTTCTTTAGTTTTTCATTGTAACTGCAATAAAAAGAAACTGACAGTTGAGGCAGTTACTGGCCATTAAGTCTCCCCAGCAGGTGGGCTAAAGACTCTATTTGTACCAGTTTTGACAATATTTATAAGTGGACCAACATTTTGGCATTTGATAAGATTTTAAATTTATTTCGGATATTTGAGATACACATGAATGGAAAAGATCATATATTTCCTCTCTCTGTCAGTAAATGGACACATTTCTCTCATTTCATTTTGTTTCATTTCATTTCAACTGACTTGGAATAACTGTAGTGAAGGAAAATAAAAAATTGTCATCACTTTTTCTGTAATAGTAGAACACATTTTGGTTTGTAAACCAAACTAATTTGAAATTAATAATTAATGCAGTGGGAAATTATTATTGTCACCAAACTAATGGGGAAAATATTAAAAGGTAAAGTTAGCAAATTATTTCATATTTATAATTAGAATTTAAATTTATCTAACTGTACTTTTAAATAATGAAATATGTAATGTTGGTTTTTATTGGGAGCATTACACTGAATTTTTAATTGATATTTTCTTGCATCGTTATGTCGGTCCAGAGAGTGTGATCAAATTAATAATCTCAAAGTGCTTTAATAGCCATTTTCTATAATGATGGTGTATAACATTTGTTATGATTGCATTAAAATCAGGAATATGCAGTTGTTGTTACAAGAAGTCTCCTTTATGTTCTAAATAAGTATTCTGTATCTTATTGCAATACTTTGGATTAACCAGTAATGCATATTATCTGAATTAGAATAAGAATCAATCACGCTAGAAACACTACTGAAAGAGAGAGCCTTTTTCTGAATCTAGAAAATGAGCCAAGAAATTCTAACAACATAATAATGGGCATACTGGATCAGACCAAAGGTCCATCTAGTGCAGTATCCTGTCTTCTGACAGTAGCCAATACCAGGTGCCCAAAAGGGAATGAACAGAGCAGGTAATCCCATTCCCAGCTTCTGGCAAACAGAGGCTAGGGGACACCATCAGTACTCATCCTGGCTAATAGCCACTGATGGATGTATCCTCCATGATCTTACCTGGTTCTTTTTTGAAGGATGGCAATTGTGGGGTTACTTTAAAATGTGTTCATGATAGGAATAAACAGAGATGGGTTCTGTGCCTTGTATAGCTTACAGTTTACTAATATGGCATAAAAAGAGGAAGTAACACAGCAGGGATGTATTTCTGGGGTGACAAAACCTTGGGGGGGGGAGGATAAATGACAAAGGAGGAAGTTTAGGATATTTTTGGGGTATGAATATTGGGTTGTATTCAAACCCTTTAATTTATGATGGTCAGATAAAGAGTGCTCAAATGATGGCTTGTGATAGATTTGCACTCCCTTTTTTACTTTTTAAGTAGTTTTTTTGTTTGTCCCGTGCTTGAGCTATTCTTAGAAAAAGAAATTACTTCCAACTTGGCTAGAAGGGTTCTAGTCTAAATTTATCTGGAGAATAAGTGCAATGAGAACTACTTTTTATCTAAGAGAAAATGTTTGATTTTTTTCAGCTGTCATGTTTCTAGGTTTTATAACTCGTACTTTATATAAACATGGTAATATCTTTTATTGAATGAACTTCTGTTAGTGAGAGAGACAAGCCACACAGAGCTCTTCTTCAGGTCTGAGAAAGGTAATCAATCAGACCTGAAGAAGAGCTCTGTGTAAGCTTGAAAGCTTCTCTCTCTCACCAGCACAAAATGGCCCAATAAAAGATATTACCTCACCCATTTTGTCTCCCTAATATCCTCAGACTGACATGACTACAACTATACTGCATTTGAATTTTAAAAAAAACAGCCCACCTTTTTGAGTTATTTGTTAAATAGCAAAAAATCAGTTAATCACAATGTCCAGGTTGTCTGTATTAGTCCAATTTCAGAGGAAACTCAACTGGCTGGCCTGAACGATACCCTAGTATCTGGTCCTAACTTCTGACAAAATATTTAGTGTTCAAGACAATACAGGCATTTTCCTCGATACAAAAAGTGTTACATATTTAACACTTTCTAAAATAGTGTGTACTGCAAATAAAGGAAACGATAGTGTTAATTTTTTGATATGGTGCCAAAAAGCATACTGCATCAGCATTTCATGGTCCAACATTTTCAACATCATTTTTTTCCTGTGTGTGAAATTTCAGCAGATTGTTATGCAAAATAGTTCTGTGTCTCTGTGTGACTGGGGAGACAGCTGTTAGTCCTAATGAGGAGTGCTAGCATTACAGTATTTCCGTTGATTGAGACCCACGGAGGGAGCAGAATGTTCCAGATCAGGCAGTGGTGTGTGGTGAGAAAGTGCCACGCTGTCAGCTGGAAGTACATGCTCGGCTGCTCGCTACGACAAGATAAATGAGTTTTGCTGGGGTTTGGCAGAGGCTGAAGCTTTCCTGGAGAACAGTAGTAGCACACCAAACTCCCTGTGGGACCCACAGTTTAAGGTGTCATAAGATGACTGCCTCTTTGCCAGTTTTTTGTCCTACAATGCCTGTCATCCTTTTGAGTTATTAAAAACCTAATGTCTTTTAGCATTCCATTAACACAGGGTCTAATGATCTTTTGTTGATGCTTTTTTATTAATTTAGCCAAGGGGATGTTAACTACAGTTTTAACTTGGTTAGAACCACTTAAAGACCAGTAATAACAGAAAAAGTGAGAAGTTACTTAGTCTCTTCCTTCCCCCCCCCTTTCATTAATGTTTTGTATTCAGTGCCACTAAATCTTGATATATATTTTTTAAAACTTCTAAGCCTCCAAATGTTAGGTGTTAACACATTAACTGGCTGCTTCAGCAAACCCCCTGACTTCAATTTCTGCTTTGGTTTTGTAACTGAAAAATGTTGGCTTTTGTCTAAATTAAACAGTCTTACAGTTGGATGTGATTTTTACCAATCTCATATCAAGAAAAACCCCAAATTGGAATAGTAGGGAGTTTCAAGTGAGCTATGATTTGAATTGTATGAGAATAGTGCAGCACCGGCCCACACTCTTAAGCCAATGGTATTTTTTGCACTCATTTCTAAATTTCATTTCCAAGTAATTTAAATGTTTAACTGAACACATTCCGCCTTAAAGAAACTAAGGCTTGGTTCTTAGTAAACTTGTTTATCTAGCAGTAGTTTAAGCACTGATAATTTACTGCTTGCCTGTCTGCAGGGAGATGGTGACAACTGCAGCTTTCCTGGGTATGTCTACATTGCAATTAAAAACGTGTGGTTGGCCCATGCTGTTTAATTGCAATGTAGATGTTCAAGCTTGGGCTGGAGCCTGATTTCTGGGACCCTTAGTTAAACAGCCCCTTAGCTCAAGCCTCACAAGCCCAAGTCAGTTGGAATGGGCCCACTGCATGTCTTATTGCAATGTAGACATACCCTCTTTGCCCCTCCATTAAAGAGCTCCAGGAGGGGAACAGTTCATGTGGTGGAGGGAGAAAAATATCATCTGGTGGGTTTTGGGGAAACCCTATGACAAACTTACTCCTGAAGAGTCTCCTACAGAAACCATAAATTTGTAGGTTATACTTTGGAGGAAAGCTTTACTACTTGTTTAACTCTGTTGCATGGCATGGAAAAGACCTGTACCATATAAAACTCGCCAGCCCAATAATGAAGTAATTTTACCATGAAAGGGTATTCATCACAGTCATCGAGGGCACCTATTACTTTGCTGTCCAAGGGCTAGGAATGGCAATATACAAAAACCTGTAGGGGAACACTTCAACCTGCCTGGACACACTATTACAGATTTAAAAGTCACCATTCTGCAGAAAGGGAACTTCAGATCCAGACTGCAAAGAGAGACTGCAGAGCTTCAATTCATTTGCAAATTCAGCACACACTCTTTGGGATTGAACCGAGATCTACAATGGTTGGCTCATTACAGACATTGTTTCTCGTCTCTCCATGTTCACACACCCCATTCAAATGCTAGACGAATAATCCACACTCCCTGATCGGAGATAACAAGCTGGCTCAGCTTAATTGGACTAACCTTTTCACCTCCCACCTGGCTCTTACCTACTTTTCTATAACTGCCTGTTTGTGAACACTTCTACTGCCTGCATCCGACGAAGTGGGTATTAGCCCACGAAAGCTCATGCTTCAAAACTTTATAGTTAGTCTTTAAGGTGCCACAGGACTTTGTTAACTCTGCTATTCCAGACTAACACGACTACCACCCTGATTCTTGACATCATGCAAGGCACTGCATTTAGCCGTATGGAGTGGAAATCCATCAACCACATGAAGAAACTTGCACAAGTACAGACAGATATCCTCTTTCTCTCCAAATGCAAACGGCAGGACATCATACCAAATGGACTGAAGGTGAAAAATCCATTGCAATCCACATACTGCACAGACTACAGTGAGAGATTATGCCAGACACTATCTAAGAAACTGAGGAATCATCTGATCAGCATACTGTACAACAAACAGGAAAACATCAAAAAAGAGCTTTCCAACCTAGAGACCTTCATAAACGACCAACCTTCCACACAAACAGACTTTACTAAAATTAGACAGGAGATCTACCTCACACACTTCACCTCTCTACAAAAGAAAAAGGACTGCAAACTATCTAAAATCCTACCTCCCACATGGGGCCACAACAGTGGCACCCCTACCTCACCCAGCAATATCGTCAATCTATCCAGCTACACTCTCAGCCCGGCAGAAGAGTCTGTCCTATCTCGAGGACTCTCATTCTGCCCCAGCACCCCCACAAACAAGATACAATTCTGCGGTGATCTGGAAGCCTACTTTCGCCGTCTCCGACTCAAGGAATTCTTTCAAGACAACATGGAACAGCACACTAGTACACAGACACCGTCCCACCAGCAGCACAAGAAGAGGAACTCCACATGGACTCCTCCTGAGGGTCGAAATGACAGTCTGGACCTATACATAGAATGCTTCCGCCGACGTGCACAGGCAGAAATAGTGGAAAAACAACATCGCCTGCCTCACAACCTAAATCGTGCAGAACGCAATGCTACCCACAGCCTCAGAAACAACCCTGACATCATTATCAAAGAGGCTGATAAAGGAGGTGCTGTTGTCATCATGGACAGGTCAGACTACCAAAAGGAGGCTACCAGACAACTCTCCAATACCAATTTCTACAGGCCACTTCCCTGCGATCCCACTGAGGAATATACTAAGAAACTGCACCACCTACTCAGGACTCTCCCTGCACTAACACAGGAACAAATTAATATACCCTTAGAGCCCCGACCGGGGTTATTCTATCTACTACCCAAGATCCACAAACCTGGGAACCCTGGACGCCCCATCATCTCGGGCATTGGCACTCTCACTGAAGGACTTTCTGGATATGTAGACTCTCTACTCAGACCCTATGCCACCAGCACTCCCAGCTATCTCCGTGATACCACTGACTTCCTGAGGAAACTACAATGCATTGGTGACCTTCCAGAAAACACCATCCTAGCCACCATGGATGTAGAGGCTCTCTACACAAACATCCCACACAAAGATGGAATACAAGCTGTCCGGAATAGTATCCCTGATGATGCCACAGCACAGGTGGTTGCTGAGCTCTGTGACTTTATCCTCACACACAACTATTTCAAATTTGGTGACAATATATACCTCCAGACCAGCGGGACTGCTATGGGCACCCGCATGGCCCCACAGTATGCCAACATCTTTATGGCAGACCTGGAACAACGCTTCCTCAACTCTCGTCCACTCACACCCCTTCTCTATCTACGCTACATTGATGACATCTTCATCATCTGGACCCATGGGAAAGAAACTCTGGAAGAATTCCACCATGACTTCAACAGCTTCCACCCCAACATCCACCTCAGTCTGGACCAGTCCACACAGGAAATCCACTTCCTAGACACCACAGTGCAAATTAATGACGGCCACATCGACACCACCCTATACTGAAAACCTACCGACAGCTATGCCTACCTTCATGCCACCAGCTTCCATCCCGGACATACCACACGATCCATTGTCTACAGCCAAGCACTGAGGTACAATCGGATTTGCTCCAACCCCTCAGACAGAGACCAACACCTACGAGATCTTCACCAGGCTTTCTCAAAACTACAATACCCACACAAGGAAATAAGGACACAGATCAACAGAGCCAGACGTGTACCCAGAAGCCTGCTGCTACAAGACAAGCCCAAGAAAGAAAACAACAGAACACCACTGGCCATCACCTACAGTCCTCAGTTAAAACCTTTGCAACGCATCATCAGTGACCTACAACCCATCCTGGACAATAATCCCTCACTTTCAAAAGCCTTGGGAGGAAGGCCAGTCCTGGCACACAGACAACCTGCCAACCTTAAACAAATTCTCAACAGCAACAGCACACTGCACCACAATAACTCCAACTCAGGAACCAATCCATGCAACAAACCTCGATGCCAACTCTGCCCACATATCTACACCAGCAACACCATCACAGGACCTAACCAGATCAACCATACCATCACTGGCTCATTCACCTGTACATCAACCAATGTCATATATGCCATTATATGCCACCAGTGTCCCTCTGCTATGTACATCGGCCAAACTGGACAGTCCCTACGAAAAAGGATAAATGCACACAAATCAGATATTAGGAATGGCAATATACAAAAACCTGTAGGGGAACACTTCAACCTGCCTGGACACACTATTACAGATTTAAAAGTCACCATTCTGCAGAAAGGGAACTTCAGATCCAGACTGCAAAGAGAGACTGCAGAGCTTCAATTCATTTGCAAATTCAGCACACACTCTTTGGGATTGAACCGAGATCTACAATGGTTGGCTCATTACAGACATTGTTTCTCGTCTCTCCATGTTCACACACCCCATTCAAATGCTAGACGAATAATCCACACTCCCTGATCGGAGATAACAAGCTGGCTCAGCTTAATTGGACTAACCTTTTCACCTCCCACCTGGCTCTTACCTACTTTTCTATAACTGCCTGTTTGTGAACACTTCTACTGCCTGCATCCGACGAAGTGGGTATTAGCCCACGAAAGCTCATGCTTCAAAACTTTATAGTTAGTCTTTAAGGTGCCACAGGACTTTGTTATTCCTGCTCTTGTTGTCAGTGGGAGCCAGATTGTGCCTTTGGTATTTGTGGCCCCAAAGTACTATTTAGGTGCATAGATGCTGCTATTTTTGTGCTGGGGAGCATGGAGTTCTGAAGATTGGGTTTGTGAACACCTTTGATTCATGCTGTGTGAATTTCCCTGGACAGCTTAGTTGCACTCTAATATTGCATTAAGAAACTTTGTATCATTAATACAGTGGAGTTGAGTCCTAATTAGAGTTTAATTTGATGTCAATTTAAATTAAGAGGGCTTGCGTAAACTAGTCCGTTGTGACCTGGATAGTGCTAATCTCAATCAGTAGTCTGAATAGACATGAAATCAAATTTTCACAGTACAACAGAAATGACAGGAACAACTGACATCTTAAATTAAAATTACTAAATTCCAAGAAATTGATGTGCCTGACCTCAGCTACAGGATAGGTCATTAAATCACATCCATAGAAACTGAGCTGAGAAGCATACTTTAATAATTTAGGAGATGGAAGAAAATGCCTTAAGCACATTGGATAGGTGGAAACTAGCCAATAAATTTTCAATTGAGAATTTGTATATGTATAAATGAAATAAAATTGAAGGAATAGGTCAAAACCCCTGAGATCTATCATTTCAAGTTTAACTACTAAATGGGTATTCCTTTATGGTCACTTTTCATAACATTTTCATCCTTAATTAGAGTTTTAATGAATATATTTGACATTCTGTATTTACTTTTCTTGGCAACATTTTTCTTAAGGCTACTGATAATTTTTTTTATGCTGTCAAATCACAGATTTGGGGGATAATGGGTCAAATCCTAAGTACTGGCAGGTGATCTCATCAAGTATGATCATTTACCATTTCTTTTGCTATATGATTATAAAGCAAGTGGAGAAAACTGATTGGTGTCAAATCTAGCAGTAGCTGAAATACACTCATAAATGTGTCTATATACTATTATACTAGTGTGTATACAATAAAATCTAAAAGTATTTTAAACCAAAATATTTTCTAACTTGATCTGAAGTCTCTAAAGGAGCTCAATTTTCTTCCTCATATGGATAGTACAAATGTCTAAAGCAGTACAAAAATTCAATTTACCAGGAAAAATATAGAATCTTGGGTCTTGAGATATTAAAATCTTCTCAATTTACTTTTTAATGTAGCATTCATTCTATTATAATGAATAGTTTAGTACTTTATCTTCTGCAAAGGTGATCAGCGTGAATGAAGAGGTCTTGAATAGAGATGTTATGATTTGATAACTAAAATTAGAGATGGAAGATTGGGCAAGTTGGTAGAAACTATAGTAAAGAAGAGAATTATCTGACATGGAGAAATATGATTTACTGGGGAAGAGTCAACACAGTTTTTGTAAAAGGGTGAATGCCTCACCAGTCTATTAGAATTCTCTGAGGTGTCAACAAGCAAGTGGATGATCTAATCATGTAGTATACTTGGATTTTCAACCACCCTTTGACAAGATCTCCACCAAAGGTTCTTAAGGAAACTAGGCAGTAGTGGGATAAGACAGAAGGTCCATTCATGGATTAGAAACTGGTTATAAGATAGGAAACAAAAGGTAGCTTTTGAGAGAGGTGAATAGCAAGGCCTGAATGGGTGGGCAGTGATCGATCTACTGGGGATCAATTGATCATGTCTACTGTAGACACGATAAATTGATCCCCGAGTGTGCTTCCTGACAACTGTGGAAGTCCACCTCTGCAAGAGGCGGAAGCAGAGTTGACGGGGGAGCAGCAGTGGTCCACTCACTGTCATGTGGACGGCCAGGTAAGTTGCCCTAAGATACGCCGACTTCAGCTATGCTATTCACATAACTGAAGTTGAGTATCTTAGGTTGACAACCTCCCCCACACAGCCACGGTAGCCCAGGGCCAAGATGGTGAAGTCTAAGCTGACTGAAGAATTGCAGGGGGGTCTCACAAACCTGGGTAACTGGGCAAAAAAATGGCAGACGAAATTCAACAGTGATAAGTGCAAAGTAATGCACATTGAAGAAAATAATCTCAACCACACATATATACACACTGGGCTCTAAATTCGCTTTTAACACTGAAGAAAGTGATCTTGGAGTCACCGTGGACAGCTCTCTGAAAACTTCAGCTCATTTCGCAGCACCAGTCAAAAAAGCTAACGTTAGGAAACATTGGGAAAGGGATAGATAAAACAGAAAATATCATAATGCCCCTATATAAACCACGGGGCCCCTCTCCCTTGAATACCTCTGGTCACCCAGTCGCAAAAGGATACAGTGAAATTGGAAAAGGTTCAGAGAAGGGCAGCAAAGGTGATGAGGGGCGTGGGGTGGCTTCTGTACAAGGAGAGACTCAAAGGATTAGGGTTGTTCAGTTTAGAAAAGAGACTAGGATGGACAGGGACACATGTTAAATGTCTAAAATCATGAATGGTGTAGAAAAATGAATACAGAAGTGGTGTTTACCCTCTCACAATATAAAAACTGGAGTCATCTGATGAAACTAGTAGGCAGCAGATTTAATACAAACGCGGAAATATTTTTTTCACACAACATATAATTAACCTGTGAAACTCATTACCAGGGGAGGTTGTGATGGGCAAAAGCATAACTGGTTTCAAAAAACAGCTAGGTAAATTCATGGAGGGTAGGTCCATCAGTGGGTATTTATCAGGAGGGTCAAGTATGCAACCCTGTGATTGGGTGACCCCAAATCTCTGACTGCCAGAAACTGCAAGGGGAGGAATGGGTAGCTTTGGTAGTGGCCACTGTTCAAGACAGGATACTGGACTCAGTGACCATTGGTCTCACCTGTATGGCCTATGACAGTTAGTTTCTCTAGTCTGTCTGTATCAGTGGAGCATTTACTCTATACAAAGTTCTCCTAGTGCTTTGTCCAGTCTAGCTTTGTCCCATGTGACCTGACTTCTCTGATTTTCCACCGACAGTTTATTCAGAGTCTAATAGCTTTCACTTGAAGACTCTTAATTTTTATTCACTTTGGTTAAAATTATCTATTGCAAATTACACATTTAAGAGAACATAAGAATAGTTAGCAAAGGAACCTTGATTTCAAGTTCTTCAACTCTCCCTGAAGCTCTGATTATTCTTTTTTACTCCCAATTGTTTAGCACCGTGACATCAGCTGTTTTCACAGTCGGTGACAATGTTGTTTCGGGTAGTGATGATCGTACTGTAAAAGTCTGGGACTTGAAAAATATGAGATCTCCTATTGCTACTATCCGTACGGACTCTGCAGTGAACAGGTAAACAAATAATCAATTGAGTTAATCTTAAAAGATTTCAATTAAAATGTATTGAACCTGAACTAAAATTCAATGATCAAGAGTGAAAACAAAGCTTGGGTTGGATTTGCAAAAAGACGCCTTATAAAATATATCATTTTGCTTTTCAGGAATTTCTGGTGGTAATTGTGCATCTGTGTGTGTGTGCCACAGATGATCAAGCTTATTCCAAAAAAAAAAACAAAAAAAAAAAACCTTAGCTGTAATACACTTATTATGCTGTTAAATTTAATAGCAAATATTCAACCACATCACTGTCAATGATCTCAGACTTGTACTGTCATGTTCTATTTGTCAGGCTCAGTTTTGTGTATAACCTACTTTTATCTTTTCTGTGCAGGATTAATGTATGTGTTGGTCAAAGAATCATTGCCCTTCCACATGACAACCGTCAGGTTAGATTATTCGACATGTCAGGAGTGCGATTAGCACGGCTCCCTCGCAGTAACAGACAGGTAACTGAATTTCTGGAGTGAAAATGTTACTGAAAATTAGCATTTAATACAAAACATTTTGAGCTTTCTAAATTTGTGTTAATCTGCTTTCAAACTTTGGAACAGATAAATTATTATTATTATTATTTTTTTTACTGAATCCACAAAATATGAATGTATATTTTCAGTTTAGCTGGTTTCACCTTGGCTTCTCTGTGTTGAAGTGTTTCTGACTTTTTTTCCATTTTATAAATGAGGTGGTGAATGCTTAAAAATCACTTTAAGTCTAAATTTAGAGTGTATCTTAGAACATGGATCTGCTCTGAAAAATGACTATGTAACATCTTGATTTTCCAGGTCTCTCAGTGATTGCCTATTACATTTGTTTAGTTTACAAGTAAAAAAATGTTGCTGTCCATCCTGCAAACTGAAGTTTTTGATAGTGATGCTTTTTTCCCCATGCTTGTGCTAGTATCCATTTTGTCCTTGGGACTTAGCAACAGAACTGATGTGTAGGTTTAAAAAAAAAAAAATTCTCTCCTTTTGTATAGGAGCTGTAGTGTTAACTGGAATAATGTAGTAAAAACGGTCATGAAAAATTTAGCTACCGTGTTTCCCCGAAAATAAGACAGTGACTTATATTAATTTTTGCTCCCAAAATTACATTACATTATATTACAGCGAGAGGCAAAACTGGAAGTACGTCTTATTTTCGGGGGATGTCTTACTTTCGGGGAAACAGGGTAGTATGACTCATAATAGACACAAAATAGATATGAGTAACAAGGTGCTACTTTTATTTACTTAGTCACTTGTTCTAACAATGCCACTTAAAATTAGAGCAAACTCACTTAATACTGCAATTTTGTAGCATCTTTCAAGCATTTCATAGGACCTGAAAGAATGTTACAAACTCTGCATATCAGAACATTCCTGGAAGGTAGATGTGTAAAAATCAAATCACTTGCCAGTGAAATGCAGCCCACTCTGGGTGAAATGCAACCAGGGCCGGCGACAGGGGGGTACTACGGGTACAGCTGTACCGGGCCCCGGACTTTAGGGGGGCCCCCTTAAGTCCGGGGCCCAGTACACAGCAGTACCCGTAGTCGTCCCCCCTTGTTGCCGGGCCTGGAGAGCGGGGAAGGGGCAGGGAGGCGGCGCGGCTCTCCTCCGGAGCGGACGAGCACGTGTGTCCCCGGCAGGAGCAGTGAGCCCGGCCGGCGGCAGTGGCGCACCACTGCCTGCAAAGAGGGTGAGGGCGGGGAGGCGCCGCAGTACGGTAGGGCTTCCCCCACCGGGTCCGGGGGAGAAAGGACATGTGGGGGGGGGGGGAGGGGGAGGGAGAGCAGCAAGGGCGGCTCGCGCCGCTCCCAGGCTCGCGCTCCTGCAGGACCCCGCACTGCCGCCAGCCGCTGTCAGCTGGGGGGGGGGGGGGGGAGAACGCCGGCTGGGCTGGGGGCCCCCCCCGGCTGGGCTGGCCCCCCCCAGCCGCTGTCAGCTGGGGGGGAGCGCGAGCGCCGGCTGGGCTGGGGGGTGGCTGGGCTGGGGGGGCCCCCAGCCGCTGTCAGCTGGGGGGGGAAGCGCCGGCTGGGCTGGGGGGGGCCCCCAAATGATCAGAGTAGGGGGCCCCAAAATTTCTGTCGCCGGCCCTGAATGCAACAGCTGTAAAACAGGGCTACACGGTTTAAAAGAAGGGTTTTAAGAATAGCTTAACCATAAGGAACAGGGAGGGGAGTATTGAAGTGTCAGTCTTTAGGTTTGGTTTTTTGATGCTTCAGCCTGCAGTAAGTAACCTTTAGATTTGAGGAATGGCAAGGATTCTGTTTGGGACAGCTTGTTAATTGACTCGAGGGATAGCTGTTGAGACATTATTTTTCTCCCACAATGAGACTAATGTCGCGACTCCACAGTAGTATTAGTCCTTCTTGGTTAAGAGAATGAATGATCAGAAACCAAAACCATATCTCATGTGAGTGCAGAGCAATTAGAATGTCACTGACCAGGTGGCTATTATTTTTCTTACAGAAAGTAACTTTTGTTAATACTTTTAATTTAAAAAAAAAATTTTTTTTTTAGTCTTCTGAGTTTGGCAAGATCAGTAATTAGGTAGGACCCTGAATGCTGGTGAGTCAGTTGGGGTGCTACTCGTTTATATAAGCCAGTTTATCAGTGCCACAGCATGGTTTTAAGGAATACTGTCTTGCTGAAAACTTACCTTTAAGGTGAGACCAACAAATGATCATAAGGTCCCCATGAGAGTAAATCTACATAGTGCAAAAAAAAAAGTGGCAGTCTCCCTCAGCCTGAGTCAGCTGACTTGGGCAGATGCTACCGGACTACATTTAGAAGTGTAGACATTCAGGCTTGGGCTGGAGCACAGGCTTTGATACCCAGTGAGAGGGGGACGGTCTCCAGCCTGAGCCCAAACATTTGCACTGCTATTTTTAGCGCTGTAGAGCAAGCCTGGAACAGTTGACGTGGGCTCTGAGACTGCCAAAGGGTTGTTTTTTGTTGGATAAACACACCCTTATGGGGCAGTGTTTGAGAGAGAAGTGGTGTTGGTCAGTTTCTGTCTAGTATTTGGTATAACTAAAAAAACATTTTGTAATATGGCATTAATCCTGTTTTTAATTCTAAAATGTATCAGGAAAGCAATTCAAGCACATCATAGCAAAGCTGTTCAACAGAGGATGTTGTACTTAAAGATCTATCAAGTAGCATGAAAATCCCCAATTTAAGATATTTAAGATTTTTAAGATTATAGAAATGGGGCGGGGATTCAAAGTTTTTCAGTTTCATGCTCTTCGCTGTTAAATTTGCAGATACATTTTTACAGGGAATAAGTAAAAGGAACAAAGTCCTTCAGAACTCTTGCTGTTCTGGAGAAACCATATTTACAAATCTCTGAAATTATTTTTCTGTAGGACAGAGGTCTCAACCATACAGCCCGTGGGGTTATTGCCAGTGGCCCACCAAGCTCCCCGCACCACCACCCTCCATGGAGTTTTCCTGAAGCCTGCCATGCTTCCCTCCCCCCAGTGCACCACATCCTTGCTCCCCGTGCTTTCCAGATTAGTGCTTTCCAGGAGGAGGAGGAGTGGGGAGCTATGCACTCTGGGGAGGAGGCAGAGAAGAGGTGCGACAGGGACAGAGATTTGGGGAAGGGGCAGGGCTAGGGGCAGTGGAAGAGGGGTGTCAGTGATGCAACCCTCGGACCAATATACTAGTTCTTATGTGGCCCTCCTGGTGATTCAAGTTTGAGATCCCTGCTGTAGGATGTAGATTTTTCTAGACTGCAAATGCTCCTACTTAGTAGTACTTTAATATTAGCAGCGGAGATCTGTACAGTCATACTAAAATGATTGTGAAACTTTCTGTAGAAAGTTATTTGTTATGTCCAATGCCTGCTTTTCTAGACAAAGTTATTTTCTTTCATGATATTCTGAGAGATCCCCATCAGACACAGATTCTGTGACTTCCGCAGCAGCCTGTGTGGTTGGCTTGGGAGCTGCCTGAGCAGCTCAGGCAGCCCCTGGGCCAGACACATTGACTGCTGCTGGGGCAGTCTTGAGACCCTGGTCCCCCACCAGTAGGAGTTTGGATATAGGGGGGCTCAGTGCTGGGGATTTGGGTGTGGGGTGGTGGTTACCTGAATGGGGGGGGGGAGGAGACTCCCTGGAAGGATGACATGAACTGTCCCTCAGCTCCTAGCTCCATGTGCTCCCTCTGCCTGCAGACACTGTCCCTGCAGTTTGCATTGGCCACGGTTCCCAGCCAATTGGAGCTGCACAACTGGGGCTTGGGGTGGAGCAGAGGCAGCACATGGAACTAGGAGTTGGAGGTTGCTGCTTCCCAAGAGCCAGGTAGGGAACCTGCCCAGAACCCATGGAGCGCCCCCTGGAACATCACCACCAGCATCCACGGTACTGCCGGGGCTGCCCTCCCCCCAAGTTTTAGTCAGGGGTTTATAGTAAAAGTCAAGGACAGGTCATGGGCCCTGAATTTTTGTTTACTGCCCATGACTTTTACTAAAAATACCCAGGACTAAGACGCAGCCTTATTCATGTCATATAAAGCTTCATTTTATAAACTAACTTGTTCTTGAACAGGGACCATTGAGTTGCATTTTTTTTTCTGCTCTAAAACTTGCCAGATGTACTTCATTTTATTTGCGAGCTATTTTTCTCTGATAGAAGTATGCATGTCAAGAAAGTGACTGGGAATTTATAAAAATGTAAAACTTGTTCTGTTAAACACGGGAGTTCAAAATACTGGAAGGTTCACCTGGTGTGACCGTTTAGATAATATTAAAAAATCAATTTGAGTAGGTTTATTTGGTAAATGCAAACAGATACTTGTATAAGTTCATCATGAATTAGTATAGTGAATTGGTTGCTAATTTAAAACACCTTTGTTGTCTAATGTAATAACTTATTTATTTAAATTGTAATAGGGCCATAGAAGAATGGTTTGCTGTACAGCTTGGAGTGAAGACCATCCAATATGTAACCTATTTACCTGTGGGTTTGATCGTCAGGCTATTGGCTGGAACATCAACATCCCTGCATTGTTACAGGAAAAATGAGATGCTGGAAGAATTCTTGCTTTTGTTGCCATGGACTTGTAAACTTTTTTGGTTGTTGCAGACTCTTTTGAATATTAGTCTGCCTTCATTGTAAAAGTTCTCCCTGAAAAGGAGTGCTCTGCAAATGTTGTTGTTACCACATTGTGCACCATTTGCATGTAATGTACAGAAAATGTGACTTTTTAAAAAATTAGTTTGTCTTGTGTATGAACTTTTATATCTTAGCATTCACTGGTCAGTAGAAAGGAGTTCACTGTTATATAGAGCACATAAGTATCCATAAGTTATTCAGCATTTGCTAGATGAACAGTAGGGCATTACATTTGTGACTTGAATGTGAAATTTGTATACTTATTGTGAAAAATATATAGTAGTCTATTGCATTTTCCCTAATTTTACATATCTGCCTTGTGTTAAAAGGAATCTGCAGGACTGAACTTCAAGAAGTGTGAATTTCAGTAATAGTATCATGGTAAACATTTTCTTGTTTACATCTGTCTGAAGTATGATTTTTAGTGCTTCAATGTAGTGTAACTTCAAGGCCAATTTTATTCTAGTTATTGGAGAAATAACATGGGTTTGAGAGAGGAAAAAACAAGCAGCCTCTTGTATGCATATAATGCTGCGTTAAAACATTCAGAGTGTTTTTGCAAATTTCTCTTGAAAAAGAACACGGAAATGTTCATTCTACCATTCACGCATACAGCTCATTCCAATCTTACAGCATCTCACACTAGCAAAAATCCAGAATATTATAATTCTAATCACTGAAATCTATTCAAGCAAATTTTAAAGCACTTTAGTTTATAGCTATTGTTATAAACCATTTATGAAAGTTTCAGATGTTCCACTGAATGTGAGTTGACTTATCTAGGAAGGATTTGACACTTTTTGGTTACCTACCCAGAAAGGAAATTTTGTTTGTTTACCTTCAGTGAACATATTTTTAATGGGTTCATTTCCCTAGTTTTATTTTGAGCCAGCAATATGAAGTAAATGAGTACTACCTCAAAAAATGAATTTCGGTCAGGATAAGTTGAATCTTTCCATACCCTCGAGAAAGTACTTTTGGTCTGTGTCTGAAATACTGTCTTTAAGATGAAAGACAATCATGCCAAATGTGATTATAAAGATAATTAACACTTAAGGCTAATGGGGCAATACCATGGATAAGCATCGTATGTCATCTTTGTTCTCTCAGCTCTAACTAGAGCTGCTGCAGTCTCTTCTCCATTGCAGAGGGAATAATTCGGTAGCTTTTCCCTCCTTACTCCCAAGTGATCTTACACTGACTTTGCTCCTCACTGTGTTTAGCCTTGTTGTACTGGCATTGTTTTGATTTATTGCCAGCTGTTGCTCAAATAAGCAAATGCATTTGGCAGCTGATGCTTTCCTCTTGCTTCAGAAAACTGCTTTAGACAGACCTTTTAGCTGCCCCTAACTGTCTGACATATCACAGCATAAGATGAAAGATCAACGTAATTAGATGGTGGCTTCTTACATAGTAGGATGTTTAAAGTGGATTGCCATAAGATATTAAGTATTATGATCTTTTAATCACATTCATATGATTATATGAAACAATAGTCGAGCTTGAGTGCTCTACAGAACTGTTTAGATTGAAGTTGAGAGGCTGATTTGTTAACTGGATCTTTAATTCGTTAGTATATGAAGGCAAAGAGGTGGAGTAGAAGGTTAGAATAAGTGCACCATTAAGTAATTATGAAAAAATTGAGTTCCTAGCAGTAAACTGAAGCATAAAACTGTGAAAGAATAATAAGGGGTGAGGTAGTTAATGGAGAGAGACTATAAGAGAATGTGTGGCAACTTAATAGAGCGGAGTGTCTTATGGTAACTTGATTTTTCAAAATATTTGTTTTTCTGAGTTATAGTATATATGTAGACCATGAGTCTTTCAGAATTGCCACACTTCCATACCTGCTAATGAAGTGTTCAAGCCATCAACTGTATGCTTTAACTGCTGGTATCAGAGGACTTTGATTTAAAGGACGCTGTCACAGTATCTACAGTAATTGTCAAATAGTTTTTGGTTTCTACCAGTTTGGAAGATTTAATGTAAACTCGTCAGATTTTTTTTTTATTTTTATTCTGTGCAGCATACACCATGGGTTGGTGGTGATTGTAAAAAACGTCTGCAGCCCAAGACTAAAACATCTTTTTGTTAGAGAGGAAGGAAAAGAGACATAAGCACAGATGCAGTCTGGATATTTTTTAAAAAAACAACAAAACACTTCTGCCATGTGCACCTCCTGCTAATTGAAACAGAGCAGCTCCAGGTTGGTCCATATCCAGTATCCTCAGCAATGATTAACCATTTAATTTGCATGGATTTGACCAACTTGGGTTGGAGGAAAGATCAATAGTGTGATCCTGCTGTCCTAAACTGTACCTATCATATACATATGTAACACAGGGCCATTGAAATCTATGCAGTTTGTCATTGCTTCCAGTGACTGCTGACCTTCATATCACCAGAGGATCAACCTCTGACATCAGAAAGGAATCTACACTAACTTATTTTCTCTGGGAGTGGAAGATCCAACCAAGGTGCTAGAGACAGGTTCTCAGAAGCAGACTAATATTTAATCAGTTGAATGACTATACCATCTTTTATATTTCTACCACTTGGATGAATAGTGAGGCCCTACATGTCCCTTTCCACTAAGGCAAAGATTGGTGGTGGACAATGTTACACTGACTGAACATGTGTACATTTCAGTTTTGGCCATTCATAGAATCAGGAGTGTTCTAAAGAGAGATAATCAATTCTGAACTAATTATATCCAACATTTCATAAAATGGAGTAATTTGCTGTTACACATTTTCATTAATGATGCAGAACGTCACTTAGATGCATCACTGGACAAACACAAAGATTTTGTGTGTGTGTGTAGGGGGGAAATTCCCCATAAGCAGTGCATATTGGTTTTCACAGACTCATAAAGTCAAAATAATTTGGAGTGAAATATCTCATTTGTTGTCCAAGTCTTTGAAAGCCAATTTCTTTTGGGAGAAAAAAATCCTGAATTTATAAATATGTGAAACTACTTGTTTTTATTTACTTGTATTTTGCTGATTGTTTTTAGATGTTCTGTGTTTTCTTCATTACAGTTTGAAAATGCATTAAATCATTCAACAGGGTTTTGTAACTTGCTGTTCATAAACTCTGTACTTATTACCAGTATTGCTGTTACCTCAGTATTTCAGCCTATGGGAACGCAACTAAATGATTCCCCACCACCACCACAGTTTTCAACCCTGATCCCTTTCTTCTCCTCTAGTTCAGTTTCCAAGGCAATGGCAGGCAGATTGCTGCTGGAAAAGGGCTAAACCTGTCCCTGAAAATATGACTTGTGATATGATTCGCTATGCTGACAGTTCAATATGAATTTTAAAAGGGCTCAAATGTCTCATTTCCATTTTTTTCCCACTTCTGTATAAGCAAATCTTTAATTGCATCTTGTGGCACAGGTTATAAACCCCCTCCGTGTGACTTTTTAAAAAAGTTGTATAAAATTGATTTTTGTACTTAAAGAACCTAGTTAAAATGGTTACAGTACAATTTTAATTTCTGTGTAGCACCCATGAGTATCACTTTAGAGATGGAAAGAAGCCACGGATATCGCTTATAATAAACTGAAATCAAGATCAAGTGATCTTGTAGGTTTGAATATCTGTGTAAAAATGAATTACAATTGCTATGGAAACTCCTTGCAGAATTCAAATCCATCCAAAAATGTTCATGTAGAGTTGTCAGTATCATGTAACTATTCCACATTGTTCTTGTGTGGCCCCAGAAGTTAAGCAGGGTCATGTCTAACAATAGGATGCAAAAACTTCAAGGAGAAAAACCTAGGATACCTATGGGTTTGGAGCTCAGGATACAATAGGTGGCTCTGTTCCAACTCTCTGAACTAGTGTTGTTGATTGGTGTTGCTGGATACCCCTGTCTGAGCCCAGACAACTGGGAGGAGGATATTGCCTGATTTGAATGCAGAGCGGGCAAGAGCCAGACTCAAGCAGGGGGAAGAAGTAGATTGGGAGATGGACCCTATGGGAAAGGGAGTTATCGGGAGAAGGAGCCTTGGGGATGAGGCATAGTGGGGAAGGAAACTGGGAGTTGGGATGGATGAAGTGAGACTGGATCTGGCTGGTCGAGAAAAGTGGACTGTACCAGGGAGGAGGAAAGTGATCAGGGAAGAGCCACGATGTGGTGACATGACTGAGACAAGGAGTATTTGGGGGCATGGACTGAGTTGAAATGACCACTGGGATAAAGATTTAGAATGGGAACCAATTGGGTGTGGAGAAATGTCATTGTGAGAGGGGACTGGAGAGACAGATTGCTAGGGGAACCGGAGAAGGGAGGGGTCTCTGCCTGGGTGAGGAGACAGGATGTAGAGCTTAGGGCTGGTGGGAAAACAAAATGGTTGGGCAAGGGGAGTGGCAGTGGCAGGGAGACTGGGAAGAGGTGTCTGGAGGGATGAGACTCTAGGATTTGCTGGGCAAGAAGATGGGGAGTGGGATGAGAAGCCTGAAAGGGAAACATGGAGTGGGTAGGTGAGGAAAATGGGACTTAGGTGAGGAACCCAGGGTGGGAAAGAGACAAGGTGGAGGCAAGAGGGCAGAATGGGTCTTGAAGAAAACGAGTGGAAGTCGGTACCTGCTACAGTACGCTCATCAAACCTCAGAATGGAATCCAATCTGCTTGAAATCTAAACTATTTAATCATGCTGATGAACCATGGGGGTGTCTGTGACGTCACATGATGGGATGTCTATGTTTTCAGTTTGCTTTTTTAAAAAACCTAGGCAGTTACGCACAAAGCTAGGCTGAAAGAACATTAAGGTTACAGAGTCAAGAATGTAACAGTTGAGAAATGCCAGAAATAAGACTGCATGTGAAACCTTAATTTGGCCATAATTTGGTTGTATGCATTTAGGGTTGAGGTGGTCAAAAAGTTTCTGATGGAATATTTTTCTGCTGGAAAATGCCATTCCCTACAAACATTCAGTGAGAACATGCTGGTTTCAAATAATTTTGTTTAGAAAAAAAGTCAAAATGAAGCATTTTGTTAAGGTCAAAACAGAATGTTCCTGATTAGATTGAAGCATTTTGATTTTTCATTCTGAAACTTGTTTTCTATATTAAAAACATTTTCAAGAGTCTAAATCCAAACAACACATTTCAGTTGCACCAAACCGTGTTTTTAATTCCATGAATCAGAGGGGTAGCCGTGTTAGTCTGGAATTGCAGAAGTGACAGAGTCCTGTGGCACCTTACTTTAGTTAGTCTTTGAGGTGCCACAGGACTCTGTCACTTTTTAAATTCAATGGCATTCAGAATTCTGCCATTTCCTAGCGTCTGAGTGATTGGCTGCAACTTGAGTGTTTTTTAATATAGTTTGTTGTATGTGTAGTATTATGTAGGTCTTGATATTGCTGTGCTAACATCTATGGTCAGTAATGGTCTCACTTACACTTAGAGCCAGAGTAGACTGTTTAAATTCAGTGTCCTTAATTCCTGGTTTGATTGGTTTAAAAAAATCTCCATAAATTTCATTTGGGTGCATTCAATTTCTGTCCTTGTGTAGTGCTGCTGAGCATAGTCATTCGTCACCAGCAATGACAGCACGACAGTACTAGGTAAAGATTCTGGATATAAAAGATCCTGTGAAAATCAGCAATTCTCTTGGAGCAGTATCCTTCTTAACCATAGGCAATGGTTACTGAAATGCCTTCACTTCGGGTGCACATGCTAGCAGTTTTTAAACTACGTATCTGCTTCTTACTCACCTGGCAGGAGCAAATTAAATTGGTTGCTTTCCACAACACACAAGCATAGGGCTTGTCAGCACAAATTGTGCAGTTTAAATAAGTGAGATTTTAAGCCAGTTTAATTACATCTGCAAAAGGTCATGCAAACTTTGGTTTAAATTATGCTTATTGCAGTTTATCTTACCAATCAGGGAGTCTTTAGGCTAAACCCCAGTAAGGATATGTTGACAATAGAAACTATAGTGGCCCAGCTGCAGATGCACCGCTCTAGTGTAGAGACTGACTAGAGCGATGGAAGTGATTCTTCCACTGCAGTAGTAAATCCACCTCTCTGAGAGACAGTAGCTAGGTGGATTGAAGAATTCTTCCTTCCACCTAGCAACATCTGCATGGGGCTTAGGTTGGTTATACATTGCACAGGGTGTGATGTTTTTCATAACCCTGAGCAACATAGTTAAACTAAACTCTAGTGTAAACATAGTTAAACTAAACTCTAGCAGCTCTGAGTGTCCACATGTTTAAGTTAAATCAGTGCTGCTCTCAGAAGGACAAAAAGTCCTCACTACAACTCTTCATTTGGCAGATTGTAACACCCTCTTTAGAAGCCCTGTGAAGTCAATGAAAAGACTCCTATTGACTCCTGTGGGCTTTTGATAACACCCTAACAAGTATCTACAGATTAGAATACATATGTACAGATAGTAAGGCTGTCAGGCAATTAAAAACATTAATTGTGATTGATTGCATGATTAAAAATTAATCATGCTGTTAATAGGATATTTAAATATTTTGGATGTTTTCTACATTTTCAAATATATTGATTTCAATTAGAACACAGAATGCAAAGTGTACAGTGTTCACTTCATTTTTTATTACAAATATTTGCACTGTAAAAATCGAAATAGGATATTTCAATTCATCTAATACAATTACTGTAGTGCAATCTCTTTTTATCATGAAAGATGAACTTACAAATGTGGAATTGTGTACAAAAATAACTGCATTCCAAAATAAAACACTGTAAAACTTTAGAGCCTACAAGTCCACTCCGTCCTCTTCAGCCAATTGCTCAGACAAACAAGTCTGGTTACAATTTGCAGGAGATAATGCTGCCTGCGTCTCGCTCACGTTACCTGAAAGTGAGAACAGACACGGATTTACTACAGTGGTATGGCACTGCTGTAGCAGATGTCACAAGATATTTGTGCTAGATGTACTCAAGATTCATATATCCCTTCATGCTTCAGCTCATCATTCCAGAGGACATGCTCCATGCTGATTACAGGTTCTGCTTGATAACGATCCAAAGCAGAGCAGACCGACACTTGTTCATTTTCATCATCTGAGATGCCACCAGCAGAAGGTTGATTTTCTCTTTTAGTGGTTTGGGTTCTGTCAGGAAAGTCACTAGCTATTCTAGGGCCCTATGCAGCTGCCCCCATGGGGGGAGTGGGGCTGGCTCGGGACAGGGGGAACCCTCCAGCACTCACCGGTGGCATGGCTGGAGTTGGGCAGCTGCACTTCCTGCCGCCAGTGAGTGCAGGTCCGACCCTGTTGTATTCCTCGGGAGTGGGGGAGGAGCAGGGGCAGGAAGAAGCGGAGCTGGGGTTGAGCAGGGGTTTGGGGAGGATGTGGAGTGGGGGAGGCTTGCGGTAGAGCAGGGGCTGGAGCAGCAAGCAGCTTCGCAGGGTATCTTTACAGTATTCAAGGACAAGGTTTCCCTACATCCACACCTTACATTCCTACCTATCTGAGTTACATGTCAGTCAGGCTCTCGGTTTACTGTTGTCCCCCCTGAAACCATACAACTCCTATCAGGAAGCTTCTTTCCAAGCCTTAGACATCAGAAAAGCATTGGCCTTCTGAAATAGTTTGATCCTATCTAGATAGGAATCTTCTAGACTATTTACCTGTATTGTAGACAGATATAAGGGATCCACTATTTCTATCCAGAGACTATAGAGGTGGATTATCGCTTGCTATGATACTATCAATGCCCAGCCTTCTGTTGGAGTATTGGCCCACTTTACAAGATCCCATTCAACGTCTATGGCCCTACTTAAGGACACTGCAGAAACTGAGATTTTCAGAGCTGCTATGTGGTCTTCAGTACATACTTTCTCCAAACACTTTGCCTTGGTCCATGCCTCTAGCTCTGATGTGGCAGTTTGCAGTGCCGTCCTGTCTTCTGTACTGGACTCTATTCCAATGCTCCCTACTCTTTCCAGGGATACTGCTCAGAAGTCATCGGAAGTGGAGTACCAAAAAAGATACCACTCAAAGGAGGAGGAAAGGGTTACTTACCATGTGTAATAACTGTAGTTCTTGGATATGTATGTCTCTCTGTGTGCTCCTCTACCTGTCCCACATCTCCACTTCAGAGATTCCTCTATGGGATTTTGAGGTAGAGAAGGAAGTGAGGGTGGTTCACCCACACAGCTCGATATAGCCTTGTTCAGGACATGAGGATACATAGGGCTCTTGTGCTGACCAAATGGGCACTGCTAGTGAATTTCATGATTGAAGGTGCATGGGCAGTGGAGAGTAGGGATACGCATCTCAAAGTACTGCAGTTCTTGCATAGGGTGAGTATCCTCTCCTTCTTCCTGCAGGTAAAATGGTAGAACCCAAATCTAAATAATATTTTTGACTCCTGTAATACAAGGACACGACCCCTTTAATAACAGATTTCTGGGCTACTACAAGTATGGTCAGAAAAACTGATAGTTGTGTGTCTCCAGGCTTGATTGAAGAAGCTCCCTGTTACCTAAAACCTAGCAGGAAATGCATTGTTTTAGACAGACTATATTCTGTGTCTGGAAGGAGAGTATTATTGAGTGAGCACGTCTACAAGATTGCAGCCTGAAAACTTAATCGTTTATCTTACATGACATAAAATGTGAATGACTAAGAAGATTCTGAAAAGCCAGTCGCTGAACAAGATGAAGCTATAGGGTGAGCACTGAAGACTACCACTGAGCAGGAAAGCACCTGGTGAAGATGGCATCCCAGTGATATCATGAAAGATAGTCAACAGCAAAACTGTTCACAGATTTTACTACAGACAAAAAAGATTGTTCAGGATGTCTGAAATAACTTTACGCTTCATGAAAAAGATGAGTTCAGAAATGGTTTCAGCCACCTTTACAATTTTCCATGTAACGTGCTTGTTGCAATAATGAATTTTAACCAAGCAAGTGGATGTGCATTTGAGTAGGAAATAACAATCATCTGGTTCCATACATCCGCTGCTGGATAGCTGAAAGCTAAGTTTTGGTGTGACATTCTAAGGCAGTATTTCTCCAGACTGGGGCTCCCGAATCAAAAAGGAGGTTGCAAAATTTTTGTGGGGTCTCAAAATCACAAAAAATATTACTGGAGGGAGGAGAAGTGGGAGCAGCACAGAAGTAAGGGTTGAGATCCCATGAGTGGGCTCCTGTGAGTATGTACAGTAATTTGCTATCACTTTTGAGGGGAGTGAGGGGTTGTCATTACAGCCTGAAATATTTTCAAAGGGGGGGCCCAGAAAAAGTTTGAGAACCCTGTTTTAAGGAGGTAACTGCTTTGATGGGTGGAAAGGAATTTGGTACTATATGCTCTGCAGGAACAAGGTATAGACAAAACTTGCATGCAGTTGCCAAGGAACATCTTCCTTGCTGAAAGTATGTATAAAAATAGACCTCTACAAAGAGGAACTACAGGCTTCTCTCCAAGCTATTCATGTCTTGTCCAGAAAATACCTTCCTGGAATCACAGAGCAGCTGCGCAGTCTTCGTTTTCAATGGAGCAGACAGAGGGTCTCAACCATGAATGCCAATGGCTATAATTGAAACTCAATCATAATATGTTCACAAGAGAGAGATGGAGTCGCATAGATAGGGGTAATGTGGAAGAATATACCTTGGACAGCTGCTCAGGTCAAATAGAAGCCAGATGGAAGAAATCAAGAGGAAAGAGATTGAACTCCCTAGGAGGTTCTCTTTATGGCAGATCGAGGGAAGAAACAGTCTCTGAGAAGTCATCTATGGAGTTGATGATGCATGTTCGTCCCAGGACTTCTATTGACTGAGCTTTTTTCTCTTTCCGGAGAGAGGGAATACTTGAGAATCATTAAGAATATATTCCCATTTAACTCTTGTATCTATCAGACCTAGTCTGCTTTACAAACATAATACCTACATGGTATTTATCCCCATTTAAAACTTCTTATCTCTGTGCACAGCATTTCAGTCCCATCTTGTTCTAACCAGGTACATTATTTCACATATTACCACTTTTAGATCTAGGTTCACCTTTGTTCTCTACTAAGCACTATAGATTTTCCCAGTTCCTTATCCCCTAAATGTGTGTGTGTGTGTGTGTGTGTGTGTGTGTGTGAGAGAGAGAATATCTCTGTTTGAATAGAAGTATGTAGTGTATGTATGTGTAAGGGTTTATTTTTAACATTGATTCATTCTGTCAAATGAAATGTGGTATTGAAAAATATCTGGGCAAACAATTACAAAAAGAAAACAAACCCAAACCATTGTTATGTTGAAAGATCTAGACCAGGGGTCAGCAACCTATCACATGGGTGTCAAAGGCAGCCCGCACGCTGATTTTCAGTGGCACTCACACTGTCCTGGTCCTGCGCACCGGTCCGGGGGGGCTCTGCATTTTAATTTTAATTTTAAATGAAGCTTCTTAAAAAACATTATTTATTTTACGTACAACAATAGTTTAATTACATATTATAGACTTCTAGAAAGAGACCTTCTAAAAACATTAAAATGTATTACTGGCACATGAAGCCTTAAATTGGAGTGAATAAATGAAGACTCGGCACACCACTTCTGAAAGCTGCTTCCACTGCTTGCATCCGACGAAGTGGGTATTAGCCCACGAAAGCTTATGCTTCAATACTTTAGTTAGTCTTTAAGGTGCCACAGGACTCTTTGTTACCTCTGCTATTCCAGACTAACACGGCTACCTCTGATTCTTGACACTTCTGAAAGGTTGCCGACCCCTGATCTAGACTATAGAGTTTTATAGATTAGGCTATAGAGTTCACGGTGGGATGTTTTTCCCATCCAATGAAAATTTTTGAGATATCAAAAACTTTTCCTACCCCAAATCAGGACAAAAAAATTAAATCTAAAAAAAATTGAGTGGAAAATGTGAGAGAAATTGGTTTGAATTGATTGATTTTTAAATATTTTGTTTTTGAGATGCATCTTTTATGTAACCGTTTTTAAATCTAAATTTACTAATGTTTAAAAACAGATTTATTTCAACATGTAAACTTGAAATTTTCTGGTTCCAAATGTTGAAACAGTTTTGACTTTTTCAAAAAAAAAATTATTTTTTAATTTCAAGTTGGGAGATTCCTCAAACTTGACTGTGTAGTGAACAGTTTTGGTTTTAACAAACTGGCATTTTTTGGTGAAAAAACAGTTGGTTGAAAAATTCCCCAGCCAACCCTAGCTATAGTGTACCCAGCAGAACCTTCATGCAAGGGAGTCTTTGACTAGCTAGAGGGAAAGGTGTGTCACAGCACTTTTAAGGGCTCCCTTGCAGGGGGAAATTTACAGGGATGGACAGGAAGGGCAGGTGGGACCAGATCAGGAGAAAGTCACTGCACTGGTGAATAGAGAGAGGCAGGGAAGCACAACTAAACAATGAGTGCATGTATAACTCTGAGCACATGAACGGGTACACCTCATGCTTAGTTATGAAGATGCTTAAATATCTTAATTGGGGTCTTAAATCTCAATATGTGGCCCCAAACCTACAAACTCTTCCAATGTCTGCAGTCCTATTGCTTTCTACAGGACTCAAGTTCATCATGTAAATGTTTGCAGGATTCGGAACTATTGTTTTTTATTTTGGGTCTTAAGCCACAGCTACAAATACAGAGATGTAAAGTCCTTGCCATGTAACTTTTTTTCTGCTTAGCCATTTAAAAAGAAAAAATCATAACTACTATGAGAACCCCACAGAAGAGATTTTCCTCCCGTGACATCTGCCTGCCTCAAAATAGCATGGGAGGGAGAGAAATGAAAAGCCAGTTGCATAAACAAGCTAGGATCAAACTTCCCCCCAGCTATTCCTTAGAGAATTGTGGGAATATAATATAAGGATTATCTCTGTCAGCACTCACCCTCAATCTTATTATTGAAATATTGGAGGCCAGGGACTTATTTTCCAGGGCCTCCAGACTGCCTCACATTGAAGCATCGTGTTGTATTGATATACTCAATAACATTTGGAGTTATGTAAATCCAGCTTAATTTGATCTTGATCCTCAATTAATATGCTTTTGATTTTTTTGCCCACCCGTTCTCCTGAAGTTTACAACTTTTGAATTTTAGGAGAGATGGTGTCTAGCTTTTGATCAAATTTTTTTTATTAAGCTGATATCAAGTATTTAAAGTTATCTCCTCCCCAGCTGTCGCTGCAGAACAAACGGCCTTCTAAAATAACCAGTCCTGCTGACAAATGGCTTTTAGACTGAAACAAGGGCAAAGTGCAAACATAGGCCCCCATCCTATAAGATGCAAATCCAAGTGACTTAAATGGAGCTCCCTGTAGGAGGAGGAAGTCCTGTTCTGTGATTCAGCTTGCAGGAGCAATCAAATAGTCAATTTTCAACTGACAAAACATATTGGGTAATGTTCACATTCAAACTATTTATTATAATCCATTGAATAATTTTTCCACAAGTGAATTTGGCAGGTTATCCTCTGAATTCTATAACTGGTGTAGAGACAGCATGGTTTAGTGCTTAGGGCGGTGACTGACCCTAAGAATGCTTTAATTCTAGTCTTGACTCTGCCACTGATTTGCTATGTATCCTTGGTCATTTCACTTTCCCTCTTGATACATGGTTTCCCTTATCTTTTGTTCTGTTTCTTTATGTAAGGTAAGCTGTTTGGGGCAGGGAGAATCTCTTACTGTGTGCCTAGACAGTGCCTAATACAACGGGTCCATAATATATTTATCTTTTAAATTGCCAAATGTATGTGAAAGATATATTTGAATATTGTTCAATCAGAGTTCATTGCAAATATTCACAGGTCAAAAATTGTACAGTTTGGATAGCTACAAAAATGTATTACTTTCATTACATGACTGGATGTGTTGTTTAACTAAACCACACATCAGAAACAACCCATTTAACAATTAAACATAGTGTTTTAAACGGGCTTTCAACAAACATTAAAGCATTTGTGTGTAAAAATGGACTTTCTGTGAGTATTCTCACTGGGCAATGATAAGTACTGGAATGTTCTTGGAGACTGAATGTGACAGAGTATGTGTGCATAGTTATGAAAAACGTGTTTATTATCGCTCAGCTTTAGTGCTTCTGGAAAAATATGGGCAATTTGGAAGCAGAGTTTCCAAAGCTGTTTTGGGAAATTGGTTCTGACTGTCCACGTTCTGATTGGTGGGTTGGGCCTTTTTGTGCAGTTATCCCTGTTACAGACAGACAGGGCATAACAAAATCTAATGGCTGAGAGTTGAAATTAGCAAAGTTCAAACCTGCAAGTAGGTGCACATTGTTATCTGTGTGGTAATCCACCATAGTAGCAGCTTACCAAGGGAGCTGGTAAATACTTGGAGGGAAAGGAGGAACAAGAGATGTTAAAATAAAAACCCAATGTAATACTTTGCATTTCAAATGCATTTACTCCACTTCTATTCTGTATCTTTAACAGAAGGTTAAAAGGATCTTTAATCGTTAGTTTGCCATGGTGCTATGCAGGCAGAGGTCTCTGTATTCCAAGCCCTGGTCCTTGTTTAATGCCATTTAATGTTGGATGGTGTCTGGGTTATGTTAGCACCTCCTCCCATTTATTCCATCTAAATTAATACAATTGCTCCCTAATTCACTGAAAGCTGCAGCCCCCCAAGATCAGCCCTTAATTTCTCAGTCAAACAAATGTTCTCTCTTCAGATCCAGCTATTTATATTCTTCTATTTGAGAGGCTCTGTTTTCTATGAACCTTAAACCCGAATGACACGCGCCTGTCGCTCTGCGGCAGGGCAGAGTGACGGGCGCAGTGAAGGATAGCCGGTTCTCTCAGTGCATTATTAACGCCCAGAGCACTTGTTACTATCACTTACTTAATCTCAGCTTGACCAGCAGTGCCTGGAACTGAATCTCAGCCTTCAGAGCATTTTGATTCACTTGCTTGCTGTTCAGTAATTTTGGAGCTAGGAAATGGTATTAACTCACTCAATAGCAGTTATTTATATACATATATAACAGCGTCCTAGAAATCATTCACATTTTACCTCATTCTCACTGTGATCGTTGAGGCTAGCAATACATGCAAGCACACCTGCTATTGCTCAGTCCCCATCCCCTCCCATTTGTCACTAGATTTAACTGTTGTATCTTGTCATCACTCTAGATTATGCTCCCTCTGGAGCGCAGGCTGCCTTTGCACTGCTCAAATGGATAGAACATAGCACAAGAAAGTCCTGATACCTGATTGGGGTCCTCAGGTGTGACTTCCACGTAAACAATTTGCATGTGTGATCTTTTAATGTATGGTCACTAATATGTTCTCTCTGTCTTGGGTAAATTAATGTTTTGGGGCTTGAGATTAAATCATGTATTTTAAACAAATGCAAATACAATACAAATGCAATATAGCTTAGTGAAAAGGTGATGGTGGAAGCAAACAGTCAATAATTTGTGATACAATAGAGAGTTTTAAGGGATGACATCTTTAAAATCTCCTTTTTAGTTTGATTTTTTTTAACCTGTGATTGTTACAAATAACACCCAAGATTCCTTTGGAAAAGATTAGAAGGGGGAAAATGTTCTGCTGGGGATTTTTTTTTTTGGGGGGGGGGTTACATTAGGAATGTATATAGTTCTACTGTAGTTTGTGTTTGTGTGGGTTATTGTTTTACAATACTTCATGCTGGTGAAGGGCCTGCCACTCAGCAACAGAAAAGAGAGCAACTTTTTTTAAAATAGGAAAATGTGATTGTAAAACCACAAAATTTGGCAGGTGTGGGTCTGTGTTCTTATTGGTTTGTAATGGATGAAACTATGTTAAATTCATTTTTAAAATTGACTAGTTTTCAAGTTGATAGTGGTTCTTTTATGTTCTCATGCTGTTACCAGAAAAAGGTATCCACTTTATCTCCTCTTTTAACAAAACAGGACCCTGATTCCAATGAATTCTACACAGGGAGACCCTTTTGATGTCAGAGGTAGGGTTGCCGACTTTCTGATTGAAGAAAACCAAACCCCCTTTCCCAGGCGCCCCACCGCTTCTCCAAGGCCATGCCCCTGCTCATTCCAACCCCGCTCCATCCTCGCTCTCCCCCCAACCCCACTTGCTCATTTTCACCGGGCTGGCACAGGGGATTGGGGTGTGGGCTCTGACTGGGGGTCCGGGCTTTGGGGTGGAGCCATGGATGAGGGGTACAGGAGGGGGCTCTGGGTAGGGGGTTGGAGCAGGGCCGGCGACAGGGGGGTACAACGGGTACAGCTGTACCGGGCCCCGGACTTAAGGGGGGGCCCCCTTAAATCCGGGGTGGGCCTGGTACGCTGCTGTACCCCCTTGTCGCCGGTCGGGGGGGGGCCCCCCCGCGGGCGGTGGGAGACTGGCCGCCCCCCCCCCGCGGGCGGTGGGAGACCGGCCGCCCCCCCCCCCCGCGGGCGGCGGGAGACCGGCCGCCCCCCCCCCCCGCGGGCGGTGGGAGACCGGCCGCCCCCCCCCCCCGCGGGCGGTGGGAGACCGGCCGCCCCCCCCCGCGGGCGGTGGGAGACCGGCCGCCCCCCCCCCCGCGGGCGGTGGGAGACCGGCCGCCCCCCCCCCCGCGGGCGGCGGGAGACCGGCCGCCCCCCCCCCTGCGGGCGGCGGGAGACCGGCCGCCCCCCCCCCCGCGGGCGGCGGGAGACCGGCCGCCCCCCCCCCCCGCGGGCGGCGGGAGACCGGCCGGGGGCCCCCCTCCCGCGGGAGATGAGGGGGTGCATGGGCGGCGGGAGACCGGCCAGGGGGGGCCCGCACGATCTGACTACGGGGCCCCCAAATTCCTGTCGCCGGCCCTGGGTTGGAGAGTGGGAGGGTGAGGGCTCCATCTGGGGGACTCTGTGCTGGGGCTGAGGGCTTTGGGTGCAGGAGGGGGCTCCAGGTTGGGGGTTGGGACTCAGGGGTTCAGAGTGTGATCAGATGATAGAGAGCTCAGGGCTAGGGCAGGGGTGTGGGAGGGGATACAGGCTGTGGGAGGAAGTTGGGTGTGGGAGGAGGCTCACAGCTGGGGCAAGGAGTTAGGTGAGGAAAGGGTTTGGGGTGCAGGCTCTGGGCAGCAATTACCTCAGGAGGCTTACGGAAGCAGCCGGCATGTCCCTCTGGCTCCTTGGTGTGCTGCCCCTGTGTGCAGCTCCCATTGTCTGCCTCTCTTCACCTAGGAGCTGGAGGATGTACCGTCCGCCTCTGGGAGCCGTGCAGAGCCGACGGCTGCCAGCCACCATGGCCAACTGGACTTTTAGCGACCCGGCCAGCTGTGCTGACCAGTCGCCAGGGTCCCTTTTTGACCAGCCGGTTCGGTCAAAAATCTGATATCTGGCAACCCTAGTTAGGCAGGCTTAGTGATCAGACTGTTCATTGCAGGATCAGGGCCTGGGTGAATATGTAGAGATTTACATGCAGTTCCTAATGTGGTCCTGCTTCCTGGCACATGGATGCTGCACAGATAATACATTGCATGCCTAGCATAATGCTATCAGGACACTGGCTCAGCATTTCCTTTCATCAGTGAAATGATCCAAATACTTAGGCCTCGAGTCTCCTTCTGTTCCACTAGTTTTACTCTGGGGTAACTCCATCAACTTCTGTGGTTTTACATGGGAGCAATGGAGAGTAGAGTTAGATTCTTTTCCTCTTTTACTGGGGAAGTGGAAGAAGTTTTCTTCATCAGGAATTTCCCTTCAGGGAAACAATCTCAGTTCTTGTCCATATACTCTCCAATCCTTAAAAAGGGGATTGGGGGGGAGGGGAAGGAATTCACTTTTTGCTTTCTTAAGGAATTGCATCTGTTTATGTTTAAAAAATAAATGTGCAAATCCTGCTGACACAGCCCTAAGTAGCTGCACCATTCAATAAATGATACTAACTAATTTTGAATAAGTTTCTACACATTATTCCTAGCTAACCAATGTCTGAGAGATTTATCAGCAGCAGGCTTCAGCGAAGCTTCAGGGAGCCTTAAGGAAGAGTGAATGAAGTATTTTGACTTTGTGGGACCCAGGGTTGTGTGTGACTTGTATCAGAATGTGGCGGTCTCTGTCTGGTGCTACTAAGTGTTTATCTCACAACACCAGCGGAGGATTTGGCACAACTAATAGTCTCCTCTCTGGAATAGCAAGATTGTTGGCAGGCCTGTACTGTGAAGTTTACACAACATCTGCTGCCTGTGCTGTGCTTGTCTGTGAAGCTAGTGAACCATTAGGCCCTCACATCTGGGTGTGCTTCTATTAATCTAATTTGCCCCAACCCCCTAAAGAGTTAGATTACAGAATCATTTGAAAATACTAGCGTTAGCCCAAACTGGAACTCCAATTCAGAATACCCTTAAGTCCTGGGGCATTTCATGGATGAACCCTAAATTAATGTCTAGAAAATTTTAACAGGAGCACTTTTATCAACTGTGTGTGATACATGCCTCCATCCCACAGCTGTGTCATAATAACTGCATTCCACTGCTTGGATTTTCTGTTTCTATTTAAGCCTCCTTCTGTCTCTGAAGGTGCTTGAAAATAGCTGTCACACTGTCAACATGACAATCTCCTTAGTTTTGATATAGACAGACTTGCTATTTTGAGATATGCCTCCTCAGATGTCGGAGTTCATCTGTTTTTTTTTTTTCTGGTCTCCAACAAACCTCTTGTGTCGAGTGAGTGCATTTTGTGTGGAATTTAGTACCCAGCAATATGGTGTTTGTTATAAATACCACTAGAGGGCAGGCCAGGATGCATGGAAAAGTGTTTTTATAAAATTTTGTACATTTGGTTTATTTGAAGCGCAATCTAAAATATGTTGATCTATAATTTATGTGCCTGGAAGGCATTGTAAGGTAATATAATTGGTCTGCCAAGGCAATGGTGGTGTTTGCTTTGAAATATGCCTACCAACAAACTATCTTAAAATAAGAATGAATGTGCCATATTTTTTGATGCACTGTTGTTGTTGTTGTTGTTGTTTTAAATAATCCTGTTGGCTCACCTGATCCTCTTTCATTAACCTTTTTCCTGCAATCTTTAGAAAAAAACAAACTAAAAATAAGTCACTTCTTGTTTTAAAGACACGGTAAGAACTTTTCACTTTGCAAAACGGTCTCACAGAATTACTGCCCTTTAAGAAAGTGCCTCAGTATTGGAAGAAAAAACATTAGATGTCATTTCTGTTAGAGTCAAAATCTGTGGTTTCTGTTGTGAGCTGTTTTCTTTTTTAGCATGATTGTTTAGTCAGGATATTACACGGCAAATGTGTTCCTGAATGAATGCTCATATGTGAATCCTTCTGGAGAATAAAATGTCTCCTAGATATCCTTTCAGCTGTCAATATATGCAGTTAAGTGAACAGCAACAATAAATCAGTGCATTTAGTCATAAGCAGTGGTTTTAAGCTGTTACAATGAATATTGGTACCCAGACATATATAGAACCTGATCCAAAGTCCATTTAAGTCAATAGATTCCTAGTGACCACAATGAACTTTGGATCAGGCCCCATAGAGCAGTGTTTATAGCAGGGGTGGCCAACCTGAGCCTGAGAAGGAGCCAGAATTTATCAATGTCCTTTGCCAAAGAGCCACAGTGATACCTCCCCATCAGCTCCCAGCACTTCCTGCCCATTGGCAGCCCCACCAATCAGCCCCTGCCTATTCCTCTTGCACCTCCTGATCATCTGTTTTGTGGTGTGTAGGAAGTGGGGAGGGGGAGGAGAGAGGGCATAGCAGGCTCAGGGAAAGGGGTGGAGTAGGGGCAGAGGCAGGGGTTGAGCAGTGAGCACCCCTTGGCACATTGGAAAGTTGGCTCCTGTAGCTCCAGTCCTGGAGTCGGTGCCTATACAAGGAGTCGCATATTAACTTCCGAAGAGCCGCATGTGGCTCCGGAGCCACAGGTTGGCCACGCCTGGTTTATAGGGTCAATGTTTCTTGTTGCTTCTTCTGAGTATTAATGTGGGTCCCTGTGACTAGACACAAGATCTAAACTTTCTTTTACAATTATATAAATGATTAGAGAGACAAGGTGGGTAAGATAATACCTTTTATTGGACCAACTTCTGTGGGTGGAAGGGTCAAGCTTTCAAGCTCCACAGGGCTCTCCTTCAGGTCTAGAGAAGGGAATTAGAGTGTCTAAGGGCTTGGCTACACTTACATTTTATAGCGCTCTAACTTGCTGGCTCAGGCGGGTGAAAATTCACCCCCCTGAGCACAGCAAGTCTGAGCGCTTTAAAGCGCTAGTGTGGACAGGCTCCCAGCGCTCAGAGCTAATCCCCTCGTGGAGGTGGCTTACCAGGAGCTCTCTCCCAGCGCTCACGCACGACCACACTCGCACTTCAAAGCGCTGCTGCTGGAGTGTTCCCGGAGAGTGCCTGAAAGTTTCCAGTGTAGCCATGCCCTAAGCTGAACAAGGTGGGACAGATTGTTAAGACTGAGGTTGTAGGAGACAACTTCATAACTCTTCATAACATGAAGTGGGCAGTTAACACCTCTGCAGTTTTGGGACAATGGAAGCTTAGTAGGCAGCAGGGCATCGGTACTGATTTTTATTTTTCCGGGGTGGGTGGAGGTCCACTCCACCCCTTCCCCTGAGGCCATGCCCTCACTCCAACTCCTCCTGTCCCTCTCTGCCTACTCCTGAGGTCCTGGCCTCTCTCCACATCTTTCTTCCCCTGCTCCAACCGCTCTGCCGACGCCCCCACTTGCTACTCACTGCTCTCCACCCTCCCCCAAGCACCTCCCCCAGCTGCCGAACAGCTGTGGGTGCTGGAGCCCCAGAGTACCCATGGAGTTGGTGCCTATGCGGCAGGATATTACAAGTTGTTGCAGTGGGCCATGCAAGCAGTATCTCTGTTAAATCCATGTCTTTTAGTGTCCAGCAGAGTTATGAATTTAAATTCTCAGGCTCATCTTTTGAAGGTGGTCTGCAGAACAAGGATTAAGAGGTCAGATGTGGCATGGCTGCTCTATGAAAAGCATTTGTCCACAGGCGTTAAGGTGTTTCTTTTATCATTTTTCTGTATGAGTTCATTCCAGAGTGTAGTGATTGGCCATTGTGTAGACATTTGATGTACCAGATGAGAGATTGTGATGGGCCTGGGTAGGACCCAGGGATCTTGAAAGGTGTGTTGTGGGACTACTACAACAACACTGCAAACAATTTTTAAATGATTGAGACAAGGTGGGTCGGGTAATATCTTTCATTGGATTAGCTGCTGCGGGGGTAAAAGACAATCTTTTGAGTTTCTCCACACAGGCCGTCTTCAGGTCTGGGAAAAGTAATCAGTGTCACAGCCAAAGTCAAGATGGAACAGGTTGTTAAACATAAGAAGTTAACATATATTGCAAGAGACCCTTTAAGATAAAGTGGGCAATTAACACCTTTGCAGTTATAGGACAAAGGAGGGTGAGTGGGTCGTATCCTGGGACCAGCATGGATACAATTCTGCAACCAATATTTTGCAATACCAACACTCCAAACTATTTTCAATTGCTGTAAGTCAATACTATATTTCTACCCAGCCAGATTTGTTGCTTAATCAAAATTCCACACCTACTTTATTTGGCCACAGATGAATTTGCGATAATTCTTTTCTTGGGACTGTTAGAATGTTGTTTTCTGGGAGCTAATTCCATAGTACTTTGTCCCCATTGTACAAAGGCGGCTTCGGCACAGACAGAGGTCAATGACTTGATCAAGGTCACTCAACAAGACAAAGGAAGAGCCTGACTCAGAACTCCTGACTCCTGCTTAGTCATAGAAGGCTTTGTCAGTTTGTTTGTTTTTCACCCAGTTAAATATAAATATAACTTTAAGGAGCTGTTACCAAACTATAGTGGAAAATAAAGTATGAAAATATAACAATAAAATGTGTGTAAATGCAGTCTGAGTGCTGAAAAATAGGCAGTGTCATTCCATGAATATAGCGGATTTAGGCTAAATTCTGCCTTCTGAGCAGTGAGGTGAATCTTTGATAACCAGCTACAGTGAAGTTCATTTAGGGCTGAAATATGCCACTGGGGGTCAGTGGGGCTCTCCCATTCCAAAGCGTATTTGATAAGCTGGATTGATCACTTTGCTGCTGTAGGAGTAATTGATCTCCAAAAACCTGTATAGGGTTTGCCCACTGGGTCAGGTTCAGCACTACTAACCTTAATTTTTCTGTCTACACAGAAGACAGGGCTCTCCTAATTCAAATCCATTTTAAATCCCTTCTTCCAGGGGGCTCCTGGCATAGTTATGATCTTTTATTCAATAAAAAGCACAGTAGTGTGTCCCCCACCCTGGAATTTCCCAGTGCATCCTGTCTTCGGGGTACCTGATGAAAACAACCTGCAGCGAAGGGCTTTGCACAAAAAAACTATCTGGACAGGCTCAGCACGAATTTCCATAGATGAGTTCCCTGGACCAAGAAGGCCTAGTCCTGGTCCCATAGAGATGGACAGCAAGGACTCACCAGTCAACTGCTCTGAGGAAAACAATGACTCAGCTGACTCCGCTCTAGATTGTATATTGTTCCAAGCCCATGAATGGAGTCTGTTTAATCAGAGACATGGGCTTGAACCAAAGTGTCCGATCAAACATCCTTGAGCTCTGGGGAAGTGTGGGCCCTCTGTGCAGATGATGCCCACAATCCACAGGGCTAGGGCTAGAAACTGCCAGGATACCCCTGGGTCAGACCAATTCAAAGCTATGCCCCTTCCCCTTCTATAGCAAGATTGAGTTATGTTCCCCAAGAGCAAAACTCATTCCTGTGCAGCTGGCCCATCCAATGCCCATGCACGGCTGGTATCCTATGTAAACCCTTAAGACAGAGAGCACATTAGCACCGCCTCATCCTTGTACGGGGCCTCTGCACAGGGTGAATTCACCCCCTGACTACACTCAGAGTTCCAGTTTTATATCCTGCACCTCTTTTGGCAGCTCTCTTGTTCTTTGGAGATGCTTGTTCTGTTCATTGATGGTGAGATTCACGTCAGTGCAGCAGAAGGCCCTTGAACCAGCATGGACCTTTCACAGGGTTCTCTCCTTTTGGAACATGGAGCTACTCACAAAAGTGATTGTCAAATAGATTCTGATTTCTACAACTGAGCTTGTAAAAGCCTGGGGTAGGTGGGGAAACATCATGCGCTTTGAAGAGAGCATATCTTTTAACAGATATTACATTTCTTACCTGAGTGGTGTCCCACTATGGCACCTCCTTCTGAGTTAGGAGAAAAGAGTGGCACCTCACAAACTTGTTTGGGTTAGCTAAAAACTACACACTGTAACTAAAAGACAGCTGCTGGAACAATACGCAAACATGTTTGATACCTTAGGCACTGGTATCCTCAGCTGACTCTAAGAGTTCATTAAACCTTGCCCTGTAAACCTATGGACCAATTTTGTCTCAGGCTGTCTCCTCTGCCAAGATTTTACTCTTCAATTCCCCAAACAGGATAAGTTCCTAAACATTCAGCCAGCAGTAGTAGCAGCAGCTGAGCGTAACCAACAGAGTTTCCACTACGCAACTCCTTGCGATGCCCCTAGCATACTCCAAACTCTGATTTTTAAAATGGATCCATTATAATCAATGGCAGCAGCGTGATGGAGGGCGTGTGTCCCTATAAGTGCCTTTTTACTGGACATTTACTCTATGCCTTAGTGCAGGGGTCTCCAAACTACGGCCCGCGGGCCGGATGCGGCCCGCGAGGCCCTCTCATCCGGCCCGTGGAGATCTTTTTGTCTACGGAAAAAACACCCAACAGTGTTATCTGATTGGCTCCGGGGATACTGCCGTCCCTGCGTCAGCCAATCGGAGTCTGCGCACCTCTTCCCTGCGCGCCGCTGGCCCCCGCTAACGGCCGCTGTGTGAATTCCTGACTAGCCCCCGGCTCTCCCCTGCCCGCGCGCCCCGGAGCGCCACCTACCTGCCCATCGCTGTGGGGGCCACTCCGCGCGCGCCGCCTGCTTCCCTCCCCCCGCTCCCCCAACGCGCGGCGGCGGGAGCGGCTCAGCCCCGCACCAGGTACCCGCTTCCCAGGCGGGCGGGCGCGGGCGGTGGGACGCACGAGGATGGCGCGGTGGGGGGCTCGGCCCTGTCACACCCCCCCCCCCACCCCGCAGCCCCCAGCGCAAGGCCGGCTGGAGAGCGATTATCGCCGGCGCCAGGCAGCGAGCGGGAACCAGGCCCTCGAGTGGGGACCCCGCAGCACCCGCGGGCCTGGGGTAGCGGTTCCCGCAGGGGCAGCGGGAGCCCCGGGGCTAGGGGAAGCTGGCTCTGTGCGGTGCTACTGATCCCCAAGGGGATCTGCCCAAACCCATCGCCACGCCACGCCCTGGGGACTCGGGGTGCGCTGGCTCCGCTCTCGCTCGGGGGCTGGTTGGGCTCTGACTGATTTATGACCGTATCTCACTGGGGGGAGGGAGCCGGTGAATGTCGGTGGATGCAGAGGTGTAGAAAGGCTTTCTCGACGGGAGGTCTTCGCAGTTTCCTTTAGCGGTCCACGCACTGGGCTCACCCGATAGAGACTCCCTGCTTCGTTTGCGTACGGGGTGATTTCTAGCCCCTGGCTATAGCATTTTGGTTGTGTCACTCACTGCTCTTGGTTATGGAGGATGAGAAGATCTGCTGTGCTGCTCTTTTCTCTGTTGGCTTTTCCAGACTCGGATTTGGAGGTGTTTGGGATATTAACGTGTTAGCTAAAAATTCGAATCCTAGTCTAGACAAGACCTCACTGTGCAATATGTAGAGCAGAGTACTGGTTTAGGGAAAGGCCCCCCCAGATCTTTTTCTCTTTGTAATCTAATCTCTCTCTACATATACCATGCCCATCACCTTTGTATCTTGTTGACAGTATTCAGCTGTTCAGTAGTTGCCCATTATTTAAATATCATTTTCTTGCTTTTCTCCTGATTAATGGGGCTTTTCAGTTTTGTGTCTTTGGTAAAGATGTTTCCTATTTGACATATGAACTTGATAGTCTACGGAAAAAAATTACGGAAATTTACGTGTATCCTGCCAAGATCAGCCGCCGCTTACGTGGACGTTATGTTTTTACCGAATTTGTTTTGATTCTTTTTTATTTGGACCTCGAGTGTGTTGTCGGCCCCCGAACTGCTATTTGATAGTTAATGCGGCCCTCGGGCTGAAAAGTTTGGAGACCCCTGCCTTAGTGCATTCCAGAGGTTAAGCATTAAGATACTCTCAGGTTAGTGGGTTGGTTTTAACAGGCTCATTGCTTGACTAGAGTTTCATCCTTATAGTTCAGCACTGTTTGTGCATGAAACCCTATGTTCTTACCTAGACTTATCAGAAATAACTCTATATTATGGACAGGCTCAGCACGAATTTCCATAGATGAGTTCCCTGGACACATAGATGAGTCCACAAACACCCATGTACGCACAGGCACAGAGGTGGTTTTATATAAACAGACTGTAACTTCAGCACCCTCGTGGTCAAGATGGAGTCTGCTCTGCAGGCAGCTCTGGCCAAGAGAAGGTGCCTGCAGGAATGCAGCAGGGAAAGTCCCTTCCACCCCAGTGGCACCTGTTCCAGCCCCCGCCCAGCGTGAACACAGACTAACAGAGTACAATGGATATAGGAAAGGGAAATCTGTATTAACAGAGGAATGCGAAGGGAAATGTAGGGGGGAGCGGTAAAGAGGGCTACATTCTACACAAGGCCCCACAGACTCTGGGGTACTACAGTCTGAAAGGGCAGACATGGAGCAATGTGTCCTGGGCAAAGTCCCAGTCCAGGGGAGAGTCTTGGGCATAGGCGCTGACTCCATGGGTGCTTCAGGACTGGAGCACCCGTGGAGAAAAATCAGTGAGTACTTAGCACCCCAGTTCTCCTCTCTGCCTCCCAGCCCCTCTCCCCTGCCAGGGGGCCACACTGATCACTCCTCCCTCTCCCTTTCAGCATCCCGGTCCACCGCCAATACCTGTTTTGTGATATGCAGGTCAGCTCTGGGAGGGAGGGGGAGGAGCAGGGGGTGGGGGTGGGGCCTGGGTGGAGGGGTAGGTTGAGCGTCCACCCCCCCACCCCTCCGGGTAGAGGAGAAGTTCAAGTCAGTGCCTACAGTCCTGGTTGTCTTTGGCGCCAGTAAACTTTCCCCAACAAATCCCTCTGGTGCCCTCTTCTGCTGCACTCTGCAAACCCCCAAAGAGCAACCATCTCCCCACTCAACTAGCTCCAGCCTCCCTGCTTGTTCCCAATACAAAGTCACAAGCCCCAGCATGCAGGGCCCCACACAGGTGATTCCTCCTTGGCACCGTGCTCCTCCTGGCTCCTGTCTTGGGGCATCCCTGATCCGTCGCTCTGTCCTTCCCAGGCTTCAGGCAGGCTTGCTGCAGCCCTTCTGTCTGGAGCTCCAGACACCCCTACCTCCCCCGTCCCTCTCCCCCAACAGCACGCCCCCCTTCTGGAACAATCCGCACTTGCCCCCTCAAGAAAAAGATTTAAAGGGCCATGCTTTCTGAACCCCAAGGGGGTTACAATGCACAGGGTGCGAACGTACATTCAAAGTTCTGAATGGCTTATGCAAGCGAACTCCTGTGGGTGAGGGGGAACGGGAAAGCTGATATTTATGAAATTACAACGCTAAATATAGCGATACTCCTAAGTGTGTGAATGAAGGGGTGTGATGCACCCCATATATATTAAAATATACACAGATGTAAAAATGGTGACATGGAAACCAATAAAGCAACACAGGTGTTCCTGGCACATAAGGGAGGAAGGAATCAGGCTCTGTATATATGTTCTTATTTCCCTTTTTCTCATCCTTCAGAACCTGCTGTTCTTTGTAGACGGTGAGCTCGCTGGAGACAGGGATTCCATCTCCCTCTGTGTTTATGCAGCATTTACCACAGCTGAGCCCCGGTCTGGATGGCAGCCTCTGTATCCTACCAGCAATAAATACTCATTAACAAGTGTCCCACCCCTTGCCAGCGTGTTGTCTAGGTGTGCCTTTTACATGACAGAACATTGGTTTAGGAATGTTTGAAATACATTAATTGGGACTATGTGTTGTATCCCAGTCCCTGGCAAGTCAGGATCCAGCTGTGCAAAGCTCCAAGGGCGAGAAAAATTAGAACTAATAAGTGAGAAACAAATGATTGTAAATTGCTTTTCTGTACCTAAAAATGTCACAACTTGAATGTCTGATTGCTTGGGCCCTTGCTGGTCCCCACTGGGAGGCTGTGAATCTTCCTTGCCCACTGGGTTGAAGCTTCTGTTTCTGGCTCTGCTGGGTGCCAAGATGATGGATTTTAAGCTGTGACATGACATGTTTATGTACAGAAAAGCGGTTACTGGAGCAGGACTGAATCTTGCACTTTCTGGGTCTCAGGCAAGGATAATATGGGGGGAGAGGAGAGCTGTTACAAGGTGGGTGGCCCTTTTAAGGGAGACAAGTGCCAGCCCCACCTGTGACAGAGCCACTCCCGGCCATGAGGGGGTGCTCTGATGGGATGGCCCTGTTACTTTTCTGCCTCAGGGCACCCGAAAAGCACAACACGGTCTAAAGTATTCAAAAACAAGATTCCTCTTCTGGACCCAATTTATATTGTCCTTATACTGGGCCCAGTGGCTCTCCAATTGCCCTCATCTAGTTCCACCTGGGCTGGCAACACAGTCTTTCAAAACAAATGCATTTGCAACAACAAGATTTTCATACTAATCCTTCCTCCAGAGCTTGGAGGCCACGTCACATCGTGAGGCAGCAGGCAAACATCCTTCCCCTGCAAGAGTCTCCCTGGCTATCTCAGGGTCTCCTGCAGAGAGACCTTCTGAGCTCCACAGTCATCTGCCACCACCACCTGCTTCTCCCCAGTTCTCTTCCTTCTCTGCCCCGGAGGCCTGACCAGGTCACATGACCCATCAAGCATATGACTTTCCTTATCTTTCCCAACCTTTGGTGGAGAGCTGTCTCTGTCACAGGTGTGGCTGAGCCCCATCTCCCTATAAAGGGCCAGCCCTGATATGATAAATGCAATGAGGGGGAGGAGGAAACATTTCTCTGTCAGGCTGATTTTAAAGAAGGGTGGCTGTTTGCAGATGCAATATGTTAGAATGAGTCAAGGCACTGTGGTCCTGTGGGTATGATAGATTTCATTATTGCATACATGCCTCATATCTCTAAAGGTTGTGGTAGATTCTCCTCTCTGGGAATTTTAAAATCAAAGATTAGATATGTTTCTAACAGAGATGCTATAATTTACACAGGTATAGATTCCCAGAAGTCCTGTGTTATAATGGAAGTCAGACTAGATTGTGACAATGGCCCCTTCTGGCCGTATAATCTATGGGCTATAATCTGTTAGCTATCGATTTCTCGCATCTGGTGAAGATGCGCGAAATTGATCGCTCGCAGCGCTCCCGTCGACTGCGGAACTCCAGCTTGCTGGGAGGCGCAAGTGGGAGTTGACGGGGGAGCGCGCCGCCGACTGCTGCCGCCGTGAGGACAGCAGGTAAGTCGGCTGCAGATACGCAAACTTCAGCTATGTGATTCACGTAGCTGAAGTTCTGTATCTGCAGTCAATCCCCCCGCCCTCCCGTAATGAAGACCAGTCCATAAAAAGCATGAACATTCTTAAATCCATTCTTGTTGAGGAAAGCGCTTAAGCACACGATTAAATCTTGTTGACTTCAATGGGACTTAAGCAGATGCTTCCAGTTAAACATGTGCTCAAGGTTCTTGAATATGGATGCCTTCCTGAACTGGGAACAAAATGATCACTTGATTCAACTATTAAGATGACTAGGACAAACACAGATAATTATGAGTTTGATGCTGCTCCCATTCAAGTCAATGCCAAACTCCCACTAATTCAATGGTGCAAGCTCAGTCCTTTTCTAAATATGCATAGAACTTCATATGAATCACTAGACGTGCATTATATGTCTGCCTGCAGCTTCAGTATTGTGTATTCTTCAGCATTTCACAATAGTTACACTTGTACTGGTGCATATTTTTGGTATATTTCAAATAATTGGAATAATGATGCATATAATTCTAGCAACTGGTTAATACAGATTAGATGTTTCTAAAAAGTAACAATGATAAGACTTTCAGTAATTATGGGGAGTGAAGTAAAACTTGAAGAAATGTATAGGCATACTGATGATTTTTACTTTTGATTGATGGCAAGAACATGCAGTTATTGCAGATGAGTAATAATATTGAACTATGCAGTGTTCCAGGTAGTATTTTAACCTTTCTATTTTTTTGGTGACAGATCAGACTCAGTTCAATGCCAAGTCCTGATATACATTATAAAAATATTAAAGATGACCTGTAAATTCTAGTGTGAATTTCTTGTATTTTTTTCAATAGATTTTTTTTTATTTCAAATTGAATTGCTGCAAAACAGCTAAACAAATGGGACTTGCCAGTACAATGATCTGAAAACATTCTTTTTTCACTTTTTTAAAGTCTCAACCATGTAGCTCTTTCTCTGGTATGATATCCCAGGGGGAGACATTATAGGTACAATGGTATGCCGAAGAGCAGGGGTCTTGAAGTTGTGGGGTGTGCCCCCCTATGGGGATGCGAAGGAAAGTGTGTGGGAGGGCTGCAGCGTGGCCTGGGCCCATCCCCATGATGAGGGGGGGGAGCGGGGAGGGAGACCCACAAAGCTGCGCTCTGCCTGGCTCCCCTGACTGCTGCCCATCTGCAGCTCTGCTCCTGACCCCACCCCCCCCGACCCTCCAGCCCCCTGGCAAATATTTTCTTTTACAGTAGAACTTCAGAGTTGTGAACACCAGATTGTGAACTGACTGGTCAACCGCACACATCATATGGAACTGGAAGTTAGCAATCAGGTAACAGCAGAGAGCAAAAAATAAAAAAGGCAAATACTATAGAACTGTGTTAAACATAAATTACTAAAAAATAAAGGGAAAAATAAAAAAAATTTGCTTGTTTAATTTAAATTAACCTGGTTAATAGCAGCGTTTTTCTTCTGCACAGTAAAGTTTCAGAGCTGCATTAAGTCAATGTTCAGCTGTAAACTTTTGAAAGAACAAACAGAACATTTTGTTCAGAGTTATGATTATTTCAGAGCTGCAAACAACCTCCATTCCCGAGGTTCTGAGGTTCTCCTGTAACTACTTGGTCAATTCTACTTGGCAGCCAGCCTGATCAGACAGTTGTTGAAAATATACACATTGAAATAAGCGATTCACATTATGATCTTTATTCAATATTTTATTGTGCTAGTACCTAGATGATTTCCTGGTGGCAACAAAGGGTATTGTAGCTGTCAGGGGAAAATTAATGGCGCGTCTCTCCCCCTTACCGTACACTCTGGATTGTAGTGGCGGCGTTGAGGCAAGGAGCTCACAAGCTGTCAGAGACCATTGAAGAAACACACAACTCAACTTTGATCAAAGGGGAAACTGAGGCACCCTCCTCTCGGTCAAGAAAGGGGGTTGGCAGCAGCTCCGTTTATTATCGGTACCAAGCAAACGTTTATAGAGTATATTCAAAGGGGAGGGGGAATGGGTGGAGGTAGGGAAAGACCTACTTGAAGCATGCGCATCATCAAACCCTTACATCATTCCTAGGTCAGTGCCCTCTTGAGGCACCTGGTGTGGGGACCTTGAGAAAGCTTACATGATGCCAACAAGCTTATGAATAAGAGTCTATTCGTTCTCTAGCAAAGTCGTTACATACATATAATGCAATCTGGAGATACAACCACCTCATCTAGCATGGGTTTACAGACTGCTTATTGTCTGAGACAAGGTTACATTCCAGGGACTAAGAAGGTTACCACAACAACCGGGTGCCAAAGCAATATTTCACTGAGCCTCTAAGACTCAAGCGAATGCTTGTACAAGCCTTTGGAGTTTAACTATGTGATTGCTGGTGAGGAAGAATACAGGTGGGAAGGAGCGAGGGAAACTGAGTTAGCCCTAACATAGCCTGCTGTTAAAGAGCCATGGTCCAAAGACTGAATGCAACCCAACATAGATCCATATGGGACCTATCAAATTCTGCTCCTAAATAGTCCAGAGACTGGCTGCTCCTTTTCTCTCCAGGAGCTGAATATCCAGTCCTGCATCTTCAGCCCTTCTAGGCCTCATGGGCTTGAGGGGACAAGCAAATACGTTATTTTAAAGAAGTGTCAATAAGAGATTGCACTAAGGGCTTCAGAAGGCAGTGCTAGAACATTGGTAAGATCTCCCTGCTGTAGGCACAACCTGTCACCTCCTGCACTCTATGCCAAGGTACTGGATACATGATATTCCCGTTTGAGGTTGTTCTCTTGGTTTTAAAGGGGTTTTGTGCTTTTTGGCTTTCTAGGCCTTTTGTTTGCTTCAGTCATCAGTATTTGACTGTTTTAAAATCCTTTTGTGGGCTCATTAGCTTTGCTTTCAGGCAAAAAACAAAATAAGACTTAAACAGTTTCAGGGAATAGCATTTTACTGTGGCTCATCGGGGCTAGATCTATTCTGTGCTTATACTTCCTCCCTTGTTGCAATTGTCCTTTCCACTGTAAGTCCTTCAGGTCACTTGTCTGATGCTTGTGGATTCCAAAAGACAATTGCCATTGTCTGGTGTTTGGTGTGTCTGGTGGCTTTTCTGCATTTGAGAGTTTTTGAGAAGCAGGGATGGGGGGAATTAGGGGTACGCCCCGCTCTTGAGAAGTGCTCTGGTGAAATCATGCTTCACTCTCATCCCAAGGAATCTCTTTAGTCGTCTTCTTCGTACACTGCCATAGCTCTTAGCACTCATTACTCCGCTTCAGAGTCTCAAAACCAGCTGCCTGGGGTCCAGCTGTAATTTCACCGCTTATCCTCTTGCTTGTCTGTCTGGAGTGATCTTGCGCTGTCATCGCTGCTGGTTTTAATCAGGCTGGAAATCCAAGACATTTAATGGTGAGCTGTGTAATCGTCTCTAGAGACTCTTGTCTTTTATTAAATACAGCTTTTCTGCACATGTAAGAAAGGAGCTGGCTGAAAGCCCTGGCAAATCAAGTCCTCTCTTAGCGTACAGTACAGGCAGTGACAGTGTGGGCTTCACCCTTGATCTAAAGGCATTGCCCTTCTCACACTTGCCTCTTCACTGTCTTCTACGCAGTCCTCTAGACCCAGGAAGCCCCCTCCGAGCCCCATCTGTCATAATTAAGTCTCTCTGGAAACTCAGAACTTCAAGGAGGCTTTATAATCTATGGCCATGTGTGATGGTTCATGGGTCTGAGAGTCACCTTGTTACCCACTGCCTCCGGCCGGAGGGAATTTTGCTTGTCCTTTCAGCCACCCCAGCACTCTCCCCGAGGCTAGGTCAGCCCTGTCTTTGCCTTACAGATTAACAAATGGTGCTCCCCAGTCCCAGAGTCCTCTTGAAATGTTCCCTTGTAACACCCAGCCTCCAACACTATTTGTTCTCAGAAATCCCACAGCTGCTGCCCACAATGGAGCAGTGTGCCCTCATTTTACCTTGAACCACCGCTCCTAGCAATGAAGCAAAAGAAGATTTATTTCAGAAAGAAAGGGAATTCCACTAGAGAAAGGAGACCCAACAAGATATTTTTTTTTCTCCTGCTGATAATGGCCCATCCCAATTTAACAGCCTCTTAGAATTGGTATGCTAATGTACAACCTTTCCCCCCCGCCCTTCTTTCTGTGTGTATAAATGCATCTTACTTCTGTTCCATTCTATGCATCCGATGAAGTGGGCTAAAGTCCACGAAAGCTTATGCTGAAATAAACTGGTTAGTCTCTAAGGTGCTACAAGTATTCCTCGCTTTCTTTACGGATACAGACTAACACGGCTGCTATTCTTGAACTTGTCAAGATGTCTTCAGTGACTCTCCCCACTCTGTGTTGCATTGAATCCGTCTTTTGTCTTTATCCCCATTACAATGGTCTTTTATACCTCCAAGTGGTTTTGATTGTTTGCGCTTGTCTGTGATGGTTTTCCTTTGACTGCTTTGTGAGGGGCAATGGTAGCCAATTGAGCCTTGCACCACATCACCACCGCTGGTAACCCTGCATGAACAGGTTGTCACCATGTAACATTAGGGCTTGTCTACACATTAGGGCTTGTCTGACGCAGCGCGTCTGGTGGAGACGCTCTATACTGATGTGGGGAGCTTTCCCAGCGGTGTAATAAAACCACCTCCATGAGCAGCATAAGCTATGTTGATAGGTGAAGCTCTCCTGCTGATGTAGCCCTGTCTGCACCAGCGCTTATGTCACTGAGGGGATTTTATTCACACCTGCGGGGATTGTTCTCCTCTTTTCCCCCCCATGCTGGCCAGTGATGAGGTTAGCTGAGTAAACAGCAGGTTTGAGCCACTGGCAAAAGTGGCCAAATTGAGGGCTGCCGTGAATCTCTGAGGCAAGCGAATCCTCCAACAAGCGCAGGACCCATCAAGGTAGATGAGGAATTTTGTCATGTTCTTATATCTGGTTCATTGCTGTAGTATCTGAGCACCTTCCAATAATGCCGTAAGCAACTTCACTAGCATCTGTTGCATGTTTGTTCTCTCATCTTCTCCCTGGGGGAGCAGTGTGTGCCATGGAGAGTCTTGTTATGTTTTTTGGTATTTTTATATATAGCTATAAATACATTTGTAGCTGTGTATTTATGTTAGAGAAACCAAGGTCAAAGACAGCGGTTCTCAAACTTGTTGAGACTGCGACCCCTTTTTCTGCTCCGGCGGCGTGGCGCGACCCCTCCATGTCCACCGACTTCAATTATTCTGCATTCAGCGGCTAAAAGCCGCTGAATGCGGAAGTGCAGGCGTGGACCCCACTGCGTCCCGGCCCCAGTCCCCGCCGCGGGCGGGCGGGCGGGCTGCTGGCCCCGGCTGTGGCCGCGGCGGCGGCGGGGTGCCGGCAGCGGTAGGAGCTAGTGACTCCCTCGGGGAGCACTTGGCGACCCCCCGGGGGTCGTGACCCCCCAGTTTGAGAAACCCTGGTCAAAGAAATGCACCTTGCACTTGGAGCTGATAGTTGTTACCAGATTTGCCCAATACTTTGGGGTAGGCTCATTTATTAGGGTTACTTTTCAGGGTGGGGGGGCAGTTTTGTCATTCTATCAATCAATGTACTGCTCGGGTCACTTGTGTCATTTTATGGAGCTCCACTGCTCCCTTCTGGAAGTTCCCTCCCAATGGAGCTGTCCTGCAGGACCTTAATTGGACTAACCTTTTCACCTCCCCCCTGGCTCTTACCTACTTTTCTATAACTGCCTGTTTGTTAACACTTCTACTGCCTGCATCCGACGAAGTGGGTATTAGCCCACGAAAGCTCATGCTTCAAAACTTTATAGTTAGTCTTTAAGGTGCCACAGGACTTTGTTAACTCTGCAGGACCTAGGTTCCCCAGGGCTGGGTTCTTCCAGCCTCAGAATCAGATGAACACACATTAACAGAGCGTGTCTGAGAGCACCGGGTTAATCAGCTGTCCCAAGCTGACCCCTTGCATGTCCCTGGACTCAGCAGACTGGGTAGAACAGCACTTCCAAGCTGCCACCCTCATAGGTCCTAGGTTCAGCATGTCCCTATCCCCACTTTTACATTACAATCGTTCGGGCAGTAACCCCACTTGATGAGCAAACCCCACTGGATCTCTGGGCACTGCGGGGATCTTTAGCTTAGGTACAAGGAGTGTTGCTGCAGAGTAAATGGGAAGCCAAAAAAACCAACAACAAACACCCATGGGGAGAGAGAGAAAAAAGCAACCAGCTTTACCATGAAAGTTATTTATTGCCAAGTAATACTCATCCAAGGGGAGCCAAACAAACAAAACAGTTATAATATTAAATCTAACTTAGATTTGATTGTAAAAGTCAGGTTTAGAAACTCTAACTGATCACACAAGTCAGGGTCAGAAGGCGATATACCTAGAGAGTGAGAGTGGGGTTCTCACCGCTCCGAGAAGCTTGAATCAATTGGAGTTCCCAGGTGATGGTGGTAGCTGAGGGTCCGGAGTGCTGGAGATAGGCAGGGCCCCCAGCATGATCAGATAACGAGATAACAATTGTTGAAGGTAAATTAACTAGGGAAATGCAATCAATTAGTGTAATGAGAGAACCATTCGCAAGTCCTATTTAGCCCCTGGTTAACTTACCTTCACTTGTTATCTTGTGCAGACACGGAAATCCATTTCAAAAGGTATTTTTTTCTCCTGCTGATAATGGCCCATCTAAATTTAACAGCCTCTTAGAATCGGTATGATAATGTACAACTTGTTTTTTCTGTGTGTATAAATGCATCTTACTTCTGTTCCACTCTATGCAACCAATGAAGTGAGCTATAGCCCATGAAAGCTTATGCTGAAATAAACTGGTTAGTCTCTAAGGTGCTACAAAGTCTTCCTCATCTTATTTATGGATACAGACTAACATGGCTGCTAATCTTAACTCTTAGGGTAGAGAGTTCCACTGTGTCACAGTCGTGATGTTGTCAGCAAGAGTCTTTCCTTGTGGGTGGGTAGGAAACCTTTGGATACCCTGAGCTTGAGACATGCATTATCATGGAGCATCACTGCCTCCAGGAAGCCTTCAGATGGTAACCCACTGAAGCAGATATGGTGCCCCATCCCATTTAAAATACAAAATAAACCGAGGCTCTCGGGCAGGGCCTTCATCTGGGTCTTCCAGTACATGCTGGATCTAATTTGTGCTGTCAAGTCTATTTAGTTTATAATTTCCTTGTGGGAAGCCCCATAGCTTCTTTTTCCTGTAGGATCAAACATGCTTTTGTGCTTCATAAACAATAGCATTTGGTGCCTACACCAGTGAATGTTGGTCACTCCTGACTAAAGGGGTAACATGGGCCTGAATTGCTAATGATTTGGGGCGGTCATTCATCCCTTTTGTGCATCACCACTGCTTCATAGTCTGTTTAGCCATAGATGACTCTCCGTAGGCGCAGCCTGGAGAAGCAACAACAGCTACTTTCTCTGGGGGAAAATGCAGAAGATCTTTCAGCCATAACCATATACGATAGTGCTGGTGTTTTAAATTGGGGTGATGATATCTTGACAAGTGGTTTGGAGAAACACAACAAAAGAACTAATGGAGGCTTTAGTAACATGATGGGATTTCTAGGGAATATCTTTATTTCTTCTGGCTTTATTCTTTCTGAGAATAATCAGACCATGACATACCGTAGGACTAAATTTAAGAAGCAAAAAGCTGAGTTGAAGAGAAAATAGTTTATAAAAAGTGTTCTGAAAGATTGGAGAGCTGCCAGTTCATCTTGATTGGAAATGAATTATGTACTGTGATGCTGATGTGCCTTAAGTCTTTATAAACGGTGCTACTTTGCACTTAAAGTACTATTTCAATCTGGGACCTCAAAGCACTTTGATGGTTACAGGGAGGGTAAATATTGTTGCCTTTCTGCTGAATGGTAGTAGATGTCAGAGACTTGCACATCAGCTTCCCAGTGGAGAAGACATCAGTGATGTGGAGTCTGCGTATAGTCCAGACATAACTTTATTCACCTGTATACAACAGTTCTGGCAGAGCAGTGGTCAAACTGAATGCAGGCAGTCTGTTTTTTTTCTGCATCAGAGGGGTAGCCGTGTTAGTCTGTATCTTCAAAAACAACAAGGAGCCAGTTAGCACCTTAAGGACTAACAGATTTATTTGGGTATACATTTTTGTGGGTAAAAAACCCACTTCTTGAGATAAGCTTATGTCTTTAAGTGCCACCAGACTCCTCATTGTTTTTGTTTTTTTCTGGAATCTCAGCCCAATTCCCAGGGAACAACTCTGCCTCAAAGTCTGAGCCTAATCTGAGACCAAGACAGAGAGCAACTTCTCTTGCTGCTTGCAGTGATCGCTGTGCTAGAGCTTCGCTTAATCAAACTAATGACACCCCACAGCAAATGTCCCCAAGACCGAACATTGGCTTGTATGTTCAGAAAGGGAACCTAGCTGACTATGGGTAGCAGCCCTACCCAGTGATGGCTGTCCTAACAAAATTATTCTCTCCATTTACAGATGGGGAAATTAAGAGACAAAGCAAGTTAAAGACTTGCCCAAGGTCATATAACAAGTTAGTGGCAGAGGTGGGTAGTGAATCCAGGTCTCTTGGTTCTCAGTCTGGTGACCATTCCACTAGACCACACTGCCTGTTTCCTTTATATTGCTGAGAACCTGTCTGATGTTGTTAATCAGGCAAAACTCCCACTCCTACTATTGTAGGGCAAGTCTGCACTACTGCTTAAGCTGATTAATTTACGTGGCTTGGGGTGTGAAAAAGACACCCTGTCTGAGCTATGCAAGTTATAGTGACCTGTATAGCTGTCCACACTGCGCTATGTTGGCGGGAGATGCTCTCCTGCTGACATAGCTTCCGCCTCTCACAGAGGTGGCACAATTATGCTGATGGGAGAGTGCTCTCCAGTTGGCATAGACTAGAGCATCTTCACCAGATGATGTAGTGCTTCTAGTGTAGACCTGCCCTTAGTAAAACCTGCAGTACCAGGTCCTTAGTGTCCATGTTTTTCTTGTGTTTGGAGTAAAGGCAATAAAGAGCCAGAGGTGAGCTAGGAAAATATCTGCTTTATTAAGGTGCTTAATTGTGACTGAGTTTCAATTCAAACTACTACGTGAGTAGCCTGAGGCTGAATTTCACACTGGCCCTGAGAAACACCGATTCTTCCCCCACTAGGGTGACCAGACACCAAGTGTGAAAAATCGGGACCGGGTGTGGGGGGTAATAGGAGCCAATATAAGAAAAAGACCCAAAAATCGGGACTGTCCCTATAAAATCGGGACAGCTGGTCACCCTATCCCCCACAGCACGTTCAATAACAAAACACTTAACAAACCTAACATCACCAGAACAGCTTTCATGGCCTAATCACTGATTCCGAGAATCAGAAGCTATCACCTAGTCATTTAGTTCAGATTAACCCTTTTGTGGGTGCCATAAGGCTATGCGTATGTGTACCACAACCCCTCTGCTTGGTATGACCAGAACTGCTCATGTGTGTCTCATAAGCCCTATACTACTAACAACTAGTGAAGATTCTCCTTTAGCTAAAGTCATAGTGGCCTGTGCTATTAAAGGAGGACCTGGCTTCTCTCAGCTGTTGCTGTGAAGTGTTGAGTGGCTGTGGTGTGTAGTGTAGTAACAATTCAATTCTAACAAAAACAATGAGGAGTCCTTGTGGCACCTTAGAGACTAACACATTTATTTGGGCATAAGCTTCTATGGGCTAAAACCCACTTCATCAGATGCATGGTGTGAAAACTACAGTAGGCAGGTATATATATTACGTGAAAAGATGGGAATTACCTTACCAAGCAGGGGGTCAGTGCTAACAAAGCCAATTCAAACAGGGTAGATGTAGCCTATTTCCAACAGTTGACAAGAAGGTGAGAGTATCAACAGAGGGAAAAATATTTTTTGTAGTGACCCATCCACTCCCAGTCTTTATTCAGGCCTAATTTGATGGTGTCAAGTTTGCAAATTAATTCAAATTCTGCAGTTTCTTGTTAAAGTCTGTTTTTGAACCTGCCTACTGTATTTTTCACTCCATACATCGGATGAAGTGGGTTTTAGCCCACGAAAGCTTATGCCTAAATACATTTGTTAGTCTAAGTGCCAAAAGGACTCCCCATTGTTTTTGCTGATACAAACTAACATGGCTACCCCTCTGAATTAAGTTCTAGGTGATCATGGACTGGTGACAAGGTACAGTGCACTTTTTCACAGTAAAGAATTAAAGTCTAGCAGTTCCCACCATTAGCTCTAACAACATGCCAGTAGTTCCGTTGATAGGGTCAGGCTGAGCCTGGCCACACGGAGGGAGTCTTCATTTTGTGACAAGTTGAGGCCCTTTGTAGGAGTTCACTGTATCATGTAGTGCCTTGGATGCATAGCATTTAGAGAGGGAGGCTTAACAAAAGGCTGCCTGAGGACAATGAGATTGTGTGCTTCATTACTGTCTTTTGTATTTAAATGGCCAGTGGGGCAATTAACATAGGGCTCATTACACAAGAATTTCAATAGTTTTCTCCGCTTATTCATCATAATATTTCCTCGGAGAATACCAGAAGTGGTGATTAAATACGGGAGTAATTCATGTCATTTTTCTATTGATGTTTTCATTACCTTTTTTTAGGGGGGGGGGCTAATTGTTTTTGACACTCCCTTTCTATTGTACTTGGGGCAAATATGCACATCCCTTTGCATGTGAATGCCTGCTCATTGACTTCTCCAGGCGATTATTCCCTGCTGGTTCCACAAACAAGCCCCAATCAGAATTAATAGCATTCATGATCTAGGTGGGCAACACTGTGTTGTAAGATCCACAGGACAATCCACAGTAGGCTCAATGGACTATATGCTACAGTCACCCTGATCCTGTATTGTGTAGTGCGTGGGTAGAGTAGGCCACTGAGCTGCAGATAGGTGCAGCAGTCTACCTGTGCACACAGTGGGCTGCAGGACTGAGGTCTAAGAAGTCTGTTCATCAGCGAGACCAAGTGGCAGAAGGACTGGTGAACAACAGAGGAGATCTGGGGTAGATCCTCACCTCTGGCTCTGATCTTGAAGATTTGGGGTAATTCACTTCATGTCTCTGTGCCTCATTTTCCCCCACTTATAAACTGGAGGTAATGATACTGGCTTCCTTTGCCCTTGAAGTCTGTGGATGAAAACTATGCAAACTAGGTATCATTAATCAGAGAGGTAGCCGTGTTAGTCTGGAATAGCAGAGGTAACAAAGTCCTGTGGCACCTTAAAGACTAACTATAAAGTTTTGAAGCATAAGCTTTCATGGGCTAATACCCACTTCGTCGGATGCTTGCACTTCGTCGGATGCTTCCACTGCTTGCATCCGACGAAGTGGGTATTAGCCTAGGTATCATTAGTATCCCACCATTTTGCGGGAATGTGTGCATATCTTCTTAGTCCCACTGCTTGAGTAGAACAGGTAGAGGGGAGAAATGTGGGAGGCAAATACAATGTTTTTCACCACAAATTTAAAGAGATTTTTTTGAAAATGCGAGGAACTTGATGCTCAAAAACTGAGGGGGAAAGGTGAATAAATGTGTCAAAAGTTTTCTTTATTTTGAAAATGTTGATCTTTTCTTGAAATTTCAAAATTTGACTAGTGCTATGTTTGAGTGACAGGATGAACATGTTGTCCTTTAACCATTCACCTTTGATTTTTAAGAGTCACAATGAGCGTTAGGGTAGAATTTGCAAAAACTTTGACTTTTTAAATGGGATTTAGGAGCCTAACTCAGAGACTTTTGAAAATGTTAGTCTTTACTTCCAAGTGCTGAATTCCTGCTTTGGAAATGTACAAATCACATCTGCTAAAATTCAGGAAACTCTTGGGGTTTACAAACATAAAAAAATCTCCCCCAAAAATGTCATCTGAGCATTGACAAATGGAATTTAGGAGGACTATAAGAATGCCATAAAAAACCACAGGAGCAAAGTTTGCTCATGTACTGATGAGTACGTTAGCAAATCTGTTTTTTCATGATTTGATTATCTCTATTGCCAATAAGCTGATATTTGCTGCGTATTCATAGAGTAGATGAAGAGAAGGTCTGGACATCCACAGTTCAGACCTGGAGGAGGAACCATTTGAGAAGATAATTTTGTCTGTGTTCATTCTATCATATTGCTAGCAGAGGAAGCTAATTCCACCTAATTGTGCTAAATGCCTGGTGATTTGGAGATGGGAATCTAATTATCTTCATCAAATTGATTTCATTTTGGTTACTGCACAGCTATTAGTGGAATGACAATAAATTTTGGTCTCTTTGATCAGGACTGGAGTTTAACCAACATTCCTAAAGTCGTTAATGTTTTATGCCTCCCCCAGGCTAATGATTTGATTACAGTGCAAATGTACTGTAGCCAAACACTTCATCTATACATTATAGGTGATGGATAGTGGATGACAAAAAACAGGTTGCAACTAGAGACATCGGCCTGCAATCCTGTGAAATCATGATAGTCCTTGGAATTCAGGGCGAGGACATATATTTAGAAGCCTTATTTTGAGTGCACATTGGCCATGAAAGATTAGCAGCATCCAGGTGAGTCAAGTCCAGAAGTTCTATCAGCTTGGTCATTTCCTTTTTGGCTCACCTGGGAGAGCTGTAGCTTATGGGCGGGGGGTTGTGGTTCACACCATGCATATGATGCACCGCGAGTCTGACTACATGAGACCTTTGAGTTAACCCTGTCCTATCAGATGGCCATGATTTCACAAAGGCCCCAACAGTCTGTTCATTGAGTTGTGTCATAATGTGGCAGGAAGTAACAAAGCTTATACTGAGAAGTATTTCAAATGACTGTGCACAAAGAATGGGCATGGAAGGGTTTGTGCGTGCAACACTGCCTGGGCTCAAGTGGAAGCACATAAAAACCAGGCCTGTGTTGACCAGCATTACAAATGACTACTGTTGAAATGTTCCTTCGTACAATGTCCCATCATTTCCATCTATCTCTGTCAATCAACTTGTTTTTATTAGTCTCTTGGGTGTTACCTTGGTGGATGATGTCATCAGTGTTTGCCATTTCTTTTTTCCCTTACACAGCACTTCTGGGCAGACCTGCAGTGCTGGAAGACAAGTTCTTGATGCCCTGTGGAGTTGTCCTCACAAATTCCATCCTGGAAAAGGAGTAGGCACAGGCTAATGCAACAGAAGGCAACGAGTAAGAGCAAGGTCCACAAGTGTGAGCCACCTTTCATCATAGATGACTGAAATGTAGGATTTGTAGCTGATCCCTTTTACTGCTCTGGTACAGTGGCTGTCAACTGCTTTCATACTGTGATCCTGTGGTACAACAGAAACAAGTTTCAGGTCCCTCTTCCCACCTAGCCATAAAGAGAGGGAGTGTGGTCATAATTTTCTGAAACTTGCTTGTAAGCCCAGGTTGAAAACTGATGCTCTAGGAGAAGGATTAATTCCCCTCCTCCATCCACAAGGCCTCTGCCACAATGGGGAAAATTCTTTCCTAATGCCAATACAATGATCAGTTCAGCCATGTGCATGTGAGCAAGACACATCAACCCTAGTTAAGCATCTAATGCTATTTATTACCTGCAATGCTGGTAATGTCCAAGTAATCATGTCTTTTTAAAAACCATAATATGATTGATACATTTCAGCCTGTACTTCTGGGAGGAAGAATTCTACATAATGATTACACTTTGTAGGGAAGAAAGACGGTCTAGGTGAATAGCAAATGGACGTTCTTCAATATTTTTTTTTGCCCATCACAGTTGTTGATTGCGGTTTCTTGTAATATTCTTGCTTGCTCTTCACCTAAGACATAAACGAGTCAGAGAGAGGAAGGCTGGTCCAGTTGTTGGCACACACATAGCTGGGAGACTTGGGATCCATGAACTGCCTCCTGTGCGACCTTTGGTAAGTGTGAAGCAGCACAGGTCTCAAACCTGGATCAGCCTAGGTGGCGAGTATAATAGGCCAGGGAAGGCTCAACCTCCCCTAATCATAGAATCATATAAGATCAGGGTTGGAAGAGACCCCAGAAGATCATCTAGTCTAACCGGCCCCCACCCCCACTCAAAGAAGGACTAACACCCATTAAGCCAAGGCCTGGCCCCACCCATGGTCTGCCCTCTCCCCCAAACCAGCGGGAGCTCAGGTCCAGCTGGAGGCCAGTGGCTTGGCATTAGGGGCTGATGTGGGGGCCAGCCGGCGGCTCAGCACTGATGCCAGCACTGGGGGTGGCTCTGAGGGTGGTCAGTGGCTTGGAGTGGTTTGGCCGGGGCTCCTCCGGTCATGGGTGGGGAGAGGCGCTCAGGGCTCCAGTGGATGGGGGCTGGTAGGGGTGGGGCCTTGGGTGGAAGGGTGGGGCTGCATGGCTAATCTCCCCATAGGGGATGCTCATGCGCCACTCATTTGGGTCAGGAAGTCTCCTCACAGTCTGCGACTTTACCTCACCATAGGCTCTGCGCACAAAGCTCCCCATGGGAAGAGACATCTTGCCTCTTCAGTTGGCTCAGACTCACTATTTAAGCCAGAAGAAGGCACAGGACACTGTCTGAGCAACTGGGTGAATTCATGGCTGGTTGCTACATCAGACCCTGTCTTTTCACCTGACTCCTGGGCCCCGCTTTGTTCCTGATTCCTACCGTGAGTATCTGGGGAGGCCAGATCCCCTGTTGGGCATTTTGGAGGGATGTTTTTGATGTATTATGCCTCAGGCAGGTTCCGAGATGGTTGAAGAGGCAGTATGTGCTATTCAGCTTCCTGGGTTCATCACAGATCTCCCTGGAGTCCTGCACAGGGCATAGCAAAAGCTTCATCTGGGCCAGAGAGACGCTTTTCCCTGGGAAGCTTGGGGACTGGGAAGGGGAGGTGTGGAGTGACTGCAGGTGTGTGTGTGTGTGTGTGGGGGGTGCTCGGAGCTGCTCTCTGCAGGGGGGGTGGATCTCAGGGCTCTGGCCATGGGGAGGACAGGGGTCATGGGGCTCCAGCTTTGGGGGAGTGCAGGGAGTCTCAGGGCTCTGGGCGTGGGGGGAGGGTGAGGATGGGCTAGCGTCCTTGAAGGGGGGATCCACCTGCTACCCATGATTCCTACTCTCCTGTCCTATTCCTGCCTTGTTCTAGATCCCTGCTGCCATGCCCAACCCCTGGCTACTGACTGTGACTCCAACCCCTTGGTTTGATTCCTGACTTTGGCTCCGACTCTGACCTCCAACTCTGGTTCCTGTCTCCTGACCACTTGGTCTGGTCACCTATAACCTGGCCTACAACACATGGTTTGATCACCTAGGTCCTGGTCTACAACACTAAAATACAAATCCTTAAAGATATTTAAGTGCCTAGCTCCCATGGATTTAATAAAATCTAGGTGCCTAAATGCCTTTGAGGAACTGGGCTTAGTCTTTCAGTGTCTCAGCACTCATGGGGGATGTGCTGATGATAAATACATGTGAAGTGCTCAGATATGATAATATTGGGGTGATATATTTACTTTTGAGATTAAGACAGGGAGTCAGTATTACTGGAATTATGACCAGCATCTAAAAAAATTGTATCACAGCTGACAATAGGCATTTTTCAAGAGCGAATTGTTTATACGTTAAGATAAAGAGTATTCCACATTGTTTGTGATAGCACTGCCTAATGACCGAAGGGTCAATACTTTTATTTTATAGAAGGACAAGAAGACTGAGAAATGTATGCCTCACCTCTAACATGTTAATCGCTCCCCAGTATAACTATAGTCAGAATATCTGATTTGCAGAGGTGACACACATGTTATGGCCCCCAAACTGCCTGTCATTGTGCATGCAGCCAGGGTGGAACTATATGGGCGTAACTTACTGAAGGATCAGGGCCCTTATGTATGCATCCCTAATGGAATACGGATATTTAGAGAATTCTTAGTGTCAGAAAGAAAGACGAAGCAGAATCTGGATCAGCTGCTTGAAGTCAAAGGTATTGTAGGTTTCTTGCCAGTGTAAAAATCCACTTGCTCAGAGGGCTACTTTTTTGACTCTGCGCAGGAAATTTTTTACAGCATACAAGTCATAGCCCCATAGTGAGCAAAAAGGTGGGGACCGTGCAGGCGAGGAAGGTGATGAGGAGCTTCCAGGAACAGCTGGCAATTACTTTCAGCAATCGTGATTTTCACACGCTGGCGTATATACACAGATCATCTCATCTTGACGCCTGGTCTCCTCTCTGCTCACTGATTGGAATTCCCAGCCTTGATGCTTTAAAGTGTGTTAAATTCCATCTGACATTTTCTCTTATTTTGAGACACGACGATGCGGTGCTTTAAAAATAAAAGGGCCATTTAACTGTTTGCAGCTCAAGCATTTATAACAACTTATGGTTTTCTTAAAATGCTAAAGAGTTCCACACGCTGCTGTGAAAAATGACTATTCAGAGACTAATACAGAAGGATGGTCTTAGGAAAGACGTGCGTGGTCCTAGGAGATAGAAGCAGATAAGCTAGCAATTTCAGAGTGAATTTCAGTGATGTAAAATAAATTTACAGAATCATGCAAATAGAGCAGGAAAAGACATGCTAGATTTTTCTAGAACATAAGACTAGTTTTACTGGGTCAGACCAATGATCCAACTGGCCCAATATTCTCTCTTTGGACAATGACCAATGCCAGACACTCCAGAGGGAATGAACAGAGCAGGGCAATTTTCGAGTGATCCGTCCTCTGTTGTCCATACCCAGCTTCTGGCAGTTAGAGGCGTAGGGATACTTGGAGCCTAGGGTTGCATCCCTGACCAGCTTGGCTAATAGCCATTGATGGGCCTATCCTCCATGAATTAATTTAATTCTCCATTGAATCAAGTTATACTTTTGGGCTTCACAACATTCTCTGTTAAAAAGTTCCACAGCTTGACTGTGTGACGAAGTGCTTCCTTTTGTTTTTTTAAACCTGCTGCTTATTAATGTCATTGGCTGACCCCTGGTTTTTGTGTTCTGTGAAGGGGTAAATAACACTTCCTTATTCACTTTATCCCAGCGGTTCTCAAACTTTTTGAGACCGTGACCCCTTTTCCGGCTGCGTCGGCGCGGCGCAACCCCTCCAGTCCCCGCCGGGGCTGGGCAGCTGGCTACGCCCCGGTCCCCCCGGCCCGGCCGGGCGGCTGGCTGCACCCCGGCCCCACCGCCCCACCGCGAGTTGCGGCGGCAGGAGCTCACAACCCCCTGGGGAGCGCTCGGTGACCCCCCGCGGGGTCGCGACCCCCAGTTTGAGAAACCCAGCTTTCCACACTATTCATGATTTTATAGACCTCTTTCATATCCCTCCTTAGTCGTCTCTTTTCCAAGCTGCGTAGGCCCAGTCTTATTAATCTCTCCTCACGTCATATTTGTTGCTCTATACCTTTTACAATTCTGATATATCTTTTTTGTAGTGGGATGACCAGAACTCCGTGCAATATTCAAAGTGTGATCATACTATGGATTTATCTAGCACGGCATTATGATTCTGATTCTGTTCGCTTTTTTGACTGCTGCTGCACATTGAGCAGATGTTTTCAGAGCACTATCTATGACTCCAAGATCACTTTCTTGAGTGGAATAGCTAATGTAAACCCCATCATTTTGTATGCATAGTTGGGATTGTGTTTTCCAGTGTGCATTACTTTGCACTTACCAACACTGAATTTCATTTGCCATTTTGTTGCCCACGCGCCCAATTTTGTGAGATCTCTTTGTAACTCTTTGAGGTCAGCTATCTTGAGTAATTTTATATCTTCTGCGAATTTTGCCATCTCACTGTTTTACCCCTTTTTGTATATCATTTATGAATTTTGCTGGACTGGGATCAGTGCTGTTCGACCTGGGAGGAGGATCACTACTATTTATCTCTCTTCATTTTGAAAACTGACCATATATTCTTACCCTTTGTTTTCTATCTTTTGACTAGTTACTGATCCATAAGAGGACGGTCCCTCTTATCCCATGACTGCTTACTTTGCTTGAGTCTTTGTTGAGGGCCCTCATCAAAGGTTTTCTGAAAGTCCAAGTACACAATAGTCACTAGATCACCCTTGTCCACCTTTGTTGACTCCCCTCAAAGAATTCTAATACATAGTTGAGGCAAAAGCCTTTACAAAAGCCATGTTGACTCTTCCCCAACACATCATATTCTTTTATGTGGCTGATAATTTTACTATCATTTCAACCAATTTGCCTGGTGCTCAAGTTAGGCTCACTGTCTTGTAATTGCCAGGAGGGCTTCTGGACCTTTTAAAAAATTGGTGTCACATTAGTGATCCTACAGTCATCTTGCACAGAAGCTGATTTTAGTGATAGGTTACATATCACAACTCAAGAAAGAGAGGAATACAGTGGAACCCTGCTATAACGCGACTGATGGGATCCAAGAAATCCCATTGTGCTAAATGCGGGGTCGCATTATAGCGGGGTCGCATTATAGCGGGGCCCTGATCCCTGGCAGGCGGGGGCTGTGGCTTCTCCCCCCGCTGCCCAGCAGGGTAGAGAAGCTGCAGCCTGCGCCTGCCAGGGACAGAGAACTGCAGACTGCAGCCCAGGAGTTCTCTGTGTAGAAGCCGCTGCTCCTGCGCCTTCCAGGACAGGGGACTCCGGGGCTGCTTTCAGCCCCGGAGTCTCCTGCCCCTAGCAGATGCGGAGTTCTCTGAGGAAGCCACTGCCCCTGTACCTTCTGGGGGCAGGGACTACCGGTGCCTGCAGTCCCGGAGTCCCCTGTCCCGGCAGTTGCGGGGCCGCAGCTTCTCTCCCAGTGGGCGCAGGGGCAGTGGCTTCTAGAGAAGCCTGCTGGAAGCTGCTGTCCCACACCTGCCGGGACAGGGGGACTCCGGCAGCCCCGGAGTCCCCTGGTCCTGGCAGGGGGCGAGGGAGAGGCAGCAGTTTCCAGGGAAGCCGTGACTCCGTGCCTGCCGGGACCGGGGAACTCCGGCAGCCCTGGAGTCCCTCGTCCCTGCAGGAGCTGGCGCAGTGGCTTCCAGGGAAGCCTCGGCACTGTGCGTGCCGGGACAGGGGTATTCAGCCCCACAATCCCCTGTCCCGGCAGGTGTGGAGCCGTGGCTTCCACAGGGAACTCCAGGGCTGCAGTCTGCAGCCCCGGAGTCCTCTGTCCCAGGCAGGTGGGGGCCGCAGCTTCTCTCCCGTGCTGGGCAACAGGGAGGGAAACCATGGCCCCCGCCTGCAGTCCTGAGTTCTCTGTCCCTGGCAGGGGAGGCTGCAGCTTCTCTCCACGCTGCCCAGCAGGGAAGAAAAGCCGTGGCCCCTGAGAGCAAGGACTTGGGAGCCACGGTACAATCGTGCTATAACCGAACTCGTGTTATAGCGGGGCACGTTATACTGGGGCTCTACTGTACTTGTAGCACCTTGGAGACTAACCAGTTTGCTACAAGTATTCCTCGCTTTCTTTACAGATAATCACTAACACGGTTGCTATTCTTAAACATATCACAACTAGTTGTTCTGCAATTTCATATTTGAGTTCTTTCAGAACACTTGGGTGAATACCAGCTGGGCCTGGTGACTTATTGCTGTTTAATTTATCAGTTTGTTCCAATACCTACTCTATTGAAACCACAATCCGGGACAGGTTTAAGATTAGCAGCCGTGTTAGTCTATATCCGTAAATAAGACGAGGAAGACTTTGTAGCACCTTAGAGACTAACCAGTTAATTTCAGCATAAGCTTTCATAGGCTATGTCTCAGTTTTGTCACCTAAAAAGAATGACTCAGGTTTGGGAATTTCCCTCACATCCTCTGCAGTGAAGACCAGTCAAAGAATTCATTTAGCTTGTCCTTAATGGCCTTATCTTCCATGAATGCTCCTTTAACACCTTGATTGTTCAGTGACCCCCACTGATTGGGAGGCTTCCTGCTTCTGATGTACTTAACATTTTTTCTGCTGTTAGGTTTGTGTCTTTTGATAGCTTCTCTTCAAAGCCTTTTTTGGCCTACCTAATTATACTTTTACACTTGACTTGTTAGAGTTTATGATCCTTTCTATTTTCCTCAGCAGGATTTGACTTCCAGTTTGTTAAGAATGCATTTTTGCCTCCAACTACTTCTTTTACTCTGTTTAGCCAGGGGGCACCATTTTGGTCCTCTTGCTATGTTTTAAAATTTGGGATATATATTTAATTTGAATGTCTATTGTGGTGTTTTTTAAAAGTTTCCCGGTAGTTGGAAAGCATTTCACTCTTGTGACTGTACCTTTTAATTTCCTTTTAACTAGCTTCCTCTTTTATTTGTAGTTTCTCTTTCTGAAGTTAAACGCTGCTGTGGTGGGCTTCTTTGGTATTTTCCCTCCCACGAAGAAGTCATATTCACCTCTTGGATTAGATTCTAAACTCCATTTAGGCCTAAATCAAGAATTGTCTCTTCTCTTGTGGGTTCCAGGACTAGCTGCTCCAAGAAGCAGTCATGAATGATGTCTATTAAGAGTTAATGGTGTCTATTAACAGATAATACCTAATACATTTTAAGTGCCAAAAAGTTTTCTATCTGTAATTAATCTGGCATTTACAGCACACAGTGTTTGTATCCATTGATGTCAAAGATGGTAAACTTTAGCTGCAGAAAAAAGAGGCTCATACGAATTGCCTGTGGTCATATAAGAAGTGTGTGGAAGTGTCACATTAGAACTCCCTTTCTTTAGGTACAAGACTATCCATCATTCCTCTCAATTTATATTTAGTTCAGCATAATGAAAAACGGCATGTAAGAAGTAGGCAGCAAACTATGCCAAGAGATCAAAGCCTCATACCGAGCAGAAATATTTCAACCAACTGTATTCACAAATAAACCCAATTCTCCTATTGACAGGAACATATTAGATGCAACTGTTTATAGCTCGGCACATATCAGAAGACATCACTGAGCTATAATTCTGCTAAAATAGCGAGATTGAAATCCCATTCTGATACATGAATAAAGGAAACAATTTCTATCTCTGTTAATGTGCCTGAGATTAATACTTTGCCGGCTGCTGATGGGCTGTGACGTGTCGATTTCCAGCTCTTCCTGAGGTGTGAGCATCTCTCATTCTGCAAATGGTCCTCACTCTCATCACAGGAGGTATTTAGACTTATGAAGAAGCTTTTTCAAGGAAGGAAGATCATGCAGCGGGGAATAGTGAAGTTATTGGGAGCTATCTGTATGCCTCAGCCACGTAGTGAGGCGTGAGCAATAAGGAAAGCTCACAATTGCAGGCCCTGTCATGCATTTGCCCAGTTTTATAGGCAGTTTCTTTTCTTATTAATTCAGAGGGTTGCGAGAGCAACATGGTGTGAACACAGACGTCAGTCTCAGGAAGTCTTGGGTTTTTATCCCGTCCCTGACAATGGTGGCCTTGGACACATCTCTGCGCTGATGTAAAATGGGGGCCGTGAAGCGCACGTGGTTGTTGGTAGCATTAATTAGTTACTGTCTTGGTAAAGCGCTAAGTCCCAGATTCAGTTAAAGATGTTCTTAAGTTCTTTGCTGAAGAGGGATGGGTCACTCACTGTCTAAAGATACCCACTAACCAATAGTCTAAAACAACTTCCATTTAAAATATAAGTTGTTCATTTAAGTTAATTTAAAATAAGCAACACGGTGGGTAGCTCTGGCTGCGAGGCCTGTGATGGCTTTACTGCTCCAGGGTAAAATTCTGTTCTCAGAGTTACACGTAGATCTCGACTCTGCTCCTTGGCTTCCCCTTCAGGTGCAGAGGACCCAATGGGTGTGTAGGGAGAGCAGGAAATCAGAGTTGCGCTCTGCCCTGCAGATCTCTAGAGAGAAATTTGCCTTAAAACCTTCAGCTTCATCCACTCATTGTCTCCTGAGTGCTTTGAAGTAGCCACAACTCAGACTGAACAGCCCAAAGAGAAAGAGGCAGCAATTTGCAACCATCCATTTGTATCTAGTCACAGATCAGGAGTGTTGCTTGTCCGCTGTATTGGGTTTTAAAAAAACAACCTTAAGCCTGTCATTTCTTTTTGTGCCTCAGGGCAGCTTCTGCTACAGCCATGGCCATTTTTCTGGCTCAGGATGCTGCTGCCAATTTTAGGGAAGATGGTACAGGTCTGAGGTGGCTGAGGCATGCAGATTTTAAAGACCAATAGGTCTGACCTGCTTTATCCCTTGTAGGCCTAATAGCCATATGTTGCCCTGACATAGTATCGTTCATCTGAGGCTCTCTAAGAGCTCTACATATGTTAACCAAAGACTCACCACATCTCTGTAGGGTATTTTTACAGCCATTTTAGAGATAGGTACAATTCTACATGGAGGGCTGGCTTAAGGCTGCAGCTATATAGCCCCAGGCTCAGGGCCCTAGTTCCTAGAGTCATGTGAATACATCAGCATATTTTTCATTAAAAAACAAGCAACATGTCTTTCCGAGGCCTGATCCCCTGCTCTTGCTACTAGCCAGCACTACCTTCTGACTGACAACTGCATAGACTAGAACAGGGGTCAGCAACCTTTCAGAAGTGCTGTGCCGAGTCTTCATTTATTCACTCTAATTTACGGTTTCGTGTGCCAGTAATACATTTTAATGTTTTTAGAAGGGCTCGTTCTATAAGTCTATAATAAATAACTAAACTATTGTTGTATGTAAAGTAAATAAGGTTTTTTAAAATGTTTAAGAAGCTTCATTTCAAATTAAATTAAAATGCAGAGCGCCCCCCCCCCCCTGCGACCAATGGCTTGGATCTGGGCAGTGCCACTCAACATCAGCTCGCCGTGTGTGCCATAGGTTGCCTATCCCTGGACTAGAACCTGTGTTAGTCAGTGCCTGACATATCTAGTTTACAGATTTCTGTAACACCTCATACTCAGTAGGGGTTGAAACGCAGCTTAATGTGACAGGATTTTATGAGGGCACTGCCTGCTGCACAAGCTAGTGAGGAAATATGTAGTGCCTGGAGTCCCGTCTTGGGGAATGGGTCTGTTTTGTGATTGTGCCGTGAAGGCTGTACACCCCTATGAGCCTGGCAGTGTGTCTAAACTGGAGCAGCTCCATGGCAGGACGCCTCATTGAGCGAAGAAACAGGGAAAGCTGTAGGAACCAGGTACTATGTATAGAGCTTCGCAAGACCAGGGAGCCACCCGGACAAGGGAGCCTGGAGTTTTTTATAAGCAATCCAGGTGTCCCCTCTTCCATGGCTGGAGCTGATAAGTCTCCCTCTGGCACCACGGGGAAATGGCAGGTATGAGGATTGAGCAAAAAAACCACTAATACCAAATGAAAAAGTATTTCATGAAATAGTTCCGGAGCTGTTGTAAATCTCCTTGGTAGGAGGTGAGGGGAACTGCAGAACTTCTGCATCTTAGCTGTGTTTTCTGTCTTGGTTTAGTGTTCCTCAATCCATTGCTTAACATTTGTATGTGCTAAACTGAAACTATAGGCCAAGTCCAGCAGAGGAGCCTAAAAAGAACCTAATGCTCCAGAATGCGTGAGCAAGCGCTATGTCAGCACTTTTCATTGTGACACTGAAGAGCTCTTGCTGTTGGCCTTAACCTTACAGCTCTCTGCTAGGGAACTCTGGGACAATTTATTGTAAGGGCTGACAGTGGGATGGATGTTTGGATACAGTAGAGAGCTCTGAAAATGAGAGGGTGTATTCCAGGGGTTGGGAACCTTTTTTCTGCCAAGGGCCATTTGGACATTTATAATGTCCTTCGCGGGCCGCTTCCCCCCCCCCCCCCCCCCGAGGAAGCCCAGGCTGGCAACGGGAGCTGAGACCCCAGCTGGCAAGGGGCCAGCGGGGGAAACCCCAAAGCAGTGGCAGGTGGAGTGCTTAGCCCTGCACTGCTTTGGGGTTTCCCCCGCTGGCCCGTTGCCAGCCGGGGTCCTGCCGCCTGCCCCAGTCAGCTCCCGCTATCAGCCTGGGTGTAGGGGGTGATCTTCCTTTATACCCGCCCAGCCTCCCCCCATCTAACCTCCTTTCCTCCCCCACCCCTGCCTGGCCCGGCCCATCCCACCGAACCTAACCTCCTCCCCCCCTCCCACTCCCAACCCAGCCTCCTGCCCCCCCATGTCTGACCCGCCCAGCTCAGCCTCCCCCCCAAACCTCCTTCCCTCCTGCACCCACGCCTCGCCCACCCCATCCAGCCTAGTCTCTTGCCCCCCCTCCCTGCCCGCCCAGCCTGGCCTCCCCCCCCACCCCTTTGCCTGCCCCCCAGCCCAGCCTCCCCCCCACACCCCCTTGACCGTCAGCTCCCCACGGCTCCTCCTTTCGCCGCCCGGCTAATGGTGGCCGTGCGGTGCCGGCGGCTCCCCCAGGCACTTCCCAGCCCCTACCTTCAGCGCAGAGCTGCCCCCGCCTGGCGGCCCGTGCACGTCCTTGGCTGGCGGCTCCCCCAGGCGCTTCCCGGCCCCTTCGCCGAGCATGGAGCCGCCCCCGCCTGGCGGCCTGCGCGCGTCCCTGGCCAGCGGCTCCCCCAAGCGCTTTCCGGCCCCTTCGCTGAGCGCGGAGCTGCCCCCCGCCTAGCAGCCCATGCGCATCCCTGGCCGGTGGCTGCAGCTCTCTTCTCCCCATGCCCCAGTGCCTGACTCAGCCCCGGCCCCAGCTGCGGGCCGGACGGAATGATTTGGCAGGCCGTATAAGGCCCGCGGGCCAGAGGTTCCCCACCCCTGGTGTATTCAAACGGGTCTGTTTCAGGAATTATGGGTTGAAGTTCTTTGGCGTCAGAATAGATTATCATAATGGTCCCTTTGGGCCCTGACGTGTGTGACTCTCTTGCACTAGTAGCTGAACAACTCTTATTGCCCCTATTTAAAATAGCCAGATGCTAAGATAACAAAAAGTGACTTGCAGAAGTGACAAAGAGTCCTGCGGCACCTTAACGACTAACAAAAATATTGAAGCATAAGCTTTGTCGGATGCATGCATGCACGTCAGAAGTTAAGGTGACACAGAACTCTTTGTCACTTCGCAATTCCAGACTAACATGGCTACCTCTCTGATTCTTGAAAAAGTGACTTGAAGTTTGAAGCATGTGTAAACTCTGGCACTCCTGGCCAAATCCCATACGCGCCGAAAAGCGTCACCATCCTAATGGTGTTTCACAGATTAATCATTACCCTAGATATTAGGTTGCTCTGATGCTCAGTGGTGTAGTTTGAAATCATGAGACATTCTGTGAAAATGCAAGTATGATTGATGAAATAAGCAATTTTTTCCTGTAGCCTAAACAAACGTCATGAGCTGGATTCTGCTCTGTTACACTTGCTCTGGAAGGAGATAACCACATAAGGTCAAACTCTGCTCTGTTACCTCTGAGGTTGCACAGAGGTAACAGAGCAGAGTTTGACTGTATGTGGTTAGCTCCCTCCAGAGCAGTGCACTGGAATGTTTCTCTTTTGCTGCCACACTGGATTATACAGAGACCTGTTACTATCCCAGAGTAAAGTAGGGGGTGAAAATTTCATGCCAGCAATAAGTAGGAATAAATGGTAAATTTTCAGAATGGAGAGGGGTAACTAGTGGTGTTCCCCAGAGGTCAGTCCTCAGACCAATCCTATTCAACTTATTCATAAATGATCTGGAGAAAGGGGTAAACAGTGAGGTGGCAATGTTTTCAGATGATACTAAACTGCTCAAGATAGTTAAGACTAAAGCAGACTGGTTTAAAGGGTAGCATGTTTAAAACAAATAAAAGGAAGTTCTTCTTTACGTAATGCACAGTCAATCTGTGGAACTCCTTGCCTGAGGAAGTTGTGATGCCTAGGACTATAACAGGCTTTAAAAGAGAACTGGATGAATTCATGGTGGCTAAGTCCATTAATGGTTATTAGCCGGGATGGGTAAGGAATGGTGTCCCTAGCCTCTGATTGTCAGAGAGTGGTGCTGGATGGCAGGAGAGAGATCACTTGATCATTACCTGTTAGGTTCACTCACTCCAGGGCACCTGGCATTGGCCACTGTCGGTAGACAGGATACTGGGCTGGATGGAGCTTTGGTCTGATCCAGAACGGCCATTCTTATGTTCTTAAGGAGACTATTTAGAAATCCGAACATAATGAAATAAATACAGTACTAAAAAGTGTCTGAATTTTTGCAGCATATACCTCAAGTAACAGTAAAGGGCTCTTCAAATATATTCACTGTTAATAGAGAGTTAAAGATTTGTTGGTTCAGCTAAGGGAAAAAAATAGTGCTGACCCACAGTAATAAAATTCAAATGCTAAGGCTAATGTGGTAGATAGTTGTTTTGCCTCTGGCAATACGCACTCCATCTCTATTTTCCTAAGTCTGTGCAGCTGCATCAGGGCCAAGAATTAGTTGTTGTGCAAGACCTATGGGTTCAAGTGAAATGGGGGAAAGGTGAAAGTGCATCAGCTGAAAGGAGATCGGCAGTGCAGTGTAGAGTCACTAGGAGTGGTTCTCAAACTTTTTGTAGTGGTGACCCCTTTCCCACACTGGGCCTCTAAGCGTGACACCCCCCCCCTTGGGGGTCAGGCGGAGTGGGGGGGCATGCCAGCAGCCCACTGCGGCAGGGGCTGGGATCGGGGGTTCCAGCAGCCCCCTGAGGCCAGTGAGGCGGGGGTTCCAGCAGCCCCACGGACGTGCCGGCAGCCCACCGCGGCAGGGGCTGGGATCACGGGGGCGCCGGAAGACCACCTCAGCAGGGGCTGGGTTGGGCACGTGGCAGTGCCAGCAGCCCGCCGCAGCAGTAGCCAGGGCCCGGACCGGGCTTGTGGGGCCGCCAGCAGTTTGCTGCGGCAGGAACTGCAGCTGGGACCGGCCTTATGGGGGTGCCGGCAGCCCACCGCGGCAGGGACACGGTCTGCCTGCAGCAGCAGGGACTGGATGCCAGCAGCCCGCTTCAGCGGCCTTGTTCGGGACCGGCTGCTGGCAGGAGGGGCTCGCGACCCCCAGCGGGGTCCCGACCCCCACTTTGAGAACCAATGCACTAAGGCATCTGTTACTGTAAGAAAAAAAAAATCCTTGCAGCTGTCAGCATTGGAAGCCCTCCTGTCGCCATAGTTTTGTCTAAACCGGGGGGTTAGGCAGGTACAACTGCATCACTCAGGGGCATGGATTTTTCTCACACCTGAGAGATGTAGTTATACTGGTGTAAGTTTGTAGTGTAGACAGGGTCACCGTTACAGCAGGTAACACGGACTGAGCCTCAGCTCCAGCCATAGGACCCGACTCGGTGGGTGCTTGGGGCTGGAACATCTATGGAAAAAGCCCAGCCATTGCCCATAAGCAGAGGGCGGGAGGTACTGGGGGAAGGGGAGGCGCAGGGGCAGGAACAGGCAGAGCGAGGGTTTGGTGCTGTGGAAAGGGGGGTGGAGCAGGGACAGGAAGAGGCGGAATGAGGGGTGGGGTGGGGGAGCCTCGAGGCAGAGCAACCACCCAGAAAATTGAAAGTCGGCACCTGTGGCCAGTTTTGACCAGTATTCACATTATTTATAAACTTGCACCGCTGGCTGTTTTGACCATCCTGGGTATACTAAATGCTACTTACATGGGGCTCCTCACCATAGCATCTGAGCACCCTCTTTGGGCCGGGGGAGGGGGCGGGGCAGGGCGCTAGATTATTACAGGTAAGTTTGTTCTAGTGGAAAGGCTGAACTCTAAAGAATGTGACCATTTTCTCATAGGAGATAAGACCAGGTTTTAAATGGCCTAATGGAAGTAATTCAGTCTGGAGTTGATAAAATAGAACATAAACTACACCAGCGAGGGATGAAATTACCAGGAAAGCCAGACTGAACAGAGCATCTGAGCAGAACCATTTCACCGGCGAAAAGCCAGGGATTGTTAATCCTCTTTCTCCAAGGCCACATTATTTAGCTCATAACCCTTGGCGCGGTGTGTGTGTGCACACGTGTGGTTGGCAGGTGTTTTGTGGGGTTTCAGCAGAAACACTGTTGGCCCTTTAAGAGAGCTAGCTTTTCTGTAGCTTCATCTGGCTTTCCAGCTGAGCTAGTGTATCCATGCTCAGGTTGAAACCAACCAAAGTAATCAGGCTAAAGGGCTCCGAAGTAGACACTGAAGTAATGAATCAAAAGGTTTAAAAAGCTCTTATGCTGCCATTTCATTCTTCAACACACAAGCCTGCCTATCAAGACTTGACTGCAGCAGCAGGACTTATTTATTTTATTTGAGAAACAGGCACTTCACTGAAGTCCTCTATTAAGACAATATATCACATTATTCATGTTTTATGTTATTTTCCCCCAAGATACAGTTGGAAAAAACTTCAGCTGTGCTTGATCACATTGTGGCGCATGCCAGTAATGTTTTAGCTGCCCTTCTAGCATTTCTCCTTTAAACTTAATGAGATTAACCCCCAGACCCAGTGACTGCTTTGCTGTTGTTTTCAGCAGCCAAATCATGTCACTGCAGCTGCCTTGGATGGGTTCGAACAGCAACGTTAGTAGGGAAAATAGGTTGGAACGTGCCTAAAATTAACCTGATTGGAGCAAAACTGCTTAGAGTGGAATAATGGACCTTGTAGACCTCAGCCTTATAACTACTGAGAGTCTAGACTCTTTCATTACTCAGGCAAAACTCTGACTCTAGTGGGAGTTTTGCCTGAGTTAGGAGGTTGGACTTGACTCTCAGTGACTTGGTACTCTGGAGAAAACTTGACTCTGAAAGTGTTCCACTGTCACCATCATTCCTACCTACATGCCCCAAAGCACAGTTATTCCACCCTCAAAATCTTAGCTTAAAAAAAAGAGATGCTCTTGTGGGAAAGGAACTAGCTACGCAAAAGTGTCTGAAATCACTAGCCTCTGGGGATTCCTGTGAATCAAAAATGACCCTTTGCCCCCTCCAAGTTCTAGAGGAGGGGAAATCACTTACAACCCCATTCAGACCTAGCTACTCTGGCAACGGACACGGTAGTCATGTTTATCGGTGAACAAGATAGTTAAGTCTGTGGACAAAATAAAAGTTTTAGAATGCAGAGACTGACAGTCTGAATCAACACAACTGTGATTAAAACAATAGCCCTGCATGTAACCTGGAATGGTCAAAATTAGAGATTGAGCCAGTTCATCCTTCTCCCAGTGCAAGGTTGTTCCCATCACTTTCAGAACAGAATCCAAATACATCCAGGATGGATAATCGTCTCAGTACAACCATTAAGCTCCCATGAAATACTGTAATTGGGCTTGACCAAGGGAGACTATATTGACTAGTGAGTAAATAGAGAGAATATGATTTCTAGGCCATAGTGAAAAATAACAAACAAACAATAAAGAAACAATTTTACTCAGTATTTTATTCACTTAACAGAAACATTCACTTATCAGGTATCACTGAAGTGCAATTTACAGAACTTAGCAGCAAATTCACATATGTAAATTCAGATTTTTATTTTCTTCTGTTGTCTTTTTTATTTTTTTACAAATATTACAAATTTACATCCATTGGTACAGTATTGCCATTCACTCATGCGTGTTATGTACAGAATCGTCACTTAAGAATTACTACTGAGAAACTTTTCCTTTGCTTCAGGAAATGCTGCATGTTGGTAATTTGTGCTGCTGCAATGTGGTGCACACTGTAGTGATGCATATAGTGCGGAACGATAGACAGTGTGGAACAGATTCAATCCTGGTAGGTACTACTCCACTGCCTTCAATGGACCTAGCATATCCCTACTGATAACAGGGTTCAAGTTCGGTCCTTACTTCCTACATTAGGTCTGGCAATCGAATCCAGGATTTTAAAATTTATTTGCTGCAACAAAGGTTAGAAGAGTCCACCCCATCTGTCTTGTCATCCTTAAAATAACCAGCTTCTTCAGTTCATTGCCATGTTAGCTCTGACACCAGAGCCTGCAGCCCTTACGCCTCCATAAGATTGGAAACATGCTGGGGCTGACCCCAGGTGGTTTAAGAAGGAGCATTGCTGTCTCTCATGTGGCTAGGTTGGGTTAAAGTAGCGAGACCCAGTCGTTCAAGAAAGAATCCCCAGTACCCTTCATGAGGAGGGGGGTCAGTTTAAATGACAGCGCCTCAGTAGTCTTCATACTGGGAAGGTCAGACTCAACAGAACTGGGTCCTTTCAAATGCTGGTGGCCAGATTTCAACCCTAGTAGTGCACTGACTCCATTGTGCAAATGTGCTCAGCAAGGGGTGGGGGAGCTTAGAGGGCAATTCTGTCTCAGGGTCCTAGAATTCTTCCCTGAGCTCCCTGGGCCTTTATACTTTCCAGGGGTGCTGCATGTTCCCATCTACACACCAGCTCCATGCCATGCTGGGGCAGGGCCATTGCCCCACCCCCATTGGGGTGGATTGAACCGTGGGGACTGAAGGAGGAAGCAGACCCTATTCTTTGTCAAGTGCAGCATCTGTGTAGTTGGGGGGCCTGACCCCGGAGGAGCCCATGCATGTGGGTGAGGGGGCACCTTCCCCTCATTTCTACCTGCTTACGGAGCAGCCACAAGCTCTGTGTCAAGAATCAGGGTGGTAGCCGTGTTAGTCTGGAATAGCAGAGTTAACAAAGTCCTGTGGCACCTTAAAGACTAACTATAAAGTTTTGAAGCATGAGCTTTCGTGGGCTAATAATACAGGGTATAGGTCTGTGTAGTGAGACCTATACCCTGCTGCCTTCACAAAGCGGCTTCCCTCTGCACTGACCCAAAGCTGGTAGGGTCTGGGCTTGATCCTGCTCTCCTTGATGTTAATGGGACCATCTTCTATCAACATCAGTGGGAGCGAGGGCCAAAGCCAGAGGGGAAGGTAACACAGGGGAATGTTTGACATTCGGAAGTGCAGATGGAATCTCCAGCAGGAGCTTAACGTTATTTTGAAACGTTAAGGGTAACCCTGGAAGGGGTCATATTAACAAAGTGGTTACCATAAAATATCTTCTTGCCCCTAACTTATTGAAACACCTTCAGGTTATTAAATATATCTACTCTAAGGAATTTTTTTTGGTAGCTAATATGGAATGTATTATTTTACTGGAAAGGTTTCCATAAGAGGAGAGCTCTGCTTTATCTAATTTAAAAACTCTAATTTATCACAATCATTTTTTTTTACAAGACACTATAGCTACATCTTGTAGTTTATAATCTAAAAATAAGATCTCATCAAAATACTGTAGCTAGTCTATTGTGGGCATCAATAAACAATGTATTTACGGTATATGGCTCTCCAAACATGATAAACGCTATACAAAGAGCATCTACCTTTTTTGATAGGAACAATTTCCTGTGTAAAGGAAATGGAAAAATATGAGCTATGTGTTTGTTTGAAAAGTAACTCATCTTGACTGCTCTGAGGAAATACCTAGACAATTATCACAAATCAGTAGCAGCATGTTATATACAGATTTAAAGAGAATTACTGAGAAAAAAAAATGTTGTTATATACCCGCAAATCCTGTCATTTGACAAACCCAAAACCAAACCAAACCAAAATACTAGTGTGTCTGACAGTTAGTTCTGTAGTTGAACTACGGAAGTTTAGATCTCCCATGCCTTTGTTTTCCTTGTATTTTGATGAAGTGAAATGATTCATAGATCAATAATAACAGACTCAGTCCTTCCTTTTGAAGATATGATTTAGCAGATAAAAGCTATTCTTCTTGTAATAGAAAACAATCTGCATTTCAGACTGCAAGTGAATGTGTGGTCAATTTAATAAGACTATTCAGTACTTACATAGGATCAGAATATGAAACCCTTTAGGAATATCCAGGAATTAAAGATTATTCTTTAATTAAAGATTATGTCATATGATGAAACCTCCAGGAATAAATCAAATCAAAACTGGCAAGCCTATCTTTCGCACGCTGAGTAGAGCTTTACTCCAGGAATAGTCATGTCCATTGTATGGTTTCATGGGACTATCCTCAGAGTGATGTACTACTCAACATAAGTGTGACAGAGTCTGGCTTATACAGTGCTTTACAACCAATCAATAATTAAATAATTTATCATCACAAGCTCCCCATGGGGCAGATAAATATTATCTCCATTTGACAGATGGAAAAACTGAGGCAGCGAAGGACCAAATTTCAAAAGTGGTCTCTAATTTTGGGTATCTGAAGTTTTTGTGGGTGTCCAACATCAGACACTCAATAGTTGATTTTTCAGAGGTGCAGAGAACCCTCAGCTCCCATTGACTTCATCTGGAATTGTGGGACTCAGCCCCTCTGAAAAATCAGGCCCTAACTCTATTTAGTTTGTGGCGTCTACAAGTTGAGGCACCAAAACCTTAAGACCATGGGTGAAAATTTGGTCCTAAGTGAGTTGCCCCACGACACAAAAGGAGCCAGTGTCAGAGCCAGGTTTAAAACTCAGGAAAACCTGGCTCCCAGGACTCTCAGATCTGAAAACAGGAAACACAGTTTAAAAGAATCCCTGTAGTCAAAATTAAGCCACCGACAGAACGACTTTTGCATAGAGAATACGCAACTCCTAGTGGATGAATATACTTGTCCTGTGACTCGCTGTCATACTGTGGGTATGAAGGTATTTTCATGTATTCATTTATTAAAGTATCTTCTGTCATTCAGCAACATTATTGCTTTGATGGTGTTGGGGGAAGATAATCTCAGTGCTTAATTTGTGCCAGGGCTGAGCCCCCGGCCTCTCTAGGCTTGGCAGTTTGTTGCCCCAGCATCTCAGGACTTGCCGGGTCAGTTATGAAAAAAAATAATTCTTGAGTTTAATTGCTTGAGCCCTGGCACCTCTTTCATTACAAATTGAGCACTGGATAAACTGCATTTTAAGTCGGATGCATGGCCTGCCAAAGTCTGAAATGCAGCTGCTTCTTGGCTAAATAATAATGATCCTGTATACTACAAACAATGAACAGCAGAGTCTTTGTGAGGAACATTTTATAATCTGTGCATGTAGAGCCGCATAAGGGGGATCAGTACGAAAAAGCAGTTTCCTAAAGTCAAGTTCAGTGCATTTGTCAAACGCAGCTTATGTTTGTGTATTTCCAATACAGAATTAAAAGAAAATATTCTCATGGCGGTTGTTAGTAAATAGTGAACTGCATCCATTCTACCAGCCCACACATCCTTCTCTCCAGTTGATTTGATCCGGTCATGTAGCAAGGGTGTCGAATGATTTATACAGTTAGTAAAAATTGATCTTGCTCTGGGGGTTTCTTCACCCAGGTGCCCAGACCTGCTTTCTGAAATGCTTTAAACAGCTGCTGCTTGACAGCCTGGTACATCTGAGCCACCAGTTTAGCCTCACTGTACATTGATGGCATGTCTCCATGGCTTGGCATTCGTGTGCTCAGCTGCAGAACAAAATCAGAGGAGAAGAAAAAAAAATAAAAAAGCAAATCAACAAACTAGCAGAAACAGGAGACTTTACCAGCCATATAATCTTCCTGTCTACATTTCCTAAGCAACAAGCTATCTCTGAGCTTTCTCTGTTTGCCTGTGATTTGCAACAACAAAACACTGAAGGTATAAGGCACAAGACCTTGTTCCTATCTTGAAAATATGGAGCAAATGCAAAAAAAGGAAAACAGTTTTTGCCTTCCTGAAGTGGGTTCAACCAGCAGCAAATATAAACCTGCAAATTACTTGGTGTTTTGGCAAAGAAAAATCTATTTTTCAGTTAGGGTGGTTAGAGGAGGAAAAAACCCACCCTTTTAAGAGACTCTGAAAAGAAGAGGATGTCACTGGTTTCAGTAAAGGAAGTGGAGCAGTTCAGAGCTTGAGCCAGTCAAACTAATGCCAAGAGACAATATAAGGAGGAGCCTCCTCCCTCCCTTCCTTTAAATCTGTTATAATAAAAGATGCTGTGAAACATGCATAGGATAAGGCAGTAATCAAGCTTTGGGGATTTACGCCAGAATGTATAGCTGGGAAGCTGTCTTGTCGAGAGGGAACGTGGCTAGTGAATGTTCTGAAGTGAAAGCTGATACATCTGCCAGAACCTGCAGTCCAACAGTCACCCCGAGCACACACACAAGAAGAAAGCACCTTTTGTATTTCAAAAGGCCTAAGTCAATGACCTTCTCTGACCTGCCAAAGTCTTAGCACCGTCAAGCCAACAAAGTTTTTGACATTATATGAAAACAATCAAGGTGTAGAAAATGCCATAGAGCCGGCATACAGTTCTGATGCTTACAACCACTGAAATTACATCCTGTAGGAAAAACTCCCCATCAAAGCACAACCTTCAGGAGCAAACATCCCAAAGAGAGACTAAAATGCAGGCTGAAGTGAGTCGGTCAAACTCCTATGGAAATCTCTGGGCCAGTGTTAATTCAATGTAGTTAATGAGTTTATTGGTATATTCAGCCAAATTCAGCAAAGGATCTAAATGCTGGCACAAGTTACAGGCCAGGGGTGCGTTGGCCAGAAAACAGGCAGAAGTGGCAAAGTAGAGCGTCAAGTGGGGGCTCCCTTTGCTAGTAGTGGGTTCCCGACTCCTGCTCCTTGCCGCAGTGTAAGGGGCTTCTCCTGTTGCCTTTGGGGAGGCAGGGATTCACCCAGGGTGCCATTATCAGCACAACCACTCAGCTTTATCTGCAACCGGCATCTTGCTCCTCAACAAACCAATTCAAAATGAAAACTGTTTCTCACCCCCCCCCCCAATAGTGAAAGCTCAGAGTGCTGAGTCTGCGCCACGGCCAGGTATGGCACCTACTCCTGTAGCTCCAGTGCTGGCCTGGATGTCTCTGCTGGGTCTCAGCTGCCCCCAGATCAGATCCACTGGTCAGTCCCTCGCCCATGGGTTCTGGCAGTACTGCTCCCTGCTCACTCCCTCTATTGGTCACAAAGGACACCTGGCATCCACCCCACACAGGCCCTCAGTCACTGATCCAGGGCCTCCTTCTCTTTGGGCTCTGGCTGATTCTCACGTGTATCTCAGTGCGGACTCACCAGAGCCACATGCCCAGGCTGCTCTCTGGACCTGTGCTCCAGCCCAGAGCGAGCTCTCAGCCTTCTGGGTTCCTGTAGCAGCAGCCGTGACAGCCAATGTTTCTGCACTGCTGGTGCCCAGCGATCCCTTCATCTTCCCAAGAGACCTTGGTCCAGGATTTCCTCCCATCTCCCTATCCAGCTTCTGTTTGGTAGGTGACATGCAATCAGGGCTCCAGAGACATACAGCATTCACAGTACAGTACTTCTGCTATTTTGTGGGGTGGGAATTCACACCCACACCGTGAAGCTTTACACCTCCATATAGGGGGGGCGGTTGTGGGGATTGCATGCAAAATGAGTGTAATTTACAAACCAAAGGGATATAAAGGAAAAGTAACCGAGAAGAAGATATAAGAAAAAAGATCACCACCTCCTTTTTCCTCCAAGTGGTTGCTTTCCGTGGGCTGGATTAAGTCATCTCAGAATGTCAATTGACACGAGTAATGCTTTGTCTGTCAGGAAATGCCCACTTGCTACACACCAAAATACTTTGCTGATTGTCCCCATCTTCTCCCATCCTGCAGAGAACTGCAGGATGGTTCTTGGCGATCAGTGCTATGAAGACCAGGAAGTGAGGAGGATATATAAAGACAGCATCCCCCTTAAGCCCTGCAGTTTCCTTTGTCTTCTCTCCTGTAAGTGTCAGCTCCTTGAACCCAGCTCTTGCTCTTCTTCTAGCAACTCCTTAGAAGAGAAGAGCAAGGCTGACTCCAAGAAGAGGGTCAAGATGAGGAAGGAACAAGAAGAAATAGCCACAGCTAGTGCCTATCTGGTGATCCAACACAGATTGTGCAGTTTCCCAGGTACAAAAAGATTCTTGGAGAGCATCCTCCAGAGAAAGGGAGAACATCAGAGAGAGGTATTCAGGGAATCCTTTACTGATTGCTGTTTTGACAAAACAAATGGGAAAGGGTGGCTAGGGGCAACCAGGGTATGGAGGAATGGTGGCCATTTTAACCAAGGGAAACCTGTGGCTTTAACTCCATTCAATATAACTGCTGTGGAGTTTAGTGGGAGTTCTGGGTGCTCTGAATCTTGCAGTATTGGGTGCTTCACTTGTAAGAAGTTGAAATGGCATTAGAGGTATTTGCCAATATTAAATAATAAGCACAATCAGAGCCCAATTTTCAAATGTGGGTACTCAGTATGGAACATAGGAAACCAAACAGCCAATTGATGCGCACCCAGATCAGGAATACAGTGCCCTATTTTTGTATTACCAGTTTGAAAATGGAGCATTGCACTGTCCAGAATGACCAAGGTGGGCGCTTCCCTTTGAAAACTGCCTGGATTACTGCAGTATAACTTGGGGTGCTATTTCAGCTGTTCGGTCCCTCTGTGCTCCTATCCACTACAGCTAAATGCCATCTCAACTGTACATGACTCGGAGGATCTCCATCAGCTTTCAGGCTCTACTAACGAGGAATACTGGGGCTCCTTTGGAGTCTGTCATCATTGCACATAGACTGTCAAAGAGGGCTGCTATAGAGTAGGGATCAGCCAATCCGAGGGACAAAGCCACAGTCTCTGTTCACAGACTCTACAGCCCTGGGGGACAAGACAGCAGAGCTCTTAGTTCTCCCTCACAGCAAGGCTGAAATGCTGATACCAGGTCAGATCCATGGTTGGGAAGCTTCCAGCAGTCCCTGGCTGACTGTGAGCCTGTATCCCTGATAGGCCTACCTTTCCATAAAGCTTTGCCCACCGGACATAAAACGTGTGCTTGCAGAGCCGCGAAGAACCCCCGCAGGTCCTCTTTCCCGTTGTGGCGTTAATAACCTCGGGGTCCGGGGTACCCACTACCCAGTTCACACTGAAACTGGGAGATTTTCCTGGTTGCCGGGCCTCAGCATTACTCACTCCTGTCAAGGGACAAACAGAAGAGCATTAATATCAATGGCCCCAAACTTTCACAGCCAGCAAACGTGGGCCTCTGTTTGCTAAAACATGAAACATCTCTGTGCAAACACATACCTACTGTGCACTGTGATATTGTTATTATTGTCTGCTAACCAGCATCTCTTCAGGGCATACGAGGATGGAATAATTCAGCCATTCTTGTAGATTCTTTTTCTTGGCAGATAAACCTGACATTTAGGATGGGGAATGCAATTACATGGTACTGCATGGGAGCAAGCAGCATTATGATAGCTGAGTGAACGGGGCTTCCTCTAACTGGCTTTGATGTAAAACCCAATGTTTAAAAAGAACTAACAGGCAGCCCCAATAAACACATCTCTTCCTAAGAGCTCCTCCGGGTGTAGACTGGGTTTGGCCTGTAAGTAGCACATTGAGATCCCAACTGTAGCCTCTGGGGGGCAGGTAATAAAAATGTGACATAATAACAACAAAATATGTGAGTTTTGGCCTAGGAAACCTTGTGCCCAAATACACTTGTTAGTTTCTAAGGTGCCACAAGGATTTCTCCGTTGTTTTAACAAAATATGTGTTTCTCAAGTTGGCATTTACCATGGAAAGGAAGAGATCTTCCTTTTGGCACGTAGACCCCAAGTTGATAGGGGCCTTCTAAATACCACTGATCATACAGATACATAATATGTACAAACATCTTAATAAGTAGCCATCTAAGGGACAGTCATCATGATCCTTCCCTAGGCTCACAGCAGTAACTTTGAATTCACAGGCCTTCGCCTCACACACATAATCTGGGCAGGGTAACAAAGGTCAACTCCTGTCACTCCCCTGACTACTGTTACACCCCCGGCATGGGGGATGGTCACTACTGAAGATTTTGCCCTGTCCTTGAATGTATCTCAGGCATTCCAAGGTCTCGGTGGTCGCCACATGGCTATCCTGTGGTGATTGTGTGAGTCATATGGGTTACCATCGTACTTGTCTAGAAGCTACTGCTTCTGTCCTAGAGAACTCATCCTTGCCCCAGCATGTATGACTACAGGTTTCCTACCAACATCAGTGCACAGACTCTTGTGGCCACAATGTGTCTGGCTGTTTGTTTGCTTTATACTGGAGATCTTTGTGACCAAACAACATTAGAGGTGACAAAGTAGCTTAGCGCCCTCCTCATGGTAACTCCCGCATCTTGTTCTCTTGTGTCTGGAGGCATGAGAAGCCAGGAATAGATCAGCAGCAGAGTCAGCCCAAGGAGATAAGAGGAGTAAGGAACGTGCTGGGTTTATTTTCCAGCACAACATAAATGGCATGAAGAGAGCTTTGGACCCGGATGCTCAATAGTGACTTTTAGGTGCAGAGCTCCAACTTCTGGGTATGATAGTGATATCTCACCTGGAAAAGAGATGGTGGCCTGAAGGATATTTAGAAAATGCAGGGACTTGGCAATATGTTTGGGTTCACGTGTTCTCTTTTTAATTGATCTGCATAGATACAACTAACCCCACAAACCTGGATAGAGGAGGCCAGCCTGGTGGTTGGGCAGCTGTGGATTGTCCTCCTGGGCAGGAGTCACGGTGTCAATAGGCATGGATTGGAGTCCAGGAACGACTCTCTGTTTCCAAATTGAAGCTTGGACAGTCAGCCCAACTAACAGACAATCTGCCCTTCCCACTCGAGTGTCAGGCTACAATAGTGGGCGCAAACAATGATGCATTTGTCTTGACAGCTTTTTGGAAAACTTCATTTATTATTCTTTGATCGATTACAAAAATGAATGTCACTGTGATGCAGAGCCAGAAAGAGTTAAACATCCTTCAGAATAAATAACCCACAAAAGACAAGGGGGAGATAAATGTGTTTTTGTGCATTTACATATGCATGGGTAGGGTGCACAGTGTAATCAATAGTCCCTGTCTATGCTGTATTCTGATAATTCAGGGACCAAAAGAACATCCCACTATTTAAATGAATTGTAAACGTGGGATATCTCTATATTCATCTCTCTGAAGTGTATAGCAAATAATCTGTGAATGGCGGAGGAATAAGCAAATAGCCTTATGTTAATTCTAATGTGATGGACCTCCTTCAAAGTCACCCAACTTGTCAAAGAGGACATGAAATTGTATAAAAGATCCTTGGGTCCTGATTCTGTCATCTCAGATCGGCTTAAGCTTCATCGGGGGAAGTTTGAGTTGCAAGACTGAGGTCCCAGCTATGCTGGTACACCCTGAATATGATATTTGGACATTGGACTATAACCTATGAGCTATTTCTGAAAGAACTCTTTGCAACTACAAAGCTCACCATCTCTGCTATGAATCTGAACCATAATGAATTGAACTCATGTCTGTATGTATATTGATCTTTTAACCATACTCTCTCTCTCTTTTGTTTTTTAATAAATATTAGTTTAGTCAATAAGAACTGCTGTAGCGTGTATTTGGGTAAGATCTGAAATATTCAGTAACCTGGGAGGTAATGTAATCCTTTGGGACTGGTAGAACCTTTTCTTTTATATGATTTTCAGGACCGGGATGGAGGCCTGAGGCTGGCTCACTTTAAGGGAACGGTGGTGTTTGGAGTTCTGAGTAACCAGTAAGGTAATAAAGAAGCTCTTTCAGGCTGGCTTGGTAAATCTATGTATTGGAATATCCGTCAGATTTTTGGGGATTGTCTGCCTCATTCTTTGCGGTTACCCTAATTGAGTGACCACAGCTGATCCCCACTCGGACCCTGATCACAGTCACTTTAAATTTATATCTTATCACTTTTCAGCCATTGCGCTCAGGGTGCTTTACAAGGGAGGAAAGGAATCACTATCCTCATTTTACAGATGGGGAAACTGAGGCACAGAATGATTAAAGCCAAGACTTTCAAAACTGTCCACTAATTTCTAGGTTCCGAGCTTGAGACACAATTATGCTGCACTCCAGGAGCTCCCATTGACTTCAGCTGAGATTGAGGGTGGTCACTACTTCCAAACAATCAATGCTAAGGTGCCTCAAGTTGGGCCTCCCAAAATGGGGGCACACCAGATCGGCGGCCCCTTTTGAAAGGCCTCAGTAACGTGCCAAAGGTCATTCAGCAAGCACAGTGGGGAACAAAACCCACACTGGGCTCCTACTCACTGGACCGCATTACCATCACAATAATACTGCTGGAGTCCTCCTGTGTGAAAATGCTTCCAGCATTGTAACATTGGAAGCAGCGCCAGTTCTGCCACAGTTCCCACCTCCCAGCTGTGTGCCTCTCAGCAGGACATGAATTAATGTCCTAGAGAGCTGCTCACTCTCTGCTCCAAATATTGTCCAGCATGGTTCTCTCTACATGGAAATAAAGTGTCTGTTAGAGTAAAGGGGGACTGAGCATATAGAGGGAAAGAAATGAGGCCATTAAAAAAGAAATAACACAATGAAAGTGGTCACACCAGATACAGCTATTCGGTATTTGTGGCTTCTTGGCATGGATGGCATCAGAGGAATGACCAAGGTGACTGAACTGTTCTAGATACCGTACAAAGACGGCTTAAGACAAAACTAAAATTGAGTCATAATCACTCACTGGGTTTGCAATCACTTTCATGTCACATTAATACCAATTTCCATTTTTTTCTGAGATAACTGATGAGTCTGCATCTCAAAATCCAATTAACCTAAGCAGTAGAATAAAAATGTCCTTTTGCTGAACTCCTGAATATCAGAGTACTCCAAGGTGCTATTCAAATACCTCCCCACAGAACAAGATGCAAACCAGTCAGAATCTGGTATTTGACACTTACGCACCAGTCTCCGTCAAGATAGTACCAAAAAGCTTAAGAGACTGAGTGCCAAAAATATGGCAGCAAATGCACAGCCAGCTCCTGCTTAGCAAAAAGCCGCAGGTCATGGAATAAACACAGATGCAGCAAAATCAATGACCAGAGGAAAATAAAAATTTGAATTAAAAGGAGCATACATACATTACAATTAATCCCTTAAACAATAAACAAAAAAATACTGATCAATCCCAGGCAACCAGTGCCAATAGAGAGAGGTCTGCAACAGGGGAAGGAATCAGAGAAACACCAGAAGCCCAAACCAAGCTGACATTAAACAATAGTTGAAGCTCTGCAATAACCAGTGCATAAACCAGCACAATTAAAAACAGAAACTAGGGGGAAAAAACCTGATATTACCGATGAACAGCCCATAAACCTAAAAGCTGTATGAAGGCAATAGCATAGCACATGCCAATGCATGACTGCCAATCATACGGTGACATTCAGACCCCGTGCCCAGATCTAGACATCACCTCTTCACCTGGTCCTGTTACACTGTCGGTTGACAGTGTCAGGGGATCAGGGGATCTCCAGATCCACGCAGAAAGGAATAAATGGCTTGATTTGCCCCATCTGCATACCTAAGAACATCTACATGATTTTGAGGGACGCATAGGCCAGAGTGGTGTTTAGCTAATAACTCAGTTTTGCACAGTGGATAATTTAATCTCACAGAAATGTTTCCTCTCTGCTTGTGGTATCCATTATTGGGGAGTGGGAAAAGTTGGGGATCTTATTTGTAGAGAGGGGGAAAAATGATCTCCAGAGGTATTTTTCTGAGCTCCAGACAAAAGTCCTCTCTGGCGGGATAATTCAGTCATACCCAGAGAGAGGGTGAACTTGACCAGAGACATGGAAATCATTCCAGTCCTTTCTTTAGGGTTAGATTGAGCCATTGCTCAGGGCTTGAATGTGGAGGTGCCGTGAGGTGGAATTGTGACTCAGAGAATCACATTTTCTTCCCTTCTCCTCACTTGCTACTAGGAGGAGGTAATTTGCTACAGCCATTTACTGGGTGTAAAATCTTCCTCCCTTTGCACCAGCTAGTGTGAGTGAAGCCAAGACTCTCCCTACTGCCTATTCCTCCTGACCCACCTGGTCAGGGGATGAGAGGAATACCAAGTGCACAGCAGGCTGCTGTTCTCTCCCCCTCACCTGCACCCACGTTTGAGGGAAGGGATGGGGTGGGAGTCTTACTACCCCTTACTCCTCTGTATTACCTTGTTAGAGTCAGGTCAAGGTTGGTCCTTTGATTGATAGTAGAATTTTAAGAAGGGGCTCCAGTGGATCCAGGGAGTCCCCCAGCTTATTAATACTGAAACAAACTAGGTTAAATTGTGCCCTGAATCACATCTGGTTCCGCCCATTGGAGTCATAGGAGTTGCAGAAGTGTAGCTGATGGCACAGTGTGGGTTCTACACTGTTTTACTTAATGGGATTTACAGCATTGCCAACCTCAAGCATTTAAATATCATGAGTTAGGATGCCCCCTCGTCCCCTTCCCCCAAATCAAACAACAGTAAGAGAACCTTTTATAACAGGTTAGATCTTAAAAGAAATAGAAATAGAAAATCCAAATGCTAGGCCTCATAGGGTGACCACATGTCCTGATTTTATAGGGACAATCCCGATATTCAGAACTTTTAATTATATAGGTGCCTATTACCCCCCATCCTCTGTCCTGATTTTTCACACTTGCTATCTGGTCACTCTAGGCTTTGTTCTGCTTTCAGTCACATGGTATAAATCAAGAGTAATGCTACTGAAGTCAGTGGAATTTCACTTGTGTGAAGTTGGTGTGTAAGGAAAATCAAACAGACGGTCTACTGTGGTAGCAAGGAATGATCTCAGATATCCCCATCAGGGCCTTAATTCTTTTCTTCTTCACTAAAATGGTCTACCTTAAAGCATAAATGAGATAACAAAAATGCTTGGTATCCTCATAAACAAAGGGGACCAATAATTTTTAATCCCTAATTAGTTTGATCTCTAATTGGAGATAGACGCTGCCTGGTTTGAGATTGTTATGGGTTTCAATGCATTCCATGTGCCTTTTTCTAGTCACCCATTTCATTAGCCATTAGTTTCACTGAATACTTTGTCCTCGAAATCTCTCATTTGAGGAAGTCTTCTGTGCACTACAGTGTTATAGCTGGGAGGCACATAACATGAATCACAACAACCTACATTTAATCTGGATTGACACTGGCTCTGTAGTATTTCTGACACTTGGCTCAGTAGGAATCGTGAGGATGTATCAAACAATGTTTTTCTTAACTAATGCAATACAGATCAAATCATCTGGAGAGACAGATTCCACCCACTACTGCTCCCAGTCTAATGGAAATTCACAGACAGCATGAAGGCAAAGAGAAAGCTTTCCCAAACAAAGACAACTCTCAGTGAAAGAAGAAACCAAACCCTATGAGACAAACATAGGTTTTGCAAGTTACATCGGTACCCCTTTGATGCAGCTTTGCCATCCTGGAAACATGTGACATTGCCTCACAAACATAAATCTACACAATCTAAATTTAGTTGGGGATTTAGTTGGGGATTGGTCTTGCTTTGAGCAGGGGGTTGGACTAGATGACCTCCAGAGGTCCCTTCCAACCCTAATATTCTATGATTTTATGATACACTAGCCCACTGGGTTTACAGTATAAAGCCAAACCCTCACAACTATCATCTGGGCTGGCTATGGTTATTTCCCTTGTTAGCAGCTTATCATTTTTAATCACTTTTCAACCTGTGTGGAGTTTCTTTGTACACAGGAAACTTCCAGTGAGACTTATTAGAAAATGGGCTAGATTCTTATCTCATGTACACTAGTGCAATCAGTGGTGTTATGATTATGTAAAAGTGATGTAGTAATATATGAAATAAGGTCATTATGTTCACAATGGGTGAAATTCACCCCTGTGCAGAGGTCCAGCACAAGACCTATGAACCACATAAGTCCCACTTAAACCCTATTTTGAGGACTTAATTGGCTTAACTGCGTGCTGGCCTTCTGCACAGGGATAAATTTTCCCCACTAAAGGGAGACTGTACTGGCTCTAAATGGAAATCACGTTGGAGGCCAATTCTCATTCTAGTGTAGTCATTGATAAACAGGATTTATATAGTTACTAATGTAATCTTCAACAAAATGATGAAATATGTATGGGGATTCCTTATACAGGAATATTAGACAATCTTCTATATTTGGCTAACTATACTGAAGATTTCTAAAGCAAATGTTTGACAACAGGCTAAGCATCTACCTCTGACATATTCACCCTGACAACACACATGCAAGCGGTACCAATCTAATGTGCTTAGCCACAGTGAAACAGCCAATTTCCCCCTTAGTTAAACTATCACTCCTTCAGGCTTAGCAAAGCTAATTTTATCTCAAAGACGCATGTCAAACATAAAAACTCAGCAAGCAGAATAAGAAATAGATACAGGATAAACTATCCAACAGCACTGAAGTGACTTAGGAGCTTTAAGTCACTCCATTGAGGTCAATGTTGCAATGTCAGCAGAGACTCCTGGCAAATCATTTATACATACCACAGTCATCCCCTTGGTATCTCAGCACATCCTTGCCAACAATCACAGATCTCCAGTGTTCCAGGAGCCCGACTGAGGGGCCTGATCCTGTGAGATGCTAAGGACCTTCGACTCTCAGTTACCTCAAATGGACTGGAAGGCACTCAGCATCTACAGGATGTTGTCCATAGTTCTCAGATAGCTTTAGAATAGTTGGGAATCCTGGCTGCTGTCTGAGCCCAATTTAATCAATGTGAGTTTTTCCATTAACATCGCTGGATTTGGATAAGGCCCTGGCTAATAAGGATTTATTAGGTTACTAGTGTAAAAGCCCGTGGACACGGGCCAACAGTAACAGCCCCCCCCGCTCAGCCCCCCCACTCCAAGGCCCCCCCGCTCAGCCCCCCCGCTCGTTCAGCCTCCCCTCCTCTCCTCCCAGGCCCCCCCCCGCTCGTTCAGCCTCCCCTCCTCCCCCCACGGCCCTCCCCCCCACTCGTTCAGCCTCCCCCCCTCCACGCCCCCCTCCCACTTGGGCATAGCTGGCCGGGCCGGGCCTGGGCGCTTCCGCCCCGCTGGCCCAGCGCCCCCTTCCCACGCCCCGCCTGGCCAGAGCCCCCTGCCTGCGCCTATTGCGCCCAGACACCCTCCTGCCCTAGGCCCCTGATCCAGACCCTGCTTGGCACTAGAAAAGGTTCAGAGAAGGGCAACTAAAATGATTAGGGGTTTGGAACGGGTCCCATATGAAGAGAGATTAAGGAGGCTAGGACTTTTTAGCTTGGAAAAGAGGAGACTAAGGGGGGATATGATTGAGGTATATAAAATTATGAGTGGTGTGGAGGAAGTAGATAAGGAAAAGTTATTTACTTGTTCCCAAAATAGAAGAACTAGGGGCCACTCAATGAAATTGGCGTGCAGCAGGTTTAAAGCAAATAAAAGGAAGTTCTTCTTCACACAGCGCACAGTCAACCTGTGGAACTCCTTACCTGAGGAGGCTGTGAAGGCTAGGAATATAACAGGGTTTAAAAGAGAGCTGGATAAATTCATGGAGGCTAAGTCCATAAATGGCTATTAGCCGGGATGGGTAATGAATGGTGTCCCTAGCCTCTGTCTGTCAGAGGGGGGTGATGGATGGCAGGAGAGAGATCGCTCGATCATACCTGTTAGGTTCACTCACTCCGGGGCACCTGGCATTGGCCACTGTCGGTAGACAGGATGCTGGGCTAGATGGACCTTTGGTCTGACCCAGTATGGCCTTCTTATGTTCTTATGTTCTTATGTTCCCTCTCAGCGGCGTACGTGCGGCAGCCATGTTGTGCTGCCGAACTACACCTCCCAGCATGCTACACCTCCCAGCATGCCATTAGTCCGGGCCATCTCTACTGCGCATGACGGCTTCACACAAACTTTTCTAGCCGATTATTATATATATATTATATATATGGAGGCTGATGGGACTACATCCTACCAAATAATATTACTACTGTGTAGTGCGGATGATGTACTGTAGGGTGTTGTACCGCCGGCTGCCACAAGGGGACTCCTTTGCCTAGAGCTGGACTACACAGAGTGTAGGTAGGGGAGGGAACAGGGAATAAAGGCTTGTGTGGGGTTGATTCACAGTACAGGGATTCCTGCATTAACCTCCCTGACGTCCTTCCCTGATGCTTCCGTTCAGACCCAGCAACGAGGAATGGAGTGGGGGGTCTGGGCGAGGGGGCTCTCAGATGGGGGGAGGCGGGCTGCTTCTCCTAGAGTAGGGATGGTGGGCGGCAGGTAGGTGAGAGAAGAGTCCTGAGCCTGAGTGTGGGAGTTTTGACTCTGTAGAGGTGTGTGTGTGTCCTGAGCCTGGGAGTGTCAAACCAGAGGAGGCTCTGAAGGGGGGCGGGGCTGGTTCTGAGCTGTGGAGATGTCAGCTAGGACGTGGAAGGATTTTCAGCCTGGGGGGGAAGATGTTTCTGAGCAGGTGGGAGCTGGGCTGGAGGGAGCTTGAGGAGGCCCTGGGTCAGGAGTGGGCTGAGTACAAGGGGAATGAAGTCCATTGGGCTGTAAGAGCTAAAGTACTGATGCCACTTTAAGCATTTAATGCTGTGTAGCATTCATGGCCACCAATGGGACACTGTAAAAGTTTAGGGCCCGATCCTCCAAGGTGCTGAGCAACTCCTGTAAGGTGCTAAATGCACTCAACTCCCACTGATTTCAGTGGGCATGCTGCACCCTGCCGGATTGGGCCCATTGCAGTCAATTAGAACTTTATTATTGGTTTCAATGGGGGCCAGATCAGACTCCTGTGCACATATTCAGGTAACCCATATGGTCACCCCAGCTATGCCTCATGGTGGTCACTATTGACCAGCAGTCCGTCCTACTGATTATCATTAGGAATCAATTGCTTCCCTGGGAGTCTGCTGCATTAGTTGGATCATCCCTCTTCCAGTGTAGCCTGGAGCAGTGTATTGCTATTGCTCAAAGAAGAATGAGAAGAAAACATGCAGGTTGGATGCAGGGAGGACACACAGTGTAAACAAATGCTAAGAAGTTAACTTTCCTCTTGACGTCCAGCGCAATTAGTGATGGGAAAGGTGATCATTTGTCTTTCAAGCAGGTGTTTGCTTACCACTGAGGAGCAACTGATTATGCCGGTATGAAGCTGGCAGCTGACCAATGTCTTCTAGTCTATGGCTCATTACCCTGGAAAGGTGACCAGTGTGGCAGAGGCTTCCCACAATAATGCTGTGTAAGTATGTGGGTTCGATGAAGTAACTGAGGAGAGCGCCTTGTAACCCAAGAACGTTCCATCTGGAAAAGAAATACAGCAGTGATAAAACATACTGATATGGAAACGAACCTGTGAGAGACTGTGAGGAAAAAAAATGTCAACACATGGGCGAGGGAGACTTTTCCCATCTTTGGTATTTTGATTCCAGAGGTAAACATTTAGGGTCAGACGCTAAGTCCCCTTAAACTGCCCTAAACAGACAGCTGAGGATTCCCTTGGTATGGAGTGCTCTTTGGCTGGCATAAAGCACCTCCTGCTGTAGCTTCAGAGTGTGCTGTGGTGTGTTGGAAACATGTCAGGGCAGAAAGGGGTGGAGCTGGTGGCCCCTGGATTGGAAGCAGAAAGGTGATTTAGAGGTCTCTCTCGCACCCCGGATCAGTTGTGCCAAGCATAGTGTAGCAGAGGATTTAGCTCATTAGGCCTAATCCACCACTGCATTACTTCAGCTTTATGCTAGTAGAACCTTACGGGGCTCAGGTTGGGCACAGTCCTTGGAATGGCTATTTGATTTGAAGCCTCTTTTGTATTTATTCTTAACACACAATTGTGTAGATTTTTTAAATTGGCTTGGATAAAAATAACCATGTGCTTATGTTAGAAATGGGGTTAGAGTGGATCCAAAAGTATTTGTATTCCTTATTCGTTATCTGCTATTGGTCATATGTTGTTAGCTGTTCTCTTCTTTAAGAAAGTTTTGGTCGTCCAGTCATGGGGCAGACATGATGCTATGTTTCATAGGTGATCAATTGCCACACCACATAGTTGTCATGACCAGTTTGCTGCAAACACCTCACAGGCTGACATTTGTTTGCACAGACTGTTTGCCATGCAATTATGAAGAGCAAATACCTTCAAAAAATCAGTCTATTCCTGAACCAAAAAAAAGGGCTACATTTGTTAGGTAATTTATTCATAATAAATAATTTGATGAGCTCTGATATGTACAGACTGAGTGTGCCTTGCCTTGATTCTCTCAATACAGATATAAAAGAATGATGATGAAAACCTTAGGGCCTTGCAACTGCTAATGATTTTGAGCTCCTTATAACTGCTATTGGATTAGCTGAAAGAGCTGCTCTGCATTTTAATATATACAATTCTTTTATATAAAGCTAGTTACAAATAAGACTGAATCAAAATTGTAAATTCACTAGAGGATTTATAATTAGATAAAAAGCAGAAAGGAGAAAAAGGGTAAAAAAGAGATTTCCAGATACAGTTATCTTCACTTGCAAACCTCAGGTTCTGTCTCGCTCAGTGCTAGTTTAATAAGAAATATTTTCCCATCCTAAATTAACACAAACATGTTTTCCTGAACTTAAGTGACACTTATAATATAGTTCAGAGCTTTTCACCTCTTTCTGGGCAGTACTGAGCTCAAATTAGAAACTCTTTTGAAAAATGTGCTTTTGGAGAGTGCATTTTGTCTTATAAAAGCTAAAAGGCTGACATCATTTGGAGATCCAGAGCTGAATGAAAAAAAGTTTAGAGGTGTCTGTTGTTTGAGGCAACATCCAGTGGTAACCATGCTAAATAATGTGTTTAAAGCACAATTTCCATCAGCAGCAAGCATTACATAGCTAATTTCTTACATCATTGTTCTATTCATTAATTAACATTTCTCAACCATTAGTGCAATTATTGCGGTGCCTCTGTGCTGCATGTCTCTTTTCATGATTAATAAGGAGTCATTATATTTCCCTTTCCTGAAGCAGTCAATTAACACGGAATACTTTCCATTAATTACGGAATGTTTAAAACCAGCATGCTGTACCTGGAGAGCAATCTGCTCAAGAAACCTGTGACACCAATTGCTTTAAAAAGTTCTCTTGAAATTTTATTCCAAAAACACAAGCAATTTAGCTGGCAATATTAATTTGCCTCAGAAGCAGGGCTGTGAATGAGAAACATCTTTTAATCTCATGCAAGAAAAGGCAGCCATCTGGCTGCTGAGGATTTCAGAGTGAGACTTTCCCTCTCTCCCTCTATAAATGCAGGTCATTAAAGTAATGTGCTCATCTACATAAAACTCAAATGGAATATAAAAGGTAATATTTATATACAAACAATTTAGTGCCACAATTTAAACAGTCATTGGTTTTATGAAACATTTACTTTAGTCTATCAGATTTGCATAACTTCATTTGGGGAAAAAAGTGTGGTCATTTCTGCAAATAATGTCACTTTTAAAGGAAGGGACTGTCTGACTCTTTGAATGCATATCTTATTGCAATGCAAAATTAATAATGAAAGTTTAGGAAATAGAGAGTTCAGTTAACAACGCTGAATTCAGAATTGGCTTCCAAGCAGAGTAAAAATATTAGACAGCCACTCTTCCTTCCAGACTGAAACACTTGCAGGATCTCAGTGTCGTTCTCAATAGATGACATTTTCTTTTATACCCTCCCTCCAAATTACCCCCGCTGTCTGTTTGAAAAGGAAAACAGAAAAACAACATATGTTCCGCAAGACTGAAATATCACAAATATGCATATTATAAGTGGATTACCTGGGTCTTATTTACAAAAATAGGTGAGTGAGCTCACATAATAAATAATGAGATACTAATGATTATTATTTGCATTAAATACCAACCTGTAGCATCTTTACAGAGATTTATATGGGTAATTCTGATCTCACTGACACCCTTGTTAGGGATGACTAAGTGAGTGGAATTACATCAATGGAAAACATGGTAGAAGTGTGATCAGATCAACTCTTTGTGTTCAAAGCATTGTATAAACATTCACTAATTCTCGAAATGATTCTGAGAGGTAGATCAATAAAATTATTGACACTGGGAGACTGAGGCAGAAAAGTGAAGTTACTTGCTCAAGACGACAGAGTTATTAAAAGGAAGAGCTGGGGTTAGAACTCAAGACTTCCAAAGTCTCATTGCTGTGTTCATTCTACTTGACAAATGGTCCCTCCCACCCACCTACCCAAGCAATAGTGTTAGAAAGGAAATCAGATTTGTGAATCACTCAAGGCAGACCTTGATTTTAAGATATTTATATATAACTAAATACATGGGGGGGGGGGGGGGGGAGCAACCAAAATAATGAGGGGAAAATTTCAGAGCAGCACCTGTGCCTGAAATGTGAAGACAGAGTGTAAGTTTATTATCCCAGAACTAAGGTCCTTTCAGAATATCACCTATATCCTGTGCCATGGAGTAGAGAGAGACCAGATAATGGATCTACTCACCTAGCAGTTGTCCAGTGCCAGCCCCCTATGAGAACTATCAAGCTAGTTAGTTCCACTCAGTCTTAAAAATGGCTCTCAGAAGATCTCATATTTTGCAGGCTATGGGTTGGTCTTCACTACCCGCCGGATCGGCGGGTAGCGATCGATCTGTTAGTGATCGATTTCTCGCGTCTGGTGAAGACACGAGAAATCGATCGCTCGTGGCGCCCCCATTGACTCCGGAGCTCCAGCTTGCTGGGAGGCACAAGCTGGAGTCGACGGGGGAGCGCGCCGCTGACCGCCGCTGCTGTGAGGATGGCAGGTAAGTCGGCTGCAGATACGCAAACTTCAGCTACGTGATTCATGTAGCTGAAGTTGCGTATCTGCAGTTGATTCTCTCCCCCCCCCCCCCCCCCGTAGTGAAGACCAGCCCTTAGTGTTTCTGTGCCAGTCTAACTTGTGGCCTGATTTAGCTTCCATTAGCTTTCCATTACATTTTATAAGGACTGGATTGTGTCCTTAAATTGTTCTGACACCGCCCAGTACACACTTGCCAGCCCATGAAAAAAGATGCTTCACTATTTTCATGTCCTTGAGATAACGGTTCTCCTTGCTAATGAAAGAACGGAAAGCTTGGAGTTTCCTCTTCAGAATGCTTGGGAGTGGGAACTGGATTGTCATGGGGCTGCAATGGAATCACAAGGAGGTAAAGAGCTTTTCCGCTATTGGTCATGGATTCAGATCAATGCTTTGATAACAGCGACCAAATTACCACCTGAGGGCTGTTCAGTGACTGATGCTGCTGACCTACTCCCAAGTCCACATCACAAAAACCAGCACTAATTTGCACCCTGACTGGCAGTCTCAGCACACATCTCAGAGATGGAAAAAGCAAAGATTGAACTATGCTCTCAAGTCTGGCCCCAGTTCTGCAAAGCACTTAACTGTGTGCTTCAATCTATTTTTATTCAGCACAGCACCATTACTATAAGCACCTGCTTAAGTTCCACTGATGTCAAAAGGCACATAAAATTGAGTGTTGTCCTGATCAGGGATGGACTTCTGAACTAGGGTCCCTGAGCACTCCCATCTCTGTCTCAGATCAGAGCGGAGGCACATTGGTTGGAAGTTTTCATTGCTATAACTTGTGCTCCACTTGTTCTGTGGTTAAGGAGAGGACCTCATGCTTGAGGGCAGCCAGTCCATTAATTTTCATGAGGACTATATTCAGAGGACAAATATTTGGGAGAAGCCTCTTGTTTGTATAATCCCTGTCCTGGCTGTCACATATTTATAGTACACTTAGTTTTAGTAACCAGCCCAGTTCTCTGGTAATTAAAGACCTACAGGATTACATATAGGAAAATTGCAGGGAGTGAATCTGGTCTGAGCAGCAGTAAAAATATCAATAGCAGTGTTCATTTCGGAAGGAGCTTTTTCTACATAAACTACTGTAGGTGCGTGAAAGTAGCTGTGTTCCCATCTGTAACAAAGTGCTTGCTTCAAATACAGCTTTTCCAAATAAAATTATTATTCAGCAGAAACGCAGTGTTACATTTCAGGCCCTCGAAATATCAAAGTCACTTTCTGCACTAAGAAGAAATATAGTGGATCATTTTGAGTATTTCTAATTGTGCAAGATTTTTAAAGGCTGTTTTCAAGGGCACGCCTCTGAGATGATTTATACTCGGTGTGCTTCTTAATAACCTTTCCAATAAGAAAATCAACTCACTGCTCACCTAATCACAGATTTTAAAAAAAATCTTCAGCAAAGAGGATCAATAAAACCAAATGTCCCCCCGCCGAGCATAAACTGGGGAGTTTTTCTGCGTTTATGGCTTTTGCTCAAGCCCTTTGGTTCAAGCCGCTGATATTACTGCAGTGTTTGCAAAGACAAAATTCCATGCCCAGTTTTCAATAATCCTTAAACAAATATATTTTTGTCTGTTTGTCAGGCGTTGAAATGCCAAAGATGAATTGGAAGGGATCTTGGAGCAGGCAGCTTTTCTTTAATTAGATGACACACTCTCCTAGCTCAGAACAAATCATAACTACATGGCGACTCCCGACTACAATCACAACGCAACTGTTTGCATGTTCTTATGCCAGTCAGTCACTAACAGAGAGATTCTTGAAACTATACTTACAAATAGTAATTACATCAGAATCCTCATCGCCATTGTGATATAACTGACAGCTTGGGACGGGAGTTGGCTGCAGCACCTTCATTGAGAGCATGCTGCTGTATATGTGAAGCTGACCCAACTGCAACTGGTGTAGCTTCACATCCATTATCTTTCAGTGTACAGCACCTTTCCTCCCAAAGGATTGTAGTGCACTTCAGGTTCACTAGGCAGCTTTGTCAATGTGATAGGGACAACTTTGGGGCGGTGGGCAGACAACCAGGATATTCTGCACACCAGGAGGGTGACATTAATTGGTTGAGGAAATGCTCCTTTCCCCCCCCCTCCTTATTCACTGGTTGCTTCCCCTACCTAAGTGGTTTTTATTTCATCCTCTGTGCTCTTTTCTCTTGGCCCACCCTCCCCATCTGCACTCCTCCCTCCTCAACTCTGGCCCTTTCTCTTGCTGGTGAAATTAAAAGAAACACATTCTATACATGGAACTAAAAAGTCTTCAGTTTGTTCATTTACCTTCTTCCCTCTTCTCCCCCTCCACTGCTTCAAGCAAATCAGCAGAATGGAGCTGTGTGATGGAGAAGAGAAGCCAAGAAGGTGTGATTGGGTGGATCTGAAGCTATGAAGTAAGAGCATGCTGAACACTTTGCTACTTTCATAGACTGTCTCCGTTCAGCGGGGGGAGCAGAACAGCAGGGGGCACATTTCAGCTGAGAAAAATGTGTTGTCATGTTCTAAAGTCTGTTGGTGAGAGAGACAAGATTTCAAGCTTACACACAGCTCTTCTTCAAGCCTGGGAAAGGTACTCAGCGTGTCACAGCTAAGTATCTTTCTCAGATCTAAAGGAGAGGTCTGTGTAGATGGACATTTGGTCTGACTCAGTACGACCCTTCTTATGTTCTTAAAAGCTTGTCTCTTTCACCAGAAGAAGCTGGTCCAATAAAAGATATAACTCACCCACCTTGTCTTTCTAATAACGTGGGACCAACACGGCTACAACAACACTACAAACCATTGTCCTGTTCTGAAATTGGTTGAGCCTGTGTAAACTAACCAAAATCTAATGGGCTTTGAAGGCACTGGTCTGCATTGGCTGATGGAGTAGCCCCAGAGTGAGCTCTGTTGGATTGCATCTCTGTGCAAGGGTTGCCGTTGTGCCTGGTCTTTGTGCGAAGGTGTGTGTAGGAGGGGAAGGCAGACAGAGAGGTAAGGCTCTTTGTGCCCTTCTTCCTATTTCTGTACTCATGTAAGGGCCATGCATGATCTGGTTCTCAACATAGGTTATAAAAATAGAGCACGCTGATGAAGACGGGACGATAGGCCAAATCCTCAGTGGTGTAAATGGATATAGTTCCCCTGAAGTAACTATTTACTTACCTCTGATGCACTGTGAAGACCTAGGGATGATTCTTATCTCACACTGATGTTACTCCAATGACTTCTATGGAGCTACTCCTGATTCACAGCACGAGGGTGGACTCAAATCCTACATTTTCCCTAACAACATTATTGTTATTACTGTTAAAGGAAACAGCTAGCTCCCCACACCACCTCCCCCAGTGAAATGTTAAGAGAAATGCAGACTGAATTTTTTAAAGACACATAAGGGAATGAAGTACCCAACTCCCATTGAAAGGGAATGGGAACTAAGCACCTAATTCCCATAGGCACCTTTGAAAAACCCCAACTATAAATAATATCGTTTGTGAATTTGAAAGCTTTCTTAGTTTATTGCTGTTACGGGAGATGCATTTTTCTTGTCCTTATCAACTCTTTTAAGTCTTGTCTGCTTAGTTGTGCCATTAACCTATGGTACAACACACATTACTACCAAAGTTTCCTGCACCATATAAGTAGTTACTCATGGTGGCATATATTCAGCAGAGGACCTTCCATATTCCTGTTTATATGGCTATTTAGCTACTATTGGTTTAGAAACTGGAACTAGAGCATTCGTTTTTGATCAGTTTCTTTGTGTGTGTGTATGTGTGTATGTGTGTGTGTATCTATCTATCTATCTATCTATCTATCTATCTATCTATCTATCTATCTATCTATCTATCTATCTATCTATCTATCTATCTATCTATCTATCTATCTATCTTTCCTGGAATATTCCTTGTCATGAAAGGCTGAAGTTGAATTCTCAGTCACACAGAAAGGGGTTAAGAGAGAGAATTACAAATTGACTTTACTGCGTGCACAAATTGTCTCTAACTGAAGAGCTAGCTGTGTTAATTGATTTTCATTTACATTAATATGCAGCTTTTGAAGTAGCTTTTTTAAAGAGCTACCTTGCCAGGCTCAGTCTTCTGTTAATAATGTCTCTGGTCGACAGGCTAACCCTAAAATAGATCTAAAAAAGGCAATCTCTATCACTGACTTGCAGTTTAGCATTTTTCTATGGTACATTTAAACATGGCTTAATTTGTCCAAAGCACTTTGTAATGTTCTATTTTGGATCCCTATTGCTAAATCCTTATGCCGTTCTTTAACACCACTCTTATCTAATACTGTTATAAATACTTCCTTCAATAGAGATTCAGATCTATTCACTAGTGACGGGTCAGATGGACCCTTGAATCTTAGCCAGGGAACAAGAATAGACGGTTAGACAATGGCGAACATGATGTTTCGAGGCACTCTGCCGCTCTTCATGTCATTGTACGGCTGAGGTGTAATTCAGATGTTATAAATCTCATTTAGCCCCTGGGTTTAACGTCTGTGTCTTTTTGAAATAGTAGGTAACTGCTCAGTGCATAACGTGGTGGCACAAAAATGCAGCCTTTTAAAGCTGACCTTTGGAGGAAGCCTTTTTAAAGAAAACAATTTAAAAAATGGTTTACGATCTAAAGTCAAGAGTGAGTGCAACGTGGGATGAATTCTGACTGGTGTTTCCTCCTAAGCATGTGCCGGAAACACTGTGGCTCAATGGGGAATGTCCCCACACAGTGTGGGGTGAGTATACCTCGCAGATCTCTCACAAGTGCTCTGCCAGGGGAGCCAAAAAGGATGATTCTGAATGGGGCCTAGGAGCCAGGGCCCATGCATTTAAACATGATTATGCCCTGGCCTGGCCATTGCTCAACATGCCCTCAACCAGGTGGTCTCTGCCAGGAATAGAGACAATCTAGTCTGCACTGGAAACGGGGATGGTTGGGCCGGGGGAGGACTTTGGGCAGCTGAAAGAGGGTGCACAATTAGTGCTGCTCTGAAATATGGTGGTGGAGCTGTTCGGAGTGAAACGCACTACGTTGCAGAATTTGGTCTTGTGTGTGTGTCATCAGATTTTCAGATCTCAGCACTCATAGTGGGGGCCAGATGTTCACAAGAGCTCAGCATTAAGCACTTAGGGCCAAATTTTTAAAGGCATGTAGGTGCTTGATGAGATTTTCAAAGGTGCCTGGGTGTCAAACACCCACTGAGATGAATGGGAGTTAAGTGCCTAGGTGCTTTTGAAAATCCCCCTGGGAAGCCAGATTTTTAAAAGTATGTAGACACCCAAAGATGCAGAGAAATATGTGCAAAAAAAATGTATGACAATGTATCCAAGCCAGACAAAATATTGAACTGATCCCACTAAATGGCTGTTATGCAGAATGGGCAGGACTGTGGCATTCAGAGACAGCCCTGCAGCGGGGATGGTGCCAAAAGGACACTCTCGAGGCTGCTCTGGCAAGGGCTGCACCTGAAGCAGACACAATTCTCCCTGAAACTCCCAGGAAACTCAGGTCATCATCTGCTCTCCTCTGCACAAGATTGTATGTTTTTTCAAAATGATATGCTCTAGGACAGGCGTCGGCAACCTTTGGCATGTGGCCCACTAGGGTCATCCGCTGACGGGCTGCGAGACATTTTGTTTACATTGACCGTCCTCAGGCATCTCTCCCCGCAGCTCTCAGTGGCCGCAGTTTGTTGTTCCCAGGAACACATTCCCAGCCAGCATGTCCCTGCAGCTCCCATTGGCCAGGAACGGTGAACCGCGGCCAGTGGGAGCTGCGGGGGCTGTGCCTGTGGATGATCAATGTAAACAAAATGTTTTGCGGCCCGGCAGCGGATTACCCTGATGGGCTGCGTGCCAAAGGTTGCCGATCCCTGCTCTAGGAATTATTTTGGGGAAGTTCTCGGGGCTGTGTTATATAGGAGGTTACACTAGCTTATCACAGCAGTCTCTTCTGGCCTTGGAATCTATGAATTATTATAATAATCTAGCCTGACCACCTGCATCACACGGGTCAGAGGATTTCATTCAGTAATTTCCTACGTGAACCAAATAACACATGAGGATTCACCCCAGAAGTGTTTGTGCATTTATCCAATCAGGGCATAAACATAATACCATACAACTTATTCACCAATCACAACTAAGCAACAAAGCCCAACTAGCAAATACTAGGTATCTAGCTCTAGTCCTTGCAGAAAATTTTGTGCTTAAACAATAGAAGTTTTTAAAATGGTAAAAGAAAATTGCTAAATGTTTTCCTGTAGGAAAGAACATAATTTGTTGCTCAGTAACGCTTTCCATTGCTGGGATCTTTGATATTCTGGTAGTAAGTTCCTTTGCAGCCAGTGCAAAATGACACATATTTTAGCAACTACTAGTAAGGTTCTCAATGGGGAACATTCTCTAATAGCCTAATGCTCTGAGGGCCTTTTCCAAGCAACATAATCAAAGGAGTATAAGGAAGATTTTTGTCAAAAATCTTATTTATACAAAGGGGTTAATTTTTGGAAGGTTTTTTTTTACTGTAGGGCAAGTCCAGATAATGTGTGAATAGGTTCCTGTATCACCGCAGCCCCTACAGTCACTGGGGGATTGAGCTGTTTACATTTTATGGTGAATATTTGGAGCTCAAAAGTATTGAATCATAACCTTCTATTGAGCTTCCCTCTAGGAGGGGGAGTATAAAGAAGGCATTAAACCAATGTTCTTCCCATTCACTGGCTTCCTTTCTCATCTGTGGTTCTTGTGTCCCTATGTGAAGCAGCCCTGGGGACTGGAGTAATGTAAAGGTGGGGTAAAGCTATATATGCCCTGCCCCATCTCAGGTCCTGCACTGGATGAACAAAACTGATCATGGGTTTGTGTACACTGCGAGCGGAATGTTGGTATTTAGTTCACGAAGGGTTCACATCCCCCACCCATCCCTCTCTGCCCAACTCTAGATAAAACTGTCCCAAGGAGCAACCAATACTCAATTGTAACTTGTTCAGCATGGGGGTTGTTGAAGAAAAATCCATTTTGCTGGGGTGGTGATGAGGGAACAGTACACTGTCTACAGTGAAAAAGAGCTTTTCTGAGATTATGAGACTTTTCTTGGTACTTGGTGCTTTGTTCTTTCTTTTACCACCATCCCCTCTTCCTTCAAATGAGCCACTGTAATGTCCCACAGCATTATTTTGACTCCTCTTGCCTTTCTTACTAGCATCTCTTTCCCCTCCTTCCATTCACCTCCATGCTGTCTACTTCATTAACCTCAATGTTTCCTCCACCATGTCTCCCTTTGAACCCCTCCAGTCTGGCACCCACCCTCTCTACCCCATTCATGTTACTCTCTCCAAAGCCATCAGTGTAAAGCTTCAAAGCCTCTTTTCCATCCCCATCCTTCTTGGCCTGTCCTCTTTCTTTGCTGTGGTTGATCACACCCTCCTTTAGAGGCTCTGACCTTTAGCTGCTCTTTTGTTCTCTCTCTATTATCACCATATTGCTCCTCTCAATCCTCCTTTCTTCCTACTTTGCCTCCTGCACCCCCCGCTTTATGAGCCATCCAAATTCTGGAAAAACCCTGACTCACCACAGTGACATAGCTTCTTTTCATACCCATTGTCATCTATCTGACACAGCTTCTCTTCATATCCTTTGTCACCACACTTTCCTTTTGCTGGCTTCTCCTTACCTCCCCCATCAAATTCAGTTTTCATTTCCTCATCTTCAAGATCCTTCACAACAGAGCACTAACCTACCTCTGTGCCGTAAGCACCACTGTGCCGTACTCTCTTTTCACTCCACCCTTGTTCTCTTTGCTTCACCTAGGCCTCATGACAGACTCCTCCCAATGTTTCCTTCTCCCTCGTTTGCTCCAGGACTTTCTTCCAAGCAGCCCAAGTATGCACTGGAATTCCCTTCCTTGCCCCATCTGCCATGCCTCCACCTTTTCCTCGAATCACCAGGAGGGCCACATGAGGACTAGTACATTAGCCTGGGGGCTGCATCACTGACGCCCCACACTGACCCCAGTCCCACCCCCTACTCCACCCCTTTCATGAGACCCCACTCCTTCCCTGCCTCTTCCCTCCACTTCCATGGCCCCATTACAACCCCTTCCCCTCTTCTTTGCCTCCTCCCCTGAGTATGCAGCTCCCCACTCCTCTCCCTCCATCCTGGAAAGTGCTAAGCACCACCAAACAGTGGCGGGAAGCACTGGGAGGTAAGCAGCGGAGCGGAGACACAGTGCGCTGGGGAGAGGGGAATATGGAGGAAGGGAGCTTGGAGGAGGGCTGCAGGATATAACTCCAGGGGGATGAAGCGGGGGTGGGCGGAGCACAGGGAGCTTGTTTGAGACCCCTAGTTTAGCTGGTCAGAGCAGGGAATACTGCATTTTGTCTAAGTGCCAGGCACATTTATAGTGCTGTATAAATAAATAATAATAACAGCAACAATTAGAGCATAGCAAAGGGGGAGGCTGTAAGTTTTCTTTTGATAATGTAAGAATATTACATGGCATTCTGTAATATTCCTTCATGGGTTTAACGCCATTTAGTTACATGGTAACAATCAGTTTCATGTAGGTATACAAGGATTCCGTGAAAGCTCTAAGCAGATATAATACTGGATAAAAGAACAAGTATCTGGAGAAAACTCAGCTTCCGAGAGTCTATATTAAAATTGACATTCCCATCAATAACAAATATAATACTGCTTGCAGAGTTGATATTTAATTTACTGTCTATTGACATTCGAAACCACAGAGGCTGCAAAATTTTCATTCGGAAACTTTAACTTGTTTAGTTTTGTAGTTTGTCTGGGTCTGGATTTAGAAAGCCTAGTTGTATCTGAAAGCAGAGGGAGAGTTCTGCTGAAATCTCAGTTTTAGGTTTTCTCTTATCTCTATATGAATACATGAAAATATTACAGAAAAGGATGCCTTTTCTCTGTTATACAAACAGAAGTTATTTTGTGACTAATCTACCTATTGCAGAGCGAGTATTTTGATGCATTGTCATTTGTTCTGTTAGTGCTCCTAGTTTATGATTGGATGAAACACACACACTCTTAGCCAAATTCTATTCTCAGTTGCGCCTGTACAACCCTATTGACTTCAGATGGGTCGCATAGGAAAAGCTCTGAGGAGAATTTGGGCAAGGGCATTAAGCAGGAGTATTTTTCTAGCATTGTGCTCACATTGGCCCTTGGTATTTATGGCCAAATTCTCTTCTGATGTAACTCAATTGAAATCATATACATAAAATGGCAGCAGAGAATTTGACCCATAATATTTACATTTCTTATAGCTGCGATGGAATGTATTTTACAAGTAGAGATGTATATGCATTTAATATACATAACACACACATATGTGTTTGTGTATGTGTTATATATAATTATATATGTGAATCTGTATTAAATAAATACAGAGTGGTTGCCATTTAAAATAATCAACATTTGCTAATAGTAAGTACCTTAAACTTAAAACGGGAAATAGCTGTGGTATCTCCTATGCCACCATGGAATAATTGTTGGCAAATGTTGACTTTTTAATGGCAACTGTTCTGTATTAATATGCATATATATAAGGCCCTACTTGAATTGTGGGATGATTGTCCAAAAATTGCAGTTGAGTTGTGACAAGCCATGGAAAATTGCAGAAAAGTAAGAATGGAATGTGATAATTGAGTCCATTATTTCTTTCCTGTGATTTTATGCTGTTGACCATCCAGCGTTGAGAGCGGGGGCGTATGCTGTGGGCTGCCTGGGGCTCCCACTGTGAGCCTCGTGCAGGGCGGGGCTTCTGTCAAAATTGCTGCAGAAACCTAATATGGTGGAATCCGCAATATCACAAGTTTTGTGGGGCCTTAGTAAAGATACATCCTATTTATCAAGTATAGCTGGCAAACAAACAAAAAACCCATCACGGTCACCTGGGCAAAGAAATCATATTTCATGATTACTTCTTCATCAGAAGGCTTCATATTGCGGTGGTGACATCAGAGTTTTGAAATTGCATTTTAGCAACTATAAACATTCTTATCATTTACAGCACTTTATGCAAGAGGATGCAAATGAAATAAGTTTATCTGCATCATGATTGGTTTGTTACTTCAGAGGTAAATCGTCCAATGAGCTCAGAGTTGATTTTGTTTAATTTGCATACAGAAATTTGATTGGTGAAAATGCTGCAGGAAAGGTTTTATATTTTGGTCACACTTTAAAGAGCCGCAAATGACCCACAGAGAATTTTGGGGGAAAAAAACCCATTCTATTTACATTCCATCCTATTTATATGCCTTACATTTACATGCAAAGCAGGTCATTGTTTCCTTAGGGTTTATCAGCACCTGCTATTTATTCCCCACCAGTAGTCACAGTCCTCTGTGACATCAACCTCATTTCCACACTGCAACCAGTTTTATAATGTATAAATTAGGTGCTCACATTACCTGGCAATTTTGTCTGTGCAAGACATTGTGACTAGCTGCTCTCCCAACAAGACACCGTCCCATGTTTGAACTGCATTATGGCATCGGACGGGGATGGTGCCTTCTCCAGACTCAATCTTCGTTCGTAGATGCCCCCGGTACTTTCTTACTATGTGCTTGGTACTGTTCACTGGGTCAGAAAAAAGTGATGATAGAAAGACAGTAATTAAAGGCTTGTACAATTGTCTTCTGCAATGAATAAAAATGTCTGTGACACCACAGCTTGCATCATGGAACCACCCATGGGGTCCTTTAAATCAAAAAGGAAATTGGATAAGGTTGCAGCCCAGGAGAGCAGCATAATGGATATTTTCAGTGGTTTGGACTGTCAGCTTTTCACATAAATCTATGCTTTTAACACAGCGTGAATTGAGATAATTTTCACAGTCACCACCGTATTCGAAAAAATGCAGAGGCTTTTTAAGCAAGACTCTGATTTCTTATTCCCACCAGTCTGCAGTGCAGTGCCAGGCTCAGCTCTTGTAAGCCAAGCATGGTCAGACCAGCCTGATAGTTGGCTGGGCAAACTCAGGTGCTTTGAGGAACCCATGTGGGTGAGGCTTTTCCTCTCTCACTCAGCACTGAAGCAATGCCCAAACATAATGGTAGGTACCATGCTAGTGGAAGAAACATCCTGGAAGGGGATGTAAAACTAAAGTCCAGGCTTGATGTTCCTAAACATTTCCAACCTGGTGTCTTAAGAAAGTAAAGTTTGGGTGATTATATTCTGTTTGCCTAAGATTCCCCCTATATCTTCCTTGGTGTGGTGGTGATAGGTTCTGTTAAACAGTTTCCATGCTCCAGCCCAGCGCTAGCTGCATTTCAGTAATGTGCAAAATGAGACCTGTTGGTGTTTCGTTTGTACAAAATTTGTAAAGCACTTTGGATCAATTTGGATGTAAGGCACTGTGCACATGCAAAATTACCGTTATCATACAGAGATGGCCGGTTTAATCCATAAGTCGGGGAGGAGGGAAAGTAACCTGAATGCATGGCGGGGCCCCTTGGCCTGTAGATCTAACATTTCCACCAGTGTAAAAGAGGGTTCACATGCTGCTCATCTCCACAGTGCTGCTCAGGCCATCCCTGAGTCTATAGAAGGGGCTCTGCATATAGATGGAACAAAATGAGGCAGGCCGGGAGGCAGGGAATGGGGGCGGGAGTGGACTAACATCTCCCCAGCAACCAGAGGTAAATCTGCCCAAATGTTCATGCATCTTATGGCTGTATTAACTTTTGTGTAGTGCTCATTTCACACTGGGAACTTCCCTCAAAGGAGCATGTCCAATCCAGTAAAGACCGGACCAAATATTACTGTGGGTTTGTAAAGGGATTCTGTAACATTGTTACTTCCATAACAGACCTTACAAAGAAAAAGCCTCTTTAGTCAGACATGATTTTGATGAACCATTTCTGTTATACTCTGATACTTTTAATATTGGGTTAGAAGCGGTACTAATAGAAGACCAAGAATGGGAAGTTTCTAGGATGCATTCTCGACACCCCGTCCTGCACTGGAGTGATGCTGTATGATTAAATATGCCCATTTATATCACTGGTGTTACCTTCAGTATAGAATTGCAACAAATCTTGTACCAAGTATGTCATGTAAGGTATCAATGGAAAATTTAGGATTTGCTAAGTATGATTATCCTGATTATATGCACATATATAGCAGGTTTCAGGTCTGTATGGACCTGGTTCATCACACAGAATAAAATGAAGGTGTGATAAGTCACTGGGCTGATCATGCCACTGGCAAAGAGCAGCTGGCTTTGTGTGCATTCCCTAGCTGCGCTCGGTTCCCTCCTGTCATTTTTCAACGTGTCTGCTTTGTTACAGTGTATCCTGTGCTGCTAGCGCAAGTTGAAGCAATTGATTGACTTTGGCTGGTGCCAATGGATTGTTTACAAAAAAGCAATGGCAAAATAAATTGCTTCAGAACACTGGGATTAGCAAGTGCAGCAAACACATGTAGAACAGCAATGTCAGCTGTGACCTGCCAGCAGCTACAGCGGCCGATCCTCCTGTGATCATTTGCTCTTTGTTTTCTTGTTTTAAAAATATCATTGATAATTCAAGAACAGGCGCTGAAACCTCCCAGCTCTTTAACGGTCTGTCTATGCTATTTCCACCACTGTGTCTGGGAATAGCCCGTAGCAGCATGATTCCCCCCCACAGTCCCCTTCAATACAGCTTACATTTTGTCTTCAGTGTTGTGGGACACAATTGTGGGTTTTTTAATGATTTGTGTCTATGGTGCTCATTACGGCACTAGCTGAGCACCTCACAAATATTCACCACCCCGTCTTCTGATCCCAGCACTTCTCTTTGTTCAAGTTTCCGCCTCCAAAAAGGCACAAGGATGTTCCTGTTCTAGGTCCACATGTCTCTTTAGACTGTGAGGTGAACTGTCTTTTCTCACACACCTCCAAAAAAAGGGTGAGCATCAGCATTTTTGTCATTAAACAACTGGATCATGGGGCGGATAGGATGGGATTTGGGCCAGGCAGGACAAACAATCAGCACCATTGCTCCTCAGAACCAGAAGTCCATCCAGAAGTAGGACCAAATGCTCACAGAGAATTTGGACACAATGCTACCTGGGGGACTGCACACCCAGAACAGCCAGAAGAGTTGAGTTGTGTCTGACATTTTTAATATAAAAATCTATATTAATTCCTGCATATAGATTTCATGTTTACTGATCCTCTGCTTTTAAAAGTGTTCTCTTTCTTCCCAACCTTTCCCTCCCCATCATCCCCGCCTTGCTCCGGTTCCTCTTAACTTCACCAATTCCCACGCCACAGCCTCTTTCCCTTGCAGCCAGTGCTCTCCTTTCTCACTCTGATCCTCAAGTACTTGAAAACAGCCACCAAATTGCTACCCCTTTTTTACTCACTCTTGTATGTCAAAGCCTGCAGGGTTAGTATGGGTGAATGGAGGGGTGCGGGATGCAGCTACCTGAAGATTTTAGTGACTGCATGACAAGGGGAATATCCGTTCATTTACATAATTTTGATGATGCTAGGTAAATGCTAGCCAGGGGCAAAACACGGCAGGATGAATTGACAGAGATAATTAAGGAGAAGCAATCCAATCCAGGGGAAAAAAAGAACCAGCCCCTCCAACAACTGCTGGTCATTTTTTTAAATTGAAATCAAAACCAACTGTTCTGTGGGTTCCAAAACATTTGGAAAATGTTATTTTCCGATTAAACTTGATGTTTGTGCACCCTTGTCCCTTCTAGTTCTCTTCAGGACTGGAACTGGAAGGGCCAAAATACTATGAGAATGGCTGTTTTCATGGCATTTCTGCCCTGGATTGGAAGTATGAGTAATTTAGCAAGATTTTCACAGATCTCCATAGTTTACTAAATGTAAGAGATCGCAGAAAACATCTCACCCTCCAAATGCTTACAGGGACTGGCCCTATCATCAAACTTTGTTACTTTCTAATACAAATTCTACCTAGGGAGAGGGAGAGCAGGCAGAATTAGCTGATAGGATTCATGCAGCCGTGGCCTGTGCATACTCACCCTGGGATACATTTCCAAAGAATTGATAAGGGATTTTAGCTGCTCAACGGCTATTAAATTCAGTGGATGCTGTGTGACTGCACTGCTGCATGTCCCAAGATGTTTGCCTCAACAGAATAAACAAAACACATGTTCCAGTATGCTGCTTTTTAACATGTACTAAGAAAACAACGTTTTATTAAAAGCCACGCCCTGATCTTTGTTAAAGGTTGGGTACGTGTCTGATCTTTGGAACATGAGCTGATTTTTAGTTCTTACTGTGTCATTAAGCAATGTATGCAAATATAAATATTGAACAATTAATCCCTTTAGTTTACGTTAAAGTTTTGGACTGATTTTGGAGTGCACACAGCTAGCTAGACATTAATGTGATGCCACTTTCTGGAACACTCTTTGCCAGAGATCACTTAAAAACATCTCAGAGAGATATTTATTTATGTACCTTGAAGTTACAAACTACAGTCTATGGCTGCTCTCCTGTTCAGTGTGATCAAAGCATTCGTGACTCTGAACATTTCTGAGCTTTGCCATGCTGGTTTTCCAACTGCTTAATCTCAACTACTTGCAAGGGGAGAAGGAAGCTGAGGATGTCACTTCAACCAGAACAAAATGTCAATTCAAACCAGAATTAGAAAGCAGAAATTTTAAAATAATTTGGAGTGGATTTATGAGGTATGATAGATGTAAAATTTGACATAAAAACAGCCCTTGAGAGAATTTTGGAAATAAAAAGGTGCAGGAGTATTATTTTCAATTTTTACATTTACATGGACAACCCACATTTAAAATAATGCCCTAACATTCATTAAATTTGGGGTGCACTCCTGGCTCCAATGTTGTTTTCCAGGGGCATGGGAAAAAATGAGTTGTATACAAGACAAAAAAATCCATGTTTATGTATAGCTGAAGCGTAGAAAGGAAATGGATGGTGATTAAACAGAATCACAGAAGTAAGGCTCTGTCTGAAATTCACATGTGGCTGCCTCCAAGGTTCATTTTCTATTTCCGTGCTTCAGTGGAGGCTGTTCTTTCCTCCAGAAAGGGGGGGGGGGGGGGAAGGGGAGGGAAAAAAGCCTATCTTGCATTTTTGGAGGCTGGTCTCTCAATTCATCAATATGGTTTATAAAGCTTCATAAGGGCTGTTGGGAACAAAGACATGGAAAAAGCAGTACTACCATATGAATGACTTTGAAGTTCAATAGTAATTAGAAACATACAAGTTCTGCCACCCCTTCTCATTTTGGGTAGCACTTTTCTATGCAACTGGAGCTCAGTGTATAAATGTATCTTCTGTTCCATTCTATGCATCCGATGAAGTGGGCTATATTCCACCAAAGTTTATGCTGAAATAAACTGGTTAGTCTCTAAGGTGCTACAAGTATTCCTCGCTTTCTTTACGGATATAGACTAACACGGCTGCTATTCTTGAATGTAAGGATGGCAAAATATGACTTTTTGCATATGGCAGCAATGCCATCTCTAATTAACACTAATTCATTCATCTAGTGTCAAGTACTTTGTGCTCTTTAAGTTAAAGATAATGCTGAATATAGGTATTATATAAATGTACAATGGTATTATGTGCACTTGTATTGGGATTGTGCGTGTGGGGGTCATAACACATAGTAATTGCTAAGGACGAGTACCTCTGTCTCTTTGTTGGCTAGAATGTCACACATGGTCAGGTGACGTGGTCATGCCTTGCTTGAGAGACAGGCCCATTAGGAGGAAAAAGGCCCACAGTTTCAAAACCCAAGAGTGATTCTGTGTGCCCAATTTTTGGCTGTCCACTTGAGAGAATATGTAGGGCCCTGATCTGCATATGGTGGGTACTCAGCAATTTCTGAAAATCAGGCCCCTTTCTGATGTCTCAGGTTGGGCACCCTGAAATTGTGGCATCCAATATCATTCGTCATATTTGAAATGTAGGCCGAGAGGTTTATCATGACATTATTACAGCTCATGGAGCTTCTTGGGGATTATCCCCCAAATCAGCCCAATATTTACTAGGCAAAAGAGGCCCGTGACTTTATCAGCTAATGATAAAACATTTTACCCTTTTCCCACCTCTGTCTTTCCTGGCTGAAATCCTGTTTTTGGATGATAATTAGGCATCATTGACTTTACTCAGGGTGTTAACTGAGGTATTTTATCTTTCTCTCGCTCTGCACTAATTTTAAAGAGAGCATTCTTGAATCCTTCTACTTGATCCATAATTTCTAATCTATTAGTAGTTTCAGGCAGGGGCACTGGAACAAGAGGGAGAGCAGGGGGCCATGGCCCCATCACTGTAAGGGTGAGCGATGGTGAGGAGTGAGCAAGGAGGGTCTTGGGGAGGAAGAGGCAGTGTAGGAGCAGGGCCTCAGGAGAAGAGGTGGTGGACGGGTGGAGGAATGAGTGGAGGGGACCTCAGGAGGGAAAGGCAGGGTGGGCAGGGCCACAGTGTGGGCACTGGTAGCCTCGCCCTTTTAGGGAGCTTCCACTGCTCCTGGTTTCATTGAAGTTTCTGGGAGTTTGCTTATCTGTGAATCCTGGAGAAATGGAAATCAGTCTACCACATATATAGAAAAACAGTGTCAGAAGAGGTTCACAGGAGAGGATCAGCATGAATAAACATCCAAAAGTTTAGTACAGGAAACTACTGTGGTATTTCTCCTCATCTGTTTTAAATGGCTGCTACTGAACTGTGGTTTTTGTCTTATCTTGATATGTATGGTCTGTAAGCGATGTCTAGGACTAATAACCAGAAATGGGAAAGTATTACCCGGGACTATAGTCTGTTGAAAGGTCTTAATTTAGTTACTTCAAACAATGCCTTCACGCATAAGTATTAGAAGGGTGGGACCTCAGTTCTGTTCCAGTGTCTTTTCTCTTCCTTACTTAAGTTGTCTGTGGGTCATAACACATACTGATCGCTATGGATGAGTACCTCCAGCTCTTCATTGGCTAGAATGCCACACATGGTCAGATGACTTGGTCATGCTTTACTTTAGAGACAGGCACATTAGGAGGAAAAAGGCCCACAGTTTCAAAACCAAAGAGTGATTTTGTGTGTCCTAATTTTTGGCTGCCCACTTGAGAGAATATGTGGGGCCCTGATCTGCATATGGTGGGTACTCGGCATTTTCTGAAAATCAGGCTCCTTTCTGATGTCTCAAGTTGGGCACCCTTAAATTTTGGCATCCAATATCACTAGTCATATTTGAAATGTAGGCTGAGAGGTTTATCATGACATGACATTATTACAGCTCATGGAGCTTCTTGGGGATCATCCCCCAAATCAGTCCAATATTTACTAGGAAAAAGAGGCCCGTGACTTTATCAGCTAATAATAAAACGTTTTACCCTCTTCCCACCTCTGTCTTTCCTGGCCGAAATCCTGTTTTTGGATGATAATTAGGCATCCCTTGACTTTACTCAGGGTGTTACCTGAGGTATTTAGTAAAGTAATAGAATCTTGTGTGAAATGCTCATTCTAGTGGGAGTTATGTTAGAGTGCAGCTCACTGCTAAAGACAGAGCACTTTATACTATTGGGACCTTTTGTGTCTTTGGAACAACTTCTAAACAAGCTGCTGTCTCACATGGGGACTTTATCCTTATGAAACCAAATATAATAGACTGGGAAATATCTATCCTAAGAAATGTGTGTCATGTCACATACTCTCCCTCAGGGGCCTCTTAGCTGGTAAATACATGCTACTACTTAATGGTCCCTTAAAACAAATTATTGCCATCAAAGTCACAAACAGTTGGCTATTGTGCTTGTCAATTATTTCTGAGGGCTCAGAGGAATGTAAATTATTGTGGACAGGGTAGGGTTCATCTCACCTACAATTATTATTTTCTGTGCTGAGAACCCACCCTGGCTCTGGATGAGAATTATATTAGCACATCTAAGCAGAAATTGCAAGATTTGTCAGAGGAATTAAGATTCCATGCATGTGGCTTGGAGATACCAATCAAGGAGAGTGCAACTTGAATGCTTCAGGATTATTATTTTTAATTACTAATTGCTCTTCTCATCTAAAATTAGACATGCCGTACCATCGCTTTGAAAGCACAGCAACCGCGATGGGGCAAAGTGTGGAGACCCGTCAAAAGGCCTTCTGGGAGCTGCAAAATTCTAGCTGCCATTTAGGATTTGCCTCAGAAGGAGTGAACTCTTTGTGAGATTAGTTGCTAGTCACAAAGACGCATTAGATGGTAGCCACGATGATCAACTAATCCTTTTACAGCTTTGAATGTAATTGCTGGTACTCAGTTCTCCGCAGAGCACATCCAGAATGAGGGGATTTTGTGGTGTCAACAAGGCAAAAGTCAACAGGTGCTAGAGGCCCACTAGACTCCTAATCACAGTAACACAGGATCAGGATGCTGTCTAAAAGTTTTTTCCAACTAAGACTCACCTTTTTATAAACAAATGAAACTTTACTGTCAGTATTATAGATTTTTTTATGTGAAAATGTATGTTATTTTTCATCAATATTTTCACTAAAATCACGAGAGACATTTTTCATTTACCAAAACCCTAGTTTTTACCAAAAAACCATGATTTCTTCAGTAACTGAAAATGTTCTGTAGCAAGTTTGGTAAACATGTTAATAAAAATATCCTGCAAAATTTCATGAGAAACAGAAAATAATGTTTTTTCACAAAATAATTTTCCTATTTTACAACCAACTCTAGTCTTATGTGACGTGGCATTCCTGGAGTCCACAGGTTTCATGGCCAAGGCTTTCTCACATAATATGTTCCAGTTAAACTACAAGTTATGGGGCTTAATGAAGTGGGTGAAGTTCTATGGCCTCTAGGAGTGAAGTTCTGTGTTATGCTGAAGATCAGGCTAGCTCATCGCAATGATCCCCTTTGGCCTTAAAATCTATGAATTATTAATTATTATTATTATTAATGTATTAATAATAATACATAGCTTTAGTGTTTTTCATCATCAAAGTTCTATTGTAAGTATCAATTGATCTTCACACAGTTGTGTGAAGTAGGTAACTTTCATCACCATTTTACAGATGTGGAAACTGAGGTAACCAGAGCCTAAGTGATTTGCTCAAGACCACAGAGGGAGTTGGTAACAGAGCTGGGGTTAGACCCCATCAGTTTCTTACTCCCACTCAAAAACATTAACAGTCAGATCAAGTCTGTCTTTTTTAATATATATATATATATATATATATATATATATATATATATATATATATATATATATATATATATATATATATATATATATATATATATATACACACACACACACACACACACACACACATACATATAGGCCTTAGGTCTCCCTTAGGTGCACCTAGGCACTTTTGAAAATCCCACCAGGCACCAATCTGCATCTGGCCTCAACTGCTGAGCTTTAGCTGTGACTCCCACTGTGACTGCCAAGGACTCAGGCCTAGGACTTCCTCTGTTCATCTCTGCAATGCGGCTATTTGTGTGATCACATCGTTAAGACTACACTGGGTTTTAACCAGAATGCTAGAAATGTCTTTCTAAACTGGATGAAATGTGTTGTCCTGGATAATTGACAACAGTCCTCTTACTGCTTATGCAGTGTGGCAAATGACTGGCAAATCCTGAAAGAAGAAACTAACCCCCCTTGTATATTTTTTCAAAGATTGAAACAGAAAGGGATTTTTGAGTTCAGGATGTCCTGGATTGGACAGTGGCAGACACCCCGATGGCATGGTGCAGACTAGATGTGTTAGACTCAAAGCAAAAAGACTAATATTTGTCAAGAGACTTTTTTTTCCATGAGGAGCTGGCTCCACAAAGGGGACTTCAACTCAGCATTGCAACAACTAATGTTTAGAATCAGGGTGGTAGCCGTGTTAGTCTGGAATGTTTAGGCTCCCTGCCACCTAGTGGAATCCACAGCCCTGGAGTTAGGCACCCAGGTTCCCTACACAATGCATGGGGTGACATAGGCACCCAAATCCCTTTGTGGATCTAGCAAAGGGCCTGCATTCCACTTTTGTGATTCTATTAGTATTCTCATGTCCTGGGGGGATGGGACTGAGCATTCTTTGTCATGATCTGTTTTGCATATTGTTGATCCACTCTGCAGGAAGCCCCAGGTGAGTTCACAAATAACTGTTTCAGCGCCAGCCAAATACTTGGACAAATAGCTTGTCTGTGTGAAAATTCCTCCCACTACTCTGAAGACTCCTCAGCTGTGGCCTTTTTCTGATTAATGTAGCCATTATATTGCATCTGAACATTGCTTCTGAATGTAATGTTTTACAAACCAGCAATACCTAGGAACAAAACAGAATCAATAAATACAGTGCAATTCCTCTTGGTGATTCAAGCATTCTATTAAAATTAGGAACTGATTATAGCTGTGGAAATCCATTTGCCTGGACCCAGACAAATAGATTTTGCTTTACATGAAAGCTTTCCAAGGCTCTGGTCAAATCCTAGGCCATGTCTACACTACAGAGTTAAGTCGACTTAAGTTATGTGGATGATAATAAGCCCCTTTAATTACATCGGTTGTGCATGTCCACAGAATGCTAGTTTACTGTCTCTAACCAAAGTCTAGGGCTACCCAGAGTTCTCAGGATAGCTGGTAGGATCCCCTCCCTTTCCTGTCCTCCTCCATACACAAATAGACACTCTCTTTCTCTCCTAAAAGAATCTTCCTTTATGATATTTATAATATTGAAAAAAAACAACCCTTCAAACGAAACAGTAGCCAAGAAAGTCACAAGCCAATAAAAATTAAAATACTAGCTACAGTGACTGAGCTAAGCAAATACGAAGTAATAATTACAGTTGCCTGAACTGGCTATCTGATACTGAATGCTTTATACCCATTAGCTCCTTGTGTCAGGAACCACAGCTCTTAAGCCCTGATCTCACAGAAATCTTAGGGGCAAGTAAACTCTAACCTGTTACCAAGAGACCTGCTAACAGTTGCTAGGCAAAAGCTGAACCCCGACAGAGGACAACAGTGCTGGACCCTGACTGGTTTGATGCTCTGTACCTCAAAGTCGTACCCTGGAACCTCTATATTCACCATGGTGATATTATTATATGTTCTGTACAATGTATACCTTGTGGGGTATCATTTTAGAAGTCTTGATCTGTTGAACATTAATGTCCTGTTAGATTGCATGTACTGTCATTGTATGTGAAGTTATGAGGGATTGCTATATGTGTTACTGAAATATGTTGTGTGGTTGGGAACTCTCACAACCAGCCTTTCAGTTAGAACAAAGGAGTATCCATCAATAACCAGACAGCGTTAATGGCTCATCAACACCCATCAAGAAAAGAATCCACTATCCCAGAGACTCTTTAGAGAAAACAGGTGGCAATGGAGATTGATCGGCCAATAGGAACTGCCTGATCTCTATGTCACAGCAAAGATCTTTCAAACAAGCAGGAAGAAAGTATAAAAGAAGGGAAGTGACTTGGCCTCTCACTCCCTTCCCCCATCTCACAGGCGCTGACTTTCCACACTGCTGGGGTGTGCTTGACCCCCAGCTGTGCTCAGGTTCCGCCCCCTACTCCATGCCTTCCCCCAAGGCCCCATCCTGCCCTGCCTCTTTCCACCCCTGCTCTGTCCTACCCAGCCTCTTCCCACCAGCACTCCATCCCTCCCCGCCTCTTCCTGCCCAGTTCCGCCCCAGCTTCCTGCATGCCATGAAACAGCTGATTGTGGTGGGTGGGAGGCATGGGGAAGAAGGGGGAGGCAATGATCTGTGGGGCTAGGTGGTGGGTAGGAGGTGCTGGGGGAAGGATGGGGGAGAGCTTACCGGGGGAGCTTCTAGTTGGTGTTCAGCACCCACTATTTCCCCCCCCTGGGTGCTCTAGTCCCAAAGGACCCACGGAGTCAGCACCTAGGCCCCGTCTCAACACTTGGAAGAACATATGAACTGGGGAAAGACTTTGAATTGGGGAAGGATGGTCCCAGGCAGGACGGTAGTCCCAGCTGGTGTGTTGAGGAACTGTAACCTGCTTGTACCACCTGTCAGGGTGAGACATTGTTTTATTCAACTCTTATAATCACTTTAAATCTATCTTTCTGTAGCTGATAAATCTGTTTTATATTTTACCAAAAACAGTGTTGGGAAATATCACTCATGTTAAAAAGGGGTTTCTCGTGCATTTCTGAAAACAGTGACCAAATGCCAAAAAGTTTGGACACAGGTTGAGGCTCAGGTGTCATCATGAGCTGATGATATTTGCATCCTGATGTCCGCTTAGAAGAGATGGTGTTTGGGGAACTTTTCCCTGGCCAGTAGGTGAACACATGTGGAAGTTATGGGCCATGGAGCTCACTGCCTCCTGAGTCCAGTCCCCTGGAAGATGGATTGGCTTATATGTCCTCCTGGTAAGACTGGCCCTTTTCTGCTGAGGTTGGGTTCCGGATCTGGGGATCATATTGTGATGCAATGTCTGTCCCCCAGGTGACCAAACCTGAACCCACAAACATTTGGGTTAGTTCTACTAACTCTAGCCAGGCTGGTTTGGCCAGGCTGCTTCCTTCAGAACATCTCAGTCAATGCATTTTCATTGCACATGGGGTAAAAAGATCAGCAACTGGAGCCTTGAGTTGTTAAAATCACAACTCCCTCTATGGAGTACATGAATTCCAGGTTTCATGTGGAGTGTGTCTTTCCATGTGCTCGTCTCTTGCTCTTCCCGATTCCCACTGAAAAATCCAATTTACCTCACACCTCTAAATTGCCCACAAATTCAATGACCCAGCTCATATGGTTGCATGTGGATCCAGTTCAGATGGGGGCTCTATTGAATGTGCATGCATCAGAGTTCCTGCACAGCTGTAGGTTAATAGACAAGCAGAGGAAGACCCCATGGAGCCAATGCAATGGTGTGTTTCAGACCTAAAGGGAGTGTGGGATAAAACAGGAGCCAGGCTATCAAGGAGTCAATGGCACAAGGCATGTTAGCAAGAGATAGAAAAGCAGCCCGGGGAGGAGAGTGGAGACAGCCCTAGGGCAGATTCTATCTGTGTCAATCCATGGAGAGAGACAGAGAGAGAGAGAGTGCACACTTTGGAAGAAAGATGACCAGAGAGGCAAAAACTTGCCAGACGTAGAGAGTTTGAGAAGTTAAGGATTCATTGACTCAGTTTTTTTTGAGTGATTCCTTTTACTTCAAAGGAGGCTACTGAAAATAATTAACAAATCAAAGAAGCCGCAAAACACATCAGTGGCCCGATTATTCTGTAATTTCCCAGGTGGTGAAAGGTGTAATGTATGCACCATATTCTGTATAAACAAGTGGAGTATGTTGCAAAAAATAGTGCTGGTATACTGCCCCTAAGCATGGTAACTAGGTCCGGGGACATTAGCAGTTGTCTGTACAAGAGGTACAACTAAAACAGAGTGAAAGGGGGCACTGGAAAAGGAGAGGTGGTCACAAGCTCCTCAGGTCCCTAGCAATATGTGGAAAGGTCAACATGAGTGTGTGAAAAAGTAGTTGGAGGAGGGAGAACAGATTGTCCACTGGTTATAGCACAAAATAGGATTTGGAGACCTACGGTCAAGTGCCTGTTCATGTAGGCCCAAAGAGGAAGCTAGTTAAACAGAAATTAAAAGACTCGGTCACAAAAGTGAAGTGCCTGCAAGCTTCATGGAAACTTTAAAAAAACACCATAATAGCAGCTCACATTAAATGTCGACCCCCAAATTAAAAAAACAAAACAAAACATAGTCAGAAAACCAAAAAATTGCCACTGTGGTGAAACAACAAAGTAAAAGAAGCAGTTAGAGGCAAAAAGGCATCCTTTGAAAAATTGGAAGTTAAATCCTACTGAGGACAATAGAAAGGAGCATAAACTCTGGCAAGCCAGGCGTTAAAGTATAATTAGGCAGGCTAAAAAAGAATTGAAAAGCAACTAGCCAAAGATTCAAAAACCAACAGCAATTTTTTTTTTAAGTACACAAGAAGCAGGAAGCCTGCCAAACAGTCAGTTGGGCCACCTACCTCACAGGGGTATCACAAGCTAAACACATTAAAGGCACTGAGGCACTGATACAATGATCATCAGGGGCCATATAAATAGGTTACATAAATAAGCAGCTTTACAATCACACAGTAAGGGTTTATGATATGGGAAACTTTAGCTACTGCAAGCTGCACTGCAGTACTTTCCATTCAACCCATATGTGTACTTTTGACAGAGAGATGCTTTGTGCCTGTCTGTAGTGGGTCAGCTCTCACTGTAGACCTTGTTGTCTCTTCTTTATAGCTGAGTGATATGAAGGTTGGAGCCTGGTATCCAAAATCTGAAGTACTTGTTTCGAACTGTGTTTGAGTACTCAGCTAGACAATATAACTGGTCAGCTACCATTAGATTGCCCCACTGGCTTTTCACAATGTCAAAACCTTTCCTACTGCAAATTATGAGTCCACCATAGGGATGTGTAGCATACGTATGTTGTGCAGCATTTGGATTTCATTGAATGGTCCACAATGCTATCCAGCACTTTTTCCTGGATGGTTATCATTAATTAGCAGTCAACACTGAATTTAATATGCCATCAACTTTGTTGGGGCTTTCTGGAGTCCTTCCCAGTCTCTCTAGTCTTGACTAATCTAAATAATTTTGTCACTTGCAAATTATGTCACAGACAGACACAAAAATAGACATGTCTCTTTTTTGGATTACTGACAAATACTGCAAACAAAACCGGTCCTGATATGGAACCTAGGGGCACCAACTTCCACTAATCATTTGTCATGTTGAAAATTAACTACTCATGTTTCATTTTCTCTCTTAACCAGTTTCTAATTCATGACAGTTCTTTACTTTTGATCACATGACTACTTGATGATAACCTCTGGTAATGGACTGTTGCAATGATTTTAGGAAAGTCCAAATAAGTTAAGTCAACTAAATCTCCTTTGAGGCCCGACCCCACCAGCCCTGCCACACAAATTGAAGTCAGTGGTCCTTGCTCTTTTGACTACCATGAGGTTTGGATTAGGCCAGGGACTGGCAACCTTTGGCACGTGGGCCGGGCCGGTTTGTTTACCTGCAGTGTCCGTAGGTTCGGCCGATCGCAGCTCCACTGGCCACGATTTGCTGTTTCAGGCCAATGGGGGCTGCGGGAAGTGACAGCCAGCACATCCCTTCGCCCGTGCTCCTTCCCGCAGCCATTGTCCTGGAACGGTGAACCGCGGCCAGTGGGAGCTGCGATTGGCCAAACCTGTGGACATGGCTGGTAAAGAAAATGGCCTGGCCTGCCAGAGGATTTACCGTGGCAGGCCGTGGGCCAAACGTTGCCAATCCCTGGATTAGGCTATTAATCACTATGTGTACACACCAAGATTTTTCTTGACAGAAGACATGTTGGTTTGTTCTCATCAAAACATGTTTTTCATAACAGATTTTTTATTATATTTTTTAAATTGTTTCAGCAAATTTATCTAGCACTGAAGTAAGTTTGATTGGTCTTTAAATACCTGGATCACCACAGTCCTTTTGTTTAAAAGTAGTGTGGCACCTGCAGCTGGCTAGCTGAGGTCAAGATTTCAGAGAAGTGTTAAGTGTACCACTTCACTGGTGGGTGAACTTCAAAGGAATGTTAAAAGGTGCTTTTGTATATCTAGGCACTTCACTTGTTAGAACAGATGTTAATTGTATTTGTCTTCATCACTCAATTAACCTGTTGTTGCTATATCCTTTTTCATGTCCTGTAATTCTGTAATTATTTTTACATTATATATGCAACTCTACTTAATTAACATTAAGTCAAAAGGCCTGTATTTAAATGTTTAGATGGGAAGTTACTTGATGTGTAAAATCTAATGAAGAATTGTTCCTGGCTATCACATTATGCTCACATTATCTCTAAATGGCCCATCAACTGGCACTGAAGCCATAAAACTTTGAATGAGGAGGTTGTTGATTTCTAAGCATGGGTCATTATATGAAGAACAGTGAATAGATCTATGGATTTTGTCTACTTTTAGTCAACAAAGCAAGGTCCATGTGGTGATGAAAACACTTGCTAGACTGTTTTCAGCTTTAAAAAGGGAGCAATTCTGCATCTCTGACCCATCTGAACGCTGACAAGGGGGTTCCAGGTGCAAGACAGAGGTCCCCAAAAGTCATTTTGGGAAACCCTGAGGAACTTATAGAAAACTAGCAGACATTACATCTCTGCATCATTTGGACTACAAACTCTAATTCACCTGTAATGTCTTTTATCTGCTTGAATCTCTCAATGACCCTCATTTCCTTTTCTTACCTAATAAATCTTTAGTTTACTAAAGAAATTGGCTGTCATTGTTGTCTTTGGTGAGAGCTGAAGTACACTTTAACTTGGGGTATGTGATTGGCCCTTTGGGGCTGGAAGAATCTAATGTCTGATTAATTGTGTTTTTAATAACCGTTCATCATTAAGTCCAGCTTGTCTTAGTGGTAAGTCATCTTGAGTGCCTAAGGGGACTGCCTAGGGCTCCATGGTGAGACAGTATTCCAGAGATGCACATTTGTTACTGGCTTGGTGAAATCAAATTATAGAATATACCACCAGTTTGGGGTGTCTGCCCTGTTTTCTGACAATCTGACCAGAGATTGGTGCCTCAGCTGAGAGCCACACACTGTGACAGATAGGTTAAGCTTTTTCTATAGCCCTTGGTGTTGCTGCTTATAACAACTTTACCTGCCTTTTCATTTGTTCTCCCCAGAGCTGCTTACTCTCCACAAGTGTCAGTCTTGGCGGATTGTGGTATCTTGAGAGAAAGGAAAGTTACTTACTTTATCTGTAACTGGTGACTAAATTACCTGCTTCTCTGAAGATATTATCCTGACAGGATTATCATTCACCCTCAGACTTTGGGGTTTATCTGTATATACAGTGAATCAGGGTTTCCACCTTGTATCTTATTTTTGTTGAGGCCCATTTTTTGGCCTTGATTAAACTGGTTTATCATTTGAGAGCGTCAGCTACAGAACAGACAAGAATGTCTGGGAGCCAGTATTAACACACGGCAGGCAGTGGGACATGGTGGCTGAGGGGAGAATGGCCCTCACTTTATCCCACCACTACTGCCCTCAAAGGATCAAACTTCTGGAAGAGCTGAGAGGGTTCTGCTGGTCTCACGCTAAGGAATCAGGAGTCAGAATCCTAATGGAGTTATATTTTCAGAATTCCAAATAAGTGACTGTCCCTTCTTGGTAGACGATACATCAACCATCAGACCAACTCAACCCTAATCTAGGAAATACACTGATGCCATTCTAAAGATTTACTCACGTCTGCTCTAGTCACTCATTGTCTCATTTCAGTCATGTTAAAGAGGGATTTGCTTGATCTTTCCTTCTTAAGCTACAGCCTGCATTACAGCCATTACTTAAAAACACCTGGGCTATGTTTACATGAGAGAGCTTACAGAAGTGCAACTGTATCGATGTAGCTGCACTGCTATAAGATCTCTTCTGTCGCTGCTCTATGCTGACAGGAGAGAGCTGTCTTGTTGACATAATTAATCCACTCCTAATGGGCGGCAGTAGCTATGTTAGCAGTAGTAGTGCTGTGCACACTACCAATTATTCTGGTGTAACTTACACTGTGCAGGGGATGGAATATTCATACCCCTGAGTGACATGAGTTTTGCTGACATAAGGGGTAGTGTAGACATAGCCTCAGTGTCAAACTTTTACATCTGTCATTAACTGTTACCCAGTGCCATCCATTTTAAGAATGTGGTTGAGTGAAAGTAAGCTTATCTCGTCTCATACCATAACAAGGCACATAATAAGGGGATTTGGGGGTGCTGTGGACATCACGGTGGATAATGCAGGAAAATTTTAGGAGATTTGAGGAAGGGATTTCACTCATTCCACATATTGATAAAGGCTTATCATATTCCTGCTCAAAACCAGAAACCGCATGGTGAGACACTGTTTTAAAACATTAATGCATCTTTAGAGAATAATCGCTGGTGTTTGATGGCTTGTACTAGCTCTTTGTTGTATAAAAAAGAAACAACATTGATCTTGGTTTTCTTGTCATTACGGGATAAAAGAAAGGTTATTTCTTTAGTAAGAAAAAGAGAGGGATCTAAATGATAAACACTATAATATGCTTGTCTTCTCAGATGTCTTCAGAATAGTGTGAGCTAAAAGGAAATGCTTGTCTAACTTAAGGACAGCTTTTGGCAATCTTTGAGCAATTGCATCTCTTTTGTGATGTTAGAAGCTTTTAGAACAGGAAAGAGAGGTACAGTGATCTACTGCTTAGAGCAATGGACTTGAAATCAAGACTTACTCATAGATCTTTAAGGTCAGAAGAGACCATTCTGATCATCTAGTCTCACCTCCTGACCAATGCATGCCACAAATTCTCACCCATCCACTCTTGTGGTAAACCCCTAACCTAGGTCTGAGATACTGAAGTCCTCAAATTGTGGTTTAAAGACTTCAAAGTGCAGAGAATCCTCCAGCAAGTGACTTGGTTCTATATCTAACACTGCTACTGAACTACTTGTGAACCTCTTTGTGTCTTGCTTTTTCTATCTGGAAAATAACAGGTGTCAATCTTGCCAGACTAATAGATATTTTTAAGGTTTTTTAAAAGGGCACCATCCAAGTGCCAAATATTATATTATCAATACCCCAATATTTGTAAAGTGAAGCTTCTTGGAAGCACAATTGTCGAAAAGGAGTTTTTATCAGCTGTTGAAGCACTGTGTTTATTGAAGTGATCCAGGCATCAAATGAACTTGCACTTCCAGGCCTGAATCTGGAAGCATATCTATAATCAGTGTTGGAATTCAGCTGTTAAACAATCCTCCTCTCATGTGAGGAAGGAAGAAAGGTGTTTATTATTCTTGAATTACTAGCAGATCCCCCAGATTTCCGACACTGCCTGCATGTCTTCAAGTGGAAACAATGGAGACAAATCAATAGAAAGAGAGGTCATAAAGGTAGAAAGTCATTATGGATAACATTGTACAATTTTATTATTGTGCTTTTATCCAAACTTCACCTGCCTATTTATTGAGGGGTGGAGTGTGGGGTGGAGAGGGGTTGTCTGAGCTACATTAATGGATACATCAATGCAAAATTGCATAGTGGAATTCACAAAGGCTTCTGCAAAGATGAAGAGGTCAACATTTGTCTGAATCTGAATATGTTATCCCAAATTCGACTTAGCTCTGCAAGCAAAGCAATGCTAAGATGGATAAATTAGACTCAGACCCAAATCCTGTCCTTAGATCTTCATGACTCATTTGGACTGAAGTCAGTGGAATCCCACCATTCTTTGACATTGGAGGGCAGAATTCAGTGCTTCACATCCTCTTGAGAGCAACCTATATTTTAAAAATCAACTAGTTATTTTTGTGCCTAAATTCCTGGGAGCCCAATTTGAGGCAGCTTTAAGAGGCCTGATTTTCAGAAGATACTTTCTGAAAATAAGGTCTATTTAAGGGGCTCATGTTGAGCAGCAAAAATGTGAGACACCAAAATCAGCGGTCACTTTTGAAATCATAGGTACTTTCTATTCTTAAATATCTATTTTCTAAGCAAATATTATTCCTCCTGACTTAAGTTAGAACACCATTACCAGAGACTTGAAATTAGACTAGTTTTTTGTTTGACTTCTTGACATTTTCTTTCTCTTCTTTATATTTTCTGACACCACACCAGAATATATGACCCCTCGACCAACTTTCATTTTCATCCACACAGTTTCTATCCCAACACATACATACAGAGGTGTAGACAGACACACACCCCTATCAGCTGTGCCTTCTAGTAAAATATGTTATCCACAAACAAAAGGACAAGGATCTGTCTTTAAAAAAAGGGGAGGGGTAGGGTTGGGGGAGTAATGGCTCTTACAGTCCGTTGTGATTTCATAGGGGGAGTTGAGGCGTGCATCTCCGCAGGGTGAAGTGCTCACATACAGATGGAACAGAATGTTTTCTTTCAGCCTGTAGCCGCCCTCTTTTAATCGCACGAAGACTGATCGCTCCCAGTCCTCTCGCCGTTTGCTATGATCAGAAAAGAAGTTCCGGGTCATTTGTCAAACTCCATATCAAGAAACATTTCTGCGCTCTCACTGGTGGTTTTGTTTCTCTTTGTTTCCTTTGGGGTTCTTTTGTTTGTTCGTTTTATTCGCACCTTTCATCATATTTTGGCTAGTGTCAATGGCAGAAAAATAATAAGCTGCTCTAAGTAAATGAGGTGCTCAAAAGGTCTTGGAACTGTCAATGTGTTTCTTGACTTGGTTAGTTTAATTTATTCTAATGATAGAGGGGATCTGGACATGCAAATACAGTACATAAATCTCATTGGTACTGAAGGGACTTATGTTCACATATCAAAGGAGAACAGCTCCCTTAGGTTTAAGAAATTATCCCTATTCATCACAGCCCCAAAGTATGTGCTCAGATCCCATTGAAAGTCAAGGTGACTTAAGCACATGCTTAAATGCTTTGCAGAATTGAGGTCATGTAGCAGTGCCCCAAATTTATGAGCAGAAATCCTGAAAAGAAAATAACAGATTTCGGACATCCAAAAACCGGCTTCTTGTTTTCCTCCCTATTAATCCATAGCCAAGTGTGAATGCTAAAGGAACCCCCTCTGTAACTGATCTCTGATTCTTGACTGACAGTTGCTCTCTTGTCTGTTTTGGGAATCACAAGTTACCTGCTATAATGAAGGTAGAACCTGGGCCCTGTGTACCAAAAACACAGACCGCTCGCTACTACTTGAGCTAAAATACTAATTCTTGTCTGAAGTGCTGTTATAGCTGTGTTGGTCCCAGGATATGAGAGGGGCAAATTACATCTTTTATAGGACAAACTTCAGTTGGTGGAGGGTACAAACTTTTTGAGCTACACAGAGCACTTCAGACACTGCTTCCTTTCCCAGACCTAAGAGCTCCGTGTGGCTCGAAAGCGTCTACCTTCCAGCAGCAGAAGGTGGTCCAATAAGAGCTATCACCTCACCTACCTTGTCTCTCTAACAAAACCCATTCAGTTAGGCAGTAGCAGTAGTAGTCTGATACCATCAGGTGGTCCAGAGACATATACACGGAACATGTCACAGGACATCGCCAGTACCAGGTCGAGTAGCCGAGACCGCCGATTAGGGAAACAACCCACCCCCCCTTCCCTGACAAACAGAGGGACGCACCCCACCCATGTACTTATTGCCTACACCACCACTCACTCAGACTTTCACTACACCCCATGGGTGGCGTACCCAAACACACCTATAGACTGACGCTTTAAAAAACTCCCACACCCCAATCTGGATCTATGCTGGATATGTGATATGCATGTGCCTTGTAAACCCTGCACTTGTTACCTACAATCGCCCATAACCCCAGCCTGACTCCAGATGTCCAGTACCTTACCTCTCAATCTGTGTATGTTTTCATGTTTAACATTAGCTTTAATAAAAATTTTAGCTCTTATCTTCTAAGTGGCCCTGCAGCTAGAAGGGGACACATTGCACTTAGCCAACCTGTCACCCTAGCCAAGGTTGCCCGGGAAGGCAAATTCCTCTCACTAACATAGTTTAAAACAGGGTTTCTCAAACTGGGGGTCGTGACCCCCCGGGGGGTCCCGAGTGCTCCCCAGGGGGGTCGCGAGCTCCTGCCGCCGCAACTCGTGGCGGGGACTGGGGCTGGCGCGCAGCTGGCAGCCCGCCTGCGGTGGGGACTGGGGGCCGGCGCGCAGCCAGCAGCCTGGGGCCGGGGCGAATTTGGCTGCTTTTCGGCGGAGGGGTCGTGGCGCGCCGCCGGAGCAGGAAAAGGGGTCTCGAGAAGTTTGAGAACCGCTGGTTTAAAACAAGAGGAGGGTTTATGGCTGCTCTCCTGTGCAGCATCCCAGATGATTTCCCTTTGGATTGTTTGAAGGCAGTAAGATCACAAACCTTTTAGCGATGACAATTATAATTTGTAGGGTGATAATGTGACTAGAGTAGCTGAGAAATGACAAGCCTCGCACACTGAGATCACACCTCTGCCCTGAGATACACCCAGCAAAGTCAATGGGTAGTGTGTGTGCATATCGGAGACCAGAACTGGGTCTGTATGTGGAAGGTTCTCCTTCCTGGAACAGAATTTCAGCCCATCTCATCTGAAAGGTGGGCAATCCATGTGTGCAGGATAGTTCTGCTGCTCTGCCTATGCTTGGTGTAACGGGGATGCTTTTTTTCCAAGATGGGAACAGGCTTGTTCCTTGCTGGGCCTGCTTGTCTTTTCCCAGTGCAATCTGTGCGCCGTTAGAGCAGTTTGGCTGTCACTCTTCCATGGTTTGGTTGTTTTGTCAGTTTTTGAGGCTATGATTGTTTTCTGTCAGGTAGAATTTACAGGCACATTACCCTGCCTGTAGGAAAAGTGAACCACAAGGTTTCCTGAGGAGAGACTGCCACATGCAGCTCTCTCATTTGTCTTCCTCCTTTGATGGAATTTCCCAACCACACTAATTACATTATCACCCTGATAGAAACCTCTGAAATAATAAAATACCTCTAAGGCCTGCTGCTCGGACTTCAGAGAAATCACTGTTGCCTTTAAATAATTCACTACAAAATCATCTGGGAGACTGCAGAGTAGGGCAGTCTTAATGCCTGCTATTATTATGTAAAACTCTATGGGGGGATGGGTGGGGGAGAAAGCTTGTGCTACTTAGAAACAGTTGCTAGGTTGCATGGTAGGTATGTTGGAATAATCCTTTAGTGGGCTGGATTAAGTGAGTTCATAGTCATCATCCCGCACCCAGTTCTATTATTTTTCACTGATTAATCCTATTTATCTTCCACTCCCCGAGTATCAAGGAGTATCTATGGCTAATGGGAGATATATATCTGCTTTAAAAATAGTCAGCAGAGCTGGAGGGCAGAGTTGGTCGTGCTCCAGGATTCTGAAAGCATTATCATCTCCCGGTTCCTAACCAGCCTGTGGAGTCCTATTCCTAGGGTTGATCTTGAACTCAGATCCCTCCCGTCATGGTAGTTGATCATCGCTAATACTGCGACAACTATGATTCGCTTTTTAATGAGAACGGGGAAGGGGGGAAGGGGGAGAGAATGACTGGGGTGGATTCACTGGGCACCATGCATACTTGTGCTGGGTCCAGGTGCATGTTTATCCTTGTGCTCTCAGTGTGCTAGGACTAGGGGAGTCCAGAGCCAAAAGTGATGCTCAGAAGAATGGGACAGTGGAGAACAGTACATCTCGTCAAATGCACGTCTCCCAAAGCCATTGGGCCAGATTCCCCATTACCTCCCCCCTCGCCTAGTCATTTACACCTGTGTATTGTGAGTGCGCAGAGGGTTTAAAATATTAGTAAGTCGGCATGTGGTTTACACCTACTTTGCACAGGCACAGTGACGAATGAAGTCCATTGTATTGGCCCAAGCATCATGACTTTAGGATCTGCTATTAGTATACTAGTTCCAATGCAGGTAGTGGCTAAAAGGCAGAATCTATCCCTATGCACTTGACTGTTATGCACTCTCTTTCTTTCCTATATGGTATTTGGATGTGAAGAAAGGCCTGCAGGTGAGCAGAACTGATAACTTCAAAATAGCAGAAGTTGGGAATTTTGACACACTGGTAGGACTTCCTATTTTCAGTGTTTAGGCCCTGATTCAAAAGAATGTGCTTAACGCTAAACACGTGCGTAAGCCTGTCCTTATTCAGCAGGACACTTAAGCATGTGCTGAAAGCTGATTTCAAAGGCATTTAAGCACGTGCTTAAGGTTAAGCACATGTTAAGTGCTTTGCTGAATCAGGTTCTTACTCTCTGAAAAAATTACAGGAGTTATTTTGGGCAAACAATGCTTGTAAAATGTGGGTAAGGGAAGTCTGTAGACCAATTACAACACTATAAATGTGTATGGTCTCCCACAGGTATCTTAATAGCAAGCTTAACAGAAAAGCAGTCAAGTCCATTAAGAGACCACTGGGATGAAAACAAGGTATGAGTTAAATTTATGGCCAAGTGGCTGGTTTTATTGCAGCTAATTTCATTTGATTGGATGAAAATTACTACATGCTTCATCATGTATAAGCTAAAGTGTGGTTTGGAGAGTGGTTGCAATCTGATTGGCTGAAAATGCATTAGCTCCCAATTCAGTTTATCTCCCTGGGAATTGCAAAGCCTCTTAACTAGCAAGATCACTATGCCATACCAATATTTTCAATTGGCAGATAATAGTTTTATTAAGGGTGACCTATAAAGAATGAAAATACAGAGCCTGATTCTCCTCACAAGCCAGTGTAAATCAGAAGGAATTCCACTGAAGGCAATGCAGGTCACTGGTATAAAACAGTGAGTTCATTCTTTATGATGTATAAAGAAGGCCTCCAAAAAAGTTTTTTTTGTTGCTTTTTATTTTTTCATTGGAAAAGTCTGGTCTTTTCATAGACTTCTAGAGAATTAGTGGGATTGTGACTATCACAAATAAAAGAAATCTGAGCAGCCAAGAATTTTTGTAACATCTATTTAATTCAAACTTCTGACAAACTTTGAGAGAAAGGTTCTGTTTGTGAAACATTCAACACACCTATCTCTTCACTTGAGAAATGAGAATGCTCCCATTCCAGGCCTCTAATCATCAAAACCCTCAACAACAGCAAAAAAACAACAAACAGGGAACTGGGATTTCTAATGTCAAAAACAAGAGGAATTAAAATATGCCTTTGCAATTTAAATAATTTTTATAATTTTGTAGTAGTTTCTAATATTGAAGACAGCATAGTGTCCTTGCTCACTTATCTATTCCTCCTCACGGCAGCAGCAGTCGGCGGCACGCTCCCCCGTCGACTCCAGCTTTTGGTGAGCTGGACTTCTGGAGTTGACGGGGGAGCTGCTGCCGATCGATTTATCGCGTCTTGACGAGACGCAATAAATCGATCACCCAAAGATCGATCCCTCCCCGCTTTAGTGAAGACAAGCCCCTACTAGGTAAAAGTCTGAGTCTGCAAAGCACTTAAGCATGTGTTTAAGTCCCACTGAAGTCAATGGAGCTATGTCAATTTACTTCTCTTAAGGATCAGGTTCCATTATTAAGAAAACAGAGTGTTGTTAAAAACTCCTACAATAAATTCACTGGGGTGAAGTCCAGCCTTCATAGACCAAATTGAGTAGCTAGACTGGGTTGTGGACATATGGGTGATGAAGACTGTAGGGTAGCCACCAAAGCACTAATGTGTCCTTTCCATAGGGAAGAATGGGAACATTATGCAGCAGAGAATCATCTGTCTTGTCCCTAGTCTGCCCATGTATTGGGGTTCAGGGCATCATTCTGGAGCTGAGCTCTGCACATGGCATATAGACCCTCTGTACATCCCCCCGAAACCTCTTCCCTAAGCTGTGCAATGGAATCACATTGGGTTTGTCTGCCAGGAGAGCCTCCACACCAGCAGAAGATGGAGAAAAATGTAGTCCAAAGTGTAGAAGTTGTTACAAAAACCCGCTTAGCATTTCACTTGAACATCCACAGTTTCTTGACTTGTGACAAAGCTACTGATGATGGCTTGGCATTTCCCTAGTATAGCAGTGAACATTTGGCATGAAGAATATGTAACAAGGTTCATGTATATTCACATTATTCTTACATATAAAAGGATGATTTGATTTATACATGGGTAGCAAGGTAGTGGAACCTGACTCTACAATATTTTCAGCTCTGTGTTTCAAAAGGTGTTGGGGTTTTACCATTTTTATTGTTTTTTTTGTGTGTGTGTGTGTACTGGTCAGGGGAGCAGTGTTTTTGGTTCTTTCTTGGACAGAAACATTTGCAGAAGTTGCCATAAGCAGAGTTTGTGTTGCACTTAGAATTCTCTTTACAAAAAAATGTAACCTCAATCAAAATAACATAATATAACTGAATGTTACAAAGGTGGATCAATACAATAGCTTAAAATATGGTGGTAGGAGTTATAAACTCAGAGACAGGGGTATAGCTTTCAATATAAAGCAAGTACTGCGGATGCTAACTGCTGAAAACATAATAATTGAATGTAAACTTGAAATGAAAACAATACAGAGTGAAGGAAAGAGAATGCTAGTTGTGATTTAACCCCTCAAGGGTCTTGTTTGTCTCCCCTACCACGTTAGACCATCCTCATCTATCTAACATCTTCTCCTTGCAGCTTGAAGTACCAATTCACTATTGTTGTTATGATTATTATGGTTGTCCCCACAAAGTGACAGGTGCTCTTCCACATGTGCAGGAAGACACAGTCTCATCTCAGAAATGCTTGCGTCTTCGGGCCCTAATCCAAAGCCCTTTGAGGTCAATGGGTGTTTTTCCATTGACTTTAATGGGCTTTGGATACGGCCCTGTGAAGACAAAAAATGGAGGGTACAATTTACAGGGGTGGTTTTTTTGTTTCTTTGGATCTTTGATAAAATATATGCTAACCACACACAGCTTCAGCTCCTTATTTGTTAGTTTCTTGTAGGCATCTTGCTAGATATACCCCTGGATAACACCTAGCACAATAGGACCATGAGCCCAGACTGAGGCTTCTAGGAACTACCAAAATGCAAAAGAGTCTGTCCAGAGCAGAGCTCTGGATTAAGTAAGGTCTTAAGGAGGGGTGGGCAAACTTTTTGGCCTGAGAGCCACATCTGGGAATAGAAATTGTATGGTGGCCATGAATGCTCACAAAATTTGGGTTGGGGTGCGGGCTATAGGCTGGGGCCAGAAAGGAGGAGTTCAGGGTACAGGAGGGAGCTCCAGGATGGGGCAGGTGAATGGGGTGCAGGGGGTGGGGTGAGGGCTCCAGCTGGGGGTGCGGGCAGTGTGGTAGGACTGCAGATAAGGAGTTTTGGGTGTAGGAGGCTCCTCTGGGCTGGGACCAAGGGATCTGGAAGACAGGAGAGGGATCAGGGCTGGGGTAGGGGATTGGGGTGCAGGCTCTGGCTAGGGGTGCAGGCTCTGGGGCGGGGCAGGGGATGAGGGATTGGAGATGCAGGAGGAGGCTCCAGGCTGGGATCAAGGATTTTGGAAGGCAGGAGGGGGATCAGGGCAGAGGGTTGGGGCATGGAAAAAGGCTCAGGGGTGCAGGCTCTGGGAGGTGTTTGCCTTAAGCGTCTTCCAGAAGCAGCGGCATGTCAGTCCTCCGGCTCCTGTGCAGAGGCATGTCCAGGCAGCTCTGCACGCTGCCCTGTCTGCAGGCACGTGCCGGCATTCCCATTGGAGCGCCGGAGGGGGCCATTGGAGCGGGGCCGTTAGACCATGTAGGAGCCGAAGGGCGGCTATGCCACGGCTTCTGGGAGCCATGTAGAGTAGTCCCCAATCCTGCTCCCTGGCTTGAGTGTCAGAGCGGGGCAAGCTCCAGACCCCGCTCTCTTGCGGGAGTTCGAGGTCCAGCCTAAAACTGCTAGCAGGCCGAATCCAGCCTGCGGACCATAGTTTGCCCACCCCTGGTCTTAAGGATCAGCTCAGAAAGGGGCATCCAGGCACTCAGGGCAGTGTAGAAGAGATAGACAAGGATGCCATCAAGGCTCAGGCTGGTATTGCTGTGGCAGCAGAAGAGGAACTTGTTAAGAGATAGGAATGGATAATTAATGACTATAAAAATGAGTCATCTAAAAACCACCGACAAGGGCAAGGCTGAAGATACTAGCAACAAAGAGGCACCCACATCAGAATCATTTCCCGTAACTCTGCCTGCTATGATATTTTTAACTAAATCAAGAATGAGCAATAATAGCTGGTTCTTTCATAGGAGGTCTGCTATATTGTTAACAGGCAGTGGTTCTCTAGCAAGCCAATAAATGTGTTAATGATCAGTGTAGTTGGTGTGTGTGTATGTGTGTGTGTGTGTGTGTAGGTCGTGTGTGTGTGTGAGTGAGAGAGAAAGAGACAGATGTAAATCATTTTCCCGAGGTAACTCCGCTTCAGCAAGGAAGGAAAATGCCTGTAATAAGAATCTCTGACCAGTGAGGGTTATTATTAGGCTGTAGTTAAAGAATTTGCAGAAAATCATCAGACTTCATAAAACTTGACTTTATGATTCATATCTAATAGCTGATGAAGGAAAATCAGCTGGAATGAAAGAGCTCATAACCCAAAACAATAGACTATCTAACTCTGCTTTCCTTGGTAGAGTATATTGGCCACTCATCAGCCAAAGACTCATAAACAGTGATGTATAGTCAGGCATCTAGAGGACAGATCTGTTCCACAGAAGACCATATAATATTTCCCAGGCATCAACAAATTTCAGTTTACCTTAGGTGTAGCTCCAGCTGAGAGTAAAGGAAATGAACAAATGCTCTCCGTGCCAGAATTTCTGCATGGCAGTCGTTGACCACATGCCCTTGATCATTAATGTATTCTCCGTTTATACATTTGGTACCCGAAGACAGCACAATAACCTGAGCCTGCCTGATGTCCAAGCCTGCAGAAAGGAAAACAAAAGAGTTGTAACTTGCCTGAGGGCTAGCAAGACATGGTAATTGTTAAAGTTCTTGCAGCCCCCATTTTGATGTGGCAGCTGAGACAGCCCTAATAGGATGCTGATGAAAATGATTATATGGCTTTTGGAATATGTAGTACCCTCACATCTCAGCACTATTATAATAATACAGGCTCTATTTCAGTTCGCGCTGCTAATTCCTGGATAAAAGCTTGCCACAAAGTTTACTTGTTAAATCAATAACTACATCACAGAAAAGCACATGCTGTAAGTAGGTAATAAAGATCTCCCGCAGTGCTGATAAATGGCTGGGGTTTTATGAGCTGCCGAAGACATTTTCTGATGGGAACACACACTCCCTATAATGTTAGCTTTCATCACTAGTGTATGGGAAGTGCTAAATAAAATCCAAGTAACACTTCTGGAGCTTCTCTTCTTTACAAATCTCAGAGAACAAAGAGATCCTACTTTTTGTCTGCTTGCCTTCCCTATCCTCCTATGCACCTCTATATCAGTGCTTCCTATATTGAAACCCACAGGGATCTGAAATGCAGTCTCTGCTCAGACATAGCTGGAATGTTGCTGGCTGGGACCTACAGTCTCCATGGGCCCCTCTGAACATTAAAAAGAAGGGCAGCCGTGGTCGCTCCTTTTTTATTCAAAATAACCACAATCTGTAGATCTATGGGGTGAAATCCTGGCCCCATGGGAGGTGATGGCAAAACTCCTGTTGACTTCAATGGAGCCAGGTTTCACCCCTAAAATATTGTTCATTCAGCTGAACGAACCCTGAAACCTGGCTCCATTGAAGTCCACAGTAGTTTTGTTCTCCAGGAGAGGAGTGTTGTTGTTTGCCAGCAAAGCCCTAGGACAACAGTTTAAAAATGCACTGAAACAAAACCCACTTAAGTGATTGCAGAGCACTTTACAGAACATGGCCCATTCTGATTGACAGAGAAAACAACCGGACAAATAAATCTACCCCTAAAGAATGTGTAGATACCACCAAGGCTTGATCAAGTATCCCAAGAACTTTAATCCAAGTCTGACAGATGTGAACAGTTATATACACATGCAGGGCACAGCAATCCAAACCATTAAGATTTAACAGAGTTGTGATTAAGACAGGGAGCCTCGGGTCAGATACATCCATGCTGTGAATGGAAACAGTCTTACCACAGGCCAAGTGCTCCTGTCTTTGAAACACTTTGCTGGAGAATGCATACTGTTCTGTATGCACATTTGCTTTATTCTCTTTTCTGTGACCTTCTTTAGGTGTGATAAGCTTTGAGATTCATTTTATATAGTCAGCTACTTAGTTGTATGCTGAAATCTATTGAGCAGTGAAACAAACAAGAAAATGCAATGATTTTCTGGATTAGAAGCACGCTGCTTAGCGACATGTTTTCCCATAAGATCCCTGGTTGGACCTGAGATAAGCAGCAGTAAATTGCAGATAAAATGAAAGGGGAAGGATTATTTTGTGGTTAATTTGCAGGACCAGGACTCAGGAGATGACCTGGGTTGTAGTTTGGCTCTGCCACAGACTTGCTGTATAAACTTTACTTCTCTGTTGGTCAGTTTCCCAGTTTGTAAAATGGTAAAGCTATTTCCCAAGCTCCAAAGGTTGTTGTGAAGCTTAACTCACTGTGGTGATCTTCGGATGAAAGGTGCTAGAGACAGTAACTGCAAAGTGCACATCATTGTGGAAGTTGATTTATCTGTGTTGTGATTATTAATTAATATTACCATTGTAGTTTTAAGCCTAATGACAACATGTTTGGAAATATAAGAGACATTTTTTTCACAAGCTAAAAGAGAGAGACAAGAAAGATGTTGGAAAATGCAGCGAAGAGAAAGAATTAATAAATATTTGTGATTGTTCTTATTGATAAAAAAATTGATAGGGAGATGTGGCTTCCATGCTGCAAAAAGGGATGGTTGCAGTGTGAGCATTATAACTTCTTTGACCTCAGCTCTCCAAATAGGGGCACTAACGTCACAATTAAGGAATATAGGAATTGCCGAATTGTTTCAGACCCATGCTCCAGCTAGTCCATTGTTCTGTTTCTGACTGTAGCCAAGCAGTTTCCTTGAAATTCAAGTCTTCTCTTAACCACTCCTGTGCCCATGGAGCTCCACCTCTGCTCCCTTTTAGGGCAATGCTATCAGCTGCTTTTCTCACCTTCTCCTAGCTTTTGGCTTCCTTTTACCTTCTGACACGCACAGCTCCACCAATCAATGCCCCAGTCCTTGTGTTTGCAAAAACCCTTTATATTCTTCCTTCTTCTTGCTCAGGCCTTCGCATGCGATCAGTGCTTTGAGCAGGGGCTTCTCTTCTTTTAGCCATAAAGGAGTTTACCTGCTTCTTCCATTTAGTCTGAATGAAAGGTGACTGGCATGTCCATCAGCTTCTATGAGGTCTCTGATGAACATAAATTAGAGACACAACCAACACACTCCCTCATAACAATATCAGGACCACCATTGATATTAAGGAACCATTTCCCCTTTGGGTGAATCACTTGTGTGGTGATATGCCTTCACAGACCCACACATATGCCAGTGTTGCTGTCACTCAGTAAACAAATGCCAAGTATCACAAGTATCAAGGACATCAAGATGACTGTGGACCCTTCCTAGAGGAGCTGGCTTCCAAGATCCCACAAAATTGGCCTTGAGCATTATTAGAGATGTAGTAGTCTTCCAAAATGTCTTATTCCCAATTCGTGGAAATAATACCCATGCTTCTTACTTACGTTGCAGCACTATGACATCCAGAAACACAGATGTACATGACTTATGCATTAGCACTGAAATAGCCACACGTCAGTGAGGAGCCAAATGGGGACAGTGCTCTGTGACCAATGTACCACTGCTGAACATGACACGTGAGGGCACCCGGCATAATGAAAAATACTTTTGACAATCTGACAGGCGCCTGATGCATTCAGAAGCATGTATGCACTGAATCCTTCTCTTGCATGCTTTATTATGGATATGTATAGACTCAGAAAGACATTCCCTTGATATAATTTTCCATGAACACAAGGTGAATTTGTTCACAAATGCAATATGGGTTGCCCTTGGTGAAGTCACACTTACATTCTAGGAAAGACTTGTCACATTGTTATTCTGCGTAGTAATTTCAGCTGCTGAACCTAAATATTTGGTGCCAATGATAGAGTCTGGAGAGACACTTCTGCATAGTTTAACCAACATCTGTCGATTTGGCAGTATGGTTAGCTTGAACCTTCTAGCCATAATTAAATAATACGTGGCATTTCTAGAGTGACTTCTACCTGATAATCTCAAAATGCTGATCTCCAACCATGTAGCAGAACAAAGGGATGTTATTATCCCCATTTTACATATAGGAAAACAGAGGCACTGAGTGTGGTGGAATCCTTGGCTAGCACAGAGCTGGCATCACTGGCTATTTGCTATCACCCTCTGACAGCAGCAGTACAGAGAATGGGCGGGGATTGAAAAGAGATGGAGCTGATGTGTGGCACAATCTGACAATCCCATGCTGGTGTAATAGCTCTTTAGGGTTCCCTCAGAACAGGGGCTCTCAAACTTCATTGCATGGGACCCCTTTCTGACAGCAAAAAATACTACATGATCCCAATAGGGGGGACTGAAGCCTGAATCTGCCTGCGCCCCACCACCCTGATCAGGGGAGCCAAAGCCAAAACCTAAGGGCTTCAGCCCAAGGCAGGGGGCCTGTAACCTGAGCCCCATTACCCAGGGGTGAAACCCTGGGGCTTTGGCTCAGGTGGTGGAGACTTGGGCTTTGGCCTTGAGTCCTAGCAAGTCTAAGCCAGTCCTGGCGACCCTATTAAAATGGAATCCCGACACACAGCTTGATAACCGCTGCCTTAGAGGGTAACCTCAGGCTCTATCCCCCCTGCCCCAAATCACTCCTATGAATGTTTGTGGAAAACCAGCCCAAAAAGGTCTCAAATATTTTCATAATGAATCTGTGATATTTATTAAAATGAATGTTCCACAAACATTTTCATTAGCATTAGTTCTACAGCTCTGCTTTGTGAAAGATGCACACGCAGAGCTCTCTGGACAGGAAGATGTAGCTCTTGAAAAGAATCCACATGTTTGCTGTTGGGAACCAAGCTAAGAGAACATCCTCAATTAAAAACCAAACATGTAACACTTTTAGCTGCTGTACACCCACACCAGGTCCAGATTAAAGATGCTAACCATTGCTAACCCTGCAGTCAGATCATTTGGAAAATAAGACAAAATGAAATTCTGTATTATGACCTTGACTCCTGACCCATCAACTGTCAGAGTTCTTCAAGCATTTCTTCCCTTCATAGCCTGCTATGAAATAACGTTTGAGAAGACATTAGGGCAAAAGTAACTAGTGAGCAATTTATAAGAGGCGCCGACACTTAGGTTTCTATTATTTGCCTAAACGCTCCTAATAGTTTTCAATTTAAAAAGGAAATGGAGCAGGGGAAAGGAAATAGGGGAGCTGTGTCAGCAAGTGGGCTGAAAAATGGATTCAACTCTTTTCACAACGGCAGCTGGGTGAAGGGGGAAAGAATTTGCCAAACGTTTGATTCAAAATATTATGTGTAAAAATTAGTGGGTAAATTATTGGTCAAATAGATTTGCAAATGACTTCCCCAGCTTGAGCACAGGCCCAGCCTAGTAAGGTGATGCGTGGTGCCGGAAACCTGCAACTTCAATGGACACTGTGGTCAGAACTTCGGAGGATCAGGCCATGGGTAAGATCCTGGCCCAGATGGTGTCACTGGAAATTTTGCTTTTGACTCTAGTGAGGCCAGAATTTCACCCCTTCTGTGAATACAATGAACTTCTAACTAGAAAGGGCTCCCATCCTTTGCAGTCACTGTGAAAACTCCTCTTGGATGCCCTAGGCATGGGATGAGGCCCAGTTTCTCGGAAAGGCCCAACCCAGACAGAAGGCCAGCCGACCAACCCAGAGCCCAAGGGGTTTGAGTCTGACATGACCCCAACTCTTCCCCCTGAACATGAGCCACTGTCTCTTTCCTGCCGGGGGGGGTGGGTGGGTGGAGGGGGGGTTGGTGCAGTGGCAGCTGCGTGTGCCAATGGCTGCGGGTCCTGCTCCTGCCATCCATTTCTCCATGCTGCGCTGCATGTGCTGTGTAGTGAGAGGCTCTGCTACTCCTCCGCAGGTACGCATGCTCCAGACCGCAGCATACAGTGCATATGCTAATCCCACAGGCAGGTGGGGAGATGGCCCCCTGACCCAAGCCTGAGAGGGTCTGTTTGTTTTCCCATCTGGACCCAACATAGTTGGGTCCGATCAGGTTTGGCTTGGGTTACAGGGCTCTAGGTTCTGACACATCCATTCTCTGGACTTGATACAGCACGCATCGAAGTTGGTGGGAAAACTCCCCCCGACTCCAATAGAGCTGGATTAAGTCTTTATTTACAGATTCTTTATGTGATGGCTACTGTTTTGGCCAACACAGCGAGGACTGAAGAGGGGACCTCCAGAGCTGCAAACATGAGCTACAATAGCTTGCGCTAAAGGACCAATTCTCTCCAGCTGCTTCTGCAACAGATTCACGTCAGCAGATCACGCACAGAAGGGGATCTATAAGAGAGACTCATCAGTGGGTTATACAGTATTTGTATGCTGTACCAGAGTGGCAGGATCAGGTGCCTGAATTACTTGGGTTAGTCAGGGCAATTCTACCTTAAAAGTAATCTTCTCTGGCTGGTTTATGACTAATTTTATCTGTAAAGCATTTTGCTTTTTTGTGTATCAAGTAAGAGGCCAGGAGTCTTTTGAGTAATTTATATCTTATCAAGTGAGACCTTACCTTGCAAGGATATGAAGGGAATTTTTCCCAAGCAGAGAGAGTGTGCGTGTGTTATATCATTGATATATACATTAAATACCAGCTCCATTCTTTTAATCGTCCCTCATGCTGTAAATCAATTCCTCCAGCCCATAAATCATGTCTTTTCCTTCTCTGAATTCTCTCCAATTTGTTGATAAATTATGTTAATTTGAGGATTTTTTTCAACCTGTTCTTATTTTTCCATCTTTCCCCTATGCTCTGCTCACCAGCTTTGGCCTGCACAGCAGCATTACAAAAGTTTCTCTACCATTTTCTTTTCACTTCGATAAATAGGTTCCATGCTGGAAGTATTACTGTGTATGAGAAAATCAGAAACAAGCACCTCAGAGAAAAACACGGAGCTAGGGATGGGCTTTTTACCAAAGCCTGATATCAATCAATGAAATCTTATAAGTTATAATAAACCAGGCTGTATCCCTGGAGAGAAAATAGTTTTCCCCACAGGATCTTTATTGTGTATACATATGCAAAATATACCTGCTATAAGTGTAATGGGTAGATTCTCTCACAAAAAATACTCCAATAAGTAATAAAACTTTCTGCTTATATAGTGCCTTCCATCTGAAGATCTCAGTGGCTTTTATAAACATCAATTAAGCCCCATAGCACCCCTGTGATATTGGTGGGGGATATACCAGAGTCTCTTTAACCACCATTGAAATACAGCTACTTCTTTAAAGTTGAGCTCAGCAATTCAGTATAAAGAAACACTGTACAAAAGTTTAGGAAGTAAATAATAATAATAATTGTATCCTATTGAAACCACAGAGGGGGTTTAGAAGCCAAAAAATAATTACCTAAGATGGAATAGGGCAATTACACTGTGGTTAGTAAACCTATTCTTAAATCAAAAGGTGTAGGACCTCAATTTTCTGTGTCCTTCAATAGACAGAGGGCGTCAACAGGAGGGCTTTGGCTTCTTCAACTGTGGGATGTTGTACTGGGAAGAAGGTCTTCTGGGAAGAAATGGCGTCCACCTGACCAAGAAGGGGGAAAGCATCTTTACGCATCAACTTGCCAACCTAGTGACGAGGGCTTTAAACTAGGGTCAATGGGGGCAGATGACAAAAACTGACACGTAAGTATAAAAATAGTGACTTCAACATTGAGTTAGATCAAGGGTCGGCAACCTTTCAGAAGTGGTGCGCCACGCCTTCATTCATTCACTCTAATTTAAAGTTTCGCGTGCCAGTAATACATTTTAACATTTTTAGAAGGTCTCTTTCTATAAGTCTATAATAGATAACTAAACTATTGTTGTATGTAAAGTAAATAAGGTTTTTAAAATGTTTAAGAAGCTTCATTTAAAATTAAATTAAAATACAGAGCTCTCCAGACTGGTGGCCAGGACCTAGGTAGTGTGAGTGCTACTGAAAATCAGCTCGTGTGCTGCCTTTGGAAAAGGCTCTGGAAAAGGCATTTAAGGGAGGTTGTGGAGTCCCCATCACTGGAAGCTTTTAAAAACAAGTTGGATAAACACCTGTGAGGGATGGTCTAGGTTCACTTGGTTCTGCCACACTGCAGGGCGCTGGACTTGATGACTTCTCAAGGTCTTTTCCAGCTCTACATTTCTATGATTTCATGACAGTGCAGTACTATAATTAATCCAACATCCATATCCAGGTGATGAATGCCACTCCCTGAATTACTAACATACTTACTTACAGCACCTTGGTATTCTTTAGAGCTCACCCACCCAAATACTGACCTGGCCTTCTTCTGTTCAGCTTGGGAGAAGGAATGGGATCTCATTATAAAGGAGAAGGTGAGTAAGTTTTATAGTGTGCTGTGCCGTATACCGTCAACCCCAAGTATTCAAAAATCATGAGACAGAACACAAACATCGTGAGACTGGCTTAAAAATCATGAGATTTTTAAAAAATAATAAATCTGGGATCTTTTTATTTGCCTTCTGGTGTTTGAGCCATCAGGCTGCATGATTTCCAGCCTTTTTCCACAACCATTGGGGCTAGAAACTTACTTTAAAAAAAAAAGAAGGCTGAGATCCTAGGACTTCAGGAACTGGGCCAATATGTAAAACATGAAATACCATGAGACGTGCGATAAAATCAGGAGAGTTGGCCACACTGCTTCCTTACACATATCTGACCCCACACAGCAGTTACAACAATAGAAACGTTACAGTAAGATGTCGACAGAGCAGGCAGAGACTGTAAACAAGGACAGAGGCAAAGGTTTGATCAGAATATGAGCCAGATGTGGGGAACTGATTGACAACTCAGAGTCTACAGGCAGCATAGTTTATGAGTTATACTTAAAAAAATTATTACAATAAATGTAAGGAATGTCTCTACAGAGCTGCTACGGACAACTCCACCAATAAAAGGTCCTTGACTAGTCTCAAACAGAATGACTTCAGTAGCAATACACTGATTTACGCCTGTTGAAGGTCTGGTGCACTGTTGTCACATATGGGATATCTACTTTCCAAAACGGAGAATTTGGGGCCCAGAAAACAACCTCTAAAAGGAAAACTCAAAGTCACAAGTTCTAATTGGGTGCAACAGTCAACAGATCTTGCAATCAAGGTTATTGCAGCCTATCAAATCTGCACTATTCCAAATCGGAGTTAGATCCAGTGTGTGTATTAGAGAAAGGCAGTGCCTGCTTGTCAGTGAGCTGTAATATTCACTTGACTAAATTCAGAGTGAGGTCAACTGAGTTGCATCTACTAACACCAGTTCTGAATTGAGCTCGCTATCTGGATGCCTAATATTTTGCGCCCATAATAAAGAAAGTTTACTGCGTAAGCCTGCACTTCACTGCACATATGAGGACTTACTAGCAAGAAAGAAATGAATCTTCCTTTTCAACATGACACTATAAAGACTATATTCAGAACTTGTTCATCTTGCATTTAAAAAAAAAAGCAGACAAATCAGGCTTGATTAATTAAGAAAAAAAACCCACCTCTTTTATTAGGTTGGAGACAACTGACACAAACTACTATTCACTAAAAAGCAAAGCCAGGAATAATGATAGTGTAAAGTCAGCTCTCGTGAATAATTCATGGGGTACAATTTCATGTTATTTTAAGTGGTGCTGCTTCTCTTGCTGATAAGCAATAATTTTGTGTTCTTTCTTTGCCTTTTTTAACAAATCAATCAAAAGGATTCTCTATTGTTAAATGTATTTGGAATCATTTCTGAAACGGCTTAATAGAGCTGTGATCGCACACTGATTTATTTTTCATTCGCTATCCACCGTAGAATAGGATGAGGGTTCCATTTCTGGCTTGTTTTTAGGAAATGAATTTTTTTTGAAGCTACTGACGTAGCATCTGACAAATCCTGCATTCCTTTGCATTATGTTGTTCCATAGCAACCATATATTATCAGTCAGAATGACCTTAACTTTATAATAAGAGAACATCAAGACAAGAAAAGACAAAAATGCTGTAGGTCCTCCATGGGACAGCACACCAGGGCCTGATCCTACAATCTGAACCACATCGGCAAGCCGTCTGCCGCCTCAAGAGTTCCACTGAAGTTATGGAGGCTCTGCACAGACAGAGGGATCTACCCACACAGAGGAAATTGAAAGCCTGGGGTCTGTCCGTGGCTCTCCTGTGTAGCAGGTGGCATCTGAACACAAAATGGCAGCTGCTTCTGCAGCAGGAAAGGGGAATTTTTCTCTGTCTAAAGAGAAAAACAATCATAACAGACGCAAGCTATATAGACCACACTTTGCAAACCCCATACTCTCTTTGCATATTAATTGTTTATTAATTATTATTATTATTTTATATGTATTGTGGTAGCATCTAGGAGTTACACAGAACAAAAACACCAGCTCCCCCCAAACAGCTTACAATCTATGTGTAAGACAAGCGACAACAGGTGTATTCAGTCAGTCAGATAGGAAAACATAACTGACTGCAGCTATCTGGAAGGAACACACCCAAAGGCTGTGTCTATGCTACCCTTTTTATCTTTATCCCCACCTTTGCGATCACTATTTCAACTCCACCATGGTAGTAACAGTGAGACCAGCTGCCGAGGTTCTAATGATCATGTGATCTAGTCCTAGCGACCCCATGGGATGTTTAGGTTAATGCTCCTGTGATTGCTGCCACTGGTGGAATTGAACCAGGGGCAGCAATGGTGGAATGTTTTTGAAGTAATCCCCAGCGCTGACAAGGCCATCGGAGGAAAAGGAATGTTAAGAATGGCTCAATAACTCCTGAATCTGAACAAAGGGCAGCTGAATGACAGGGAAAAAATGTTCAACAATGAGTTTAATCACATTTTTGGGTGCATAAAGTGATGTAGACTTGGCCCCACAATGACTAGTGAACATTAATGATGTCTGAAATGCTGCGATTGCATAGTGATTTCTTCTCCTGATCTCTTCCTGGTGTGAGTTATCTGAAAGTGAATATTACATCATATTTCTACTGTGAGTGGGAGCAGGAAGGATCCTCTGGGATCCTCACATATTCTCCCTGGTTTATTCTCTCTTCTTTCCATGCTCAGGTCATGTGCTTGGGTAACTCCTCCTTTGCTGTGTAGAGATGGATTTATCAGCTACCTGGAGAGGGCCATCTTGAAGACATGCTCAACCTGTTGGAGATGGAACAGGGAGTCACTCCTCTCTGTCCTGATCTCAGATCCCAGCATGACAGTAACAATAGCCGGCTTCTCAGAGTATGAGAACTGATATTGCTAAGACATGTTAAACAGCCCTTACTACCAAGACATTTCTTTGTGAAATAAGCTCTTCAAATCCAATTCATTTTAAAGCAAAATCCTTTTATGAGCTAAGCCCATTCTGACCTGCTGGCTCAGATTTGTACATGTCTGAAAAAGAACAGGCCTACAGGTAGGGTGACCAGATGTCCTGATTTTATAGGGATAGTCCCATTTTTTGGGTCTTTTTCTTATATGGGCTCCTATTACTCCCCACCCACTGTCTTGATTTTTGACATTTGTTGTCTGGTCACCCTACTTACAGGTATGTTTTCTACCTGACTCTGCATTTCATTTCAGCAAGTGTCATTCTTAACAAGAAGCAGCTAGGTCTGGGGTCATACAGCACTATAAGACAGAGAATTGGCCAGACAGGGATGTGGACAAACCTGAGGTAGATCAGAAAACAGGAACAAAACTGATTAAGAGGCTATGGAGGAGACTAACTCAGAAGAGGTTAAAATAATGAAATATGTCTAGCACTGCTAATTGACAACTAGGGGAATAGGACAGATGTATCTGAAGGGTGCACACTAAATGGGGGGTATTTTTAGGGTGGTACAAAGGGTTATAACTAAGGGCAATGGGATCAAATCATGGAAAATAAATGGAAGGCTGAATAACGGGAGAGAATTATTAACAATGAGCTCTGTTACAGGGGAATGGTCTCCAAGGGATAGTATTGAAAGCCCCACTGCTAACTGAGTCGTTTCAATCTAGACTGGAAAAAGCAGTCAGGAATGTATCACAGGAAACAATTTTGCATTTGCAGGGGAATAGACTGGTTAATTTAGCAGTCTTTTCCAATTCTAATTTCTATGATCCATTTCATTCCTCCCTTCTGAGGATGGAAAGGATGAAATCCCAGTGGATTTGCTCCTGGGGAGCATGGAAAGAGACAAAATGCCTCTGTAGCATCACTCTCCCTTTTCCTGCCCCTCTATGGTGCTGAAAATCTACAGGGGGTCAGGCAAACCAGAGCAGGAATAGGTGGCCTGCACATTTGGCCCCTCACTAAGCATTTTTGCATGCCGATAGCTGAGTTCAGAAACCCGTGATCTCCTACACAAAGGAAAACAAACATACGCAAAGGAAAACAGATTTTTAAAAAAACAAAGCTAGGTACATGGTTTCTAATCTAATTTATTCCTTGCTGCCTATCTCTAAGTATATCTAGACAGCCCATCACCACAGAGTTTAAGCACTTTTAAAGAGTTGGTAAAATTTTCAAAAGCATCTAACTGACATAGGGCTAGATTTTAAAAAAGATATTTAGGCACCCAAAGATGTAGATGGGAGCCTTGTGGGATTTTCAAAGCACCTAAACAGGTTTGATGCCTACCTGCCCATTCTCATTGAAAATCAATGGCATACAGGTTCTTAAGTGCCTAAGTCACTTGAAAATGGGATAGAGAAGCTTAAGTAACTTAGGGCCTTTGAAAAATTTACCCTGTATCTAATACTATTCTGGGACATTGTTCATGTAGCTGGCTTGTAGCTGGCCTACCCAGTTTTGATGATGCCAGTTTCTGACATGAATCAGCTTTGGGATCCTGCATATTTATAATGTAAACGTTACAAATCTGTTGCTGTATTTTACAGTTTCTGTCTTCCCTGTTTAAAGTATGGATCAGAAATTAATTGCCCATCAATATTCTTCATTGTAGTTAGAGGTCAGTTTTTTAAATCTTAATATGACTGGAAAGATCCATGGAGACATATTGCAAACTATCCCTTTTTTTCTGTTATTCTGCTTAGCAGTTATTAAGATCAATTCCATGAGATAATAGATGACAATGTCCTATCTTTCATCGAAGCATGAAATTGCTGTTTAGGGCTCTTTTGGCCAGTTCACTTTTATTTCATATAGATAACTGAAAAGACCTCCCAGTTTGCTTTTAAGATCAAAGTGATTCTCAGCCTCTCTCTCACTCTCTCTCTTGCACACACAAAACTGAACAATGTGTAGCATTTTTCCATGAATATCTCCCACTGTGAAGAGCACTGAACTTTCTTAATGCATCATTTTTAGCAGGAAAGATGACGAAAAAGTTTCTACCTGTATTTAAACTGTCAAGGTTTATCAAACATGATGGGAAAATAGCGTTTAAATACCAGCTTCATCTTGTTTGTATCAATTCTGAAGGCTTGTCTACACTTACTGAGGGATCAATGAGAGGCGATCAATGCATCGGCAGTCAATTTAGCAGGTCTAGAGAAGACCTGCTAAATTGACTGCCGATTGCTCTCCCGTCGACTCTTGTATTCCACCCCACCTCATCAAGAAGTGTAAAGGGATTCGATGGGAGAGTGTCTCCTGTTGACACTGCATAGTGTGGACTCCGCGGTAAGTAGATCTAAACTATGTTGATTTGAGTTACGCTATTTATGTAACTCAAATCATGTAGTTTAGATCGACTTTTCCCTGTAGTGTAGACAAGACCTAAGATTTTTTTTTCTTGAATGAGGGACTTTGGCAATATCAGATCATCCATGGAGTAAGTGACAGGTTATCTTAATCATGTCCAGTTATTTTGGGTACTGAGCAAGTATATGTGTAACCCCCTGGAGAGTGTTCAGGTTCCGCTGGTTCAGGTTCCGCTCTGTGCTAATCCACAGAGGACACGAGTTGTGGCAGCTCACAACTGCAAAGCCTTGTCTCTTTAACTCAAGCTGTGGCAGCCCATGCTTTTACCTCTGAATGTTCCCGGTTCACTCCCTGGAGTATAAGCTAAGTGGGTGGCCATCACATGCACATGTATTTGTTAATGTCCACAAAAGAAAACTATCATTGGTGAATGTTCTCTGATGTTGTCTTATAGCAAATGTTAAAAAACCACAAGGCTCTCTTCTCTTGTCCCTTCTGCAGGACACAAAAATATAACAATTGTTTGCTCTTCATAATCGGCAAATTATACCTAAGAAGAATAACTGTACAGACCGCAGCGAGAGAGGCACACCACCCTTATGGTGCAAACAGGAGGCATTCTGCCTTAAACAGAAAGGAGGACTATAAATGCAGAGAAGCACTCCTGCAAGAGACCAATCACAACTTGATTGCAATAAAGCAGAAAGCATCACTTAACAGTGACTTCCCTTTCCCCCTTAATTAAACCATCAACTTCTCAAAAGAAATGGATCTTCTTTCTTCCAAGCCTTGATTTGCCATGAGCCCCTTTTGGACTGATGTTCTCTGACTGTTGAGAAGTTTACCCAATAAAGCGGGAAAGTTCCTCGTGTTGGAGTGTTCATTCATCGCCTGCAGGGGATGCTCTATCGACAGGCACACTAGGTAGCTGCATAGGATCTGCCTGGGATGACTGAGCCAAACCTCAGTGGTGCTGCAGCCCACGCACCAGGTTGCTTTTACCATAGGCACTGAAGGCTCACAGATCCCCCCCTTCAAAAGCCTGGCACACACCCGGAGGGTGAGCCCCCTCTTCTAGGGGGAGAAAGAGGGGGTGTCATGCTGAAGTGTTACTTAGGGCTGCAGATTGTCTTGAGTCTCCTCCTCTCTTTTTTTCTTCCTGGGTTGCACTCCTGCCTCCCTTGCTCTCATACTTCCCAGAGTGGTGCTGCTGGCTTGGCAGAGGGGAGACCCAATGAACAGTTCCCCCATTGGTCCAGTTTGGCATTAGCCTCCCATTTTAAGTCTTCACTTGAACGAAACATTCAACTGAGCAGTGTTTTACATTTGCCTCTAGGACACAAATATCACTTTACATTGCAAAAAAACTAACACTAGTGTTGAAAATGTGGCCTCGTTCTCCCTCTGCCCTACGATAGTGAAAGCACAATGACTGTGGAGGTACTGGGGGAAGAGTGGAGAGGGACAAGCCCTGTTGCTTTGTGGCAAAGGTGCCATCTACATTCCCCTTTGCCCTTCCCTCCCAGTACAGTGCAACGTGCAGGTGGTGGATTGCTCAGCTGTAGCACAGAGATAAAGCACAAGACCAAAACAAGTTGCAAAATATTCAAGGGATAAGGATGACATTTTATTGCCATTGCAGCAATGTTTATGTAGTAAGGGTTGGGCAGTAAGGGCTCAAGTGACAGGTGATTAGTCCCTTCTCACTCCAGAAGAACTCAACAAGCCTGGGGGACACTGGGCCAGAGAGCATGTGCATGCAGCTTGTTGAAAGATGAAACCCAGGGTCACACAAAGATTAGTGGACCCAGCAAGAGCTTTCAGTGAGCTTTGGTTCAATTTCAAATTAGTTCTCAACATTAGGGATGTTCCTGAGATGCAAAGCTCACTCGAGATCCAGATCCCAACATTCGCAAAATGGTTCACATCATCTTGTGGAGATGAACCTACATGCTGAATTTGGATCAGAGTCTGAACCTCCTGAAAGGGGTTTGGGATCGCTTCCAGTTCAGCTCCATCTCTTGATCATATTTTGCTCAATGCTAGTCTACAGCATAATGTGAATTTGTTCCAGATAATTTAGCCACCCTTTCTCGAACAGGCATTTGATATTACCTGCCTCCTTTGAAAAATTACTCAGCAAGTACTAAACATATATATTCTGAGTTGACAGTCTGTATTTGATACACTTCTGTCTCGGCTGTCTTTCTAGTTTTCTGAGTTGAAGTAAAAGTGAGTTGGACAAACCATTTAGTTAAACCAGTGTAAAACTGGTGAGAATCACGCCCTCCCATTAATATTGTGCTACACTAATGAATAAACGTAAGTTTCAAAATGATTTCTTTCAATTTTTTTGTTTCATACCAATAATGTTGCCATAGTTCACTCCAATGTCAAAACATTTTGTTCTAATAGTGTTGAAACATTTTGCTTTGAGTTTATTGTTTCGTGTACATTACATTACAATATTTAAGCATTATGGAAATGAAACCTTTCATAAGCTAATTTTGATATTTTTGAATCAAAATATTTTGGACTTTCCATTTTGCTAAATATTTCAAGATTTTAATTTTTCATTAAGATTCCGGATTAAACTAGTTTTGAAATGTCAGACTTTCCTGTGGGATGGAAATTCCATTTTCCTATGAGCAATTTATCACTATTGAAAATTCACAGCCACTAGGTAACATCATTCTCTACATTTTCCCCCTCTTTCTTCTAGCTAGGAACTTGCCCTTGGTGCTAAAACATAACTCAGACACAGCACTCAACTGCAATTCTCTTTGGTTTCCCCTGTAATCTGAAAAAGCAGAAAAAATGCCAGAGTTCAGGAAAAGAGAACCAATTTGCTGCACTTTTGTTTTGTTTGTAGAGCTGCTGTATTATCTCAGCAGCAGTTATCCCACAATAACATTGTGATTTTTTTTTTACCAGTTTTGCCTGAAAACAGCACAAGCATGGAAAATTCTATTTATAAGCCATATGATTTTAAATTGAAATGAGGGGAAAAAGAATGAGTTTTGGATTCAAGGAGCTATGTATCTCACCAATTTCAATAAGACCTCACTAGAGTTATTTTTATTGCTGTTATTATTATTTATTATTTGCTTAGCTTTTACAATTCTCCACGGTAGCAGCCAGATTTCATGTTAATAACACAAGAGATTTGCATTTATTCATAGGTTTGCGGCTAGACTGAAACCGACTCCTACCACTTTTGAAACCTTATACTTCGTGATCCTTGCTACCTCTGGGAATGATGGTTGGGAAAAGAGCACAACCTTGTAAGTGCAGAACAGAATGTAGTTTCACAAATAGCAAATAATCTGCCCTATCCGTGGGTTTGTAGATATGCTCATGCAAGAAAGGACTCAAATTTTCACGGGGAACATGTCCAGATAAGGCTGCTTTTGGCTTAGTATCGTCTCTTGAGCACACCTATAGCACTGAGTTCAGTCTTGGTTGCTCCTTAGGACTAGTAAAGCTAATGACAAATTCGAGACAATTTAAACTGGGAGAATTCAGAGGAATTTCTTGGATTTATGCTGACCATGAAGAAATGTGAAGTGCAAGAGAATAAAATCCCAGTTAAAGGATTTTATTCGTATGAAACTCAAAAGGAGCTGGAGGAAGGACTCTTTAAACTCTCCACTTTCCCCACACAGGGAAGCAAAGTCACCAACACAACCTGACCATGTCCAGCAGTTGTTGGGCTGGAGGAGGCAATGGACATATTCCACTACACCCTTCCCAGTCCTATGTTTCTTTTGGCTATGCATGAACCTAATGGCTTTGTTTATGGTACTTTTGGCTTTACTGTGCTTCTTTAAATAGAGCCAGAATTGGGTCCCAAGGATGCAGAAGGGTAATTTAGGATGGCACTATGGGTATGAATGAGATGAAGTTATAAATGGGAAAAATGTATGCTGAATATTAGGAAAAGCTTCTTGATGATCAGATTGATTCCCTTGTGGTGCAGTCTCCCAAAGGATGTGATTGAAGCCACATTACTCAGGACACCACCAACTAGACTTTTTAGAAGAAACAACTTCAGGTTTTCTCCTTTGAGGCCCTGCAGGCTCAGGAAGAGCTCCCTTAAACACCTGCAAAGCTCCCTCAAAAATTCCTCCCTTAAAATTCCCCTATGCTACGATGCCTCCAAAAAAGGCTGATATTGGTTAGATAGTTGGTGCACTGAGACCACTGCGGAATGCTATTATCTCATTGTTTCTGAGCGATCCCCCATCTGACTGTTGTATCTCCCTCTCATCTCTTTTACTTTGACTGTAAGCTCCTCGGAGCAGGGACCATTTTTTTGTTCTATGTTTATACGTCACCTAGCACCATGGGGATCCTGGTCCACAACTGGAGCTCTTTGGCACTATCACAAGACCAACAACAATAATAATATTAGGTTGGTCCAAGTATTGGGAAATATAGGTGGGGAGCAATAGTGCATTGACAAGAAAACTAAAAAAGAGCCACCGTGGCTTAACAGCCAAGTAAAAGAAGCAGTGAGAGAGAAAAAGGCATCTTTTAAAAAGTGGAAGTCTAATCCTAGTGAGGTAAATAGAAAGGAGCATAAGTACTGCCAAATAAAGTGTAAGAATGTAATAAGAAAAGCTAAAATGGAGTTTGAAGAACAGCTAGCCAAAAACTCAAAAGGTAATAACAAAATGTTTTTTAAATATGTCAGAAGCAGGAAGCCTGCTAAACAACCAGTGGGTCCCCTGGATGACAAAGATACAAAAGGAGCACTTAAAGATGACAGAGTCATTGCAGAGAAACTAAATGAATTCTTTGCTTCAGTCTTCACGGCTGAGGACGTTAGGGAGTTTCCTAAACCTGAGCTGTCTTTTGTAGGTGACAAATCTGAGGTATTGTCACAAATTGAAGTATCAGTAGAGGAGGTTCTGGAACTCATTGATAAACTTAACTGTAACAAGTCACCGGGACCAGATGGCATTCACCCAAGAGTTCTGAAAGAACTCAAATGTGAAATTGCGGCACTATTAACGAGGGTTTGTAACCTATCCTTTAAATCGGCTACTGTGCCCAGTGACTAGAAGATAGCTAATGTAACGCCAATATTTAAAAAGGGCTCTAGAGGTGATCCTGGCAATTACAGACCAGTCAGTCTAACGTCCGTACCGGGAAAATTAGTTGAAACAATAGTAAAGAATAAAATTGTCAGACACATAGAAGAGCATAAATTGTTGGGCAAAAGTCAACATGGTTTCTGCAAAGGGAAATCGTGTCTTACTAATCTATTAGAGTTCTTTGAAGGGGTCAGCAAACATGTGGACAAGGGGGATCTGGTGGACATAGTGTACTTAGATTTCCAGAAAGCCTTTGACAAGGTCCCTCACCAAAGGCTCTTACGTAAATTAAGCTGCCATGGGATAAGAGGGAAGATCTTCTCATGGATTGAAAACTGGTTAAAAGACAGGGAACAAAGGGTAGGAATAAATGGAACTTTTTCAGAATGGAGAGGGGTAACTAGTGGTGTTCCCCAAGGGTCAGTCCTGGGACCGATCCTATTCAACTTATTTATAAATGATTTGGAGGAAGGGGTAAGCAGTGATGTGGCAAAGTTTGCAGATGATACTAAACTGCTCAAAGTAGTAAGGACCAAAGCAGACTGTGAAGAACTTCAAAAAGATCTCACTAAACTAAGTGATTGGGCAACAAAATGGCAAATGAAATTTAATGTGGATAAATGTAAAGTAATGCACATTGGAAAAAATAACCCCAACTATACATACAATATGATGGGGGCTAATTTAGCTACAACCAATCAGGAAAAAGACCTGGGAGTCATTGTGAATAGTTCTCTGAAGGCATCCACGCAGTGTGCAGCGGCAGTCAAAAAAGCAAACAGGATGTTAGGAATCATTAAAAAAGGGATAGAGAATAAGTCGGAGAATATCTTATTGCCCATATACAAATCCATGGTGCGCCCACATCTTGAATACTGCGTACAAATGTGGTCTCCTCATCTCAAAAAGGATATACTGGCACTAGAAAAGGTTCAGAGAAGGGCAACTAAAATGATTAGGGGTTTGGAACGGGTCCCATATGAAGAGAGATTAAAGAGGCTAGGACTTTTTAGCTTGGAAAAAAGGAGACTAAGGGGGGATATGATAGAGGTATATAAAATGATGAGTGGTGTGGAGGAAGTAAATAAGGAAAAGTTATTTACTTGTTCCCAAAATAGAAGAACTAGGGGCCACTCAATGAAATTGGCGTGCAGCAGGTTTAAAACAAATAAAAGGAAGTTCTTCTTCACACAGCGCACAGTCAACCTGTGGAACTCCTTACCTGAGGAGGCTGTGAAGGCTAGGACTATAACAGGGTTTAAAAGAGAGCTGGATAAATTCATGGAGGCTAAGTCCATAAATGGCTATTAGCCGGGATGGGTAATGAATGGTGTCCCTAGCCTCTGTCTGTCAGAGGGGGGTGATGGATGGCAGGAGAGAGATCGCTCGATCATACCTGTTAGGTTCACTCACTCCGGGGCACCTGGCATTGGCCACTGTCGGTAGACAGGATGCTGGGCTAGATGGACCTTTGGTCTGACCCAGTATGGCCGTTCTTATGTTCTTATGTTAAGAGGTGGAAAAGACTATTAGACCAACTCTGTCTCTAATTTCTGTGATTCTAAGACTGATTTCTCATGCTTTCCCTTTCAGTGGGAGGCAACAAGTATGTGGAATTATGTGTTAGTCTATAAACTCTATGAGATGTAGATAGAATTTGTAGTTTGAAAGGACTTGGTAGGTAATCCTATCTCCAGCCTGCTGTTCTGCCCCTGTTGAATTCAGCTAATGTATTGCTGAAAGGAACAAGACAGAAATGCCTGGATTAATTATACATTTCTCTCACCTCCAAGTTTCCCCTCTTATATCTAAAGTCTATCTACTGCTCCACACTTCTGAGTGAGAATGATGTTTAATGCAGTATCTGGGATGGTGACATTCTCTTAAATATCAGAAGGCGCCCAGAAACGAGGTAATCACTCCTATGCAAACAAACAAAGTAAGGCCATTTATGCAATGCTTTTATCCACCTGCTGAACGTGTCTTTGTAGTATATGCTCTCAGGTTCAGTACATCTCCTGTTTAGAGGCTAACAGAACTGAACATCCAAGCGTCTCCTCACTGAATAAATCCTGTGTTTAGATGTGAGCAGGATAGAAAGCCTTAGGCTTCTGGGCTACTTAGAGTGGAAGAGAAATGGGCTGAAATTTGTTTTCACTTACTAGTCTTAAATTAGACCTAAGACTAGATGGCTGCAGCTCTAAAAAGAATAAACAAATGCATATATAAATAAATAAAAGAGCTAATATTTTTCTTATTGATAATTGAAAAGGAACCCTTATTAGGAGAAATAAAATTAGACAGATCTGCATTTCCTCCCATGAATAAAGAGAAAATGGTATGGCTACATATATAACTTTATCTGTATTTCTACTGTCAATACATTTTTTGTGCACCTGCTCGAAGTTTAAATATTTAATGCTTATTTTCCCCTCATTACTGTATATTTTTCTGTGTTGGAATGAAGGGATTTTTTAGTACTGTGGACTGGATACATAATACATTCCTTATTCATGAAGAATGCTTCAGGAAATTAAAATAAAATCATGCAATTAAAGGGCATCTTACCTCTGGTCATCACAATTCCTGCAAGGGTTTTGTGGCGTGCGTGAATGGAGGTGAAATTGTCTGTCAACTCTTGAAACTTCTGTGTAACCATTTGATATATGGAATCAGCAAATTCCTGAAAGACACAATCAGAAGGAATTTTTCACTTTCTCTGATTGAAGTGCTTGGGTGTGTCTGGAGATTAATAACCAGCCTTCTGCCTTTGAGATCTCCCTTTTAGAATTAAGCTCCACCTACCTCAGCAAAGAGGTAAAAGAATGGTCCCTTGGGACAGTGACTCTTAACCAGGCATCCTCTGGGGGCCGTGAGCAGGCTTCAGGGACTCCGCCAAATAGGGCCAGCATTAGACTCACTGGGACTCAGGGCAGAAAGCCGAAGCCCTGCTGCCCCAAGCCCGGCCACCTAGGGCTGAAGCCCAGGGCCCTGAACTTCATAACATGGGGTTGAAGCCAAGCCTGAGCAATGTAGCTTCGTGGGGGCCCACTGTGGTGTGGGATCCCAGGTAAGTGCCCTATTTGATACTCTTTAATGCTGGCCCTGGCTTTTATATGCAGAAAACCAGTTGTTGTGGCACAGATGGGCTGTGGAGTGCTTATAGCGCGTTGAGGGGGCCTCAGTAAGAAAAAGGCTGAGAACCCCTGCTCGTGGAGACTACCAATATCATAAACGACAGCTCACTGCCTCAGGGGGGACATCTGCACTGCAACAAAAGACACACGGCATGGCTGAGGCTGGCCCAGGTCAGCTGACTTGGGTGCACAGAGGGCTGGCTACGGGGTTAAAAATTGCAGCGTACACCTTTGGGCTCAGGCTGGAACCTGGGCTCTGAAACCCCATGAGGGGAGTGTGTGTGTGTGTGTGTGTGTGGGGGGGTGTTAGAGCCTGGGCGTGGGGATGTCTACACTGCTATTTTTAGCCCTGCAGCCTGAACCTTATGAGCTGAAGTCAATTGACCTGAGCTCAGAGTCTTGGTGCTATGGGTTTTTTTTATTGCAGTGTTGACATATCCTGAGAAGGCTGGTGTTAGGAGCTGACCCTAAAGCCCACTGAATCAATAGGAAGGCTCACTTTGACTAGGCTTTGAATCAAATCCTTAGTGCTCAAGAAAAAGACCTAGAATTTGACAAATTTTATTTCTGCTCATTGGTCCAAGGCTAACTCATAGAAAAAATGACCAGTCTTGAAAGCCTTTTACTTGTCTGAAAAAGTGTTTCTTTGCCCCAGCCCACAACACCATCCTATCAAGTGTTGACTTGCCCATGTGCCCACATTCTCCATCAACTGTAACGTGGGGTGCACTGACTGCCAGTGGAGCCTCCTGTTGGCTGTCCTGGGAATTAGCTTTCCCAGGGGAGGCTAGTGCTCTCTCTCCGGTGGTGGCTCGCTCTGTGGTCCTGCTAACTCTCGGATCTGCAGTCTCCGCTTTGTGGCTTGTCTCTTCGGCCAAGTCATTAATGTCTTCCCTTTCCAGGGAAAGTAACAAGTTATTTCCAGAGCAAAATATCCCAGGCAATCCACTGCCCTTTGCCTGGTCTATGTCATGTCCGCAGTGGTTGATAGGAGAACTCGGGCCCATCCTATATTCCAGATTTCAGCTCAGGGGCCTGCACTGCCCTACCTTGCTACTTTTTCCTGAGCCTTCTCCTACCTTCCTGGCTCTCCCCGCTCCGGGTTTGCCAGCCTCCTAGTTCTCTCCTCTCAGGAAGTAACTGCAGCCTCTTCTGTTGCCAGCTTCCTGGCTTATACAGACTCCTCCAGCTGAGCTGGCTTCCAAACAATTCCCTGCTCCCTGGCTCCTTCTCCACGTGCAGCCTGTTGTGTTAACTGGGCCGTCTGGCCATCTTAACCTCTTCCAGTCCTGTGTAGGGTGAACACCCCATCACATAGGCCCAATGCTATTCAACATTTTCATCAATGGTCTGGAAGTACATAATAAAATCCTTGCTGATAAAATCTGCAGATGACACAAAGATTGGCAGAACTGACAGTCAGAGAGAGAGAGATCTGGATTGCTCAGTCAGCTAGGCCCATTCAAATAACATACATTTTAATACAGCCAATGCAAAGTTATATGTCTGGGAACAAGGAATTCGGGCCATACCTACAGAATGATGGAATGTATCCTGGAAAGCAGTGACTCTGAAAAGGATTTCGGGATAAGAGTGGATAAGCAACAGAACCATCATCTTCCAGTGTGATGCTGTGGCAAAATGGGCTAATGCTGTCCCTTTGGATGTGTAAACAGGGGAGAAGTGAGGAGAAGTAGGGATTTAATGGAGCACTGGTGAGACTGACACTGGAATACTGTGTCCAGTTCTGGTGTTCACATTTTGAAAGGCTGTTGAAAAATTGGGGAAGGCACAGAAAAGAGCAATTGAAGATCATTCACAAGCTGGAGAAAATGCCTAACGTGAGAGGCTGAAAGAGCTCAGCCTGTCTATCTTAAAAAAAGAAGATTAAGAGCTGACATGATTACAGTGTATAATTAAGTAAGGAGAAAATAGGGACTAGCAAAGGGCTCTTTAATTGATCGGAGAAAAACATAACAAGAACTGATGTCTGGAAGCTGAAACTAGACAAATTCAAACGAGAAATTAGGTATGAAGTTTTAACAGTGTGGGTGATTAACCACTGAACAAACTACCAGGGAAACTGGTGGAATCGCCGTCTCATTATATATTGAAATCAAGATTGGATGCCTTTCTGGAAGATGTGCTTTGGTCAAACCTGAGTTATTGGGCTCAATACTGGAGTAACTGGGTGAAATGTAATGGCTTGTGATTTATAGGAGTTCAGAATAGATGATCTAATGATCCCTTCTGGCCATAAACACTATAAATCTAAAAAAAGCAACAAAGAGTCCTGTGGCACCTTATAGACTAAGGTGTTAGTCTATAAGGTGCCACAGGACTCTGTTGCTTTTGCAGATCCAGACTAACACGGCTACCTCTCTGATACTATAAATCTATGAATTCTAATAATACTTGGCACTTATGAGTATTAACAACAATAATACCTTAATCAAAGTATCCCCAAACACTAAATATCCATAAATGTATTAAGCCTCACTACAAACCTGTAATATAAATACAGTTACTGTATAACCATTTTACAGGTGGGTGAACTAAGGCACAGAAAGGGAAAATTATGGGTCAGCAGCAGAGCTTGGAAGAGCACCCAGTTGCCCTGATCTCCAGTTCTCTATGATGACTACTATAACACTGCCCAGCTTTCATGATATAAAACTCTGTTTCTAATATTGTTTTCCATATTTAAAAACATAATAAGGCCATACAGGAAAATAAAAAGATGAGCCCAGGATTGCTATGGTTGGGTTCACATAGTGTGAACTGCAAATCTGATCAGCTTCATTTAGAATTTTTTAGAAAGGGAATGTCTCAGTGAAACAATCTGCACCATCATCTTAAAAGAGATTCAAATCATCCATTTAATCTCTCATAGTATTGCAGACCAATCTTTGCCTGCATTTCCCCAGTGCCCTCCATATAAGCATCCCAAGGCATTTTGTGCTCATTAAGAGTTAATTAGCTTAGAGGCACATGCAATTCCTAGAAGACTCGTTTTAAAAATGCTAAAAAGAACAAATAACTTTTAACTTTGGATTTAGAAATCCCAGAACTTGGAGCATTCTTTACCTCATCTGGCAGTGGATTCTAAAGCCAGAGGACAAGGAGATTCAGTAAAGGCAAAAGAATGACATGACTTCATACAACATTTAGGGACAATAAGGAATTTAGCATTCACTGATCTCAAAGAGTGACCAGGGACTTTAAAAAATAGGAAATCCATTAAATGTGAAGCCTCTTAGCTAAGATAAGTCAGGGGAGCATTTTTGTTTGGAGTAAATTGCTTAACAGGATGCCAGTAAAATTAATGCAATGTAGAAGTGATGGCGTGACAAACACTGGTCCTTGTAAAATACAGTAGGATTCAGAAGCATCAACCAGTAGTGCAAGATCTACTCTAGAAGGCAATTGAAGAGCTACAATATAATGCTAATACTTGTCACTTATATAAAAATTTTCATCTGCAGATCTCAAAATACTTCAATCACATGGGTGGATAAGCAACATATCTCTCTTTGTGCAGAGAGGGAAAATGAGGTATACAGAGATTAAGGGTTCAGTCCTGGGAGGTGCTGAATGCCCTCCTATTTCTATTTACTCCAATGAGAACTGAGCGTGCATAGTACATTACAAGAGTACTCAGTACCTTGCTGGATTGAGCCCAGGTCTACACATTGACTTGGTAGCTGAGCTGGCAATAGAGTACAGTCCTGATTCCCAGTCCTGTGTTATAACTACAGGCAAGTCACATCTTACGCACATTTAACATGCGCAATTTCAGCTTTACACAATCGGAAAAAAAAAGAAAAAAAGAAAAGAAAAGAAAAAAACCCGCCATTAAACTCAATGGGTTTTAGCTATACGCGATTTCCGCTTTACGCGGTAATTGCGGAACCTAACCCTCGCGTAAGATGGGACATGCCTGTACTGGAATGTGTGGTCTCCTGTTCTTACTAGACAGAGACATAAACGACCATAACAGCACCATTGGTCTGACCTACCAAGTCAACAAGAGCCTTTACATTGATTTCGATGGCAGTCGATCAGGCCCCACATTAGGTTTCAATCTTTCCGTTGAAACAAAGCAAATGAAAAAACCAAACCCAAATCAAATCATGGATTTAATAAACAGTGGACGAATATTGTGGAAGTAAGTGCTGTCCAGACTTATCCCATCCAGCTCACAGACATCCCTGGTATTCTGGCCAATAGACTTTCTGAGTCATGGCTTTACAATTAAACAACCGTCTTAAATCACTAAAAGGTACATAGCTAGGTAACTTGCCAATGGGGTAAAAGCCAGGAAATTCTAAGTATCAAAGGATAACATGAGCCTGGCAACAATTCCATCACCAGGATTCTTAGGAATATTGGCAAAGAAAAGTTGGCTGCCATCAGAAGAGTTTTAAAATCACGCACACCCAAGGGGGTGGGGGGGAAAGCGGGAAGAGAAGGGGGAAACAGTCGTTGACATTTCTGCTTTATGAAACTCATCTCTGAGAAACTCTAAATTTGGTGACACCCATGGTTACAGTTGCCAGGTATCAGGACTGAAGACAAGAGTCCCCTTCTTGATTAAATGAAAGAGCAGAATAGATCTTGGCAATCTCTGTATGACAATCACACAGCTGGTGAAATTGGCAGGCCATAAGGAAGATGCAGAAACTTAAGAAAATGGAAATTTTCATTGGGAACTATATAGCTAGCAGGACAGCATGTAAATGAACTAAAAGTGTAATGGCATAAACAGACTGCAAATCTTGGAGGGAACAGGGGACTATTGATATTCAGTGCTTTGAAAATCCACAAGAATGCACAGTTACTGATACAGGGTCCGATTCCTGAAGGGCACTATGTACCGGTGCACTTATAGCTAGGAGGTGAGCTTTCCTAAAGACTTTGGGCTTGATTCAAAATCCATTGAAGTCAAAGGAGATAACATATTTCAGTGGGCTTTATTTTAGGTCCTGTATGCTAGGATGCAGATTTAGCCAAGTACTTAAGCATGTGCTCAACTTTCAACCTTTGAAATCAGTGGGATTTAAGCCCATGCTTTGCTGAATCAGGACTCAGATTCTGCCACAATGAATGCTGAGTAATACCTTACTCATTGAGTAGCCCCACTGAAATCAACAGAGTAAGGTACTACTCCCACTGACTAAGGGTAGCAGAATCTGGCTCTCTAGCAGAATGAACCTTTAATTTGCCAAGTTCTTTAAACTCCCATACTAAGTTTCAGGACAAGTTTTTTTTTGTCTGTCTGCTTTTTAAATCACAGCTTCTGTTGTTCCACAGTTTGGTTTTTCAACATGAATGAAAAATTTAAGCCAGAAACAAGCCCTGCAGCATCAAAATCTGATGTGTATTAGTCAACGAGGTGCGTCGTGTATAAGGGAAACTAGATCTGCCAAACTCTGCTGTCGGTTGCACTTACCCACTGAAATCAATAGAGGTTGCATATGTGTATTTGATGGCAGAAATAGGGCTTCAGTTAGGTGCCTCATTAAAAAAAAAGAATACAGATAATTTTGAATCTGTAGCTGCACAAGTCTACTCTAAAATGGAACACTGGATTTCAAGAGCTCTTTGTTACTGTACAGAAATAAGGTGGAAAATAAATGTCTCTCCCTTTCATGCTGCATTGTGTCATCTGTGCCCTTCTGTAACTCCTGATTGCAATATCAAATCCCCAGCATCCTTTGCAGAGGAAAATCAAACTTTAGATCATAACATTACAAAACCAAAAACTTTTATTCATTTCTCAGCACTAATATTCCAAATGGTATAAATAATTAAATGTGTTCAAGTTTGCAGGGGCAGTCTTCAGGGTAAAACTGACATTCAACAGGAGTGGTAAGGATATTAAAATCAATAGATTATAAAGAAGAAAGCCTTTCGTAAATATTTTCTATTGAAATCCTGTCTTTGGGTTTATAGAGTTGAAATATCAGAAAGGTTAGATTTGCATATGGGTGGGATGAAATATTCTACTAAACAGCTACCACAAAGGGCTATGTTACTTCTGTCCCAAGTACTCTATTTTGCAGTAAATTACTCACATTTGGGGGTAAATGTTGAGCATAGGGAACAGGGCCGACGCTAGACAATAGGTGACCTAGGCGGCGGCCTAGGGCGGCAGCCTTTGGGGGTTGGGGAGCTGCTGGCCTCGGCGGCAATTTGGCGGGAGCGCGATGTGGCTGATGCTGCTGGCGGCAATTTGGCAGCGGCAGCTTCTCTGCCTTTTTTTTCCCCGCCGCCTAGGGCGGCAAAAATGCTGGTGCCCCTCCTGATGGGGAATGGGGAGTTCGGTTCACAACCTCCTTCACTGATAACAGAAGCTGTACATGTAATTTCTTACACAATATGCAGAAAATATATCCTCTCTGAAGGTAGGAATCAGTATTTTTCTTCGTGAATCCAAATAGAAGAAAAAACTGGCACAGAAGATTTGAATTATAAAGAGATACCAATCCAAAGTTGCTGGCATTAAATCATACGTCTCATCAGCTCCTTGTGGAATAGGGGTAAATGGCAGACAAAGTGGTCATGGTATGTAACAAATAGCTACCCAGCACACTTTGATCTTAGCTTGAAAATAAATTTTCCATAGCTGGTTGGAAATTTATCTCCCAACACCTGTATCCTTGAGTCAATTAATTAGTCAGCTTCCTCCCAGGGACTATGTCATCTGGAAGATACAGGTCTGAGAAGAAAAGATGGTAAAGGGTCATAGGCTGCTTTCCATCCTGGTCTTCTGGCATGAATGGAAGTTCTTTGTACTGGGGGAAGGCACTCAGATAGTTTGGTGGTAGGGACCAAAGAAATAGATAAAAAGACAGCCAAACAATTAGGAAGGTGGTTTGAGTGCTAGAGAAGTAGACTGCGGACTCAAGAGAATGGCGTTCAATATCGAGTCCAATCACACATTTCTTTTGCGACTCTGATTTAATTTACTGTGTGTCTCAGTTCCCCCTATGTAAAACAGGGATATTTCCCTAGCTTCCCTTTATAACACAGTCCTTTAACATGCAGAGGCATTTATATGGTACTACGGAAGGAACAAGACACTGCCAGGAAGCTTATTGTGATTATTTCCTGGAGAGGTGCAATGACTATTTCTGTCTGATCATAACTGCTCTACGGTATCGATCATGATGTCTGGCTTTGGCTTATCCCTCAGGGACCAGAGGAGAGGGACTTTGTTTTATCTTACGTGGACATTATTTTATTTTGTCTGCCTATATATTTTCATTTCAGCTGAACACATCAGTATATTCCTCGTACAGCCCAACTCAGGAAAGTCCACTTAATCACATTTATTAGAGCGAGCTGTGCAGATATGTAACCAGTTACACATCCCTACATCGTGCTTCTAACCACAGCTTTAATAAAAAATAATGTATTTTTAAATTGAGCACCCTCATGTTTCTCAGACCAAAATTGATAAAAAAAGATGAGATGCTCTCATTGATTTGGCCAGAAGAATCCCTACAGCAAGAAAAACTGTTCAGTGGACTTACTATGAGTATTTTAACTATATATGGGGCACAGCTCTCATGGTAAATTCCATATTTCTGTAATCATCAAACAAACTGAATTTGTTCTGCACATGTGGGGGCGTCAATCTATTCATCTGACCTCTGCTGTCTCAGCCAACGGTGCTGGGACTAGGCAAAAAATTCTTACTGGCAAAGCAGTTCTTATTTGGACACTCTTTCCTCACCTGCTAGGGAGCTATTACCTTCCCTGTTCCTCAGTCCCTTCCAGGGCAGACATATTTCCACATAAGCTAGTTTAGTCTATTTATTTTTAAATCATTAGTGATTATTTGCTAAGCATCAACAAGGTGCTTGGTGCCGGCTGAAACTCTAGGACCAAGAGAGTCCCTGCACTGCAGAGTTTACAGTGAAATACAAAACTGACAAACAGTGGAAGACCCAGAGGAAGAAGTCACTTCAGTAAATTCCTACTCTATTTTAATTTGGAGGCTTCGCAGATAAAATAGGGCTTTATAGGGGAAGAAGATGGGAAGCTGATTCCCCACAGTTGGGAGGTCATTCCACACAGGAAGAGATGAATGGAAAAGATACACAGATGGAAGTAAGAGGGATGATGAGGACCCTTTGCCTGTGGACCTTTGGAATCTTACTCTTCACCTGGTCCAAAATCCCTTGAAGTCAATGGGAGGCTTTCCACTGAATTCACCGAATTTTGGATGAGGGCCTTTGAATGGGCATATGGCAGGAAACTGTACCTGAAAAAGCAATCCGTCTAACTTCCAGAACTTGTTCATATCCAGTGTGCTTCCTAAAGGTCATTAGTGGCCAGAGTGAACCTTAAGAATGTGCTGGTTCCTGACAAGCCATTCTGGTGTTACTAGTTTGCCCATTGCAATTCTGTGCACCACAGCTCACTAAAATCCTTTAAAAAACCTCTAAAAATCCTGTCTCACAAACCTTGTGTTTGCAATTGTCAGGATGTGGCAAAAAGAACTAGGATAATGTTTGCAGACCTTGTCTTGAAAATGGTTTTCAGGTACTTCAAACTGTGGGGGGAAATTATCTGCTTGGCAGAGACCATTCATATCAAATTTGAAGCAGGAATAATTTTTATTGGGGTATCTGGAATAGGAGGGGAAATTTGGAAATGGAGATTCTACTATAACTATGATGAGATTGCTGCTGTAATACATTAGTCCTTTAATTTTATATAAACACAAAAATATCAGATGAGTATAGATGTACTTCAGTAAATGTGATTATCCAAACACGCTGTTGATGAACATCTGAAAGGAGACATTCGGCAAGAATAGAAAATACAAAGATCAAACAAGAATTTAGTTTAAGAGTTCAGTAAATAAACTATCCTGTTTCTGAAAAAAAATTCCCCTGACTGAACTAGATCAACCAGACTTAATATGTATCTTTTATTTGTTTCATATACCTCTGGACTGGCTGAAAAAAAATGGAACCCACACAAATGAGTACATTAACAAAAAATATTGTCAAAGTTCCCACCTCTTCCAAAAACTATGGTTTGTTATTGACTTGTAAAACATTTTGCATCTAGGTTTAATTAGAATCTTACCTTACAGTGTTAATGCTAGGATACTAATGGATGAGTCCCTCCATTTGAGATTGATTCATTACTGTTTGTATTTGGCTTGCTTTCAGAACCAGTACCATTTCAATGAATTTAGAGAAACAAGCTTCTCCACTGAAATAAGCAGTTGTTCCCTCAAGGAGGACATGTTTTGTTTTCCAGCTTCTGCTAGTTCTGAGCACCGTTTTGCATTTATTGCTTAGGTAATGAAGACTGTCCATGCCAAGTTTGCAGAATCATTCTTAAAGTCAATACTGCATCTGCTAACAAATGCCAGAAAGGAAGGATTGTGGACTTTTAAAATGTTTTTATAACTGATCCTTAACCCCAAAGCCTTTTTCTATAGGGACATATATAAGTTTGGCTGTAAACACTGAATAATTCAAAACAATGAAGCAGTGTTCACTTTGCAACATTGTGACTGCTTTAGGACAAGCCTCAGGTGTCAAGCTGTTGTACCACTACAGATATTAAATTAGCTCCTTTAACTAGATAAAAGCTTTATAAAGCTACCAGCATTTAGGAATGGCTAACTCTGTAAAAAGCCTTATATAGTCTATAAAAATTAGATTTTAGATTCATATTACAAGCCCTATCTCTTTAATAAAATGAATGCTTCATCTGAGAAATGTCCTTTCTGTTTTCCATTTCCTTGCTTTGTCTTTCTCACATGCACTGAGGTGAACATCCTTTGGAAATTAACAGTAGCATTATACCCTTGTCACAAACAATACTGTTGACTGTTCAAGGTCCGTTCTAACACTAAAGTCAGATTAGTTAGTGGCTCTTGGGTGAATTTTGAAGCAGCGCGAGAACAGTGTATTCTCAGATCCCATGAGCACCACTTTGAAAATCAACCCCCATGTGTTTATGGTTCTCATTAGAGAGCGATACTATTAACAGCATTCCACATCTCACATATGCTTTGTTACATCCGGAAGGGTGGCAGTCAGTGTCTAAAACAAATCTCATCTCTTCTGAACTGCTGAACCCAGCAAGGGATCACACAATGCACTCTTCATAGTGAGACACACAGTATACTGACAGGCAGTCATTACAAAGACATTGGATTTCTACGTTTTCTTGTTATTAAGGAGCATGCTCTCATTTTGTGTAATGATCCTAGAAATCCTGCTCTAGTTTTCTTAATGACCTCTTGCTTGATCTGGAGGGGTATTAAGGCAACTTACATTTCATGTTACCTCAACTGTGGGCTTTTCTCCTCACAAACAAGATTATTTGAGGTGGTTTTGTGTTGTGAGCTATGCTAAAATTATACCATTAGAGTCAGGCCCATTATTCCAACTGGGTCTATACTTGTTTGTCAGAGGAGAAATTCCCAAACACAAGGTGCCACAATCCCATGGCAACGCATGGGGCATGAAAGGTATTTGTTTAATTCCCCAAGGGATAAGTCCAGGCCTTCACTGATGTTGGGGCACATTACGGTACAAATCCTCAGCTAGTATCAATCCACATAGCCCCACTGAAGTTGATGGAGTTAAGCCTATTCACCTCAGTGGAAGATCTGGCACTAAAACTGAAAAGTCAGAATTAATATGACTCCATGTTCTAATCTGTCTGCACCCCAACATGGAACTCTCTGCTCAGATAGGTTCAAGAATAGCAGCCGTGTTAGTCTGCATCCATAAAGAAAGCGAGGAATACTTGTAGCACCTTAGAGACTAACCAGTATATTTCAGCATAAGCTTTCGTGGACTATAGGTCACTTCGTCGGATGCATAGAATGGAACAGAAGTAAGATGCATTTATACACACAGAAAGAAGATAATTCTGCTCAGATAATTGCTGTCAGAAGCAGTCGTAATCTCTGCATGGCAGATAAAGCCAAATCTGGGAGTACCTGCACTAAAACTGAATGATGACTTGCCCTGGCACTAACCCTTGCCTCAGAAAACTGCTTCTGAGCACCAGCTCTGGGAGGTGATTGAACATGCATAATTCAGAAAGGGGTATAACAGTTATACCCCACTTGATGACCTCTTCTCATGTACATACATGTATGTGGACCTGGTGGACTGAATTTGGCTGTAAATAGTGCAATATTTACATTATATCTATCACAGGATTCCTAGTGAAGGAAGGACCAGTTGGAGGAGGTCCAGTTCTCCTTCAAAAACCAGAAGGAGATTGCCATTCTAGCAGATACTTGTCATAAGTGATTTAGGTCTAGATCCACAAAGGAATGTAGGTGTTGTGACCAGGTGAGTGCTCTCCCCAGGGGACTAACAGTTACAAGGGAGGCACTACCACCTCTTCTTTGCAGGTGGTCAGATTCTGAATGGGACCCAATCTGGGAGGAGACTTCTGAGCTCATCTACCAGATCAGGCCCTGCAGGTGAGACAGGCAGACGAACAACTATCTTCCTCTGGTTTGTGGGCTGCTTTGGAGCTTAGGCACCCAGATTCCCAGAGTGAGGCAGCAGTGCAGATGCCCAGAGGCAAAAACCTAGACAGCTAAGGAACATTTAATGCAAAAAATGTAAGCACTGGGTGAGTTTAGGCACTTACAGCTGAGAGGGAGTTTTGTGGATCACAGTGGAGTCTAAGGGCATGTCTTCACTACCACTTTAATTCGACCTTAACGATGTTAGGTCGAATTAAACGTGTACCTGTCTTCACATACATGCCCTTAAAGTCGATTTAAAGGGTCCTCAAAATCGAATTTGTAACTCCTGCCTGACGAGAGAAGTAAGGCTAAAATCGACTTCTCTATGTCTACTGTGAGTAGTGAAGAGGCATCTGACGTTAAGCCTCCGACCTCCGAGCAGCCCCGCGGGGTGGGGGTCCGGTGGGGGGGCTGTTCAGGCGGGCAGGGGGGGTGGGTCCGCGGGGCTGCTGGGGGGGGGGGAGCCGGCGCAGAGCTGCTTGGGCGATTCGCTCAGCTGCCTGGTCAATTTCAGGTGAAATTGACCAGGCAGCTGAGCCGATCGCCCAAGCAGCCCTGGGCGGGCGGGGGGGGGGGTGTTCTGGCGGGGGGGGTGTCTGTTCAGGTGGGCGGGGGGGGGGGTCCGCGGGGCTGCTGGGGGGGGGGGGGAGCCAGCGCGGGGCTGCTTGGGCGATCGGCTCAGCTGCCTGGTCAATTTCACCTGAAATTGACCAGGCAGCTGAACTGATCACCCAAGCAGCCCCGCGCTGGCTCCCCCCCCCTCAGGCGGGGGGGGGGCTGTTCAGGCGGGCGGGGGGGGTCCGCGGGGCTGCTTGGGCAGGGGGGGGGTCCAGCACGCATTGCACTGTGGGCTATCTACCCACAGTGCAATTCAGGCTATGTCGACCCCTGCAAAAGTTCTAGGACAGACAGTGTCGACCACTGTCGACCTGCTGTCCTGGTGGGGACACATTGATTCGATTTTCTAAACTCGAGTTTAGAAAATCGAATTAAGGGAAATCGACCTAGTCCTGTAGTGAAGACATACCCTAAGACTGGGACTTAAGCACCTAAGTATGTTATGAGATATGGGCCTTACGCACTGTAGCCACATTTTTATAGTACAAAATTTAGGAATTTAACTTTATGGGAAGACCAAGACAAATAATCAATGAATAAATAAATAAAGCAATAGTAAACCGTAAAGCTTTGCATTACAATACGCTTTTTAACTAAGCCTCTCCAAGTAAATTAATTAAGCCTCAGAAGACCCCTGTGAGGTGGGTAAATATAGTTACAGTATTCCCACATTACCAATGGGTAAACTGAGGCACAGAGGGGTTAAGTAACTTGTCCAAGGTGCAGTAAGTCAGTGGCAGAGCTGAAAAGAGAACTCAGGTGTCCTGACTCCTAATTTTGTGCTCTGATCACTAGATCCTAGGAGCTGAACAAAAAAAATTGGAGGAAGTTTTTTTCCCTTTAGATATGAATATATAAACTTGGCACTTTTCATCTGAGGATCTCTCATGTTACACTTCTAGGTTCCAATGTGCAGCCATTGTCCCATCAACATAACAGTCTTGCCGATTTCAAATGGCAAGAGTACGGAGGAAATTGAATTACCAGCAGATGCAGTGCTTACCATCTGGCATTTGGAATACATAAGTCGTGTCATCGGTATGTATTTTTAAGGCAATTGCTGGATGTTAGCACACTTGCCAACTTGCACATAACCTAAAGGGCATGCCAATAAATTACATCCACTAACTTGCCATCTCCTGTTCTGCTCACAAGACACTTTGTTAAGGGATTACTTCTGACATACTGCCTCTGCTCTACCTTTTCTTCAAACTACAAAAAAGCTTTCTTTCTTTTTTTTCTTTCTTTCTTTTTTTTTGAAGCAGACGTTGCTAAGCTACGTAACACTTTTGGACTCAAGAGCTGAACTCTCTGGAAAAAGTAGGTAAAATGTGTCATGATGATCAACCAGGGGAAAAAAAGGCCCGGAATTTCAAAGCTCCTGTAGTTCTCTTTCATTGGGTATGTGTCTTCTTGTCTCCCCAACACCCATTTTCTTCCTGAGAGTATACTTTTTTTTAACCCTTTGTAGCTTTTAGAGAGAAAAAACTCTCTGCTTGTGTTGAGTGAATCTGTGTTTAGCTTTTTGGAAATGCTGTCTAGGCAGCTTCTAGAATCTCAGAAAAACTGTTATACGAATAGAAGTCTGTCCAGTTTCTGATAAAATCAAAACTAATTTATTTTTTGTTTATACTCCACTACCTTTGACAAAGCTTCCTCTAGAGATTTATATCTCCATCCTTACTGCCTTCCCACTGTTCCTCATTTTTTTTGTTTGTTTTGAAACTGACAAAAAATAAATAAATAAAAAAAAATCCGACGGCAACCTTGGAAGATGTACGGTCTGCAGATTTTTTTTTCAGATGTGATAAAATCTTGCCTAAATCCATGTCCAACCTTTTCAGCAGAAAGTCCAGATGGCTTTGCAGCCTGTACTGCAGACTTTACTCACCGATGCTTCTCTACGTGTCAGCAGGATGCTGTCGTCCAGCATGAGTAAATGCACAGCAAAAGACTTGGAGGGGAAGGAAAAAATACAAATCACTCTCCCCTCTCACACAAAACAAAGTTAATTTGAAGCTGTCTGTGAACCACTGACTAAAGGAAAATAAATCCTACGGGGTGGAGAGAAATTTTACAATTGTGGAGGTGTAATGGGTGGAGAAAAAATTATGATAGCAACCCAATGGACATGGCTTTTCAGCATTTTGTGGGTAGAAGGTGGGTCTGAGGGCTTAAAATGGACTGAAAAAAGTGTGGGGGAAGGTCTATCATCTCTGAGAGCAGTAGCCGTGGTATTAAGAGTGCTTAAAGTGCATCCCTCAGCAACACAGCTTGATTTTAAATTAAATTTATTTTTTTTGGCCACATCTACAGCCACTTATGAGCCTCCGAATCCCTCACATTAAGCACTGTTGGCACTGAAAAGGTTTTATAGTCAAGAACTAAAGCATTTTCTACACCTGTGAATAGTACCATGTCAGCTCTCAGTGCAGCAGTTTGATCAGTTTGATCTGGGAGCAAACCCGGTTCTGCTCAAATCAGTGCAAACTCTGGGTTGCCTCTTTCTACATTTTTGTTGCACAGACTGTGGAATTAGGCCTATTTTTGAGCATACACAAGGTTTAGGCTAGTCTGCGATAGTCATAAAATAATACATAATATGAGATCAAATGAATGAAAGAGACTATCTATGGGCCCAGGATTCAGTCCTGCATTCCTTACTTGTGCGAGTCATCCTTACTAGTGAAAGGGATCCCATGTGAATTAGTGACTTTTGCAGAATTAGGCCCTAGAAAGTTTATGAAAAGGAGCATGAGAGAGAAGGCTTAGTACATGTGCGTGTAAAAAGAATGTAAGCTGAAGTATAGTTTTCCAGGTAACTTTCCATTATAGGCTGATCACTTGTATACTTCTAGGAAGGCATTCCCTCCAGACTAGAAGTATGGCCTATAATCCCCCACCCAGCCTTTTCCCTCTCATGTCCTAACTAGTTTTTAACTCTCTGTGCTTTTATATGGGACACCAGCTCATCTGATGAGCAAATTGACTCTTGACTGATTTGAAGTTAGGATGACAGATAGGGACAGAACAGGCAGCACTTACTGTGAATGGCTAGAGAAGGGTGTGAAGTGCTTGGAATGGAATGTGAAATTAATCAGTTTTTTCTTTTCATTACGAACCCAAAAATATGTCAGACTTTTTTTTTAAAAAAAACAAATGTATGCTAATTTTTCTGTGTCTGTTTTTGGTAACAAGGGGTGCTTTCTTGGGCAGAAATGGCTAAAAATAAGCCAATCCTTTATAAGCTATGGCCATACCAGTCAAAACATGCCAACATTTGTAGTTCTGCAGATTTTCATCCAAGAATAACCATTTCATCTAAATTGTGAATAAAGCCAAATTTGACAGAAAAGGTGTAAAATTACATCAAACAACAGGATGAAACTTTTTGTGCTGAATTCATGGGGAAATGGTGAATTTTGAAGAGTTCTACGGGGCCTTGAAATTCATTCCTTGGATTGAGACCACCAAACTGATTTTGTGCATTAGTATACAATTTTCAGTGATATTTTTCACTGGAACAGAATGAGCAGAAAAAACCTTTCTATCTAACCTTACTGCAGTGGGGAACATTTAGGACTTCTGGATTCAGTTCCTGGGCTCTACCAAAGATGTCCTTTGTGACGCTGAGCAAGTCTCATAATTATTTTGTACCTCAGTTCTCCATCTGTAAAATGGGGACTATAATAATGAGATGCATTCACATTTATTAATATATATATATATTATATATATATATATATGAGGGGCTCAAATACTCTGGAGATCCATGCCACAGAAAATCTTTTAATGAAAATACTACCTGTCCCTCATTCTTGGTTCTTATATGATATCCCTCACAGTGGTATATGAGCGCATACCAAAATTATGAACTCATGTACTTATACTATGGGAATACTATTCACTTTACACCACTGTTTTTTTCAGTGTGTACTGTATACTGTCTTCTCTGTTGTATTTATCTCCATAAAGTTATTTTTGAGAAAAAATGAAAACTCTGTTAAATAATAAACATGCATTGTATTGAGAAAATTACCAGTATGCTTTGTTTGGTTTGCAATATACTATATTTAAATTTTCTTGAATATCTAATGGAAGAACTCGAATTTCAGTTGTCATGCACAGAGAAAATTCTGCTGTCAGTTACACCCAATAACAAGATTAAGGCAGGAAGAGGAGTTCTCATTATGAGGAAGAGGAGCTGTGCAGGAGGGGTCATCCCCCCAAACCAGGGATGGGAGTGGAAATTGTGCTACACCTGTTCTCTTTTACTTTAACTTCTCCATGTAACCCTAACGAACCCATTAAGGTGTAACTGGATTTATATAGATGTAAGATGGTGCAGAATGTGGCCTTGATGCTACAGTGTTTTTATTTTTGGCAGTTTAGCACGTCTATATTTATTAGGAAGTTGCTATTGTTTATATTATTTCTTCTGTTTCATAACTAAATATCACCATCAACATTATCATTTGAATTCACCGCAGGAACATAAATGACAAAACCATATAGACTCTCCAATAGAGCACACATGACCTAGTCACATTCTTTCTTTTTCTCACCTGTTCACTTCCTAAGCTCCAAAGACCATTAGCTCAACTAATTAAGTAGCAGGAATGCTAATTAAAAGCACAGAGGAGTGTTAGGCCAGTCTGGTTGTGTCTACACTTGCTGGGAAAATGGCCCACTGTTGCTAACTCTGATAAGGCTTCACTAGTGCTAAGAATGGTAGAAGCCCTAGTTATGATGAGGCTCACACAACTACTGGCATTTTGACCATCATCTTAGATAAAGTGCATAGAATAAGTCTGAATGACACAGTGGTTAAAACATTGGCAGTGGTGCTTGCCCTCCTGACACTGCTATTATTGGCGGAGCTCCACTCTTGGCAGTAATGTTGTTCTTTGGCTTGTGCGGTGCCTAACACAACAGGGCCCTAATCTGTGACTGGGGCTTCTAGGTGTGACCGCAATACAAATAATAAACAATGGCAAAAGGGGTGATTTTCTTTTCAGACAAAAGCCTGGTGCAGGCAAGGTCCTGGAGCAAATCCCTTTTAGAATATTTTCCGCGTTACTTCTCATCCACATAGCACTCCTCCGTTTCGTGCTGACATCTCAGATCTAGTCTTTGTCAGGTCATTAATCTGGGTAATCCATTTTCACAGGTGAGTAGCAGGTTGGCGAACTGTCCACAGCAGAGGGTTGTAGTTTGGTTTGGTTTTTTATGCTGTTAGAACAGCTTGGGAAGAGGTGTGTATAAAATGTGCTGTTTAGCTTCCGCATGAGCCATTTGTTTGTCTCCTCGCTGCAATAGAATTATAGTCGTAGTTACATGCTACAAATGAATGCTGTTCGATTCTGTAGAGTGGATAGTAAATATAAGAAAGCTCAGACAAGCATCTAAAACCATCAGACTTACTCTCATAGATTACAGCTGACAAAACAGTAAACCTGCTGAGTTCCCTTGTCAAGGTTGAGCATTGCAGGCCTGACTTGAATGATTACTTTTGTGTCTACTCAGAAATGAAAAACTATTATAACCTCTGACAGAGAAATGCAGGGTAATCTACTGCCATTAATAAATATTAATAAGAATAATTACTACTAATAATAGTACGGTGCCCACACAGCAGTGACAATTAAAATGAGCACATTTGGTGTTTTGCAATGCAGGCAGCATTCTGTGAGGTCACAGAGCTGAAATATGTGATTTTACGGTCTTCGTGTGTAAGGACAGAAAGTCCTTTCAAAAACGTTGTGCTCATGTTAGCTTTTTCTGCCATCCACAGCTGCACTTTCCATTAGATGGTCTTCCCTCCCCCAGTTTTTAAACGTTTAAATATCTTATTTTTACTGCATTTGTAGCCCATTTCATAACTTCAATGCATGACTGATCCCTGTCCCATCAAATGAATAATTTGCACACTAAGATCTGTAAATCTGTATTTATTCATGTCACATAAACAAATAAAAATATTCGTTTCCTCTAAGCTTATGGAAAATTTTTAATTTGAAGAATTACTGAAATGTATTAACATCAATAAATTGAATTGTGCATCAACTTGGATGGACCAGTACTGTATTAAATAGTATTACAGCAGGTGACAGCCTTGTCAACCGTAGTCTTTTAGTTCAAAAGGTCACTTTTCTCACCTTCGCCCTCTCAAACTGAAGCGCAGCGTCAGAGAGCTCAGAGACTGGCCAATGGCATTTTCAAGCAATAAATAGCAGGTGACGTCAGTCTTTCATCAGTCATCGTCAATCGAAGATATGTTTTAATGAGTCTGAGAAAGCTGCAGTCACCACATGCGACTGTGACTGGCAGCGTGAGCAGAATCCTCAAAGCTATCCACACATTAGGAAAAGTGTCCTTCAGCTCTGCATCATGAATGGATTGGAGAACTTGGAGTGGAGAGTGCTTCCTGTGTTGCAAAATGTGATGGATGTTGTCGAATTTGACATAGAGGTCCTTATTATTGACTGACCATTCCCCACGTCAGCATCTGGTGAAGGGCTGTACAGTTGTTCAAGAGTGTTTTCCTGTCCACCGGCAGCTTACTAAGGTCATACATTCCCTCCTCCCAGGTTTTTTCATGGTGCTTCATTTGTCCAAACCAGTGTCAACAAACAAGCAAAAATCTTCCTCTTGAATTTTTCTTCTGAGCTTCCACCTCCTCTCTGTCCTCTTAATCAAAATCTCTCTTCTTCCAATGAATATGGGTTTTCTGATGCATAATTGTCTCTATAATACACAGAGGTCTTGCTATTACAACCTCAACTTTTACCAACATTTGTAGTGCATTTGTAGTGCAATAGGGTGCTGAGCCTAAAGGCTCTTCTTTCCTCTGTGTATCCAAATATTGGCCAAGGGATTTCTGTTCTATTCTGCTCTCCCTTGCCTTTAAAGTACTTCAGCAGAGAGAGCAAGGAAAGCAGAATAAAATCCTCACTGAGAAAGTGTAAGGACACCTTTAAGGGCAGAGCAAGATGGGAATCCTCTCTAGGGTATTAAAAAAGGAGATATCAGAAGGAGTTCAGATTGCTGGAGGCCTTCCTTGAGGAGAGTACTATATGAGGTACATTAAAGGGACGGAGGGAGGAGTTAAAGGTCTCAGATATGGATGTTTGATTTGTGCTGATTTTCTTTTCTTTTGTCTTTATATTACTTTTTGTGTTGTTACTAATAAACGGGGACTTTTTAATACTTTGGATGCTGATGACCCCACCACACCGGTGGTATTTGAGATTATGTTTGTGGCACTGCAGTCCAGAGAAACACACATGAAATTTGAAGAATCTGAAGAACTGGGGGTTTTACCCACAAAGCCTATGCCCAGATAAATCGGTTAGTCTTTAAGGTGCCACCAGACTCCTCATTATTTTTGTGGATACAGACTAACACGGCTACCCCTCTGCTACATGAAATTTGAAGTCATGAGTGTTAATCACTTGCTTGGAGAAACCATTTAATCTCTCTATCTCAAGTTCCATAACTATAAAATTAATCTGATAACACTTACTTACTTACCTCACAGAAACGTAGTGAGGATCAGTTAGTTAATGTTCATACCATGCCCTCATCACAGAAATCACTGCCCTAGTGCAAAGTATTACTATTAGCATGTTAGAATATCAATAATACAGGGACAGCTTTAGCACCAGACATCCTCCCCATAGCCTTTGCCAAAGAAACAAAATGAAAACTTATTTATTTTGTAGGATAAATGCAGCTAGAAATAACAACAATCATTAAACAACGAGGAAAGATGAGATCTCAAAACAATATCCCTGCTTGTTTGCTCCTGGATTCAAAATGAGCAGGCTGATGCACTAATCTCAGCTTCCTAGATTGCCCTAACAGTCTGGAAAGAACTGCTGTGTGTCCCCTGTCCTTTGTCACAGCCGAGATGAAAGCAGCTTTTAACAGAGCTGTTCAGACAGCAGGTGTCTATATTCCCTTACTCCCCAGAAACAAAACAGCAGCTTGAGAAAGCCAAGTCAAGGGACACATCTTTTCCAGCATAACACCATGATGGACACACAGTTGCACGTCAGCTGCCAAAGGGCAGCTTGTAGATGTGATGAGCAATGTGTTTACGCACAACCTTTGATCATATAGTATCAATGACTTGTTATTCCACTGGAACACTGAGGAGACCTGGGGCCTGAGTCATCATTTAATATCAGTGCAAAGAAGGAATAGAATACGTCCTAAATTTACACTGGTATAAATTACTCCTCCAAGATACAAATGAATGGAGACTGAAGCGCACACAGCACTCATGGACTTTAAGGTCAGAAGGGACCATTATGACCTCCTGCAAAATACAGGCCACAGAATCTCACCCACCCACTCCTGTGGTGAACCCCTAACCTATATATGAACTGAAGTCCTCAAATCATGTTTTAAAGAGTTCAAGGTGCAGAGAATCCTCCAGCAAGTGAACTGTGCCCCACGCTGCAGAGGAAGGCAAAAAATCCCCAGGGCCTCTGCCAATCTGCTCTGGAGGAAAATTCCTTCCCGACCCCAAATATGGCGATCACCTGAACCCTGAGCATGTGGGCAAGACTCACCAGCCAGACATCCAGGAAAGAATTCTCTGTAGTAAGTCAGATCTCACGCATCTAATATCCCAACACAGGCCATTAGGCATATTTACCGCTAATAGTCAAAGATCAATTAATTGCCAAAATTAGGGTATCCCATCATACCATCCCCTCAATAAACTTATCAAGATTAATCTTGAAGCCAGATATGTATTTTGCCTTCCCTTGGAAGGCTGTTCCACAACTTTGCTCCTCTGATGGTTAGAAACCTTCGTCTAATTTCAAGTCTAAACTTCCTGATGGCCAGTTTATATCCATTTCTTCTTGTGTCTACATTGGTACTGAGCTTAAATAATTCCGCTCCCTCTTATATATTTATAGAGAGCAATTGTATCTCCCTTCAGCCTTCTTTTGGTTGTGCTAAACAAGCCAAGCTCTTTGAGTCCCCTTTCAGAATACAGGTTTTCTATTCCTCAGATCATCTTAGTGGCCCTTCTCTGTACCTGTTCCAATTTGAATTCATCCTTCTTAAACATGGGAGACCAGAACTGCACACAGTATTCCAGATGGGGGTCTCACCAATGCCTTGTGTAACGGTACAAACACCTCCTCAACTCTATTGGAAATACCTCGCCTGATACATTCCAAGACTGCATTAGCTTTTTTCGCGGCCATATCACACTGGTGGCTCATAGCCATCCTGTGATCAACCAATATTCCAAGGTCCTTCTCATCCTCTGTCACTCCCAATTGATGTATCCCCAGTTTATAACAATTTTTTTTGTTATTAATCCCTAAATGCATGACCTTGCACTTTTCACTATTAAATTTCATTCTATTACTATTACTCCAGTTTAGAAGGTGGGCCAGATCTTCCTGTACAACATCCTGGTCCCTTTTCTGTATTGGCAATACCTCCCAGCTTTGTGTCATCCGCAAAATTTAATAGCACACTCCCACTTTTTGTGAAGAGATCAGTAATAAAAAGATTAAATAAGTTTGGTCCCAAAATCGATCCCTGAAGAAATCCATCAGTAACCTCCCTCCAGTCTGACAGTTCACCTTTTAGTATAACCCACTGTATTCTCCCCTTTACCCAGTTCCTTATCCACCTTTCAATTTTCATATTGATCCCTATCTTTTCCAATTTAACTAATAATTCCCCATGTGGAACTGTATCAAATGCCTTACTGAAATGGAGGTAAATTAGATCTACTGTAAAGAAAGCGAGGAATACTTGTAGCACTTTAGAGACTAACTAGTTTAGTGGTTCTCAAAATTTTTGTGGTGGTGACCCCTTTCCCACGCCGAACCTCTAAGCGCGACCCCCCCCTAGGGGTCAGGTGGGGGGGCATGCCTGCAGCCCAATGCGGCAGGGGCCAGGCTGGGGGGTGGTCCAGCAGCTCCCCGGGGCAGGGACTGAGGTTGAGAGGGCTGCCTGTAGCCCCCCAGGGCAGGGGTCGGGATTGGGGGGGGGGTTCCAGCAGCCCCACAGAGGCGCTGGCAGCCCACCGTGGCAGGGGCTGGGCTCATGGGGGTGCCGGAAGCCCACCTCTGCAGGGACTGGGGCTGGGTCGGGCACGTGGCAGTGCTGGCAGCCTGCCACGGCAGGAGCTGTGGCTGGGACCTGCCTTATGAGGGCGCCAGCAGCCCGCCGCGGCAGGGGCACCGGCTGCCTGCAACAGCAGGGGCCGGATGCCAGCAGCCCACGGCAGCATCATTGTTCGGGGCCGGCTGCTGGCAGCAGGGGCTTGCGACCCCCACAGAACTGGCTTGCGACCCCCAAAGGGGTCCCGACCCCCACTTTTAGAACCAATGAACTAGTTAGTCTCTAAGGTGCTACAAGTATTCCTCGCTTTCTTTACGGATACAGACTAACACGGCCGCTATTCTTGAACCGGTAGATCTGCTGTGTTTTCTTTGTCTAAAAAGCCTGTTACCTTCTCAAAGAAGGTTGGTTTGGCACAATCTACCTTTTCTAATTTCTTCTGCTTTCTAGAAAGATACAGTAACATAGATACAAAATAAAATATCCTAAGAACCTCTTCAGAGATTAGCAAGCACCACAAAACCTGTGGGGAAAGACACCACAACATGTTATTAGGAGTGTAGTTTAAACAAACAAACAAAAATGTTATGTCAAACAGTGAACTTGCACGAGAAAATAATAATAAAGTTCATACTACATGTTTTAAGGAAAGAGCATTCAATTTATTACTGGACTGGTAAATTTTACAATAATTTTTGCAAAGCTGTAATATATATAGTGGGCTACAGCTGCAGGTGAGGTAAACTGGCTAAGTTCCATTAACTAAGATGTGTTCACATGAGCTGAGGATCTAGGCTACTATATGAGTTTTTTAAAAAAATTCCAAAACACTTTGGAGAAATTAATTTTTAATTCCAGCAAGAATAATAATTGTGGAGATTTTTTTCTTCCTTCATTCTTTTTCTCTCTTCCTTTCTGCCAGACTGTAGTAATATGACATATAAGTCCCCCCCCCCTATAATATGATCGAAAGTCTATTGAAAGTGGAAAGACTCCTCTTGAATTCAGTGGGCTTTGCATCAGGCCCTTAGTGCACTTTAAATATAAAGCTTTCTTTATTTCAGGAGTGAAACATTTAATGCAAAGCTTCTATATAAATGTGCTTCTGCATTTAATTTCAATATGCATCTGTGAATATTCAGAATAGCTAATGGCTATCAATGATGCCTACAAACACTTTTTTCCCTGGCCAACTGGCATTGATGTACACCCATAACATATCTTTTGCTAACTAGTACGATTTCTAAAACTCTCAATGACTAAAAATCAGTCATTCAGAACATACTGCAGGGAGAATGCAAACATCAGCTCTCGATTAAGGAAGAAGACAGACTGTGAAAAACCACATTAAACAAAGAATGGGATAAATTTAAATAGATTCAATTCAGAAGACGTGAACACTTTACAAATACTTCTGTGCAATCTTGCATGAGAAAGGAAGAAAATAAAGTCAGGGAATAGTCCCCTCCTCTCTCCTTACAGAACATTTTCTATTCCTTCTTTCTCTCTATCTCCCTCTGGTGCTCTACTTCTTTGTTACCTGGGCTCTGTCGCCTTGCTCTCACCTTTATTTTTCCTTGATTAGGCTCAAATTCCTAATCTCCATCCCTAGTCCACTCTCTTTCCCAAGGTTTACTTCTCCATCTTGTTATTTTTTTACTTACTCATTTCCCCTGCTACCATTCAAGCCTTTTTTTCTTCCTTTCATAGTGGTTCCAGGCTCCTACTTCAGGGACAAAGTGTCCCCTTTGCTAACAGAGCGAGACAGAAACCCGATGGACACATATGCCCAGACACCCAGTGGTGTATCCATGACTTTGCAAAACAGTAAGTGAGGGCATGACCCAAAGCCCATTTTTTCATTCATGCAGAAAAGGACCTAGGGGTTACAGTGGATGAGAAGCTGGATATGAGTCAACAGTGTGCCCTTGTTGCCAAGAAGGCTAATGGCATTTTGGTCTGTATAAGTGGGGCATTGCCAGCAGATCGAGGGACGTGATTGTTCCCCTCTATTCAACATTGGTGACGCCTCATCTGGAGTACTGTGTCCAGTTTTGGGGCCCACACTACAAGAAGGATGTGGAAAAATTGGAGAGTCCAGAGAAGGGCAACAAAAATGATTAGGGGTCTGGAGTGCATGACTTATGAGGAGAGGCTGAGAGAACTGGGATTGTTTAGTCTACAGAAGAGAAAACTGAGGGGAGATTTGATAGCTGCCTTCAACTACCTGAAAGGGGGTTCTAAAGAGGATGGATCTACACTGTTCTCAGTGGCAGCAGATGACCAAACAAGGAGTAATGGTCTCGAGTTGCAGTGGGGGATGTTTAGGTTAGATATTAGGAAAAACTTTTTCACTAGGAGGGTGGTGAAGCATTGGAATGGGTTACCTAGGGAGGTAGTAGAATCATCTTCCTTAGAGGTTTTTAAGGTCAGGCTTGACAAAGCCCTGGCTGGGATGATTTAGTTGGGGATTGGTCCTTTAAGCATGGGGTTGGACTAGATGACCTCCAGAGATCCCTTCCAACCCTAATAGTCTATGATTCTATGATTCACGCCCACCCCCATATACAATACATTTTCTGAAGACCTCCATGAAGTGAGGAGAGATTTTTGATCTTTTGTGTAGATTATAAAGGGTGTGGAGTGCTGAAGTACAGAGTATACTAGATGTGTATAAGATAGACGGATAGATAAGCAGACCTTTGAATGCTGCAGAATGAGCAGGCACACAAGATCTTAGATACTCACACAACATTACTGATTGCACAGTAAATGTCTATAGCTTGCTATGCCCTGTCTCTACCTTGCTCAGAAAAGTGCTAACTTGAATAATAAGAAGGGTCGCAGTATGAACTTCAGTGTGAATAAAGGCATGGCTAATCCACTTTTGAACATATTAATTGCACAGGCAATAGTGTGTGCATGCAAAGAATAGCTCACCCTTGTTACTTGATTGTGCTACAGAGTCTCTCTCTCTTTTTCTGTATGTGTCCGGGGCTTAAATTCAGCTGGAGCTGTCCAGAGTGATGCTCTGGTAAATAATTTCAACCCCTCTTGAGTTTTTATAGTATGTTGGGAGGGGAGGTGTTGGGGACTCTTGGAAATATTCTAAAAGAATTTAAGCCTTCTATATATGTAACCATTCTGCCAGGTGATGTGGGCAGAAACAAGGGCCAGGTTCAAAATCCTAATATTACAAAACAGAACCGACTTGGAACTCCCACCCAGAAATCTGGGAAAACTAACCACCACCTTGTGGTGCTTCTAAAGGGAAATACTTCCCCACTCGCAAGCACTGAGTCTGTGTAGAACAAAGGAAAACTTTTGATAAAAGAGAAAGGGAACCCAGCATTAATGATTCAAAGGTACGCAAAGTATAAATAAACACTTACGCCACAGTATCTTGGGCAGTGCCCTTTACCTCAGTTTTCCACCTTGTGGGGTGAAAGTCTGAGAGATGGATGTCCCCTTAACACACCACTCCCCTTTCCCTCCCCTCACAGTCAGTTTTCCAAAGTCAGTGAAATCCCAGAATTCAGTGGTGCATTCACATCGGCTCATATCCCACCCCTGGAGGCGGTGGTGAGCCATGCTGCTGCTGCTTTCTCTACCGACCGATGCTGCCATCTCTGCAGCAGCTCACCACTATCTCTGCCATTACACTCTGCTGCCTCTGCCTCTAGCTGCAATGCCATGTTTTGAGGTTCTATCACTGAGCTCAGTTCTTCCTGCTTTCAGCTCTGAGTGATTTCATTGAGTAATGAGGAACCTCACTGCTGCTGTATCCTCTGCATTGTCATTCACAGCAACACTGTCCCCCCCAGACCTGTTCATCAGTGATACCAGCTCTTATAATCACTGAGCAGAAACAGGGACTCCATTTACATCAGCTCTGTCTTTAAATACTGAACAGGGAGCATTAACTGATATCTAGTCCTCTTTAAAGAGCACCTATGTCACCACCATCTCTGACTTTCACGTCGATTTGAAATCACTACCCCCTTAGCGAGTGAGGTTAAAGTTAGGATGATCCCTCTCAATGAGGGTATGCTAAGTACAGTTCTGCTGCCCTTCAGTTATACAATAAGTACAATAACATTTCATCACCCTGCATTCAAGACTAACAGTGATTTTTAACCTAAAAGAGATCACCTTGGCAAAGCAGGTCTGCTAGTTGATCACCTAGACAAGGTAGGTGTGTCTATGCAAATACTATGGTCATCTCCTGAGGTTTTTTACCCCCGTCTATCAATAGACGGCAGGGGAGACCTCATTTAGATCCTGACTTACACCATTATATATAATGGTGTAAGTCTCACCAAATATTCATGTTTCATTGACTGCAGCTCTAGGGAGATATCATGGATGAGTGAGTGCAAAGCATATTGGGTGTCATTTTGGCATGGTCAATGCTTGTAAAGCCTCCCAGCAAGTCATATAATATGAAATATTGATATGGTTCCACAAGGCTGCCACATCTGACATTTGATTTATAGCTTTAGGTGCTCTTTTAAATTCTGAACAGTCAATAAGGGATCAAAGGAAATGTCACATTTGCAGCATGCAGAATGGAGAGTGACACATCCTGAGCCAGGGAAGGAGGAACCACAGGTTGCTGGATTCCAATTGGTTCTTCCCTGGACTAGGCTGAAGAGGTCAGATTTTTAGTCGTCATATTGTGAATATTTCCATCCCCAAAACATTTCAAATATTTTTCATGTTAAATATCCATTTGGATAATATTGCATTTGTTTAAGCGTTTCGCATCGCAATTTTTTTTTATTATTTTCATCGACCAAAATAAATGAAGAAAACATTTCAGACTACACATGAAAGCATGTAAAAATCAATAACAGGATTTTAAAAGATTTAGCATGTCTTGAATACATTCATTTTTACCCATTTTCCCTCTGATCTTTAAATAGCTTTTCTTAGAGCATAACATTTTTTGAAAAGTCAAATACAGAGCATTAAGAGTATAATTACCATTTTAATTATAACTCAATCATCCTATCTACTTTGCATAGAAATTAAAGCTTTTATGTCAGGATTTTGGGTACTCACAAACATTCAGGAGCAATTAATGCTAAAGGTTTTACTGTATATGAACTTTGCTTTATTGCCTTTAATTTTCAGCCTTCAGGCTTCATTTAACAAAAATCCACCAAAGACAACCCCCCCACTCATAAAAAACCCCAACAATTTTTTTTGAAGCAAAAATACCCCCTCCATAAATTTTTTGTAAAGCCAAGACCTAGAGCACAACTTTGAATGGCGAAAACTCTTTATAATATACACTTTCTATAGTATAACCTGCCTTAGAATATGATACATATAAGGCCTGATCCAAAATCCACAGAAATTAATGGAAAAACTCCCATCAATAGATTTGGGTCAGACCTATAGACCTTTTGATAATATTTCATAAGAGCATTTTTTATTCTCATTAAAACAATCAGCAATAAGTCAGTGCTATAAAAGTTTTTGCCAACTGCAACATTATTGTCAAATAAATCTTTTGAAATTTTCTCTTTCCATTCCCTTTCTTAGGTCTGAACTCAATAAAATAACACCTGGTTTCATCCTGATTGAGTTTTTATTAGACAGACTCAGCAAAATAATTATTTTAAAAGATGGGTTGTCCAAAAGCAGTAGGATAGCTGAGGGTGACCCTGCGTAAACCAAGTTTACATACTTCTCCTTTGGGGAACATGGAGCCTAGCTTAGGTAAATTTACCCACTTCTGTTTTTACCACTACAACAGTTGCCAAAAGGAATGCCATGCCTGCTCCTCCTACCATTGCAAAAGGTGTGTGTGTGTGTGTGTGTGTGTAAAAATACAGCAAAGTTTATACCATTTCCTCCTATTATGTCAGTGCTGAAACTAGAAAGAAAATCATTCTTATGAGGATAGCTACCATAGGGAAATAAAATGGTTCTCCATTTAGAACTGGGCACTGTTTCTTATTTTACTGACCTTTTGCCTGTTACACACTTCACGAAATACATGTCTATTAATTTCTATTGCTCTTCATGTACTTTTGTTTTTCAGCATACTTTGGCTGTACTTACCCTATTTCCTTCTTCTAACAGCCTAGTGAATCTATGAGCAGATTTTTTAGATGAGACCTTAATAACCAAACCTCTGTCATTGTGTGGATATTAATGATTGCATTTTTACATGTTCGTCTTTTTGATTCCAGTATTTTGGCAAAACTTTTTTTCTTTCTACAGTGCTAGAACCCAGTTATTTTTGTTACCTTCTACATTCCAACCCCAGAAATGACTGCATCTCAGTGGTGGTGTAATATCTGATCCTGCAACCTTTCTATGCATGGAACTCCCATTGATGTCAGTCCATACTGAATCAGGCTCATGGTTTAGGAAGTGCTTTGGGATTCATAGGGAAAACAGAAAATACATGACAGTGTGGTGTAGTATACCGGTTTCACAGGCAGGCATTTGGGATGGACATATTGTATTAATTAGCTGTGAAGCAATGAGTAAGTTACATCCAAAATATGTTCCAATAAAATATTTATGCCATGCCACTCTTAGGGTTGCAAGTCACTTAGGCAAAATATTACCCCACATATTTAAGCAAATTGTAACAACTGTTTTTTTAAAAAATGGTTGTGTGTTTGGGGCAGAGCGGGGGAGGGGAACATGTGAATGCATGACTCTCAGTGGCAGAAAAAAAATACTATTGTCCTCTTGTGTGGGTGCTGCTACTGAGGATAGCTCTGAAGAACACTGCTCAGCCGACGCACAGAGCACTAAAAAATAAACAAACTGCTGCAAAATCACCAGAGAGGTAAAACTACTGAATTCCCTCCATCCGCAACCAGGACATGTAATCTGTTAGAAACTCCAAATACACCCGAGACCCTGGTTATTCAGTTGTGTCACTCCCCTTTGTTGCACAGTGTGCTCCTTAACTGTGAGGACCTGGGCCTAAGTTCCCTTAGGAAATGTCTGCTCTGTAGCTGGGCGTGCAAGCTAGCCACCCGAGAACAGGTCCATGGGGTCAGGCAGGTTTTTATTTGGGCAGCTGGTCTAAGCTGCCCCTGGTGCCATAACTTCACTGCCATTTTTAGTGCGATAGCTTGAGCAGAGCCATGCTCCCGTCAACAGTGTACATACCTCCTTAGAGATTGCTTCCTCCCTCGTCACACTCTCACATCTGAGAAGTGCCGGGACACTCATGACACTCGTCCCTAGTGGTGTTTGTGCAGGGTGTGTGGTCAGAGAGCTCTCCATGAAGGACTCTTCAGATTGCTGTAGACAGAGCTTATTGTCAGAATTCAGAGCATGCAGCAAAGCTGATCTGTTTAGGTTGGCTGTCCCTTTTCCGATTGCGGGATTGGACTGTGTGGTGAGATTCTTTATTTCTTTTTAGAGAAGAAAGGGTGTTAGCATAGACTACAGCTTAGCTAGTTTTATTGTATGTACTTCTTGTAAATAGGGTGACCAGACGTCCTGATTTTACAGGGACAGTTCTGATTTTTGGGTCCTTTTTTAAAAAATAGACTCCCACTACCTCCCACCCCCATCCCGATTTTTCACATTTTCTGTCTGGTCACCCTACTTGTAAATGTAAATTACTGATGCACAACTGGATAGGCACCGGTGTATAAACTGATATATGTGGATTTAAAAAAGCAATCACTAAACCTTTGTTCTAACAAGGCTGTCTTTACATTGGTCCAGAGCCAGTCATAACTGTACTACAGTAATTTTTTTAAATGGTCATTGTTTTCTTGACCATCAGTAACTATTACTGCATGGATCTCACTTATAAGCAGTTAAAGAAAAAGCAATTATTAATACATAATCATTCTGTAGTCAGAGAATTCCTGAGACTCTTTCAGGGATAGATTATTGACGTGAGAAGAGTCCAAAGGCTCCAACATATTCATTAAAGTCAATGAGGCTCAGCAGACCACTGGGCTTTGGTACTAAGTCTGCGTAGTCAAATCATTGCATTTTCTGGCCATACGCAGCAGTAGGTGTTTTTCTAAATAAAACAAACCTGTCATTTTAATGTATTGTTTCCAATATATCCAGGGGAATTATTATTTTATATTAGACACCTGCAAAAACCCAGCTTCAAACTCAGACCTGGATTCTGAGTTATAGCACTGACAAAAAAAAGCAGCAACAAAAATCACCTGAAATGGCTAATTTTTTAGCTCACACTACCGTACACTTTAAAATGAACACACTTGATCCCAGAATTGCACAGAAAAATCATTTCTCCTCAGAATAAGAGTGAACTGTATGCCGAGCCCTGACCTTAAGGAATTTTCATGGCCCACCTGGAAAACAGGGCTTATAAAGCAAATGCTGAGTGACCATAAATTATAATGACACTAGCAGGCTTGGTTGTGATCTCTAAACCTGGTCTGCTCCCCTTTTACATTTGCTACTTGCAGAAGGCAAAAGAGGGGTGGATATCCTTAACCAAAGAAAAATGACCATGGAGTAGAAGATAATTCTTATATTCCATTCTTGTGATACCTCCAATTTAACAACTGTCTGTGAAAAGGAGTTTTTCACAATGAGTTATTTAGTCACTGTGCCTTATAGGGTATAACTGTCATTCTGAAGGGAACATCCATGCTGTGATTTGCCGTCAGTCTATTGTATACTGTAAGTCCATTCATTTTCCCGCCAATAGGTGAAGATAATGCAGTGGTACAAAGTAAAAGATAGATGATGATAATCTACAATTCTTGAAGGGGGGAAAGGATGAAAGAGGGTTGGCAGGAAAATATGATAAAATGTTCCATTCCCCTTTTTAAAGTACCATAATAAAACATGTTTGAAGTGAAATACAGATGATATAACTAGCAGACTGTGGATCTGGAATCAGAGTGTGATATTGTATACATGGACCAATCAGGATTTGTAACTATGAAGCATTCCATCAACACTTGCAATATCAAGATGGCTTCATTACTAATATGAACATTTCCAACTGTTAAATATCACAACTAAAGAGACACCATAAAGTTAAATATCATGTTTCTGTCCAAAAATGTATTTTACCTGATCCTGAGTAAAGTAACTCACAAATAGAGATTTTAAGGTCAGAAGAGGCCATTTTGATAATCCCATATGACCTTCTGCATAACACGTGCCCGTAGAATTTCACCCAGTAATTCCTGCATCTAGAGAGTAAAAATATTCTATTTGCACGTTTTCTGAATTTGACATCAATTTGTGTATGGTCAGTTTCATTCTTTCCACTCATTATTATTCAGTTTTCCTTTTTGTTGATTTGGGTCTTTTATACAGCAACAAGGGAGAGAGAGAAACCTTTTTTAAAAATAGGACAATATGGTTATGAAATCTCAAAATTTGGCAGAGAGAGTTGGGACAGGTGCAGTACCTGACAGTACTTTAAAACTCATTGACTAGATTTCAAGTTGACAGTGTCCCTTTAAAATACAAAAGCAAAATTGTAGCCTGCTACACAGTCAGTTACATTTTTGCCATCGTCTTTTTCAGCCACTCAGAGATATCTGCATTGAGATTAAAAAACCATTATAAACAATTGAAACCCTGAATTGATCCTGACACATATGTCTATGTCCTCTTCATATGGTCTTTCAATAGTGCTATCCACAAAGCAAGTATCACCTTATAAATGGAGGAGATGATTATGCTTTATTGATTAGACCCGCAAGCCATGAATGGAAACCAGGCAGCTAATGATAAATAACCATTGATGTTGTTTTTAAATTGCAGTATCTCAATCTTTTCGTTTTCAAGTATTCACTAAATGCACTCTCCTAAAGTCATCAGGGGAGATAGTGGCTCCATTGAAATCAATGAGAGTTTTGCCATTGACTTCAGATATCAGGGGCCAACATTTCACCCGAGGTCTTCTTGAGTACTGTGATTTTATCCTCTTCCTATAGCCTTGTTTTGTATGTCACCTTCTTATTCATTTCCTTCATCACACTGCCTCAAGGATACCTACTGAAATATTACACACACGACCCCCAGACATATTGCAAACTAATCTCACTCTCTAACACATGGAAACACTGTTCTCAGCAGTTCAGTACAACTGTTACCACTTAATTCAGCACCTACATTAATCGGAGTCAGTGGGAGTTTTGCCGGAGTAACAACTTCAGGATTTGCCCCATCCCAATCCAACAGATTACAGTTTATAGCAACTGTACAACAGTAAAATCATCAACATCATCATTAGATTACTGTATGTTTCCAGTTTATAACAGAACCTCTCACGAACCATCTCTCACCTTTCTACACTTTGCCAATTAAAATCCCCAAATTTAAAAGCTATACAAAAATCAGAGGCAGGGGTGAGTTATGCAGAAAAGATGTGAATGCAACCATTCAAATTCTTGTGTTACCCTCTTTATTTCAGAGTCAAGAAATAATTGGATTTTTAGTTTATTAATCAGCAAACATGTTGCAATAAAAAGCACTGATATTTTTGAAATCACATATTTTTTCTCAGAATGAGTTTAAACTCAGATTATCACATTTTTGGTGACTACTATAGATATAAATAGAATAAATGATGCCCCTTCCCTGCCTGCGCCCTCGACACCACCAATCAGCTGCTCATATTATTTCCCTTAGATTTCCAGCTTCCAGTCTTTATACAGAATGGCCCAGAGGTGCCCACACTGTATCCATGGGGAAATTTTTAGAATGCACTTCCTGTAATTCAATCATGCTGTGTCCCACTATTTTAATGCCACCTTTTAGCCACATAGTCTGCTCGCTAACATGCTGCACAAGACAAGGGACTACTAGTAGAAATCTCATTAAAAGGAAAACATTTCAATATTTATAATCAGTACAGTGAAACCCACATACATGCCAGATGGGAGAAGAAATCTATTCCCTTCCTCACCCTGCTAATTCCTATATAGTAAAGCTCCTTTCTGATGCAACAAACACAACACTGGGCAAATTGTGAAATTTACCAGCTCACCCCACATGAATGCCTAGGGACTGATTCTGGTTTCACTCCCACCACTTTCAGACTTTGGTGTAACTCTGTTGACTTCAATTAAGGTATTCCTGATTGACACTGATGTGAGATCAGAGTCAGGCCCTAGGAGTTCCCTACATGTCCGTGTTATTACATAGTAAAGAATCCCAGTTTAAGTGAAAAACAGGGACAAAGCCACCTCATACACCAAGAGGTATCTCATTGTATTTGCATTGCTTCAGACACATCAATCTAAATCCTATGCCACTTTAAACCATGCATTTGAACAGGGATTGCATAGAATTAGGCCAATTGCACAGACTTTTAAATAAGAACTATTTTCATAAGTTGTAGCTATATTAAAAAAAATCTTAAAGGTAAAGACACAAAGGAAAGTGGTGCTTACTTTGTGCTGAGTTAGATACAAACTGACTGAGCCCAAGTCTCCTCCTACTTGCCCCACTCTTACACCGGTGTGATTCCAAAGGCTTTTATAAGAGCTTTATGGGAGTGGGGGAATCAGGCCCAGTATACACAAAAGCAAAACAAGCCTGGAGGCCCTTAGAGTTTATGCTCAGCCCTTACATAGGGAAAACTACCACTGATGGCAACCAAGGACAGAGTAAAAACGAAGCAGAGACTTCCGGATGTGGCCCACTACAAATAAAAACAATTGCTGGGGAAAGCGGTGTTTCCGTTACACTGTGATACATAGCGATTGGAATGGGTGTGAGGTGGGAAATGGTGCGTTCTGAGACTTAGGACTGGAGAATTAATGTGAGAAAATAGTCACAAAAATCTCTCTTGCAGAAATATTGAGACTGCACAACAGACTGGACGCCTGAGAGAAGAAACAGATTGGCAAACTCTTCTGATTACTGTATTGGCCCTTCCAGTCTCTGCACTGCGGCTGAAAAAAAGCTTTTCCCAAGAGAACAAAAATGCTAAAAAAACCAACAGCCGATTGCTCAATACCCAACCACAAAAATAAACCTGACACACGTTTGATAGAATGTCTGTGCCTCTGTAAAAAGGAGCCGTGCTTTGGTATTGAAGTTTCAAAAACACTCGCCAAAAGCAAACTAGAAAATAAAAGCCTTCTAATAAAAATGGCAACAATTTGTTACAATAAGAGTTATCTCTATAACCAAATGGGTGAAAGATATATGTGATATACAGGGTGTAATTCTGCCTGTGATAAAATCAGAATGACCTTTGTGACTCCGTTTAGGTTCCACCTCTCCTGAGTTATGAGTCATTCTTCACTCGTAAGATATAGCTCATATCTCACTCCAACCCTCGGTAGACCACAAAACTCCCTTCTAGAAAAAATTATACTTCCTCAGTCTACTGAGGATTACCCATGTCAGGTGAAGTTTTATTATTGTCTTTAGTGCTGCAAGGAATTACTTTCCGGATGTTTCAGCTCATTACCTCCAGTCTTCATCAGCTATTTTCCAACTGCAGTAACCTCTATAATACAGGTACAGTATATCTCAATACTATTGATTCTACTTCTGCTGCCACCTGCTATTCATGTAAACAGAGTGAGAGTTATATAGCACTAGATAGAAAGCAGTAAAATAGCAACTGATCTGGCAACTAGAAAAATACAGATAAAGCCTTGAAGTAATCAACTGAAATGTCTTAGAACTAATTTCAAGACACAGTCAAGGCAATTGTTTGTATTTATATATCTTGTAAAATATGTTAGGTGCCAGATTTATTTCGACACTGCTAGGGATATGTATGATCCCAAACACTCCTGAGCTAGGCTTTTTAAGATTATTTTATTTTTAATCACGGATATCTTATGTACAGTGAACAGGGATGTACTGCCTACTTCCATGTATTTATTTCTATATGCAGGGTCGGCCCACAACATTTTGGCACCCGGGGCAGGGGGCTCAAATGACACCCCCATGTTCCCTCGCTTGGGCCAAAACTTTGAAAGGTCTCTTGTGTCCTCCAGCACGACACTCCACCATCCCTGTGCATCTAGAGCAGAGAGAATACATACGCCCCAGCAGCAGACACAATTTTCTATCTCATTCTGCCTCAGTTCACCTCATGGTAAGGCCAGCCCTGTCTATATGCATTTTTGTATCCATAGACATATACATGTAACTAAACTCTGCATGTACACTATTGTGTTAACACACCACTTTGTATATATTTATTACAGGGATGCTGAGCAAACTCTAATTGGATGAGACAGGATTGTGAGATTTTAAAAAAGAAGACAACTTTTAAAGAGGGGGCAGTTATATAAACAGAGCATGTAGTAACTTGAAGAGACCTACAGTGGAGAGTGGGTGCCCTGTCACTCACTCCTGACTGCGCGACCACAGGTGAATGATGTAGCCTCCTCATCTTGGCCTTGATCCTGCCCTCAGTTACATTCAATGGAAAAACTCAGGATTCTCAGTCGAGTTATTGAGTCAGACGTGCATTAATGAAGAAGTAATCCGCTATCCTTCCAGTCTTAATGTTGTTTAGAATTTCATCACTAACGCATATACTTTTTTACAACAGACTTATTCTAGTCCAAAACAGAACCTTTTAACATGAGAAGAAGCAAAGTGTGTGAAGAACTAGTAGAATACAAACAGACCTTATCTGAACTGTATTTAATAGGAACCAGAAGCAATGAACTAGGGATATTCAACTGAAATAGTTCAGCGGGAGATAGCTAAACTTCTTGCTCTGCGCATTTAAATATAGAAGGCTGACCTGGAGATTAGGTATTTATCAACTGCATGGCGGAATGAGAAATGGCTGCAACACATTTCAGTGTAAGTTTCATATTTTATTCCCTATAAATCCACATAGCCAAATTCTGCTCTCATTTTCACCCAGGTGAATCTGGAGTAACGGTATTAACTTCAGTGGGGCTTTGTGGATTTATATCAGTGGACCCGACAGTGGATTTGGCCCATGGAATATAGAATTGTTTTAAAATGTGTCCAGTTAATATTCTTAGTTTCATGATAGGAACCCTCCCCCCCCCCCAGATCTTTTAAACAAATGCAAAGACAATGTCTATAAAGAAATAAAAGCACAGGTTAGGGTACTCAGCATGGGAGATAAAATACAGCTAAGTTACCATCATAGCACACCCTCTGCTGTATATCCAGCAGAATCCTTTCAAACAGAGCTTGGATTTTGTCCCTGTGCTTTGGTACTCTACTGAACTCCCCCCACATTTTCCCCAGTGGGACTCAAGGTTTTTTGTAGATGCAGAAGGTGCTGGATTTTCACCTAAGATGTCTGATTATCCCTCCTCCTCCAAAGCGCTTCCATAATTTGCATTTTTTTCATCCACAAGTTTGCATTCGTATTTGCAGCTGAGAAGGCTGCACTTTCCCATGTGAACTTTAGCCTTTCAGTAACAGATAAAGCAGCAGCACTGATCTCCTCACACCACCACCATCTTACGGTTTGTTTTAATGCCGCTAACCACTGTGGTACAAGTGTTTAATTTACTCAGATCAATTTCTGTCAAAGGCAGACTGGAAGCCTCTTCTGTCTTGTCTTTGCAATGCTCCTTTTTCCCCCCTGCTGATCAATCTGACTTCATTGGTGTTTATCTTGTGACCTGTTGTTACTGCATGCTTGACTAATTGATCCCTTTCATTTGTGCAGGTCGCTCCTGATCGGCAATGTGGCATCATTGCCTAGATTTATGCTCATGTTAATAATGAGGTTGTCTGGTAGTTATATGACCCTCTCTTTAAGAACCTCAACTTTCCTCCTTAAAATAGCTTGTTATCTTAATTTCTGATACATAGAAGATAGATGTTGGACTTAGTACTTGTTTTTTGGGTCTCTGTTCCTTGTAAATGCAAAGAAGTATCCAAGGGAAACTCCAGAAGCTTATGCTTCAATACTTTTGTTAGTCTTTAAGGTGCCACAGGACTCTTTGTCGCTTCTCCAGGTAACTATGTATTTTTTTGTGAATTTATATTCTTTTTGGCTCTAGTCTATTCATAGAAGGAAAGATTGCAAAAATATCCACATCAAAGACCAGTAAATCTCAAAGTCATTTTACTCCTTTTTTTTTTGTAATGAATGCAGAATTTAAAAAGGAAAATTTATGCACTCTAGCTTGTCAGTTTTTGGGGGGAATGCAAATCATTTATTTCCTATCAGTGTTCTAGCACATGGTGACCACAACGTCCACATCCCTGTCCTATTTTAATTCCCCTCAATGTCGAGATGTAAAACACAGAGCTGAAGGTTTTATCCTGTAAAAGCAGTGGGTCTTTCCTACCACAACAATTCTATCATTATGACCAAAACCACCAAAAGAACCGTATTCCAAGAGGGCATTTTTACCCATGTCCTTTCTGTTTGGTGTTTCTATGGCAACCTGAAGGCTTGCTGGCTTTGGTTTCCAGAACTTTGGTAAATTTGCAATTCGACTGAGTGTGTTAATTTAGACAAATACATTTTCTAAGGGTTCTAAGTTGTCCTCTGCATTAAAAAATCTGCACATGGAGGAACAAGGGCAACTTGCCACCAGCACAGAGAATAGTAGCACAGTGTGTAGGATGTTTTCCCTGCAAAGCTCCTATAAAAATCAGATTTCAGTTATCCACACAGGCATCCACCCTCCCAGAACAACCTGCAGGATCAGGACCTTATTGCTTTTGATGGAAGAAGTTGTTCAGTGTTTCATCAAATACCAGGAGTTGACCCATGGCTGTTTGGAATACGAAGCAGACACTTCATACACCCTTGGGGAAGTTGCAGATGTTAAATAACTGCAATCTGGTTTAAGCCTGTCTGGGAGCTTAAATTCGTAACTCTGCTAGACAAGTATCATGGACTGAACAGAAACACTGGAGTATGGCTTATTACAGTGGTGCCCAACCTTATTACATAGAAGGGCCACATACAACTAAGCACAACCTTGTGTGGGATAAACATAATTCTACATATTTTAATAAGCTTTAACGTCACCTTACTGATTTATATTTTAAGTTCAGCTTGTTTTGTATGTATTTAGACAGGTTTTTTCTATATACAGTATTATCGATTTAAAATATATAAAGGAATCTGTGCATAAAACATGTATTAGAATGATAGAAAACAGGGAAAAAGAGTAAACACAAAATGCTAATGAATTGACCATTAAGATATTGTGTTGAAGCAAGCAGCAGGCCTTATGAAATGCTGTGGTGGACCATACACACGCAGTTGGTTGGGCACCCTTGCCTTATTATAACAATCTGCAACTCACTAATCCCATCTTTCTATCCCAAATATTAATGGGCTAGTCTGTCTTAAATGGCCCCTACAATATGTACTAACTCCTTATGCTAAACAATCAATTCCATTTTTGCATTTAGCTGTGACACTGGGAGTACCTTTCCCAGACCTGAAGAAGAGAGGTCTGTGTGGCTCAAAAGCTTATCTCTCTCGCCAACCGAAGTTGATTCAATAAGCGTTAATTTCTTAACCTCCCTATGAGGATTATTCTTGAAAAGTATAGTGCAGTTGATTCAGATAAAAACTATCAGACATGAAATGAGGCCAGTGTTGCAGGCTCTAGTCTCTCCACAAGGCCTTTGAGATGCACATTATTCATCGTATTTAATCTAATAAAGGAGTGACCAGCGTTGGAAGGGAAGGAGTTGATTATAATTGTTTTAATGAGTAACAGTGAACAGTTCATAAACGAGTGTTTAATAATAGCAGCTGAACAATGAAGAGCCACATGCACAGACACTAAAAATACTGGTAATTCTTGGACCGATCTTGTGAACAAACAGAAACAGGTGAGAAACAACATCCCACAGTTCATTTCACTTAAACACATACATTCCAGCTACACACACCTTCCACCCTTATCTCTCTTTTATAAGTCAGGTAGGTGAAGACAAACCTTAGTTTCAAAATGAGAGGGGGAAAAAAAAAGGATATGGTGAATTTATACTAAGGGATGGATTCTGCTTCCCCATGGGAGAACTGTCGTTGTGTTGTGCATCTTTGGTTTCTACTTGGATTTAAGGCAGAATCCCCATATAACAAATAATGAAAATGGATTCTTTTGCCTTCAGAACTGATTACTTGGCTAGAGGCTGCCGGGGATCTGATGGGATAAGAGTAATCACCACGGGCTGCATTCTTACCAGACTTTCCACACCAGGAGTCGGCAACCTTTCAGAAGAGGTGTGCCGAGTCTTCATTTATTCACTCTAGTTTAAGGTTTAGTGTGCCAGTAATACATTTTAATGTTTTTAGAAGGTCTCTTTCTATGTCTATAATATAGAACTAAACTATTGTATGGAAAGTAAATAAGGTTTTTAAAATGTTTAAGAAGCTTCATTTAAAATGAAATTAAAATGCAGAGCTCCCCGGACCGGTGGCCAGGACCTGGGCAGCGTGAGTGCCACTGAAAATCAGCTTGCATGCCGCCTTTGGCACGCATGCCATAGGTTGCCTACCTCTGTTCTACACTGAATGAGGAGACAGTTGTGTAGGCTCAGCAAAAACCTAACTTTTCACTAAGAAGAACAAAGGGAAAACACACACTCATTTGGCTCAGAATAAGAAGGTGTTTAAGGGGAGGGAGATAACACTAGAAGGAACAAAGTTGATGTATACATTAACATGTCTTTCTTTGAGAGAGTTCAGAGAAGTTGAACTGTATCACGTGATACTGGGGGGAAGCACTGAGGATATTCATTCTTTTAACTGAATGGTCTAGCGTGCAAAAAACATACATATAATCCAACTAAATTCCAATCCTGGTAACAAATTTTTGCTAAACCTGAAAATTAACGATTATACAAAATTATTTCCCACCTCGCTTTTTCAATAGTTTAAAAAAATATTTTATTTTAACAAATGTTCTCATAATCCACCCCATAAATGAGAAAGATAAATAATGTCATATCTAGTTTTGTGTCTCTTGAAACTGTGTGCTCACTCTTCGGTTATCCAAATAAAAAAAGTATTTACTGAACAACAAAATACTTCACTATCTGACAATATGTCTGTACTTTTGTTTAGCTGGAACAAATGTATCTACATCTGTGCACGTGTACATGTACATAGAAACAATGTATTTATACACCCAAGGCTCATTTTCAGAGGGCTGAGCACTCTCACCTCCAAAGTAATTGGGTTTGTTAGCGATCAATCTCCCTAAAAAATAAGGATTTTAAAATATGCTACAGAATGTATAATTTATGGACTGTGTAAGCCCAAATGGTCTATCTCTTGATTTATCTACAGTATATATTCCTAATTATAGATCTTTTTATACTGTAATGTTGCATGAGCAGTTTGGTTGAGGCCAAAAGGTCAGGGACCTGCTCTTGTACAAAATGATGATAGAATGGCACCCTAATATCTGAACTGTACTGTAAAATACTTTAAAAGAAATCAATTAAGAAAGCTCTCTACCAGGCTGTAACAACAAACTGATCCATGATTACTGTTGTGTATGACAACACATCATCTTAAAAAGAGAGTTACTTGAATATTCAGGTAACGGAATGATCTTAGTGGGTGGACATTCCCAGGTGCTTTGTAATTTTGTTTATCAATCAGTCTCATTACATAACTGCAGAATACATCACACACAGTTGTCAGGAGTACCACAAGAGGGCGTCAGTCATCATAAAACAAGAGGCAGCCTAATTCAAATTGCTACCCTGCATTCTGGAAGGAAGAAGCTGTTTGAACAATTAAGGCTTCCGAGATGTGACTATCAGTGATAAACAGATAAAGAATGTAATTTTGGAATGATTGTAAGAGTCCATCTCAAACGGAGAAGGGTCTGAATAGAACCAAGCCAGAGAAAGGCTCACAACAGGCGCTGGTATTACATCTCCCATTCAGTGGAGCAGAATGATCATAGCTTGTGCTAAGTAGATAATAATGAAGGATCATAAACAATGGAAAGGACACAAGTCCAAGAGGAAGCTGGAACTTTAATGAGGTCCAACTTGCCATGAGCTTTTTGACGTGTCCCTAGTTCACTTACAGAGCCAGAAAAGCAACAACGTAGACTCTGACAGCTGTAAGAGTGACCGCTTTTAAAGGAAGTTTTATGTGATGATGACACTAGACTGGGATTCGAGCTTTCATGTAATGATTAGCCCAGCTCATTGCCCGAGACCTAATCATTCTCAACAAACTCTCTCACCATAATGCTTCATACAAAGAATAGTTCTCCACGAATCAGGTAATCCCTAACATCAGCTTCCCGGCTAGGAGAGTTTGGTTCAGACTAATACATAGTGAAAGTTAGCAGGGTCCTTACTGTGTCTTACTATCCTCACTTAACAAATAATATACATTCTGGGGAGAAGAAAGAAAATGCTGGCTGCTAGGATGGATGGATGAAATAATGATTTAAAAATTACACTACCAGAGCAGCCAGCACCCATCTTTCACTGGCAGACGAGTCATTTGACAATAATTCTACATATGCTTCCTCTTCAGTTTAATTATCAAATCAAAACTGAGCATCCATCATTTTATCAGTGTATTTTAGAAAGCTATGGATCTCTTCTGCTAGTTAGGAAGGCAAGGTCTTTATAGCTGAGAAAAATATTGTTTCAGTTCATGTACATTTTCCCCTGGAAGGTATAAATATGATTTATAAAGAGCCACAAATGCCCATGAACCATTAATTATTAATTATTATTACAAATCACTAACCATCTGGCATTAGTTAGGCAAGTGGTACACTAAGCCTTATGCTTCTCTGCTAAATTGTTTGATTTTGCTCTCTCACCCTCCCAAATGCCTCTATCCCAGTTTGTTGGTTTAATCGCCCTGTGGCATTCTGTCTGACACCTAGATGCTGCTGCGGTTGCAATAGATGCGTAACTTTAAGCACATCAGCAGCACAATTAGAATCTTCTCCTGTAGAGGGCACAATCAGCAGGGGAGAGTTCACAGCATCTCTGCTCTACAGGTTCCTGCTGCAGTTCTTCCCTCTCTGTGCAGAGAGTGGCAGCAGAGGGCTCGGAGAGAGAATTGGGGCAAAGAACATCTGAGGAAGGAGACTGGGGAGATAGGTGGCAGGAAGGAAACAGTACACCCAATGGGAAGGAAAATGGGAGATGTCAGAGTTCCCAAAGCATGAACAGAATGGACAATGAAGTGAGCTGTCCATCAGGGGGCACAGCAAATGGATTCCTGGGATCTGTAAAACCACTTTGTCTGGGTGATACCTACGGAATGCTATTTTAGATGTCACAAACGGCATGGACTGGTTCCTTTGCCAACCAGACCTCCACGGCCATAGTTAGCTCTGTTTATGTAGTTTTGACATGCTGCTTTGGCTGGACATTCTTGGCCAGAGCACTTTGTGCACTGGGCTTCTTTAATTCATTTGACAGCTGGGGGTTACCTTTTTGACACTTACAGTGTAAAACACATGCCCCCCCCCAAAATAAAATTGACACTGTTAGATAATGTGCCATGCCCAGAGATATCCTGCTTCCCTAGATACCCTTCACCATTCACTTTTCTTCATCTAATTCTCCCACATTGTTCTCATGTTCCCCTCATGTGTCTGTCTGTATTCACCTGTTGTCTTGTCTTTCACTTAAAGTGTTTGCAGTGTTGTTGTAGCCATGTTGGGCCCCGGATATTAGAAAGGCAAGGTGGGTGAGGTGATATCTTTCATTGGATCAAAGAAATTGAGATTGCCTACCCCACCTTGTTTCTCACTTAGATTGTAAACTCTTTGGGGTGGGGGCCATCTTTTTGCTCTGTGTTTGTACAGAACCTAGCACAATGGAGTCCTGGTCTAGAAGTGGGGCTTGGAGGTATTACTGCAATACAAATACACTACTAATCAGACCTAGTTCACTATTGCTGTGTCACCAAGTTGGCTCCATTTCAGTTGCTCTAGGTTAAGAAACTGTAATCCTATAAATGTTTCAACCGGCCCCACTTCTGGTTATATAAATAACAACTTTCCCCACATAGAGTGTGTGTGCTGATGACAGGTGGAGATAAAAGCCTTTAAACTCAAGCAGCATTCTTCCAGTGCTCCCTACCCACTTTGCCTCTCTGTTAGGAACATCACGAGTCCTTATCTGCTGCCTTTGTATAGAATGGGGGTGGAGAAGGTTAAAAAAAATCTGCCTGGTCATTTGACTAGACAAAGCTGTTCACATCAGGCATGCTGTACCGGCTTCGGAGAACACATTGCCAGCTACATGCCCTCTCACTTTGCACCAGAATCAAATCGATCACTGACAACCCGAGCTCTGGTTTAATTGCACCACTGGTGTGAGGGCATGATTGCAAGAAAGCTGGCAGCAAGGATGGTTAGAGAAATAAAGGAGCGGGACAGGGAACAACTGACCCAGTGTGAAAATGAAGTCCGTTTTGCAGCTTAGAGAGAAACAGGCCTTTGTCGGGAAATGGCTCAGAGGGAATGAGCAATTGGTCTTTTCCATACACAATGATTATTCTCCACATGACTCTGTGTGCTAAGATGTTACTTAAATTGACTAATAGGAATCCCTGACCTGCACAGTGTAAAGGATCAGTACAAAGGGGATACTCAGATGGCTCTGGACTGTAAATGAGGCTTTAGGCAAACATGGGATTTAACTGGATTCAAACTGTTAGCCTTCATTTGCAGAACGAAAACCAGTCTTCTCTGCTTCTTTGTAGTGACACACAGACAACGCACAGTCACATGAGGTTATGTTGAAACACATAAACTAGCAGCTCATTCCTTGGAATCCACTTGATATAAACCAGCATGAGCAGAGTTAAGCAATTTCAAAGCAGAGTGAATGCGATTTTCATACCTATTCATTTTTAATTTATGTCCATTCGAAATCCGAGCACCCTCGATCACTAATTTGTTATGGCAATATTAATTAATGGTTTTGCTTCTCAGCAGTTGAATGCTGTTTACACTGAGTGAGATAGATTAGGAGGAGTATAAGATTAGAAAAACAATCTGGAAACTGCTCAGGTGCAGTTGGGGGTCACCTTGATGTTTCTGAAAAGAGCACACTGCACTACAAAAGCCTACAAGTCTCCCACAGTTTCTCGACAGAGAATATACTAGTGCGGACTTGGTAAGGCCGTGTCAGCATTTTTCACTACTAACTCCTATTCTGGAGTAGGAATAAGAGTTTTGAAGAAAAGAAACAAACAAACAAACAACCAACCCTCAGGCTCCCATAAAAGTTGATAGTCCAAGGAGTGATCTTCATTTATGGGCCATAGGAGTCTCTAGACCAAGCACAATAGCAATACCAGTGATTGAGAGAAAGGAAGCAATGATTTTTTTCATGAAATCTTTCCACTCTCATCCCACTTTGACTGTACTGGGTGATTCAGAGGATCCTCTCTGGTTGCTTTGACACCATGGCCAATATATTCCACGTAGATTCAGACTATTGATTGCTGTTATGTCCTGCCCTTAGGTGGAATGGCAACAGATTTAGCTTTGGCTCAGGTTAACAGATAAGGTTTAAGCCATTGCTGAGAATAGAGGCACATTTCAGTCTCTGTAGATACTTGGCAGGCAGCTGCCGGGGCAAGTTAGGTCATAATTGCTCCTGAGGATTTCTGCTGCCGTAATTTCTTTATTCCGGCATTTAATTGTTTTGCCTGAGAATGGGCTGATCGCGAACAGCAGTACTACACTTCAGTGCTGTGACTAGGGAGTCCGATCCTGACAGAGGACAAATCCCCACAACGCTGGTGGCCTCAACAGGCGTCCTGTACAAGGATCAGGCCTTGAGGAAGGAGGATGGTACAGATTGAAGAATGTTGCTCCAAAAGCTTTCCCCTAAGAGACTCCTTTTACATCGAAGCACCTTTGCTCATTTGTTCAGTGAGTGGCCAGAGAATGGCACAAACTTCAAAAGATTCTGAAATTCCATTCAACTAAGTGCCTGGAAAGTTCTGATGTTTCCCTCCAAACACTGATAAAATATTGCAAACCAAACTTTTCCTGTTGCATGCCCCCCGCCCCTCACTAATGGAATCTGGCCGTGTTCCCCCTCGGTTACTGCACAGTTGGCTTGGCAGAGGAGCTTGGATTTCAGGAGCAGCTGTGGGCAGAACTGGGAATGGAGGAGGAGCTAGGGCTAGAAGCAGAGCTGGCCTGGGGGTGGAGAGGGAATGAGGGCAGCGCTGTGCCTGGGGCCAGAGCTGGGCTGGGGGTGGAGCAGAGTGGTGATCCCTCCCCGTCCCCAGTGGGGGCTGGCCCAGAACCTGCTGTGCACCTCCTGAAACCTTCTGCACCCCTCTAGGCAGGTGCACCCCACAGTTTGGGGACCACTGCAGTAGGGGCAGCAGAATTGGACTAGAAATAGCACAAGTACAGACTCACACGATGTCTGGCACTTCCTGCTTCCAGTCAGGCTGCAGACACGAAGGGCTCAAAAATCAAGGTCCCAGAGCAGTCGACAGCAGAATTTTGCTTGTAGTGCAAAGACATGCACAAGTGGAATGCAGTGAGGGGCCATTTATATTTGAATTTCACAAAATATATGATTTTTTTTGGTGACTCCTGTAGCTGATTCTTGTTGGATCTGATCTGCTTTGCCCATCCCAAGGCTCAAAGAGCCAGTTTTCTGATCTCCTGCCACTGTGCTTGCTCAATCAGAGCACCTAGGTGTATCTCTGGGAGCCGGGACTTACACCCACAGCTCCAAAAGTAGATGTTCCTTTAGTAAGGGAGATGGGTTCAAACGGCTTGAAGAGAGGGCTGAGCAATGGGGAAGATAGAACAGGATGGAGAGAACGAATGTACCTGTTTAACCAGCTCACGGGACAGCTGCTCCTGAACACACACACTCTCAGTTGCCACCACTTCAGTTAACACAATAGCCACTTGTGCACAGCGAGGAAGAACACAGAGAAAGATGCTGGAAGAGCTAATTCATGATCCTCCTGGACAGATGAAGGTACCAATGGATTTAGGGCCTGATCCCAAAGTCAGTGAAGTCAGTGGAAGGATTCCTATTGACTCCAGTGTGATTTGGATGAGGCCCTGAGTGAACAGTATGCATCACTGCTGGTAGACACCCATTAGTGGGATGTCAGACAAAAATATCAGTGTACTAATGGTACCTTGAGCTGACATGTTGAATGCTGGCATTAAAAGTGCCTGACTGGCCTATTGGTGGCACAATATATAAGACTCCAAAAGAAAGTTTGACACAGAGAGTTCACTGACATTTTTTCATGAACATGTTCACTTCCAGAAGCACAGGAAGATTAAGCTGGGGCATGGAGTGGGTCTAAGGAAAGAAGATATACAATTCCTGAGCCATGCAAGATGTACAATTCAGGTGGATGCAGGGGAGATGTATTCGTCCTAAAAGTGTATGTATGTGTGTGTGTTGGTGTGGGGGGTAGGGGGGCATGAGGCTCTCCCCTCTCTGTGGTCCCACCCTGCCCCTCCTCTTCCCCTTGAGGCCCTACTCCCCGGTTGGGCTGGAGATCCCAGGCCCCTCCACCTGTCCAGGGAGGACCGGAGAGCAGCCCCTGGCCAGTGTTCCTGCCTCCTCCCCACCCAACCCTCCACCCAGAGCAGGTGGAGGGTCTGTGGCTCCCCAGAGTTGCCCACACCGCTCTTACACCAACCTGGCTCTGACTTCCGGCCTGGCTGAAGAGCTGCAGCCGGGCCAGGGGCTCCCCAAGCTTCTCTTCCCTGGGCTGGACTCCAGCTTCCAGCCTGGCCAGGGGATGGGACTTTGGGGGAAAGAGGAGAGGCAGGAGGCCAGGCCTGTGGCAAAAAGTCACTTTCAAAAGTGGGAGGGCCATGGCCCCTTGGCCCACACCAGTTCCAGTGCCCATGGTTGGAAGATGATTAGGGAATGGTACACCCAGCTGGATAGACAGGGTAATGATGCAGGCTGGTGTCATTTCAGAACATGACAAATCAACTTCCTACCTCCAACTGAGTTGTTAGTATACAACAGATATCTGCTGATAGTCCAGCAAAATTCACTGTGGGTAGCAAAGTAATCTATAGCCGGACGCACAAAGGAACCCGGGATTATTCTTCACATTCTATTGACAAGAAGGAAACATCCTTGAAAAAGTATGGCTGGGCTCTGGGTTGATGGGTCAGAAAAGTAAACATTACTATACATGGGATCAAAGGTGGTTAGTGTAGGAAACTGTGTAGGGGAGATCTGCTGTTCATGTGAAGAATGGTAACTTTCCCAGTGACTTCAAATGGACGCAGAGTTAAACCAGCACCGAGTGATTCTGAAAAACACACCCTAGGAGTCCATGTTGATGTTAGTCTTATCACTGGCTGCACCTGCGTGCAGAAGAGCCCCATGCCATTAGCCTGAGCACTGCAATCTGAGCAGCACCGAAGTATAGACTCTTCTTAATAAGAAGAGTGCTGTGAGGTAGATCCCATAGCAACTGTTTGCCAAGCATTTTGAAAAGGACATGAAGCCCTATGTAAGCCCCATTATTTATGATGCTTATGGTGGTGGTGGTGTTTTCTATATGTATATTGCTGAAATAAAGTGGTTCTTTCATAAGGAGGGCTGGTATAAATTATAAGGCATACTGGCATGGAAATCATGGTTTATTTTGGAAAGCCCTTCTCATTTACTAATGCTAATGATAACAACTACTACTAAATTTTCATGTATGTAGCTCTTGAGATTCTTAAAGAATTTTGCAAAGTAACATCCCCATTTAATAGATCGGGAAATTGGCAATAAATGGTAAACCAGCAGCAGATTGGGGAATGAAACTCAGCTCTCCTGATTCCCAACCTTCTGTTTTAACCTCTAGGCCACAACAACTCCCTGGTTTCCCTTTTGTAATGTAGACAATTTCATGTAGCACAGCATCGCATTCTCCACAGCATTAGTGAATGCAGGCCGTGGAATCCAGCACTGGTACAGTACAGGTATTGGTACAATTTCAAAGCAATTGCTCAGATCTCCTCCAGGTCCAGAAAACATCAGATCTATGAACCCAGAAAATCATACAGGTGTGAGAATAAAGCATCATGATGGTCTTTGGCATGTGACAAGCCATCACAGTTTGATTCACAAGATATAGGACGCTGATCTATATATTTCCCATCTGTCTCTGTATTGCCATTACCTCCAAGAAACTTACGAATCTTTGCAATCCTCTCTCTGTTAGAAGCTTGATAACACCACTGCTATCTAGATCAGGGGGTCTCCCAACTTTATGAGACCAGGGCCATATTAGATTTCTGAAGGGGCTTTGTGGGCCGAAGAGACAATGGGGAAAAATAAAAATAATAATAAAAAAATAATCAACACATGCAAATATATGCAAAATATATGCAAAATTGTTAAACAACACTGTGTCAGTGTTGCATTAAAAATTCTAAATCAGGTATAAAATTAGCTGTATAATCAATGCAGGTACTGTGAAATCATACAAAATATTTGTCAATACATTAAAAATCATTTCACATTATTTTTCTATTTTATTTCTAAACTCTCAAAATTGTATCATACAAATATACATATTCAAAAATAAAAAAATATTATTTTAGGATTAGTGAGAAGTATGGTACGCATTCAATGGCGTTTCACCCCACATCTCTACCTCCCTCTTCCCTTCAGTGAGTTCCTAAGAGGGAGAGGGCACCTCTCTCTTCCTGCCGCACAGAGACCACAACAGTGGGGGGCAGGGTAAGAGAGAGAAAGGAGGACCCCCCTCCGGGAAGGCTCTGCACCGAGCAGAAGCCAAGTACACCCCACCCTCTCCACAGTCCGGCGGAGAGAAATCCCGGACATAAGAGATTTCTAGCCCGCACACTATTTTAACCAAAAAACCCGGACATATCCGTCAGAACGGTAACCGTTTCCTTGTCCCGCGGCTGCGACTCCCCTCCCTAGGGTTACCATAACTTGCCAATGAAAAAAGAGGACGGGGGGAGCCCTAACCCCTGCCACTCCCTCACACGTCCCGCCCCCCTCAGAACCTCCAACTCCCCGCCTCCTTGTCCCTTGACTGCCCCCTCTTGAAACCCCTGCCCCTAACTTCCCCCCAGGACCCCACCCCCTACCTAAGCCTTCCTGCTCCTTACCTCCTCTCTGCCCCCTCCTGAGACCCCCCACCCTAACTGCCCCTAGGACCTCACCCTACCTAAGCCTCCCTGCCCCCTCCCTGCCCCCCCAGAACCCTCAATCCATCTAACTCCCCCACTCCCTGCCCCTTGACTGCCCCCTCCAGAAATTCTCTGCCCCTTCTCTAACCCCCGCCCCCCCCTTACTGTGCAGCTCAAAACAGAGTGTGGGTCTCTGCGCTGAGCCCGACACTGCCACACTCCCCAGCTCCACGCGCTTGGCAGAGCCCAGCAGCAGCTCTGAGAATGCAGAGAAGAGGGGAGGTGGGAGAGGGAACATGCTGAGGAGACAGAGCGAGCCCAACACCGCGCTCTTGGGAGGGGGTGGAGGGATCCTGAACATTTTTAGACTTTTACAGATTCCCTCCCCCATGCTATTTTTATCCAAAAGCCAAATGTCTGGGAGAATCCAGACGAATGGTAACTCCCCTTTGCTCCTCCCCGTGCTGCTAGGACCAACTCCCTTTGCTCCTCCAGCCCCTGCCACGCCCCCCCTGCTTTGCTCTTCCAGTTGCGGGCAGCTACTAGGCACGGGAGTCTTCTCCACGTGCCTGCTCAGCTGGGGGGATGGAGAAATCAAGCTCGCAGGCCAGATCCGGGCCGCCCGCCAGCCGTAGTTTGGAGAGCCCTGATCTAGATCTATATATCTATACAGATATATTTATATATACACACATATCTATACCTATCTATATACGTCTATCTATCTATCTATACACGTCTATTTATCTATCAGCTTTGCCAGTGGCAGAATTGTCTAAAGATCAGGCTTGAAAAAAGGCACATTCCTCGTCAATAGCAACTCTGCCGAATGGTATTCCTCTTGGGAAAGTGTAACTTCATAGAAAAGAAACAAGATATCCCATTAGCTTTCACTTATGGTTTCCTTTCTTACAAGAATGTTGCATCATTACAGAAAGTACCTTCATTACGTGTGTCAATACAATAATTATCTCTGGTAAGCTGAAATGTTGACATTCCCTCTATTTTCTCTATGGTCATCTCTCCGTTTTACGGCAAAGCCTGTAAATTGCTCCTAGTGATTTTCAGGTAAGTACATAGGAAGGCCTTTGTGTTTGGCCTAAGGCTGTTTCTGTGAAGAAAGGGGTTGGCTGTAATATGGTATTTTCTATAACTGGGAAGAATGGTATGTGCGAACATTCATGAACCACAGCGAGAACATTAACAATCACATTCATCTTAAGAATTCCTCCCATTTGGTAGCAGCTACCTGAGAACTCTCACCTGTGGCAAATGGTTACATTTACTCCTGCTGGGAATGTGACTGGGCAGCCGAATGTTAAAGAGGGCCTGCAGTGCAGCTTGTGCTGCTTGGCCTTTTGCCAGCTTCTTGCTACGTCCTGAGCCTTCAAATGTTCTCCCATCCACTCTCACTGCCATGACAAAACTCTTGATATGCTGCTTCTCCACAGTCTCCGAAAGGCAGACGTACCTCAGTCCTGATCGCAGCTCATTTAGCAACACCACTGGGTTCTTTTCACTCTCAGCTGTGGATGCCATCTTGTGCTTGTTTTGCTTAGCGTGGCCCATTAAATCCAACGTGTGGCAGAGTAACCTCCCATGCCGATAAGCAGTAGAAAGCAATTCATTATTAACCGGGTTATAGACTGAAAAGTCCTCACTGTGTGCAGACGGTTCAAACTCCTTGAACAGAGTATCTGGAAAATCTGCCTGGTCAGATGTAAAGTCAGTGGATGGGTTAAAACAGTTCCCCATGGCAAAGTGAGCTTGACATGCATTTGGGAACTGAACAAAAGACTTCAGCGCTAGTTCTGCAGCTCGCATTTTGGCCTTCTTTTTTGTGGGTCCTGTACCTTCAAATGTAAGCCCGTTTACTTCTACAGCAACAGCAAAGACTGGAGCATGCACGGGGCCTGTTTGGGAAACCATTTTGTACTGTAAACCTGGTTTAAGTTCATGTAGCTGGACCAGAGCATTCTTTGGTGTCACGGACCACGAGACTTTCTTCCAGATGAGTTGGAGTTTGCAGAAATGGCCATTGTTGCCTTCTTCTAAAGGTCTTTTCCTTTTAATGCTAGGTGTGCCCACTCTTGACCTGTCACTAGAGGGTATCGGATGATCCTCCAGGTTGCCAACATTTCGGTTTTCCTTTACTTCCGCACTGCTGGTACCTGTCAGTAAACAAACAGAAAACCCCACATTACCGTTGCCATCAAGAAAGCTAACGCCAATCTAGAGCTGGCAGAATAGCATAAAAAGAGATTCACAGATATTTTCATGAATAAGCATGGCCCATTCACTGGGTTCACTGGACTATATTTGTAGGGCTGTATTAATAGTTTTTCATGAGTATTTGGATGGTGACTGGTTTATCTATTACAACATTGATGAATTCCTAGAATGTCATGAAAGATTACTGGCCCAAGAATTCCTTCCTGATGTGTATTAGTCACAGCCTCCTGTTTAAAAAGTTTCTGTTATCCAATGACGGAGCACAAATGTTACTTAAATGAATGCTCAGAAGGGATAATTAATAGTAAAAGTGAATAGTTTGTAAAAAGCCCCTGTGCTGAAATCTGTTCACATTAGCCACGTAGGTCAATGCTTACAACAGCAAACATGTTGCTACAAATCAGAATTGATTCACAAACAGAAAAATGGGCAAATTCATTGAATAATTTATTTTCAGTGAATAAACTGATCAGCTCTAGCCACAACACTGATCTTTGTATTACATACATCACAAACCCAGCCTGAGAGATGATCAAACATCCTTTCCCACCGTTTGGGGCTATAATTTGTTATAGTCTATTCTCTGGGGCTAAGATCCTTGTTTTAATGAGTGAGATTTTTTTCCTGTCAAGTTCAATCGCAGGTACTCTTTGCTACTGCAACAGCAATAACTAATAATGCAAAAATATTAGATCAGTGCAAATCAGGCTTGGAGAAACCAGAGCTGCACAAGGACAGTAATTACTGATGTAAAGGATGAGTTATGTCAAAGAAAAGCGATAGAAAAGAGCTCCTACAATGAGGCAAGGGGGTAGGGGGAAGACAGAGGGAGCATTTTCTAACGGCAGCGCTAACGAACCACATTCAGCTCTCAGTTATGCTCATGCATCGCCGCTGACCTCAATGCAGTAGTACAGTGCAACTGAGAACCAAGTCTGAGCCAACTAAGTTTAAGCATCCTTGGGGCTTGGGCAGTAGCAAACTGGAAAAAACGAGCAACAATGAAAAGCATATTGCTCTGACACAAAGCTAATCACTGCACTACTGCCATCTCTGACTCGTACATTTAAATGTATTCCCTTCTTATTCCTCTGGGAGTCAAAATGTAGCAGGCCATATTCTCTGGTCCAATGGAAGGTTGCTTGGAGCGGCTATCCAGCTGACAGTCTGATCCCTGACACAGAGCAGAGCATCTCTATGCCTGGCTGCCTGTATTATATCAGCTGTGATTCATGGGGAATCTGCATAAGGACCAGGCTCAACTACAGTCCCTGTTCGCAGGGGAGTGCAGAGACCACTCCCTCCTGATTCTCCTCAGTGCACGACAACCCCAAAGGAGTGTGGCCATGATGCTGTCTCCCCCTACACTCTGGACCACAGCGCTGTGAGGCTGTGCTGGGGTGTGGGAAGCTAGGTAAGGGCAGGAGGAGCTTTTGCTGGAGCATTGCAACTTTGCACCGCTCCCAGCTCTGGCTGTGCCTTACAGGCACATATGAGCCCTCAGAGAATTCCAGGGGAACCGGATTGCAGTTATTTAACACCTGCAACTTCCCCAAGGGTGTATGAAGTGTCTGCTTCGTATTCCAAACAGCCATGGGTCAATGCCTGGTCTTTGATTAAACACTGAACAACTTCTTCCATCAAAAGTGATAAGGTCCTGATCCTGCAGGTTGTTCTGGGAGGGTGGATGCCTGTGTGGAGCCCCACCGGGTGTACCTCCAGGGCAGTGTCACACCCACCCCTGTCCTGTGTCAGCTGACTCAGGCTCAGGCTCGTCGGACTGTTTATTTGCATTATTGGCATTTGGGCTCAGGCTGGAGCCTGGGCTCTGGGACTCTTCCCCCTTGTGCGGCCTCTGAGCCCGTAAGTCTACACCACAGTTAAACAGCCCCCTAGGCTTGCAGGGCTTGGGCTGAGTCAGATGATCCAGGCCAGCCATGGGTTTTTAATGGCAGTACAGACATACCCACTGAGGCCAATGGGACTTACTGTGCATGCAGGGGTTCCTACGTGCACAACATCTAGCAACGCTCGGATTGCAACTCAGCAAAGCACTTCGGCAAACATGCTAAACTTCAAGCCTATGTTTAAGTCTCATTAAAGTCACAGAGTGCTTAAGTGCATTGCTTAGTAGGGATGGGCATGGGCTGGTAAATCAGGGCCTTAGTGATTAGCTCATTTTTTACTTTCTAAAGTAAAAAAAAAGAAGAAGTCAAATTAGAAAAAGAAAAATCTTGCCTGATAAAGCTCAGCCATATAAAATATGATAGCTATAAAAACAGCCTCACTGGAAACGAGCCACTGAAAAGGTCATGTTAATAAGACATGATCAGAGATAACTTGGTCTCTTCTCCTAGGGTTCAAACCCATTTATAGGAACTCTGAATTGGGATGGGGAACAAGCCAGCCTTAACTGTGTCTTATTTTCCTGGGCCATTGATATAGCCAACCATTTATCCACCATGGCTGGTTTTCCTACCTTTCCACCTTCCTAAGGCTGAACTATCCTTCTTTGAAGAGCCCTTTTTATGTAAAAGCTGTAAAACATTTTGCCTCAGATCCGCTTTTCTAAGGGAAGTCGGGTTGGTTTGATATTTAATACCTCGTCTCTCTCTTTTCCTAATAGGGTTTTTACAGACCCAATTATTATACATAATAATATTGACGCCAGGAGGCATTTACAGAAAGATATCTTTTGTTTCACACTATATACAGGTTTGAAAAGAATTTGTATTGATTATGCCACACTTACTAGGAAAACTCAGAGGGTTATTTGTCTATATAATTCATATTGTCTTTTTCCATCTTTTTTATTTTATTTTATAATCCTTACTCCATGGGTTTGTGAACAGAGACGATTTGTCCTTCACCTTCACAAACACAATGAACCATAAATAAACTTTCCCTGTGTGCCCTAAAAGTTTTGTCTCTGGCACTATCTATCCTGGGTTGTGGATTGATTTTTTTCCCCACCAATGCAACTAGACAAATGCAGCGATGCCAGTGCAAACTCTCAGTGTCGTTGTGTGACAGCAGTGTGAGATGGTGCTGGCACCAAAAATTATTGCCGTGATTTATATTAGCACAGTCCACAGACCTTGTTTAGCACTGATGCAGTATGTCTATCTTATGGGCCAACACTGAGGTAGCTGGTGATGCAAATTACCGTAGGCCAGACAAACCTTAAATCATACATAGGGCCTGATCCTGAAATTCCAGTTAATAGCTAAATTCCCATTGCTTTTAAAGGGAGCAGAATCAGGCCAGTTGTCATTCATGCCATATAAATTAGTGGGCACCTAAATTCAATCAGAAAGTTCCTTTATTTCTCACAAAGGAGCAAAGCTTCTAAGAAAGACCATATGCCTGATGGACTTGCATGACATCCAACAATAGTTGGATAAAGCTAAATTACTTTATACTTTCAGGTACCTTTGAAATAGGAGATCTTTGAAATGTGGCTTTGATGAGACCTCTGTGTAGCAGACACAAGATTACATCTCTAATGGTGGCACATGTACTTCTCTTGTGAAAATCAGACAAAGCAGGCAAATGACACCAAACTACATTAGATAAATACTGTAAGCAGCCATAATAGAACAATCACAAGCAATTTTAGAAATGAAGAGCACTAAAAGGAAAGGGGGCAAGTCAGAGGTTGCACATGAGGAAAAATGCAAAACGGTGGATCATTTTCATCCTTGTTATCTCTCAGAATGACTTGGCTCTTGAATCTCCAAAATACATTATCTATATTTTCTTTTAAAAAAAATTAGAATCGAATATAGTGCTCCTAGGTTGCAAGGTTTGCCGCATAATGAAATGATATGTTTTTTGAAAAGAAGAAACAAAAAAATGACAGATTTATAGTAAAAAAATTACTTTATTCTGTAAGATTCAAATAAATAAATAAATCTGATTTTGCCTTGTAAAATCCCCTCAGATAACTTTACTCGTCATTCTTTTTCAGACTGCACAAGCAAGTGAAGGCCTTTATCCTTTATAGGGCAATCTTTTTTTTTGCTACAACAGTTGAATGGGAGAAAAGAGAGCACTTATCAAATGTATTTATTTGTGCATTTCCCCTCCCCTCCTCCCTCTTCTGTATCTCGTTTAATTTCTCTCTCCTTTCTGGTCATTATGCACAGTAGAGTTAACCTGGAGAGTCTGCATCATCAAGAGCTTTTCAGAACTATAATGCATCACTAATAATGACACTGCCTATGTCTCTGGGTCATAAGGGCTCTGAAGAACTAGCCATCCGATACTCCACGCTACATTTGAAGAGATAATATTGTTCCTGTTGAAGGTTATTCTGCTACCAAACTTTTTTTGTGTGTGTGGGGGGAGGGGGAAGGAGAGAAAATGTGACAGCTTCACTATGGCAAACATCTTTTAAAAACAAATCACAACAAGTAGACATCTGACATAATTGCAAGGTATCTATTATATCTAGATCTAAGGAATAAAGAATAATTGCCTAGGTACAAAAGAGTCACAAGGCAGTATTATCTTTAGAAACGTTTAAGAATCCCAAGATTGCTATTGTTGCATTTTGACCAAAGTTCGGTTTCTTTTTAATTTTCTGCTGTCTGTATTTTAATATCTGCCCCCCATTTGACCTCCTCACAAAGAGCACATTATTTGCTGTCCATCTCCATTGTATTGACCACAGAGGTTAAAGGGATTCACTTCCAACATCTCTGACATACTTGAAAATGAGGCATTTCACAGCAAAAACAATAGGTACGATCTGGAGGTCAAACTCAAGAGACCTGTGTTCCAGGCAACTAGTATATCAACAGCACTGTAGGGCAATCTACCCCGCCAACCAACAAACCTTTTTATAAACTACCACATCTCAAAAAAAGAAACAGGAATTCTTTTGCAGGAGATTTGGAAGAAATCAATTATATTCAGATCCATAGTCTTGAAGCTGGCATAATAAACTTGTAGCTAGTAGTAGAAATCAAAACTACACACAGTTTTAATGACCAGTTAGATGTCTATAGGATTAATTATGCTTAAGAGGAAAAATACATTTCTGTTCTCTTTGTTGACGATGAAATCCTTCCTGTTAACTTACAAGATGTAGGTGGTTTAAAACCATGTTATAATTCATCCCAAAGGATATTGTAACAATACGCTGTAGAATGGCTGCATTTACAGTTAAAAAAAATCCTTTGAAAAGTCTCCTATTGTTTCCCCGACAACTGTGCCAGATTTTTGCTTAAAATCAAAGCTGAGAATCAGAGCCGGCTCTATGTTTTTTGTTGCCTCAAGGCCGGATCGGAGTGCTGCCCCAAGATTGGACGGAATGCTGCCCCTTAAGATGTGCCACCCCAGGCACCTGCTTTATTTGCTGGTGCCTGGAGCCAGCCCTGCTGAGAATTTATGGAGGAACTTGTGAGAGGTGAATGTTGTTTCCTTTCGCACCTCCATACTGAAAATTTCCTACCGCTGTGTCATCTATTGTCTGTAATATCTACAACATACATAAGCACTTGTGCAGTTCTTACCAATTAGGGAATTTATATACATAACTTTTGGCCCTCATCCAGTGCAGCATTTAGGCTCTGACTGAGGAAAGCATCCCTGTTCAGAATAGCACTTAAGCACATGCATAAAGTTAAATGTTGTACTTAAGTGCTGTTCTGAACAGAGCTGGGCACAGGTCCCTGCTTAAGTGCTTTCAAGAATCAGGGTCTAAATACTCAGCTTTAAGCTCATGAAAAAGGCTATTGAAGTCAATGGCTAAAATTTTCAAAAGTGACCAGCGATTTTGGTTCCTCCATGTTGGGCTGCTTGAGATGCTTTGAAGGTGCCTGATTTTCAAAGGGTGGTGCTTGGCATTTTCTGATGATCAGATTCTCTTAAGGTGTCTCAAATTGGGCATCCAAAAGATGGGGAGACTCCAAATCACTAGACACTTCTGAGAATCTTGGCCAATATGCTTGTAGTTAAATATGTGCTTCAGTGTCCTTCAGGGCTCTAGTGTCTGCACAATCACCAAAAATATGTGTCTATCATGGTCTTATAGGGCCTGATCCAACATCCATTGTTGATTCCACAGAGAAGGTCTGTGTATCTATATGACTAAAAACTAAATGCTAGCTCCTTGATCCAGGATTATGTTGGTACAGCCATTGAAGACTTCCCCTTTCCCAGAGGAAGGATCACACGGTAGCATGGCTACCACAGATGACATTGGCATCTGGCTCATGGGAATGATGTTGTAGAATGGACTTTTGCCATAAGGTTTCAGATGAATTCTTCCCTTGGGACTGACGTTCAGTCCAGCAGAGATGGCATTTTAAAGAAGCCAAGTGGCCTGAAGATGTTTTTCTGTCTATCAGGTTATTTCACCCATTGAACCAAAATAAGAGTATCTATACCCAGACTTGCACCAGGTTTAAAACATCTTTAGTTAAACTGGTGCAAGCTTGTGTGTAAACGAGGCCCAAATGGATGTGGATTCTTTTTGGATCTGATGCAATTCCTACTGAAGCCCATGGGAATATTCCCACTGACTGCAATAGTAGCCGGATTGGATTGAGCAGTTTGATACGGCCCGGGGGTTAAAAGAGCCAGAATGGGCAAGCCAGACCACCACCGTATATCCTGCAAGATAGATTTATTTCTTCCTAAAACATCTCCCTCCCCTCCCCCAGCCATTTAGTGAAAGTACTGACACAATATAAAACCTCCTATTCAGAACAAGTCACCAAGTTCATTTGGTGGCTCTTTGATTGGGGGAGGTGACATTTATTTTCCTAGCAGTAAATGGTGTGTAATTTGTACAAATACACAACATTGTTGTCATTGCCAATGTCATTAAGGATATTGTAACCAGGAGAGGACTAGTGTGTGATGCCCATTAATAAGATGAAATTGGGTTATTTTCCTTTGAGGAAGCAAAGCGTATGTTGTTCATAATATCAGCTTTAAAGCCAGTGCAACTTCAAGCAGGCCTGGGTACTGCCTCAGGAATAAGAAAAGGGGTTTCAATGTTTGGCGTGTACAAATTTACTACGTTATTCAAAAATAAGTGAGCAGCACAGTTAGGAACCATTCCACAGGAGATTCCTGCAGTAGCTCATCCTGTTCATAATATGTTTTCTGTGTGCACTTCTCAGACAGCATTGCAGAAACATAGCCTCCTTAGGACCAGGATTTAAAGGCTTTGCTAGACTTTTTGGCCTTTGCTAGTTTATGTTCCACCTGCCAGTCAAGGTGCTAACAACAGTCAGCAAACACAATATGATGTACATGTGTTACTCAGCAGTGCACAACCATAGGCATGTGCACAGGGTGTGCCCAGCATTGGCATGCGCACAGCGTGTGCCGGGTGTGCTCAGACACACCCTAATGTCTCAAAAAAAATGGCTTTCAATGCAGAGTGCGGTGCCTTTAACAAAATACATAAATAAAATTCCCTGGGTGCACACCCTAATGAAATATGCTGCGCACGCCTATGTGCACAATAAAGGGTCATATTCCGTCAGTAAATAGTCTAGTCCATGCTGCCTCATTTCCAAAGCATGGCAGATTAGCTACAATACAGAGAATCATCCATTTTCTCCACCCAGGTTATAATAAGGCAACTCTTCATTGTTTCTGGCTGGAAGAAGTACCCATCTAGTAGGGGAGTCTAAAAGGCAAAGAGGTGTTCATTTGGTTTGGATAGTTTCCCTCTCTGTTTTTTATGTGCCTCAAAATATGTTACAACGAAAAGGCTGGAGGATGTGCAGTAATCCCTGCTAGGTGTTAAACACAAAGAGCGGGTTAAGGTTATTCAGTTCTCCTCCCAGCCTCATTCACATTTTAATTTCTTCACTTTACCTTCAGTACCTACTGGCTTCTGACATTCTTATATTTAAACAGTCATTGGTACAGAATATTTCAGCACCACCAGGCAGGAGCAAGAGTAACTCTTGGAGAACCATGTAACCAGCATTTCAGCTGAATCTAATTAACCCAAATCTAGTGAATGATCCCCATTCAATTAGATTTGGATTGTTTTCTTTTTCAGGTAATATTAACCAAGAGAAAAGGAGAGGGCAATGTTTCAAACAAAGGCCTTGAGCCTGAAGACCTTACTCAGGCACAACTCCCATTGAAATGCCTGACAGTGCAAGACAGTGCGTGGGGGTGGGGAGGGGAGAGAGGGGAACAGGGTCAGCCAATGTAGTTTTTTCCCTTAGGGAGAATGCATATAAGAATAAAGCAAAATAAATTAATATAAACAAACAAAAAAAAATAAAGAATCTCCCCAGTCCTATGGCCCCTAGCACGGCCTTCCCGTAGGAATTGTCTCCCATCTCTACACAGTCAATATATAGCCCTTCCCTCAGCATCTGTGCAAGAAGTGGGAAGCTGAGCTGAGGTTAACCCCATCTTCACTGGGGACCAGGTTATGCCCCATGCTACAGGGAAGTTTGCACTGAACTGAGGATTGGTCTTAGCAGTTGCATATTTGCCAAATCACCTGGCTCCCAGAACTACCCACACTCTACAGTTCTTTCAATTCACTTTATCATCCATCACTACATGAAGAAGAGAGGCTGCTTACTTAAATTGTCTTCATCTTCCATATTGGCCACACCAGGACTTAAATACTTGAAGGGCGCGATGAAGGTTGACAATATGCTTACTTTTTCTGGAACAAAAGAAAAAAAAAAGGATGTAGACGTATAAAATCAGGGTTTCACCAAAGCCCAAAACATTCAGATTTTTATTGTATTCTTTTCCTCATATTAGGAGGTTTGGCAAGTCTATTTTCATAGAATTATAGAACTGTAGGACTAGAAGGGACCTCGAGAGGTTTTCTAGTCCAGTCCCCTGCACTCAAGGTAGAACTAAGTATTATCTAGATCATCCCTGACTGGAGTTTGTCTAACCTGCTCTTAAAAATCTCCAATGGTGGAGATTCCACAACTTCCTTAGGTGATTTATTCCAGTGCATAACTTCCTCAACAGTTAGGAAGTTTTTCCTAATGTCTAACCCAGGGATCGGCAACCTTGGCACGTGGAACCGCAGGATAAGCACTCTTAGCAGGACCCGCCAGTTTGTTTACTTGCCAGTTTGCCGACCGCAGCTCCCACTGGCCCCAGTTCACCGTCCCGGTCCAGTGGAGGCTGCGGGAAGTGGCGCGGTGCTGGCCGCCGCTTCCTGCAGCCCCCATTGGACTGGGACAATGAACCACGGCCGGTGGGAGCCATGGTCGATGAACCGGAAAGTAAACATAACGGTGGGGCCTGATAAGGGTGCTTACCCTGCGGTGCCACGTGCCAAGGTTGCCAATCCCTGGTCTAACCTAAACCACCCTTGCTGCAGTTTAAGGTCATTGCTTTTTGCCCTGTGCTCAGAAGTTGAAGCTCAGTAAAGTCAGTGTTGTTTTGTAAGCAGAGTCAGTGAGTTTGCTCTTCCTCTGGGACTATTTGATTGAGGTTCTACTGAAATAGGATCTTTACTCAAATTTGCCAGCAATGTAATTCTCCAAAGAGGATTGGCTGAGGTAGCACTTGCCTTGTGTGTAGATATAAGGCTGCTAGAGATTATTGTGAAACACTTTTCATTGTGACTTTCACCATTCTATGCTGATTAAAGGAGACTGGGAGTTGGGACGGAGGGCTGCTATTATTTCTCCCTGGAGAAAACAAAACAGTTAATGGGAGTCAATTGCAGGAATAGGATTAGAGGAATTGCCATAATTGGATCAGACCATTAGTTCATCTAGTTTAGTTTCCCATTTCTGACACTGGCTAAGAGCAGCTGCTTCAGCGGAGGTAGGTTTCAAGAGCCTGCTACAGGAAGTTATAGAATGACCTACCTACAATGAAATTTTCTTACTGAGAGGATGACTCATGCCCCGATGCATGACTATTTATATTTCTTCCCAAAATAATGGTTTTTGTTTTTCATTATTCCTTCCTGTTGTGATTTTGGAATGTTCTTGTTATCCAAACAAACATCCAGTCCTTGTTTGAATCCTGCTAATCCCTGTGGTCTCATTTATACCGACTGCTATCACTGGCAACCTCGTCATATAATCCCATTCATAAATTTATCAAGCTCCATTTTAAAACTGATTACCGGGCCCTTTCAATAAAAACAGCATTGCTATGCTGAGAATCTCTCTCTCTATCTGTATAATGGGAAAGAACTTTTACAAATAGAGACACATTAAACCTGATTACATTGCAGATGTATATGCTATTTAGTCAAACGTATCAAAGCTCACTATTCACTGAAGCTATACACCATATTGGGCTGTTTTACTTATATCTTGTACCATATTATTTTGAAATTCACCAAAAACTGAATAATGAATTACTTCATCGAAGTAGGCCTGGAAAATAGTTTTGAATGTGAACTTCTCTTTCGGGAGGAAATATTTCATAAACTTTTATTTGTCTTAGTACAAGTTTCCTGAAACATATGGCTAATAATTTTAGATATGATTCCTTGTTTAGCTATCATACCACAGTGTATTCTAACATGTAAGTCTGTTTAAATTCATTCTATTTCAAGAGTGTATCTGTTGGCTTGTCAGCCTTGTTTTGTCTGGGTTTGCAAACAATCTTGTCTCATATTAAAGGGTGTGATCAGACTCTAAAATAAACTGTGTACAGACATTTGTAACCAGCAAAGCACAACTCGACTCAGCTATAAGTACAAGATGACTGTTCTTTCTTGTGTAAGTGCACTAAACAGTATCTCCACATAATTTTTAGTCCATGAACCTTTTAGCCTATGTTAAGTTATAATTTATAATGGAACAGCCATCTTGAATTATAATTTCATTACGGGATTGCAACAATGTGATGAAGTGAGAGAGTAAAGCTCACATGCTTTAGCCAAGAAACTTCCCCAAATGAAATAACCTGTGCTGAGGTGTTACTCTGCTTTGTGATATCAGGGAGATAGGCGATGCTTCTGTAACACACTTGCTTGCTGTGTGTGATCATGTCCCTCTTTCTGGTGCCTGGCCCTGGTGAAGCTAAATCAAGCTGGCATTCACACCTGAGTCAAGTGAGTAACTGCTTTAGCTCAAGAGGTAACGGCTTGTGCTTTCTGCAGCTGAACCAAAGCCCATTTGTGCTGAATTCTCTGATTTGCTCTCCAGCAATGAGAGTGGTGCTGTATATATGAAGATCTGGTTCATTATAAAGTGCATCCTGCTGGGACTTAACTCGGGTGGACCTCAGACATTCAGGACCAGCTGGCCTAATAGAAAGGACGGCATACACTAAATCAAAGTGCCCCCACTGAGAATAAAGGCTGCTTCTTACTCACAACTAATGGAGTTATTCCTTTAGCTCAGGTAGTAAGGGCATGCGACATTGATGCTGAAGATTCTAGGTTTTAGCCTTACTAATGACAATCATGAAAAATGATAGGCCCCATGTCTAATCTAGAATGCTAGCTTTCTGTGGTGCTGCATTCCTGAAGATGCAGCCCCTTTAGCCTGTAACTTTCAATCTCTGCTTCATTATTATGTGTATTCCAACAGCACGCAGGGGCTCCAGTCACAGAGTAGGATCTCGCTGTCCTAGGCTCCATTCAACTGCACCGACTAATTAATTCATTGCATTTATATAAGGGGTAAGTATCGGTTTCTAATGCATTATTATTACACGAGACCACATTCTGTGACATCTCTTTTGCCCAAGAATTTGTTTGGTTGATGGGTCTAATTTGTAATAGGACTTGAAATTCCACATTTTATTTTAATGGGTTTTTAATATGTTTTCCCCCCAAAGATCTTCCTTGTTTCTTCACTTTTGCATGGCTGAGAACAGAGACTTATGGCAGTGGTTTCTGACAATGCCACCAATCTTAGAACCGCAGATCAGAATGGAAGGATTAATGATATCGCAGATACAACTTGGCCCCAATTTACACAAGAATATGGCTCAATCAATAAAGATGATAAAGATTAGAATGTAGGATTTCAACCTATTGGCTGAGGAACAGAAGATTTACTATGTGTCTGAAAAAGCAGAAGGGGAGGTTTCTTGAATGAAAGATGTAAGAAGGGAAGGGTTGTTATGTGCACCTAATGCAGACAAATTACTCAGTCTGTGGAGGAGGAGAAGACGGATGGCAGAATAATTAATTTGAGGTGCTTACAGGGAAATAATCTGTTTGGAGATATATCTAAAGGTATGATCATGCACTTCCATCTCTTGTAAGTTATTGTCTATTACCATATATGTGCCTTGTAACACTAATTTAGGTTTATCGTCACTGGCTAAATTCAGTATTATTCTTGTTTACTTTTTCTAAACAAGATTAGGGGAACTGGGCATTCACAGTTTAAAGTCCTCATATAGTTTGATGTCCATCACAATTAGTCTTATCTCTGGCAGTTTGAAGAAATCTCATGAATAAGAATAAAGGAGGCTGCTGGATCTGAAAAAGTACCGTAGCTCCCCAGAGAAACACCATTAAAGCTTCCTATCTTTTCCCACTTTCTTCTGCTCTTACACGTCCTTTCAAAGGGAGACTCAAAAGCTGCAAGTACAAAATTCGAGCTACTATTTTTACTTTAAGTTGTCTGTAAAGCTGATGTAATTCTTTAGTTTTGAAAGGAAAAATGAAAACTGTAACGTTCCTTTAGTCAAAGAACAAAACCGGAACTCAGCCCCAGCAACTGAACATTCACGAGAGTCCATAAAATGTAGGGTGACCAAATCACAACACTGAAATATCGGGGCACACTGGGGTGCTGTTAGCCACGCCCACAGTCCACTCCCACTCCTCCCAGTCTCTGTCCCCACTCTGCCCCAGCTCCCGTCTCCCCTCTCCGGCTTGGCTTCCCCGCTACCGTACCCATTCTCATCCTCTAGCCCGCCGCTGGCTTGCTGCATCCTTCTTCCATCCTTCTCTGCCTCCTTCCCTGAGCGTGGGGCGTCCCCATTCCTCCCCCTACCTCCTGGAAAGTCCAAACTGCGACAAACAGCTGTTAGGCAGCAGGAAGCGCTGGGGAGGAGAAGGAGCGGGGATGCGGCATGCTGGAGGAGGAGAGGGAGGCAAGGAGTGGGGAGCTTGCCGCCTCCTTACCTGAATATCGGGACAATTGAATTCCTGATTGTACATCGATCGGGTTGGGGGACAAAGGGTTAAATATTAGTCCCTATTTTATCGGGACATCTGGTCGCCCTAATAAAATAAGCTATTATTTACCTGCATTAGAATAGGCCTAGAAGACCCTTGTTATGAGTTGGGTGAAACCTTGTTATGAGTTGAGTCAAAACCTTATTGAGATTGATAAGTGTGACCTCACCCTTCAATTAACATAACTTTAAGGATAAATAGCCATATAGACATATCCAATGTGACCTTGGAGAAAGCGAGGGAGAGAACTTTTGGGTCTGTTGACTAAAGAGGATTAGGGCTTTAAGCTTTTATTCTTGATTCCTCCTCCATTTGAAAAATCAGGACTCTGTACATGCCTTACAAATAAATAAGATTCCATCGAAGAAATTACTAGACTGAATCCATTTTTACTTCCAAATGAAACATCCCTATGGCCCCAAATTTTGACTGGCTGTTCAGGTGAAACAGGGGCAACCCCAGAAATGAAATCAGGGTCCCATTGTGCTAGAGACGGGACAGACACAGTAAGATACAGTCCCTGCCCCAAAGCGTTTACGATGGAAATAGACAAGAGAGACAAAGTGTGGGAGGGGAAATGCAGGTACAAGCGGTAATAGGACTTGCCCCATGTCACACAGGATGTCTGCCAAGATCCAGTCTGACCCAGAAATGACTTATGTTCCTGTCCAGTACTTTTACTACACTACCATCTTTCCTCTTAATATAAATCCCATGTGCATGCAAAAGGGAAGAAAAACAAACAAACCAAACCAAGAAAACTATTTGGAAAAAGAAGCAGATTTCAGTTTCCTCAGATTTCTTGGGAAATATTTCTCAACAGCAGCAATTAATTTTTTTAAAAAAATCACGCACTGTTTTGACAATCTCCTTTTAAATTACAAAAACAAGCCAAAAACTGAGCCAACATCTTTTTGCTCATTTGAAAAAGACCAGCATTTAATCCAAACATTTCATCTGATCTTAATGTATCACAGAGGGCTGTCAAACATCCGCTAGATTCTGCCCTTTTGCGATGTGGCTTTTGCCCTGTGGTTTATTGATCCCTACTTCATAAATACACGCTAAGTGCTGAGCCAATAAAAGGTCGTTAGAGTTATATAGAGGTTGCAAAGAATGCTATCTGGATAACACAAAGGATAAGGCATGGCTGGCTGGTATGCACTAGCGCTTCCATCTTTGCTAGCACTGGTTGGAAATTTAGGGAAATATTTTAGTGTAGATACAGCCAGAGATGTATAATAGGCATAGGCGTGCGCACAGGGTGTGTCCGGTGTGCCCAGGCACACCCTAATGTCTCAAAAAAAATGCAGAGTGTGGCGCCTTTAAAATAAATAAATATGTACAATTCCCTGGGTGCACACCTAATGAAATGTGCTGCACACGTCTATGATAATAGGTTGTGCTTTAGTGACTCAACCCGCATTTGGTCAGATTCCATTCAAACTATATGCAATGATGTGTGGACCTCAAGATCTTCCTTTTCTTCTGCGTGATGTCATTGTACCAGTTAAGCAAAAAGTTCCAGGGCACCATTCATATGCATAACACAGCCCCACTTCTAGAGGGCATCACACACTATGGCATGTGTGATGCTGGCAGACCAAGTGCCATCTCTTGCCAAGGTTGAAGGCACCAGCTGAGCACTGACCAATTCATATCGGGAAGTCAGACCAGCTCACCTGTATGTAAATATTGTTCAAGACGGATGTTAGACTTGTAAAGAGATGTTAACACATTTTATATAACCTAAATGCTGAAGTTTCTGCATGCATTAATCTTATTTGTAATGTCTGGAATCCCGCTTTAAGGTATTATGAATTTTTCTTTACAATTGTAAAAATGCCTGCTCTGAACTTGTGAACCTCATCAGAAAGAGTGGTTCCCTTGACCATCAATAAGGACTATCCAGACTAAATGTACCACTGTAGGACAAAATCCGTTGATTGTCCCATACCCCCATGAAAAAGTTATGTGCAAGAGTCCCATCGGTTTGAACTCTGGGGGGAAGGGCATATAAAGATGCTCAGAAGAAGAAATGGTTCTCTCTTTGTTGTTTGGACTCTGACAAGGGCTGGAGCTAAGAAACAAAAGAAGAGATCCCCAGGGTTAACCAGGATTAGCCATAAAAGACATTCAGTGAACACATTAGTACATCTCTGTCACCATTTGGAACCACAGACTATAACTCATCTGTGATTATACATTGCCTGCTTTAACCTATACACAATTCTTTCATTTCTTTTTATCTTATTATCTTATTATCTTTTTATCTTTTCATTTCTATCCTTAGATAGTTTACTATAGAATTGGCGTTGTCTTTGGTGTAAGATCTATAAATTGATGAGGGATAGGTAACTGGTCTCTGGGGACTGGGAGTAACCTGAATAATTTGTGATTTTTTTTGCTGTAAGTGACCATTTATCATTACATCCAGCCTGCCTGGGTGGCAAGATAGACTGCAGTGCGCAAAGGAGATGGTCTGTGGCTCCATGGTCAGACTGTAACAGTGATCCGGGAGTTAACTGGGCTGGTGAAATGTAATGATAGAACATCTCACTAGTTCGGGGTGTCTGATCTCTTTTTTGACAGTCCGCCCTGAGGTTTGCACTGATAGTCGTGAACCACGCCGAGACAATGTGATCTTCAGAACTACTGTGCCCCCCTCACGGGGGTGAAAGTAAGCCGGAAACAGGCCGGTACAGCGTACTGGTAAGAAGTGGCCACCAGTACCGGCCCCTACACAGCTGACGTTAAAGTGCTGTTGTGGCAGTGCTTTAACACTGCTGCTCCTTTTTCTCCCCCCACCCCCGCCACCACCCCCATCAGCAGCCCTGCCATGAGGAACCCTACCAGCAAGGCCCCCGAAAGGGGAGAGGGGCAAAAGGGGCAGCAATGTTAAAGTGCTGCTACAGGAAAGGACCCTCCTTAAACGCTTTAATGTCGTTGCCCCTTCTCCTCCTCCAGGCTGCTGATTGGGGTGGGGAAGGGGCAGCTGCCCCGGGGCTGGCAATTTAAAAGGGCCCGAGGCTCCCAGCTGCTGCTGCTCCTACTGCAGCAGTGGCCAGAGCCCTGGGCCCTTTAAATCGCCACTGGAGCTCTGGGCGGCGCGGGCCAGGCAGTACGGATGGGCTGGCTGGGGGAGGCTGACGCCTAGCCCCACCTCTTCTGCCCGAGGCCCCACCCCCGTATTGGTAAGTGCTTTAAGTTACTTTCACCCCTTCCCCCTCAGGCAGTAAAGTGAAGGTAACGGGAGCTGTGGCAGGCTAAGCACTTCTAAAAAATCAGGCCTGCTCTTGCCTTGAGGCAATAAGGGAGGACTGGAAACACACTGCAAGGTCTACTCCAGATCTCCCTAAGGATTTGGGAGCTCATCTCCAAATGGAAATGTGCGGTGTGCTCTTTTGCATGGCAGTTAATGACCACTATTAATAATTGTGTTTTAAAATGTGACTTTTGAATACACAACAAGGATTAGACAGATGGCTACCAGTAGTTTGCCAGTTCAGCATGTTTTACAGAATTAGTTCCATTTTCATATTCTAATTGATTACCATAAGCTACTTTGAATGGTGGAGATTTCTTAAATGGGATTCTTTTAAAAAACACAATTTGGACATTATAAACCATGCCTTAATGCATTTGATTCACGCCGAGTATGAGATTAGTGGGGATGAGTCAACTTTGATACAATAAAGTGAACCCAGCTGTAAAACCCCCGGAAGACAGCTGATATGTTTTGCTCTTAACTTGCATATGCAGCAAATCAAATATTCACATTGCTACATTCATGTTAACCTAGATTTATTTCCGAAAATAAAATAAAATAAACCCACACACCAGGAGTTGATTTTGTTCCTCTTTCCTGATGTGTTCAGTCAGTTCAGACGCGGATGAGCTAACAGTGACTGACAGAAAAAGGTGAATCCTTACACAAAAGGAAAAAAACAAGAGGAAACTTTGCAGGAGAAATAGCAATCCCTGTAAACTTACACAGCTCACAACTTTCTAAATTGCAAAGTACACAACCACCAGAATGCATCTCTTATTGCAACGGAAACTTTCACTCTGCTTTCTAGGTAGGGGTTGGCATCACCTGGCACTGAGCTCAGCCTTTAAATTTGAATGCAGAACCCCACCGTTGAGCTGCGAGTCATTCTATGTGCACTGCCAGACTGTGCCCGCAGATTGCTGCAGCAAAATCCCCGTTGTCTCACAGACACTACATGTAGGAACCCACCACGTTATTCTCCTTTAAATACATCTTTAGAACTCACCTTCACTGCAGTGGCTACAAATCACAGCCAGCTAGTACCAGTTAGACTGCTAATTATCTGTAACCCCTGAGACTACTGCTGCATGACCCACACCTCTCTTCACTGTTGCCTGGTCCTTTCCTCCGCTTGTCTGCTTATTCACCAGTTGCACATTGTCTAAAATCTTAGATTGGGATCTCTCTAAGACAAGGACTATTTGTTTGTACAATTCCTAGCACGGTGAGTTCCTAAATCCCTTTTTGCACTCCCCAGGTGCTAGTGTAATACACATCATTAATGACCATAATAATATGACCAACAGGTTCACAGTGAAGCTCATAGAGGCTGACAGAGAGACAAGTAGCTTACTTTGCTGTCCCATACACCAAGTGGGCAGAGAGAGAGAGAGAGGAATTCAGCAGCAGCTGAGAAAGAAACGGATTAACCCTTTGAGTACTACATCTGGCACACGCACAGAGAGTGGGGACCCAAAAATTTCACAGACTTTAGAGATACTGATTAAATTAATGGCCATCACATTCAGAACAAATAGAAGAAAAAACTTCCCCTCAGAGCCAGATTCTGAGAGGCCTCACACCACTGTGCAAGGACAGAATATGCACACTGTATCTGGAATACCGTGGGGAGATCGGTCACAGCATGTGACGACAGTAAGAGCCACAGGCCAGTTTTGTGTGTGTTGCATGGCTCTGGCCTCACAAGGAATTGTGGGACAAAGCCAGGGCAACACCAGGAGTGTTCTGCCCAGAGACCATGTCTGTATGTGATGAAGCCAGATAATATTTGGGCTACGAGCTGAAATAATGCACCTTTCACCATACAAGAATTGTCTGTGTCTCTGTTGCCCCAATGTACCAGCCAATGAAGATGGGAAACACAAGAGGACCACCATCATTTGACCAGTGATGATCTAAGACCAACAGCAAAAAAGTCTCTGTGGGAGGTAGCGTGTGTGTGTGTGTGGGGGGGGGGGGGAAAGATACACAGCTGGATTTTACAGGGGCTCAGACAGCTGCTGGACCCCGTGCCTCTGAAGTATGGGTACACCTCTGAAACTGGCAAATATGGTTCACGGATAATGCTGCCCTGTGACTGAATTATGTTTTCTGGCACTTATATCAGAGCACATTAATATATAAACAACTGAATAATTTCAGGGGATTCTGCCAGGATTCAATTATATGTACTTTTTGGTATATAAAAGTGACGGTTGGCTCATAATATATAGATAACCTTTGGAATTCACTGCTGCAGGAGATATTCAAATTAGATATTGAGTCTGGATCCTTATTGCAGCTCCTTCACAGCCAGTAGATAGGGTATGACTGAGGAAAGAGGGCATGCCTAGGACACCCATACTTCCCTAGTAATCCCTGACTGACATGATACCTTGGGGATACTGGCAGGCAACACTTATTCTGCTCTAAGTTGTGCGGATGGACCAACCCAGTGAAAAATAGCCCCTGGACTGGATGGGTACAAAGGTGGCTAGAAGCCAGTTTGCTATTCCTGCCCTCAGAAAGACTGAAAGCTGCTTGGCAAAAGCTAAGAAGTTGGCCCTCTGTGCACAAATTTGCTTGAGATCTGCTTTTAATCATTAGTTTTTAAATCTAGTGCATTTGCATTGATTTCTCACATCTGCTGCAGAGATGTGAGAAGTGGAGGGAACCGAAGAGAAGAGAAGACTGAGGGGAGATTTGATAGCTGCTTTCAACTACCTGAAAGCGGGTTCCAAAGAGGATGGATCTAGACTGTTCTCAGAGGTACCAGATGACACAACAAGGAGTAATGGTTGCAGTGGGGGAGGTTTAGGTTGGATATTAGGAAAAACTTTTTCACTAGGAGGGCAGTGAAGCTCTGGAATGGGTTACCTGGGAATGTTGTGGAATCTCCTTCCTTAGAGGTTTTTAAGGTCAGGCTTGACAAAGCCCTGGCTGGGATGATTTAGTTGGGGATTGGTCCTGCTTTGAGCAGGGGGTTGGACTAGATGACCTCCTGAGGTCCCTTCCAACCCGTATATTCTATGATTCTATGAAATCTTTTCCAGGAGGTGGTAAAGGAATACAAAGTATGTTTACACTGGATCTGGAAAGGAAATTTCCAGTTCAAGTAGGTATACCCCCGCTATCTCCGACTGAGTCAGCGTGTTAATAAAAGCCAGGTAGCCATGGCGGTGTGAGCAGTGGAATGGGCTCACCACTCTGAGTATGTACCCAGGGTTTCAGATCGGACTGTTCTGTCTTGCCACCTGGTCAGCAGCAACACTGCTATTTTTAGCACACTAGCTCGATCAGAACAAGAGTGGATATGCACCTCCAGGGTCAGGGTAGACAAACCCCCTGTGACATACACTCCGCTGCCCTTTGCCTGGGACATTTTTCTCTGGAAGGAAACCAAGGAAATGTGTGGAATTTGGAATGGAACTTTATACAAAAGAAAACACATCAGCTGTGATGTGTTTCCCCTCTGCTTCAGCAGGGATATGAAATTAAGACATAAAACGGCAGAACACATTTTGTCTCATCTGGTAATCAAAGGGAAGACAAACCTGTGGCCCATTTTGATATTCAGCGTTTCAGGGGAAGGTTTTTGACTGCACTAGGAGGGCTCCCTTTCAAGTCAGAAGTTAGAGGAGCGAATGCCAAAGTCACGAAGGTTTCCTCTGAAGTAGGGCTGGAAGCTGTTCAATATGCATCAGAGTGCATAAAAGGGTCTGTCCATCTGCCTCAGCTGGAATTCCACTTTGGTCTATTGCATACCGCAGTTCGGTGTAAATAAAAGTAACTGTTGATTTTTTATTGATGTAGTTGGTTCTTTGGGGAAGGACCTGTGTTTTTGTTCTGTGTTTGTACAGTGCTTAGCACCGTGGGGTCTTGGCCCATGACTGTGGCAGATAGGAGCTACCGCAATACAGATAAATAATAGTTTGCTGTATTACAGTACAGTTAAGAGCATTAAACTTCAGATGGCTCAGGGAACAGGTCAAGGAACAAAGCTTTTAACTTCTGAGCTTCCAGTTCTGTCCATTAAAGGCCAGATTAATGACGCTGCACTTGGCTGCTGACAATTATGTGGCCAATCTCTTCAAATGAGGTTTCTCTAACAACCCACAATGTAGACATGGTCAACTTCAGACTATGTCGCTATCCTTGATGAATGCCCACTGAGTTGCTTTGATGGCAGGCTACTGGCTCTTCACCTGGCTGATGATGGTGCTATCAAATGGCTGGGCACACTGTGCGTACACAGAGAGAGGACCAGATTTACACAAGTGTTTAGGCACCTAAAGAAGTAGTTAAGTACCTAGTGGGATTTTCAAAAGCACCTAGGCACCTAAAGCTCATGGGAGCTTTTGAGAATCCCATTAGGTGCCTATCTACATCTTTAGGCCCCTTTAATAATCTGTCCCTAGAAGGCCAAAAGTTGTTACCATCTGAATAAACTGTTGGGTGATCTATGGGGAAATCCAGCTCCCAGTAGACAAGAGCTGGCTCCTGCCCTGTACTCTGGATGGTCTTCAGCTGGCTCAGAAGGTCATTGGAGGCAGAGACATGCCAAACCCTCCTGAGGCAATGAGTGTGGCTGGGGAACAAGGAGAAAGGCTGGGATGTTGTTGCACGTCCAGTTGTCAGAACAGCCAGCGGCGACTAGACTAGCTGCCAGACAATCTCAGGAGCGAGGGGCCCAAAAGGCAACCTTTGCATCCCCTCGATGTTCTTTCACTGATCTGCTACACATCTGCAATTGAGGCTCTGGCCCCTGCTGTCTGCATGACAGGAAACACACGCCTGGCACCCTGGCCTGAGCTTCGGGCCCCGGACCAGTGTTCAGTCACTGTGTGCTCAGGATCACCACTTCTAATTAGGAGTTAGATACTCAGGAAGTGGAGACGCACCACAACCAAACCCTGCAAACAAGCTGTGAGGATCTGGACAATGAAATGGACAAATCTGACTCAAAGTGTCGAATACCTTCAACCGGGATATGATTTACTGATTAAACTCCTTCACAGAATGGGCCCCTAGCCAATGATTTGAGGAGACTAGCCAAACCAAATACCGACCACAATGAGAAAACCATTAACTATACAGCATTTGGAATATTATTTCTTTTTATGATGGCCTGTCCAGCAGTTCTTATCATTTCACAGAATGACAAAGGCAGATTTTAGAAGCAGTTTCACCATATGAATATTAAGAGGCATTTGAGTAGACAAATCTCAGTGGCTATACTTTAGCCCTCCATAACAGCCATTCCAAACTCCTTTGCAATGAAAGGCCATTTACAGAAGGAAACACATTGCATTGTGAAATATTGGTTTCTTATACTTCCAGTAAACAGCCAAGTAAGTAAAAAGCACAATGTGGTAGATGGATTTTCTATCAGACTGTGCTGTTCTCTATTAAATTCTACAGAAATCAATCTGAAATCTAGTTCAGCCTAGTAAAATTAGATCTAAAACTATTTAATTTTGTTTCCAGAGTGTTTTTCTCTTCTGATGCTTAGCCTGGGGACACGCAGAGATAAAATACCTTGCATTACGATCAGTGTATGTGCACCTCTGTCTGCATGAGGATTACACAGTATTAGGTATTTTCTAAGTGATCTGAGTCTGGCTAGAAAGTGACAGTTTACAAATAACATGCTTTTTCTAGCTTCTTCCCTTATTTGAGCATTCTTTTAAAAATGTTTTCATTTTGCATTCTGTGCAGTTTGGGACTACAGTCTGACAGGTGAGCACTTTTTGTCTTTTCTTTTGGGGGTAGACCCTTTCTAAATCAGGCAGAGCTCATGAGCAAACAATTGTTAAAAACCATCGCTGCTCAAACCTCGGCAAGTAAGAGCTGTGCCATAAACAGCAAAAAAGGGACAATAGCTTTATTAAGCACATAACAAAGGGGAATAATTAACAGTACTTAATATCATTTGATTGTGAGCCAGTGGAATATCAGTGTTAGGGAAGGACATCTGTATACAAAGAGCAGGCAAATCACTACATAATTACCCTGCCTGCAGTAACTACATTGATCAGTGTTAGGGGTGACCAGGCTAATCTTAGAATCTCTTATTCACATGCTGTGTCTTCATATAAATTTGCACTGTCCACATTAAACTGCTTTGGTTAAATTGGTTCAGCCTCCTGCATGGACAATCTTAATTTGGTTTGAGAGTGGCTTATTTCAGGTTAGTTTAAATTTGTCCCCAATCAAATTAACTAACGTGAAATAAGGCTACCTTAAACTGAAATGCGTATCCACACAAGCTTTTAATATCACTTTAAATTGGTTTAAAAACACATCTTAAGATCAACCAATTCAACTTTGTGGTTAGACTAAGGTCATGTCTACACTATGGGGACTAGTTCATCAGAGCTTATGGTGCTGTTGCTATGCTGGCATAACCTCGCAGTGTAGAGGCAGCCTACAGCAACAGAAAGGATTTTTCCATTGCTATAGGAACACCACCCCTCCACGTGATGGTAGGTAGGTCAATGGAAGGATTCTTCTGCCTACAGTATCTAGCTATATCTATAATAGGGGTTAGGTTGGCATAGCCATGGCGCTCAGGGATGTGGACTTTTCAGTGCTGTAATTATATCACCCTAAGTATTAAGTGTAGACCAGGTCAAATTCTAAGGCCCTGATCCCAGAATGAGGTCTATATAAACATGGGGGGGAGGGGGTGTCTTCCCACACAGAGCTCACTGCAGAACCAACTCTATGTTGTAATGACTCTGGTCCCAAACCTGCCTATAGGAAATATAGGAAAGTTCAGTGACAAATTGATTCCATAGTCAATGAAACCCAGTCAGAAGGCATTGCTCCAATCAGCAAGGGCCACCACCACTCAGTCGTTCCCCCAGACTAGCTACACTAGTTCAGTTCTGGACTTCCTGTCAGTCTGTGTGAATGACATGTCTGTGTCTCACTGTAAACTTTTTGAATTGGGACCACTTCTCTCTTTGTGTGTATACAGCCTACACTGAGAGAACTTATGATACACTAATAAATGGGGAAACAAGAAAACACTAAATGGTGAGGGTATGGACAGGATGCTGTTGGAAGGAGAAGACACACCAATACTCCATATGATGGGGTTTATGGACCCGTCACTAAGGCCTTGTCTACACTACCGGCTGGATTGACACATAGAGATCGATCCCCAGAGGCACTCCCATTGACTCCGGAACTCCAGCTTGCCAAAAGGCGCAAAGCGGAGTCGATGGGGAAGCCTGCTGTCGACTGCTGTCCCTATGAGGACGACAGGTAAGGCGACCTAAGATGCATCGACTTCAGCTCCGGTATTCACGTAGCTGAAGTTGCGTATCTTAGGTCGACCTTCCCTGCTAGTGTAGACCAGACCTAAGACTAAAGGAATTATGGAGCAGCACTGGTCTAAGAAGGCCTCACCCCTCAGCAACTGCACAGCATGCTAGAAATGGAGGACCTGCTTAAAATGTAACTCTGCTAATCAAGCAGGAGACAGTGAAGGAGAGATCATCTACAGCAGGGGTCTCAAACATGCGGCCCGGGGGCCACATGCGGCCCGCAAAGCCCTTCCCTGTGGCCCGCCAAGCTTCCTGGCGCCCCCCCCCCCCGGTCCCCCCATAGCAGTTTGCAGGACGGAGGGGCCAGAAGTGGAGGCTTCTCTGCTGCCTGGCTGGGCCGCGTGTGTTTCTAGCTCTGGACTTCCTAGATTGCTCTTGCTTTGTTTGCCAAACAGCTGTTGGTGGTGCCTAGTGCTTTCCAGGAGGGAATGGAGAGCTGCGTGCTCAGAGGAGGAGGTGGGGCAGGGGTGGGACCTCTTGGAAGGGGTGGAGTGGGGGCGGAGCCGGGGCAGCAAGGGCGGGGTGTATGTCAGTGGTGCGGCCCTCGGGCCAGTGCACTAGTCCTCATGGAAGGGGTGGAGTGGGGGCACAGCCGGGGCAGCGAGGGTGTGTGTGTGTGTCAGTGGTGCGGCCCTCGAGTCAGTGCACTAGTCCTCATGCGGCCCTCATGGTCATTTGAGTTTGAGACCCCTGATCTACAGGAAGGAAGCCAGTTAGTACCTTCTAGGTTAGAGGAATTCCCAGAGGAAGGACTGGACTGTTGGTAAAGTCCATCCAGGAGACTGACCCCTTTTTTTCTCTCCCCTTCTCCCTGACAAGGGGGAAATAATTGAACATCCCAAAAGGAGCTGGGGAGCCCCAACTGACTATCTGAATCACTGAGACTTCTTGAACAACCCTCTGTGAGGAGGGAAATAGAAGTTTGGAGCATGGTCACAGCCCAAGAGAGCACTGACAGGTGAGAGAGGAGGGTAGATAGTCATGGGAAAGCTGGTCTGGGGTATCAACTAGAGGGGACAGAAACACCCCCCATCCCTTCTTTCTTGGGTCCTAGGCCAGGATCTAGTGGAGAGGGAGGGTCCAAGTGCCCCTACCCTTCCTTATCTCACTAGTCCAACTCGGGGGAGGAGAGGACTCTGGAGAAGAACAGACTGGCCACCAGGGCCTCAAAATTGCCAACAAGGCTCCTCAGGACTTTGGAGACTGTTGAACCATGGCCTGCTGGCTCCTAAGTGAACCCCAGTGCCCCTACCCTTCCTTATCTCACTAGTCCAACTCGGGGGAGGAGAGGAATCTGGAGAAGAACAGACTGGCCACCAGGGCCTCAAAATTGCCAACAAGGCTCCTCAGGACTTTGGAGACTGTTGAACCATGGCCTGCTGGCTCCTAAGTGAACCCCACTACACTCTTAATGGGTGCACAAGTATTTGTTTCACTCTTTAAGGCCATCATTCTCATTTTTTAGAATTTAATGTGACTGATACAGGAATTATGCTGTCAGAGACTGGAGGGTATCAGATGGATAAAAGTCACCTTTGCTTGTCTGGTTTCCCAAAGGTATTATTTACTAACTTGTAAAACAGACTTTTAGTGTTGAATTTTCCAAGCTACCTAAGGGACTTGGTCCTTGGATGTCCAATTCATACAGTTAAATTATTAGGCTACCCATGAGAAATGGCACCTTTGCACTACTTGCCGATAGACTCAGTTGTGGGCAGATGACTCCCTGCCATTGCATTTGCAGTTCATTTCCACTCTGATCTGTATAGTTTTCATGCAAGAAATTGCTTGTTACTATTTGTGTGCTACGTAATGAATGTATTGCTTCAGAAAGGAACAGTAAGCGATTAGTGATTAAAGGCTCTCAGTTTAATCCCCTATCTACTACAAACTGGGAAGGTATGACCTCTCTCACTCTCGTATTTTTGCAATAATGCATACTTAACCCTAATCCTGTCTTGTCATGACCTTTCCTAACGTGAGAGAATCTTCTACTGCTCATTCTGTTTGTGGTTTCTTTTAAAAGACAGAATGATAATGGTTTTACTGTTATATTCTAGACATATTTTTAACACAGAGTGTAAAACTGTTAAGAGCAAACAATTACTTTACAGGTGTCGGAAGAACATGAAGCTATAACTTTGTTGGACTATTCTAGGCTAGATGATTGGCCAGATTCTCACTTTGTAAACCTGTCTTCAAAGGAGCTGTGCTGATTTATTCCAGCTGGGGATCTGGTTCTTAAATATTTATCAATGCTTTTGTCCCAGGTTGCACATTCTTTGGAAGTTGTGGGTTCTTTACCTCTTGATTATCAGAGTCTACGAACAGGTTTGATTTTTTTTTTTGCAAGTCACACCACTTCTATCTTTACTCATAATATCATCAGATGGCTGAAAATCTGTTACTTAATTAATAGAAGCAACAAGAGAAAAGTTTGCAAAGCTTTACCAAGAGAGTTACATTTCCAGAGAGATGCACAGGAAGTTTGACACCTGACTCCCATTAACAATAGTAATCAGGGCTAAGATATCATGTTTGATAGTACTGGAGATGAACAAAATCCCAAATTAACCCTTGAACAAACACTTTTTAAGTTTGTCTTCTTTAAGAGTAATTTTTTGACATCAACCAGTGGGAAAATATGAGCCTGGGCCACAAGAGGATAATTTAATTATCTTTGGACTGAGTTCTGTTTTTCATGGTTTTGCTATTTTTGCTGTACAGTGCATGTTAAGAGGAGGAACATAAAACAGAGGGAAGTCCCTAGTTCTAATAATGGCTCCATCACTGATTCCCTATAGGGCCACGAGCGAGTCACTTTGCGTCTCTGGCCCAGTTTTCCCAGATGCAAAATAGAAATACTACTAACTAATTATTTAACTCACAAAGGAATGTGAATTAGTACGGTAGCATGATCGGAACATGTCCAAAACTATCTAACATGCCATGAATTTAATTAGTATTCTTATAAATGAGCATGTTTGCTTCTTCTCGAACAGGCTGTGGTACAATTCAAAGGGAAAAGTGGCCAAAACGAATTACCAAAGGAAAATCTCCCTAGAAAGTTCTTCAATATTGCAGTTTGAGAAGGACATTCTAAGATTGGACTCTTTGAGCGGAGGAAGGGGACAGCTCATTCTTGGCTTCCCTGCTGCAATGTCCATAAAATTCAATTATATTTATAACTCCACATTAAATTAAATGTTATTTTACACAAGCACTTAAAAGTCTACTAACTATCCAATAACAGTTTTCTTTATTCCCTCGTTAGCAGCTGTCACTGTAACAGTTCTCACACAAGCACCAAGTTGATTTAGTGCATTGATTTGCAGCTGGCACAGCCCTCCCTTCTTGAAAAGAACTGATTAGCTTAGCAGGAAAGCACCACTTACTTTTTATTGTTTTCTTTTCTGCTCATCTCCCTACAAGAACAGCAAAACTGGGACCTCCGGATTGGGTTGCCTACTTTGTTCAAACCCCGATTCTGCATTTTAGAGGATTAAGAGCATGTGATGAGAATCCCAACCAAAACTGATTTTTTTCACCCCTTACGGTAGCAGCTGTTAGGAAACTAGGACCCCAGGGCAAGCTGGAAAGCTCCCTCCAGAGCATGTCACTGCTGTTTCACACACTGACACGTGGACAAGCCAACAGTTACGGAGGACTTGTATTGAATAAATTTGTCCTGCACCCAGTGCTGGCGACAGAATTTTTGGGGCCCCCTACTCTGATCGTTTGGGGGCCCCCTACTCTGATCGTTTGGGGCCCCCCTACTCTGATCATTGGGCCCCCCCAGGTCTCCCAGCCTATTCTCCTTCCCCCCCATGCCTGACCCGCCCAGCTCAGCCGCCCCCCCACCAAATCTCCTTCCCTCCCGCACCCACGCCTCGCTGGCCCCCGCCCCCGCGGAGCGGCGCGCCCGGCCAGTCCTCTGCAGCCGCCGGGGCGGGGGAGGCGATGGAGCCGGCATCCTGTGGTGCCGCCGGGGGGCTCCCCCCCCCGCCAAGGGCTGGCCCGGCTCTTGCTGCAGGTGGGCGGGGGAAGCGCTGCAGCCAGGGGTGCCTTGGGGCGGCTCCTGGGGCGCGGGATGAGCCGCCGGCTGAAGGGCTCGGGAGGCAGCCGGCCACTGACAGGCAGACACAGCCCGTGAAAGGGCGCCCAGGGAGATGCGGTGCCCAGGGGGGACGACTACGGGTACAGCCCCCTTGAGTCCAGTGCCCGGTACAGCTGTACCCGTAGTACCCCCCTGTCGCCGGCCCTGCCTGCACCTTGAATATTCTGTGTACAGAGATTGCTTGGAAATTCTTGATCCAGCCGTTAAAGCTATGATTGCTTGGAGCACAGTACTGCTAGCATCTGGAGTAAAAGCAGTAGGAGCTATTGAATGAGTAATTATTTTCCCTAGAAGTATGGTTCACGGTAGGAGAACTTACAATGACTTGAGTTCAGTTGGGTTTGGATAAGCCTCTAGAATGTCATGAGCCAGACCCTCAGCTGGTGTGAAACTATGTAGACCCACTGAAGTCAATGGACCTATGTTGCTTCACACCAGCTGAGGTCAGTGGCCCTATATTGATTTACATGGGATAGAGCTATGGTCTTATGAACTTAGACCATTCACACTTCTTAGTTCTGCAAGATTATGATGAGAACTGGTCAAGAATACCACAACAACAAATCTTTTAATGGGATTTTGACATTTCCACTCCCCTTTCCAACTAAAAACAAGAAGTGGAAACAAATTGGGGGGGGGGGGAGATGAAGGAGGAAAAAGCTCAGAAATACAGATCAGGGCTATTTCTAGAAAGGTGGAGGGGGATAATTATATCCTGCCAACCTCTATCTTCCCCAAAACCATTTCATCCATTGCTTATTATCTGAGTCTTTTGGCCTCCTCATACATAAAAGAGATGAAGAACCTCAACCTGGATTTGCTTCATTAGAAGCTCCATTAGTTCAACTAATAGCTGTGGCAGCATCAGTACATATTTATCACTTCTCTTTTGAACTTAGCTAGAGATTGAAAGACAGCTCCCAAGTTCTGTTCTTTCATTTGAAAGCACCAAAAGGATCTCAAGTATCTTTCCCTCTGGCACAGAAAACAGCAGAGTAGGGAAAATGTATAATTGATAGTCTTCAAACGTATTTAGTTGTATGAATCATATACTGAATATATATGTCTTTTACTAGCCAACTTCCATTCTGCCTCACTGGTAAAGAAGATTTTCTTTGTTGTCATGGCAGGAGTTACCTCACTATGAACTTCAGAGACAGAAAACTGGATTATTAGTAGCTAATGTGTCCTTAATCAGTGAGGAGGCTACATCTAACATGTGGACTGGATGTACTGTCTGACAGCTCTCTCCTGATCCAGAATAAACATGTTTTACATCACACAGACATCTCCTTGTGAAAAAGGGTCTTGTTGCTGCTCCATCAAATTCAAGCTTCTAATATTCTCATCTTCAAGACCTTCCACAACTGTGCCCCCTCCCTACTGTCATCACCCTTTTGTTTTGCCAATGGTGATAACATTTCATACCCATTTGTTTGCTCCTCCCACAAGCCTCTCCATACTTTCATCCATGAAATGCCCTCCCTGAATGAATCTGGAAGGGACACTACTCCTTTCTCCTTCATGTCTATCTGTTTTCAACAGTTCTTGTCACCATAGAATCAAAGTGCTTAGTCCTCTTATATAAGGAGTTATAAGGGTATAGGAATCACTTCCCCTACCATTGAAATGCAGCCACCTCTGGCATGGAAAGCAGCAGATATTTACCAGTTCACTGTAACAATACAAGCAGTTTAGAACACTAAGTGAGAATATTGAATCTGTCTTAAACACAAGGGGAAATACAGGGAGGCAGACTGTAGTTAGCCAGGTTGGAATTTGTCCGAGACATGAAGGCTCGCAACCCTACTCTTGCTAAATATACCATGGGCTTTTAAAATGATCTCAAGTGGTCAGAACCTCAGCCTTACATTGACTTTGGAAGATGGAATCCTCTATGCATTGAATATCCACAGGCCAATGGCAACACAGCAGATTTTGTTATACTTGTGATGCAGTTTAGCCACTTGAAGATCCAGTTGCTTTTCTATCTAAATTCTAGCCTCTAAATTATAACAGTGAATCATCAGTGTAAATGAAACAATGAAAAACAACAGTAACCCTGGTCCCCCAGGCTGCTACCAATAAAAGCTTGTAACAATCCACTTAAAGTGCCAATCATTACTTTATATTTTGTACTATACTGTACTATATATCTAGTCATCGTATGCACAAAGGCATAGTTTGGCCTCCAAGTGTATGGATTAAAATATGTCAGATTCTTATACTTGGGTAAAGATATTATAAACTGACACTAAACTAAATGTCTTTCCTGAACCAGCTCTCCCGACTAAAGAAAGAATGTCAGTCTTGGACAAAGAATGTCAGACTTTGAGACAGCTGCTCATACAATCTATAAGCTGAGATGGCCCCAAATACTTCACCCTGTTAGAATAATCTAAAGGGGCCATTATTTTGATTCAGTGGCAGTTCTGTAAAATCACAATGAATAAATAAAGAAATAAATTCTGTTTGGGTTGAGCCAAATCTGAACTTCTGAATTTTTTTTGGGAAATTGTAAAAAAATTCCATGGTAGTTCTGTACTAGCGTGGAGATTTGAACCTGGGTCACTGGGACCTAAATCACCAGGCTAAAGCTTAGGTATGTGTGTAGAGGGGTAGCAACACCGTCACTGCTGCCAATACCTTGGGCTTGGTGAATGGCCACAACAATTTGTGTCAAGTTCATGAACAGTTTTTGGTTAATCAAAACTGCATTTTTTGTTGAATAAAATATTTATCTGGAGAATTTCACCCAATTCTAGGCATAAGCTTTCTGGGGTAGGGAGTGTTATTTACTATATGTTTGAACAGTACTTAGCACAATGAGGTCCCAGTCTGACTGATGCCTCTGGCCACTGACACAATGTCAATGTTAAAGAACTGATGATGACTAGCATTGGTATTGCTTAGATCATGGAATAAGAACTGTATACTGTTTATTTCATAGCATGCTAGTTTGAATTTAGAATCCAGGCACTGCAACCTCCTTAGAGTTATGGGATCATAATTATAGTGCCATGGGAAGCACTATATTTATTGACCTTCCAAGGCATTTGATACTTCATTACATTCAAAACCCCAAGGAAATAGAAACCCTTTGGCCAGGGCTGACACTTAATGGACAGATTTGCTTTATATTTATTAATTTAAATAAATAAAACATAAAAGATGGCAATTTGTCTCCAGAAGTAGATTACAGTAAATCTCAAGTGAGCAAAGGTTGAGGGGAAGGGTTCTTTCAGGGATCTCTTTCAGGCTCTAGTGTGTTTTCAGTCTCTCAAAATGGTTTACATGCTATGTGCAGTTGTGTCTAGCACTGATGATTTATATGCAAACAATCTCATTGCTTGTTCCTAATTCAGTAGGTGACAAAATTTACAAGCTGCAATCTGACTTCAGCAACATCTCTAAGTGACTTATTAGCAAGAATGTATTTCTTGAATAAAACCCTCCCTCAACTTCTCTAGTAGAAATAATGAACTCAAACCCCTGCTCTCTGTGGCCCCAATCCTGCAAGCTGATCCACATGACTGGATCAACTTGTGTACATTATTAAAATGTCTAGAGCTATGGGAATGCATGTCTTACAGTTAGAACTGGGAGAATTACTTGTTGCTAAAGATTTGTTCAGTGGCATTATTTTTTTTTTCTGTTTGCAAATTTTCTGGAAATTTCTTGCAAATAAACAGGAATGATATTCTTCACAAAAAATATTTGCATAATTGAAGATTCTTGCAGACAAAAACAAAAAAATAAAAAGCTTGTGTGAATATATACTTAGAGGGTTTTTTGTGGTTGTTTGCAAGAATATTCTTGGAAAGTGAGTTTTACAATTATGTGAATATGTGCTTGTGTTAGCTAACACAAGCCAACAACACACCACACCCCTTTTTCCTGAGTTAAGACAAGGCAAGAGAGTTTAAGGAGCAAATGAGAACTGAAACAGAACTATCCTCTGATCCTGAAAAGTGTTCCTTCCAGATCACGTTTGAGGCACCTCTGAGGAACAACCTGTCATGACCCACAGGTCTCAAGGTCTTCAGGGGGATCATGCTGTTCTAATCCTCCACTCCACAGCTCGTTGGCTTTAATTAGAACTGGGACTCCTTGAAGCCCAGCTCGGATAGGTATGGGATAGGTAGCTCTACTCCTGGTCCCCAATTGGTGGAATACTGGAGCTCCTAATTAGCCTCTGCCCCCTATGTAAGCCAGAAACTGTAACAGAGGGGTAGCCGTGTTAGTCTTGATTTGCAAAAGCAACAAAGAGTCTCGTTTGTATAGCTGGGCCCTGCCCTACTTCAGACTACTCATGCAGGGCTACCTGTACTTATCCGGTAGCATAAAGGTACCATCACAATTATCTGGATGGACAGGAGGTGAGAGCGTGTCCTGATTTCTGCAGTAGAAACAGAGGTTAAATTGCCAATGGCATCCCCTTTCCTCCTGGATCAAACATTCACAGCCCAGATCCACCGGCATTGGTTCAGAGCTTGGTTCCACAGGCCTGGGCACAGTGTGTAGGGAAGGTGGTGTAATCCCCCCCCCCCCTTTTCCTTCCTCCATTGGCTCATGCCACGGTGTGTCAATATGAAGGAGGTTGAGTTGCGTAGGGTTCTCTACCCAAGCTAGCTCATCTTTTATGTCTTTGCTGAGCCCCCACCGGACCTGGTGCCATTGTGCTGCTTCATGCAACTCAACATCAGCCACCAGTTGTTGAAAATGGGCTGAGTATGAAGTGGCCAGCCTTTGCCCTTGCCTAAGTTTCTGGAGGGCAGCTTCTTTAATGGGCATAGTGTGAGTCATCAAAGATAGTACCTCACAGGATGTTGGCCCAGTCAGAACACTGGCCTGTTTTGTTGTAACCGCGAGGAGGCCAAATCTAGCACGTCTCCCATAAGCAGACTAATCACTAACCCTGCCTTTTCTTGGTCTGTGGGGTGTAAAAAAAGCAGATGACATTGGTTTAGGAAAACCTGATATTTCCAGCGGCCCCCATCAAGTTGCTCTGGTAGAAGCACTGTAGGGCCTTGCTCTGGAGGGGGGTGCTCCATCTGAGCTTGCAGTGCCGCTGCCTCTCTTTGTGGATGTGTGGGTTGCTCTCAAAAATGGTCTGTACTTTTGACATGAATTGCATATCTCGAGTCTGTGAAGGAGCCAGCTGCCCATGCAGGACCTGTACTTTGGCCATGGCATGTCCTAACTGGGCCTGCTGTGTGAAGTTCTCCATCTGTAAGCAGCTCATTTCTGGGGATTTGTCCCCCACAACCTGTTGAGAAACTCAGCTGGGTTATGGACCTGCCTCTTCCATCATCTGTAGAGGGATTGGCAGAAGAGGAAAGTCTGGAGGTGGTCCAAGCAATTCGTCATGGCTGCATTGTAGGTAGCCTGTGGGCACAGAGTGAGCTGTATCAGGGACAGAGATAAGGAATCAGTCCATGGCCAGGTCAGCTAAAAACCACAAGGTCAGAGTCTGTTACCAAATTGAGAGTGAGAATCAGGGTCAGGCTAAGGTCTTTCAGCGGGGTCAGCAATGGTGTTCATCTGGATACAGTAAACCAGGATCAGGTTTGAGAGCTGAGCCTAAGGCAAGAGCTGGAAGTTAGATCAACATGAGTCACGGTAAGAAGCAATGAGTACGATCTAAGGCAGAAGTCCACGGGAGGTCTGTGTTGTTTGGACAACTGTCAGAAATGGCTTCCTGGTTTATATGGAGAGTTGCCAGGCACTCAAGGACCACAGAGCGCTGTTGCTCATACCCCTTAGGGGTGGCCTTCCTGCAGGGCTTAGCTTCTTAGTTCTCCTTGGTGGTTCCCCTGCATGGGCCCCTGCAGGGCAAATGGTGGCTAAGATGAAGCAGCACCTACCACAAATCCAGTTCTAGGTACATGGATTCTCACCCCTCCCGGACAAGGCACAGACCCTACACATTGGCATCTACAGTATGTGTCTGAGTGGTGGCAGAGCCAACACAAGCTGCTGTAGTGGTGAGTTAGCACCCTACGGAGCCCCAACCCCTCAAGTAAAGGAAGGGTAGATGAGATGTCACTGAAATTTAAGCCAGGAGATGGAGGCATCCTTTTCCAGGAGCAAATCATAGAATCATGTAATATCAGGGTTTGAAGGGACCTCAGGAGGTCATCTAGTCCAACCCCCTTCTCAAAGCAGGAGCAGTCCCCAACTAAATCATCCCAGCCAGGGCTTTGTCAAGCCTGACCTTAAAACCTCTAAGGAAGGAGATTCCACCACCTCTCTAGGTAACCCATTCCAGTACTTCACCACCCTCATAGTAAAAAAGTTTTTCCTAATATCCAATCTAAACCTTCCCAACTGCAACTTGAGACCATTACTCCTTCCTTGTTCTATTATCTGGTGCCATTGAGAACAGTCTAGATCCATCCTCTTTGGAACCCCCTTTCAGGTAGTTGAAAGCAGCTATCAAATCCCCCCTTATTCTTCTCTTCTGCAAACTAAACAATCCCAGTTTCCTCAGCTTCTCCTCATAAGTCATGTTCTCCAGCCCCCCCCATATCATTTTTGTTGCCCTCCACTGAACTCTTTCCAATTTTTCCACATCCTTCTTGTAGTGTGGGGCCCAAAACTGGACACACTACTCCAGATGAAGCCTCTCCAATGCCAAATAGAGGGGAATGATCACGTCCCTTGATCTGCTGGCAGTGCCCCTACTTATACAGCCCAAAATGCCATTAGCCTTTTTGACAACAAGGACACACTTGCAAGAGACATTCCTGGGACTCCAGGTCCTGTTGGGTTGACTATCTGGGGAAATGTGAGATGGACAATAGTTGTACTCCACTGGCCCTTATGCCCACTGCACTGGACACAGCTAGCCTGAGCCCTAGGCAGCCCCCATGCCTTGCCCTAAAACCCCCCTCTGCCCCTCCCCAGCCTCATTCCTCTGCTTTCTGTCCCTTTTAGTTGTTGGCTTTCAAGTACCTTCAGATTTAGGATTACACCACTGTTCCTGAACTAACATGGTTTGACACATTTGTAACACTTGCAACCTTGTAAGCAACATATGCCATAGATTGTGTAATTTATTATTAAAGATTTATACTGTGGAACATGCTGTTTTAGGTACTGTATGAACATATAGTAAACGGCAATTTTGACTCAAAAAGCATATGCCCTAAAATATTCTTTTATGATACAGTATCTGTAATAAAATCATCGTCGTTACTAGCTAGATTATAATAAATAAGAACATTTTTATATGCTAATATGAAGCAGCACCCTTTTTTAAGTGCAGAGGGAGGTCATTTTGCAACTTTTCCATTGAGGACTATGCTGACAGCAGCTTTTCTGTAACATTTTAATCTGAATGATACTATCTGTAAGCCTTTGTGTGGAGATGTCCTTTCAATGCACACCATTGTCAATGGCAAGATGCAGTAGGCTGGTTCCTCTAAGAAAAGTGTGACTCACAGAAGAAGTAGCCTGAGTTGAGCCTTTCAAAGCAGACCCAAGGATTTAGTTACAGATCTTCTACTCATTTTAATGGGATAAATATGTCTGAAATCCCCTGCACTGTTTTAAAACATCTCGACTATAATCTGGCTCCAGTCACCCCATAAGAATAAAGCTGACAGGGTTACCAAAAGTTATTTCTCTATCACAAGCTATCTGCTGACCTTAGTGGATATGTTTACAGTTCTGATTCCAATGAGGACTATGACAGAGGTATGTGTGTTTTGTATAATTCACATTTTTACAGCCTTAGGTGCAGATTTCAAATACTAGCACCCAAATCATGCATCTGGCTTCTGAGATGGCCCTTATGAACCCAAATGTCAATAACAGGTCCCCCATGCGTGACACAGGCCCTTCACATTTGTTTTCTATAAGTAAAATGTCAGAGCAAAAGCATTTTATCTTAACTTTTGCTCTTACGATAAACTTAAAATACTCCTTAGGTTAAAATTGGGATCTAACTCCTGCAAAATTAGCTAGTAGTAACATACTGTGAAATGACAACCTAAATATTACTGTTTTCATTGTCTTGTACACTACATTAGCCAGTACTGGATCTGCAATATGTTCCCCCCATAGAGTATATGATGCAGAAGTGCTTTATGCCACCCTGGAATGGCTAAATAGTAAAAGCCACTGACAGTGCATCAGTCAGTCCTCCCCTCCCAGAAGGATGGTAGGTGTAGAGTTGTGCCTTGAAGGGCAGGAGGCATAAATGGTATCTGAATAGGGGGAATTCGCACATTTTTAAGGCAAGGAGATACCATTATGATCCTCTCCTCTGACCTACTGTATAACAAAGGCCACCAAATTCTACCCAATAATTCCTTCGTGCAGTGAGTAACGTATGGATGAACTAGAACATCTCCTTTGGAAAGACTACCCACTGTGATTGTAGACGCAAAATGACAGTGCCTCCACCATCTGGAGGATTTAGTTAGTGGCATTCCACTCTCTAAAATGGATTTAGTACTTCTTTTCTTGGGTGCTCTCAAGGTAAAGTAACAATCTTACTGCTTTCCCATTGAACTATTTAGAAGCTCGAAACTGAAAGGTTTCTTTATCTACACTTGCTTTCCCTTTATTGTGCTTACACACAGATTAGTTATTTTAGGGTGCTCAAGAGGGCTGCTGGAATTTATTGTTCTATTCTGTAGCAAAGAAGAGAGGAAAGAAAAAGCAGTGATGCATTAAAATACCTCACATAAATAATTACATGGATCTTGCAATCAGAAGCAAAAAAAAGGTAGGTCAAACATTGAATCTATCCACCTTGCCAGCGCCCCTTTAAGAATAAAGCAACTTCACCTCAAATTTGGGGTGTCTGACAAGATAGAATACTCATAGGTCTCAACATTTTAATGTGCATTTATGGAAGTAGCTAAATACAGTGGTTTGGCATGGAGGTTTTTCCAGTCATGTTGTCATTGAACTGAATGTTTGTCATTTATATGCAATGCATTCATTGTGTTATTACTCAATGCCTCTTTCTGTTTCTGCACCTGCATGCCTTGGGAAATGTGATGATTCATCTCAATTGCATGATTCTTGGCAAAATTATTGAGACAAGCAAACATATTTTAGCAATCCAATGGTTTAAGCAAAAACAAAATTAGTGTTTATTTTCAGTGTAACCGAAGTGCAAGATTTGTTGTTGTTGTTCCATGAACAGCTATAGACCAAGATTTTAAAACGTGACTTGATTTTGGTAGCTGGAAATTTGGGGTTCCAAACTTGACACACCTAAGAAAGGCTTGATTTTAAGAGAGCGGTTCACAACTCTCTGAAAATCAGGCTAGTTCATGGTGCAACAAATTGGATACCCCAAAATAGAGGCACTCAGACATTACTTGTGAAAATTTTGAGCTATATATTTTTAAAAACTTAAAACTGGATCCAAATACCCCAAACTCTAGTGAAGCGATCAAAATTTTGGCCCTATTCATGACACTGAATGGTCCTATCCATATAACGGCCAATCCAAGCACTCCAGATATCGCCATCCTCCAAGTATGGATCTTGATCTTGATTCAAAATGTTTAGCTTGGACCCATCTTACTTTAAACATGAACGATTTATTTAACTGACTGTATACTGTAAAATGTATGCAACTCCAACAGGTTTCAGTTATGAAGACTCCAATCCCTTTTTGAAATGCATATGTATTTGGCACTGGTACTGTTAAATTAATAGTGATATATATGTGTTTGTAGGCACAGTGACCTTTATTAGCTTCTCATTATGTTCCAAAATAGTTCTTGTTATCTGCCTTAATGAATTATGTTTTGCAGCATTATGGCTTGGTTAACCTATTGAAACTAGTCTTTTTATTTTTTATCATACGCTTCTAAATGTTAAAACTAACAAGCAGTTAGTTAAGCATTACACTGGAGATTATCATTATGTCTTACATCTTTGGAACACACACTTTAAAACATCTTTAGATTAAAGATGAATCAAAGTGCTTCAGCTCCAGGTTTAGGACTGGAAGTGCATGTCCCTGCAGACATAGCTAGAGTGTAAAATCCAACACAAATTGCTTTTAAAATTTAATAATTCACAAAATCTACAGGTTAAGCGCAGTCTGGCTGGGGTAGATAAGTAAAATAAATACTGCAAAGTCAATTTTTAATAATCTCTGGCAGGAAATTTAAGCACAAGAGAAAACATTTCACAATCAAGTCAGAAGCTTTTTGTCAATGATCAAATGAAAATTAAAAAAACCCTTACCTACTACTGGAAAATACTTTTAATTTATCCCTTATTCCATACAGCATCATTCTAGATTTTCTTTGTTTAAATGCTATAGTTTTTACTTCTAATGGAGCTGTTGTTATAAATAAGTTTACATCTACAGTTATCTACAGCAATGGGAGAATGACATAGATTCTGAGGCATATTATTTGATGAGGGATGTTCATACCACATGGAAAATATAATTAGCTCCTATGTTATTCTGGAAACAGAAGTGGTCTGGTGTATTGATCTAATTACTGAGACAGTACACTTACGACTGAGGGGATTTCAATATAAGAGGTTTATAAAATTTTGATTTAGGCTGAACTTCAGTCTCTTAATGCCAAGTAGAAACTGGCCTTCAAGCAACATTTTTACATGATGAAGAATAAAATCCCAGATGGATTATGACAAGTCCTCGTTCTCCTAAAAGAGGAATCAAAATGAAAAGCAGGGAAAATTAAACAGCAAGGAAAATACACACACACACAAACTCACACTCATGTATAAAGAGAGAGAGAGAATGCAAAGATGTCTACACAGTATATTTTATGCATCTGGAATCAGCTTCCTAACACACTGTCTGTACTAAGAGGTGTACCATCTGCAAGGAATAAAGAAAAGGGAGTGATTATACTATATTATAGGATAATCATATTTTGACTTTATAACTACAGTTGTGCTTATTTCATGAACTGGAGGTGGATTCACAGTTGTTTAACCAATGTCCTTCAAAAAGGGATAAGAAAAAAAGAAAGCATCTTTTAGACAAATGGGTTATTGCCTCTCAGAAGATCCGTGGAAATGGAAGGGTGACAGAGAAGAGCAGTGAGAGCAAAAAGGAAGCTACGGCCCATGTTAGAAAAGAGATCTTTCTTCGGTCTGAAGGACTGCAAATGGCGATGGGTGGAATGAAGTGAGACCAACAGCCAATGGCAATCCAGCCAATGATAAATGATATTTAGGGATAATACTTCAGTGCTCTGTGTTTGGGGCAAAGAAGTTGAAACTCATCCCAAAGTCTTCCTCTTTCTCCCCCAAGAAGTCCCCAGTGCTGAAGGCACATTGGGGTAGGCAGGGAAAGCCAGGTCATTCCTATGTCCCTGCTATTTCCCAGCTGTCACATTACCCAAAAGAGATATTGCAATCAAGGAAAAAGTTAGTGCAATCCAGGGAATCAGACATTGCTTCCTCTCTTGCTCCCTGAGCTAGGCTCAACTCCGGCACAAAGATGAACCAACAAAGAGGGACCTAAGAGTCAAGTGTCAGAGCTGAGTGAATGATGGTGTCAGGATGCTGGGAAGGTTCTTCCAACCATTACAATGCGTCTTCTTAGTTTTAAATATGTAAAAAATAAGAAACTGTTTTTGGGGGTGGGGCGAGCATATGTCATATTTTTATTTCAGCATAAAGAGTGGGTGAAATTCACCCCATGCAGAACACAAGACCTAGGTACCTCCATCATATTTAGGTGCTGTTTTATTGTGGATATTTGGAGCCAATCCTGCACTATATTACACTTCTTCATTCCCAGTTAACATGACCCTATATGGCATGATGCCCAACAGAAAGTGCATTTTTACGAGAGGATATTGGTTTCATTTTTACAGTAGAGCTAGCAATGTATATGTTATTGTGCCCAGTGTCCTTTAAACACCAAGACCCCTCACTCCCATCATGTCTATTATAATGCTGATATTACTTCACTTGCAGCCTTTCTGAATTAAATCTAGGTTAACGGCCTGAGGAGAGATAAACCTGGGAGACTAAATGATATAAATCCAAATAGCAGTTCTTTAATTTAGAGATTTTTAAGCATGTTGTTCAGATACAAAGCACAATTTTGTAGTCTTTAACTGGTTTACATAAACTTTTGTTTGGTATTGGCTTTGCGAACAGGGCTTCTAACAGGGAGTTTTGTGAAGGAGTTTGGAATGGGAATGGGAAGCTAAACTATAATCTTTAAACTAAATTATAATCAACGCTCCTTGAGTTAAACAAAAACCCTATTGTTAACCTAGGTAGCTGTAGGAGAGAATGCAGGCAGAAGCCCAGCAGCAGAGTGGGGGCTTTCCTGTTTATTGCACACAATGTAGCATGTAGGATTACCTGCCCTGTGGGCAGGTAGCACATGTGTGCATTGGGTGCAAGGAGCTCCTGGCCCTCAGAGATTGTTTACGGGCTTTGGAGGCCAGGGTGGCAGAACTGGAGAGGCAGAGAGGTAATTTCATGAGGCTTTCTGGGATACTGTAGATTTGTGCCACCTCCAGTCAGACAGCCCCTGCGTTGTTGAGGAGGATGAAAAGGGAAGGAGAGCTGGAGCCTTTCCATAGTTGGGACCCTCCTTCCAGATGGTGTTGGGGTATCATCTAGGTTACCTCTCTGGGGGAGGGAACTCCAGTCATTAGGAAAAGACAGGTGTTAGTAATGGTAGATTCGATCATTAGAAACATAGATAGCTAGGTTTGTGACGAACTGTTTACGGTGCCTCATATTCCACAACTAGTGCATCGGTGATTACTAAAAAAAGCACAGATGGGACATAGACAGTTTTTCAGGGCTTGTTCCATATGATAGAACTCAACACATCTGGTATGCTATGAAAAGCATCTTTGCACTAATTTGTTTGTCAGTATCTATTGAGAGGACTATCTGTCATCCTGTCACATTTTGGTTGCCCTGAGATGTTTGAAGACAAGGCTAGTCACAAATTGTGACTGCTGGCCACTTGGGAGTAACTGGTGGAAACCACCAGCTGTTCTCAAGTATCATCAACAGTGGATTGATTGATTTTTTTTTTACAAGCTGAAATTTCAGTGTAATCACCTCCTCAGACATTCTGTGTTTGCAAGAAGAAACCAAATCACCTGAGTAGGAGGCACTCTGTTTATCTTCACTCTGCATGCATGTCTACCCAACTGTCATTACATTCAGGTGAGGTTCTTTGAAATGGTAGACCACAGAGCCAGGAGTCAAAGGACAGGAAATGAACTTGTTGCTCTGCTTCTTTGAATCTTAAAATTGACACATGCATGTTTGGTCTGTTATAACAGGAGCCATAACAGAACTAGATGAGTTTGTCAGAGAGAAGTAATAAGCGTAAAGGAAGCACAAAGTTTAATAGTGTTTGATCAATACATTTAAAATATTAAACTGCTAGATGTGCTAGTTTTCTGTTTAAAAGACAAATTTGTGACTTATGCTTTGTTATGTGCATTTTACCTTGACTCCCTTTTCAATGAATCAAAATGTTTGATGTCATGTTTTCCAACTCTGATTTTATTTATTTTTATCATGCAAGATTTACTGTGTTAGCTCTCAGTTTTGAAACTTGGCTTTCTGCATTCTACCCTATCTCCCTTTTTTCTGACTACTTTGAATGTTATTTTTTATTCTGCATCAGATCTTGATTGGAGTAATCATTTTTTCTTTGGGCTTGGCTACACTTGCATTTTCCAAGGGTATGGTTAGACTGGCGCTTTGTAGCACTAAAACCCTCCAGGAGTGCTATAATTATCTAACCCTACTTTCAATTCACATTTTGCGCAATAACTCACCATTTAAAGCGCAACTATAAAACCTCCTTTCTGAAGGCAATAAGGCTTGTTGCGCTAGCTCTATAGTGCAACAGTGCGAATGTGACCACCCATGAATCACTCATTCCGCGATAAGGGACCTCTGGCACGCCTCCGAGCCATGCAAGGCAATCAACAAGCCATTTAAGGCAAATGACGTATAGGTGTTGTTTGGAAAACGGGAGGAAGAATGCGGAAGTACCTTTTCAGTTTGTCTGTTACAACTCACAGGAAATAACCACTGGAAATGCTGACGGACCGAGCTGTGTGACTTCAATGCAGAGCCTGTCAGTTTCCTCTACGGTAAAGTAACTGACAGCCTAAACTTGTCTCCCTGCGTACACATTCCCCGTTCCCCCTCACCCCCTCCTTTTCAAAGCACGTTGCACCCAGCTGAATGCTGGGATACCTGCCCTATTGCGCTACTGTCACTGCCGCCAGAAGCGCTGCAAATGTGTGCATTCTTTAGCACTACAGGGTTTAAATGTGCACAAGCTCTAGCGCGATACCTATTGCGCTAAATTGGGAAGTGCTACAAACAAACGTGCTATAATCTCTAGTCTAACCATACCCTAACACAATAAAGCCTCCCACCGCGCTCTACCTTGCTCCCTGTCCACACTGGCAAGGCACGTAGAGTGCTCTGACTCCCTGGCCGGAGTGCTTCTGGTACTTCACTTCCCTGAGAGGATTAACAGCTGTTGTGTATTGGGTGAGATGCTTCAGGTTCAGTGTAAATGAGGAGTTATGTGTCTGTGCTCTGATTGACCTCCAGAAACTCCCCATAATTCCCTTCAGTCAAGTGGTCACTCTTCTCTTTGTTGTGAAATCAGCTGGAGGAATGCCGAAGCACCTTTTCAAAGCTCTGTTTCAGACAGCAGCTGCTTATGTGCTACAGGGCAAAGCAAACAAAGCAAACATTTACTGAGTGAGTGAGAGAACAAGTGAGAGGCAGGGGGGGGGGGAGGGTCCTGACACACTGACACACACTCAGCACTCCAAAAACCCACTCTCTCTCTCTCCCGCCACATACACAAAACACACTCCACCCCACCCGCATCATTTGAAAAGCATGTTGCAGCTACTTGAATGCTGTGATATCTGCCCATAATGCACCACTCCTAATGCAGCGGCAAGTACCACAGATGTGGCCACGCCAGTAGGCTTGCAGCTGTCAGTGTGGACAGACTGGAGCGCTTTCCCTAGTACGCTCTCCGAAGGCTGGTTTAACCCAAAGCGCTCTACAGCTGCAAGTGTAGCCAAGTCCTTTATCTCTTAAGAAAATGGGACAGACTTCTCAAACATATTCTGTTGGGGGTATTTCAAAGATTTTAATCTATTACAGTTGAATACTTCTGATATGATTTATTGAACTAGTTACTATAGCAAATGTGTATTCAAAAGGCAATAAAGCAGACAGTTCAGAAAAGCTTTTTAAAGAGTTGAGCTTGGTCATCATGACTTGATCTTCTGAAATAACCCAACACAGTGGGGAAGTTGAGTTTAAGATACTCTAAATTAGCAGGTGCAAACTAAACAGTTCCTAGTTTGCAGTAATTTAATCTTGTTAAAGAAGATTACATTAATGTGGACTAGGAACCTTTTCATTCATGCTTGTAGCATCCACACAGGGAAGCTACAGCACATCACTTTGGTGCGCTCTGCTGTTCACACCCCATATTTCAAACTGTGGGACACTGTGGACAAGCCCTGTGTATTCACTCTAGCTTATCACCTTAATAACTGGAAAAAGACTTTGAAAAACCCAACCGGGTTTTGGGGTCTCTGGAAATAAAACTGATTGCCATTCTGGGCCAGATTCTCGGCTAGTGTAAATCAATATATGTTGATTTGGATCTCCGATGGGAATTTCCCCCTTCTCAGTCCTCTGTCCCATTGAATAGATGACAGCAAACAATAGTATTTGAAATTACAGTTATTTAAGGTTGAGATTGTCAAACCTACCTCACCAATGTGGAGTCACCCAGTTACCATAGTGGCTTTGAAAACCTCAGTTTAAAGAATCCAGAGGCAAGTCAGAAAAGTAACCACTGATTTTTATTAAGAATTAAATTATGCTCAACTTAATTGAAACGACACATGGAAGCAGGAGAGGAAAGGAGCAAAATCTGGTTCAGAGCGACTCCCGAGACCCACTCTCACTCACACAGCTTTGTCAGCAAGCTACTCAGCCGCAGCCTGACATCAGATGATACCACAGTACTTGCAAGAATCAGTGCTGTTTTCTGTGAATAGGGGTTGCAGAATCAAGCCAATAATTTGCAAAGAAAAGGTAGCTACAGAAAAACAGTTTCTTCAATACTGCCAGTACATAAATTAGAACATACACGCATGTTACCAACACGCTGTCCATTCCTATACCCATTTCTTGTCTACCGTTGACATTGATGTTGCATATTGTAGACAAGTCTTTTATTCTGTTTTTTTTTTAAAAAATCAAGCTGAATAATAAGACGACAGCAGATATGCTGAAAGAAGCCTTAAGAAGGAGGACACCCTTCCATGACTGCAAAGCACATTTTGCGCTGAATGGTTTGGGGATTAGACAGGCCATAAATGTGGCTCATTTCACAGACGGCCTAATTTGATAATGAGCTGTTCTCACATAATTTAGACTTTTCAGACTGCTGCTAAACACACAGCCTTGGTGTGTGCTAAATGATATCATGTTCCAGTGGACGCTCAGAGCTGTTGCAGGGAACAGAAGTGTTATACAGGACACTGGTTTCCTACAAAAATGCCACTATTCCAACTTTTTAAAAAAAGACACCTTCCCCTCCCCCCAAAAAAGATTAACACCAAATCTTTGATTTCTTGACCTTGGTTTGAAAATTATAAGTGTGTAAAAGGAGCCTGTCCCCATAGTTTTGGGGCAAAATCTAAGTCAGGACGGACAGACTGACAATACTGTCTGATAGTTTAACAGTGACCCATATGCAATGAGCTGGTACTTCATCAACTTCCAGGCAGAGGTGAAAGTAAGGCGGTACGGGCTGGTACGCCGTACTGGTAAAAAACCTGTCCTACCGCCTTACTTTCACCTTACTTACCGATGGCGGAGGCAAAAGGAGCAGCTACCCAGCCCCGGTGGCGGTGGGGCGCAGAAGCAGCAGGGAGGTTAAAGCGCTGCCGTGGCAGTGCTTTAAGCTGGGTCCTTTTGCCACTTTGAAGGACCCAGTTTAAGCGCGGCGGGAGCAGTGCTTTAGCGTTTCTGCACCTTCTGCGCTCCCCTTTGGCAGCCCTGCGTAGGGACCTGGCAGGGCTGCAGATGGGGGGCGCAAAAAGAGCAGCAACATTAAAGAGCTGCTGTGACCGCGCTTTAGGACGGGTCCTTTAAAGCGCTGATGCAGCGGCGCTTTAAGATCTCTGTCCTTTTGCTCCCCCCCCCCAGTTACTGACGGGGGAAAGGGGCAAAAGGAAGTCAGGCGGAGGGACTGTTGATTTCCCTAGCCCCGCCCCTTCTGTCTGAGGCCACGCCCCTTCCGGGGAAGCTGGCGGGGGGGGGGGGGGCGCACCAGTAAGACAAAAGTTTACTTTCACCTCTGCTTCCAGGGGAAAAATATTTATATAACAGAAATCAAGACACAAATTTATACCTTTAGTGACAATCTGGGCAGAATAATAGGTATTCTGTTGGCAAAGAGACTGGACTGTCCCCTCTAAATCCCCACCCTGCCGGTAATCTTGAATAATAAATAACTCTTGCAAAAACAAAAGTTGTCTGGAACAGCATGAGAATAGACTTTTCCATGAGATTTCCTCTCAGACAGACAGGAAATCGGAATCAATTGGGCAGAATTTTATCAGTTCTGCTTCCAGACCTAGCAAGTTTGAACAAGGTATCTGAGAAGTCAACCAAGTTTAGCATCATTTGATTTACACTTTATGGGCCATCACAACCCTGGACATGTTGTTTTTTTTAATGTCACACAAAAACTCCAGTAGGGTCAACCAAATAAAACTTCATCTGAAAATTCCTTACTTGTCTACTGGTGTTTGCATTAGTGCAAAATTGATGTGACAGATTTTTTTTGCAAATCTTTTATTTCTTCAGGGATTACTTCTGGTGGGAATCAGTGTGTTAAGATTTTTTTAAAATAAATCTCGGCTTGCTTCAAAAAATAGGACCACACCATGTATGGAAATGATCTATTTTGCTTCTGTAGTTGCCATTAGAGCTCCATGAAAAAAGAAAGAAAAACAAAGAAGGATAACATTCAGCTGAAGTTGGTGCATGACGGGAGACCTAAGCAGGGCCGGCGACAGGGTGGTACACCGGTTACAGCTGTACCGGGCCCCGGACTTCAGGGGGGGACCCCTGAAGTCTGGGGCCGGTACAGCTGTAACCATTGTTGCCGGGGCTGTGAGCGAGGCGCGCTCACCAGCCCCCTCCCCTGGCACCCAGCAGCCAGCCCCGCCCCCCTTTGTTTCTCCCAGAAGCCAGCCCCGCCCCCCTTTGCTTCTCCCGGCCGGCCACGCGGCCGCAGCACATGCCGGGGTTGGGGCCCGCTGGAGGTAGGAGACCGGCCGGGGGGGGAACCAGCTGGGGGGGGGCCCGCGGGAGATCGGCGGGGTGGGGGGGGGCCCCGTGGGAGGCAGGAGATTGGCGGGGGGGGCGGGAGGCAGGAGATCGGCGGGGGGCGCGGGAGGCAGGAGACCGGCCGGGGGGGGGCACAGGAGATCAGCAGGGTGGGGGGGGGGGGGCGCGGGAGGCAGGAGACCGGCTGGGGGGGGCCGCGGGAGGTAGGAGACCGGCCGGGGGGGCGCCGCTGGAGATCGGCCGGGGAGGGGCGCGAGAGGCAGGAGACCGGCGGGGGGGGGGGCGGGAGGCTGGAGACCGGCGGGGGGGCGCTGGAGATCGGCCGGGGGGGCCCCGCGGGCGGCGGGAGACTGGCGGGGGGGGGGGGTCCGCGGGCGGCGGGAGACCGGCTGGGGGGGGCCGCGGGAGGTAGGAGACCGGCCGGGGGGGCGCCGCTGGAGATCGGCCGGGGAGGGGCGCGAGAGGCAGGAGACCGGCGGGGGGGGGCGGGAGGCTGGAGACCGGCGGGGGGGCGCTGGAGATCGGCCGGGGGGGCCCCGCGGGCGGCGGGAGACTGGCGGGGGGGGGGGGGTCCGCGGGCGGCGGGAGACCGGGGGTGGGCCCCCGTACAGTCTGCCGTACGGGGCCCCAAAATTCCTGTCGCCGGCCCTGGACCTGAGTTATGTGAGGGTTTTTGGTTTTTTTTTTTTGAGTTTCTGCAGCTTTCTTCTTCTGTACCATCTTAATTCCTTAAAATCTAGCCAAAGTTTGAAGGACAAATGGAATGCACAAAATTAAGAGAATCAATCTGTGACTTTTTAATCTGACCTATGAAGAGGTTATATTTTCAATGTCATTTTCAGCTGCTGTCTGAAGCAAAATTTGAATGTATGTACACACACACGTTTGCTCTGCCTGATAGAATAGGTAACTGTCGCAGTAGCTTAGAAATGCTCCCTATGTACATTATTTTGTTAAATTTTGATTGCTGAGTTTACTTTTTTGCTTGGTGATATGTGTCCAATTAACCAAGTAAATGTTAGCTGAATTGGCTAGAATGATTTATCAACTAGGAAAAGGCAGGAAGATATTTTAGGTTCACTGCACCAATCATAAGCCTTTGTAATGTAACATCTTTTTATGATGGAAATAAATCTTTAAAAATTCTCAGCATTTTTTATGAACAGAATGAATACTTCTATGCAAATACAAGCAGCTCTTCAGAAGTCACTTACATTTATGAACTGTCCATAAATTTACTGAATATTTGGAACAATAGTAAGCAACCTGAAATTTTCCAGTAGCACTTTTCATTATGTTTTGAGATTAGTCTAAAACCAATTTTTTGAAGGAACTTTACAATTTTTTGAAGGATTGTAGGCAAAGATATTTATTTCTGCTTCAAAAGTCACTCAAGAGGTGGGTAAAACTGGTTGCTGAAATGGCAGCTGTCATTCTGTAAGGAGAACATTCATCTGCTTGTTATTCTGAAATTCATCTGGTTTTAATCAGCAGTCTAACACTGATCCCAACCTTGGGCTAAGGGCATTTGGTATTTACTGACTGACCGGTTGGTTCAGTTAACACTCAGGCTGGCTTCAGATTTTGTAAACCCCTAAGTGAAATAAAACATGTGGACACCTATCCAACTCCTTCTCCACTTATTACTAGTCTTCCGCTTTGGCATGCCCAGGACATGTCCACTCTTTCAGGTCAGGAAGACAGCCACAGGGCCATTAATCCCTTATGAAAGTGCATAAGTAGCACAGGACCAAGGCTGCTATTGGGCGAGATGCTGGTCTCATCGAAGTCAATGGGAGTTTTGCTTTGGCGTCAATGGAACAAGGATTTCACGCCAACTCTTTAGGATAAATACCGTAATAGGACCCAATGCTTAATTTTGGCTTCCCAAAGAATATCTTAAATTGGAACAGATTTGAGGGGGAAAAAAAATAGTCTTACTATTCTTCATGCACCTAGGTACATCTAAATTTCCCCAGGGGATAGGATGTGCCTTAACTGTCATTTCAAGTTTTACATTCTTCCTTTAAATCAGCAATTTCATCTAAGTGAAAAGATCTTATTTTCTGTGATGAAAATGCTGCTGCTTCATGTAACCCTGCAGCGCATTGATTTATTATTGACTAGATACTGGAGAAGGAGCTCTTAGAAGATGTTTTACATCAAGCCTTCTATTGCTTGGGCGTGAAAGAAATAGACCCCGGATGGGCTTCCTGAGGTGTCTCCCACAGAGCAAAGGTAGGACTTGGGGGTCTCATATAGACCCTCGGTGTGAGGGAAAATTCAATCTGTAAAACACACGGGTTCATTGGAAACCAGCAAGCCAGACCGTACCTTCGGAGCTTCAGAGCACAAGGACATCAAACCGTATGCTCCCTCACTAGACAACGGGTTCCTCTTGCACCCGCATGGACCCATCTCTACCCCCCATGGGTTTGTACAGCACCTAGCCCAACAGAGTCCAGTCAAGACTGGTGCCTTTGGGAGCAACCATAACACAAATGGATAACAAGGTTTCTTTACGCTATAGGAGTAGATAGGCATCCATTTTGTATGGATCTGTATAGATTATAGTGGTCAGGGATTTACTATTTATTATTGCAGGATCAGAACTCAAGCCTTCAAAAATATTTCCTGTTTATATTAACATGTAGGGTGTTTTTTCTTTTGTCCTATAAAGGCCTGATTTTTAAAAAAACTAAAATTAAAAAAAATAACAACCACTCTCAGAAAGCATACCTCTAAATTACAAAAAGAACAGGAGTACTTATGGCACCTTAAAGTACTCCTGTTCTTTTTGCGGATACAGACTCACAGGGCTGCTACTCTGAAACCTTTAAATTACAGGCAGCTCCTTAAATGATAAATTGCAGCAACCATTTACAAATAACAATATAACTAAATTTGTATTGAAACATTTTTGGTGTTTGCACTTGAAGGCTGGCATCTAAATATGTAAGAAACCTTTTCCCTGAGAAATCATGTAATTTAAACACACTTAGACCATTGTGAGGCAAAGCACTGTTTTATCAATGGATTAAGGTCTTTTCACCAATTTCCATTTCTTCTTATTTTTTATAAAATGTGGGTTATTACCATAGAAATATGTATCTCATTTAGCACCACCAGAATATAATGTGTCCTACCACAGTATTTATTGAATCACAGCATTTAAAAATAAATGCAAATATTTTGTAATATTGTGTTAATAAAAAATGATGCAATACTATAAAGAGGTATTTTACTACTGCGAACACTGCTGTCAGTCAGGCAATGCTGAAGAGCGCGGACTGGCTACAAATGCTCCTTCTGTACAGATCTTTAATGATTAAAACTTCTCCCTACATTGTGTGACAGCCTAGTTTCTAAGCTCACTTGGAAGTGTCAGTGGAAGCACTCTGCTAAGTACAAACTGTCAAGTCTATCAGAAAATCATTTGAGTCTGCGCAGTTGTTACCTGGCTTCATTTGTTATAGACTAGTTAGTAATCTCAGCCCCATATATCACTTTTTCCAGGGAAGAGAATCCATATATTTGTGGAAATTCCAAAGAAGAGTGAAAAACCACAGACATTTCTCCCCCCACCCATGCAGCTTATTTTATTTCCTCTATAAAAAAATGGATCATTTTGTGTTTCTTACAATGAACTCCTTAATGTATTTTTTTCCAGTTACTTAAAAGGGTGCCTGCGAAGAAAGTTAGAGCTTTTGTGTCAGTGGATGGGTGATTTTAGAGGCTGCCTTTTGTCATTTATTGTTATTATATAATTCCTATTTTTAGAGGACTCCTCAGATAATAAATCCTCATTTAAATTCATGTTCTGTTTTGAAGAAGCCTCTCAATCTCAATAGTAGTTTAGCTGATGACTAGTGTGCAACCTGGAATTCTAAGTGGTCCCCTCTCCTCCTCAGGTCTGATGATTCTAATTGTGCTGTAGGTGAGAGAAGTGCTTTGACATGATCTCTTCCATTACTAAATAGGTTGGGCGGCAGGAGACATTCATTGTGTTACACGTCACAGGTCAGCTATTTACTAATAGGGCTGGTTGATGCACTCCTGCACAACCTACATAACCAGAAATAGACTTCAAAGTGCACTGAATTTCTGATGTTTGCACATGGGGTATAAAAGCAAGTTATTATGATTAAATCTAGAAATGTACATTACAAATTATATGGTATCTCAGACACAGAGGGCCAGATTCAGTAAAGAATTCATTTGACTTCCAGGTCAGACAAAGAAAGTTTCTGTTGACTTGTGTGGTGTGGAAGCTGGACTGGTTATTAATTAATTGGGTACTTATATTGGGCCAGAGTCAACAAGGCCTCATCATGCAGATCCTGCACTGACTTCCATGGAACTTCTACATACAGAGATCATGCAGGCCCATTTAATTTCATTTGATATCTCTTAGCCCTGTTCTTCAAAAACAAAATTCAAATGACTTAGAAGCCTGAATTAAATATGCTAACACCAGTTATTTACACATACCAAACCGTTCCCTGTACTTGCCCTTTGGAGCAAATTTCAGACATATCTTCATGATCCATATGAGTCACTCTCATTCATAACAACTCACTATGATCCCACATGGCTCTTGACATTTTGCAGTTATTTGTGGGCATAATTTTGCCTGTCTCAATAAGTCCATACCTGATTAAAGGTGCACAGTTAGATAAGTGGGCATCTACCTTCCACCTGCAATTATTTGCACCCAGGTACAGTACAAACACAGGGTACAAATAAAACTTTCTTAAGACCAGATAAATACTTGGCCCAATAAATCATAACATATTCTCGGTCATTCTAAATCCTTTGGAAACTGAGGCCCAGAACCTTAGTTTGGTGTAAAGAGAAGCAGCTTGGCCGAGATCAATGGAGTTATGCTAATTTACACTAGCCCTGTTCAGCATTTGAATACAAGTATGCGTATCAAAAAAGGCAGAAAACAGAAACACTCAGCTGCTGTTTCCCTCGTGTTACTACTTCAGAATTCATGATACAGTAGGAAGCACATTGTTGTACAATGTGTAAAAATGATGATGTTTTCTTAGCATGGGATATCACTCTAGTATTTGCTGTACAACCTCAGTTGTGGACGATTTTGGGTTGCAAATCATAAAAAAAGTGAAGATCAATGAGGGTCTGCAGCCATTTAAAAAAGAAACACTGATAGATTTGTAAAACTTAATTTAAAAGATATACCACAGGGTGCACCCTCCCATTCACGTTTGTTGTTTCAACAATCAAGCTGCCACACATTGACACCAACAATTATAGACCTCTTGAAACAGATTTTTTCTCATGAAAGCTCTCAACCCCCTTACCTACTGCACTGATCACTGGTAGAGCCACAATAAGATTGTGTATAGTAAGTAGGGCTAGTTTTTAATAGCCTCAACTGAATCTAGACTCAGACCTCAAGGATATAACAGTGACTAAGCTACAAGCAACAATTATATTAGCATATTGTCAAGTTAGGTGGCTGATTATTACCAAAATTGGCACACAAGTGATTTGTAGTGAACAAGAGATTGAAAGGGGTTATGAATTCTTTTGAAAGAGTTGAAATTACATGCACTGATCCTATTATCTGCGTGAACACCGAAGGCATAAAAATAAGACTACAAGGATACCAGACCTATAAATCATAAATAGGACAATCCTGCTTAAAAGACGCTCCACAGTCTTCCCTTGAGGTAAATGCCTGCTAATCATAAAGAGTTGTGAAATATTTTGTTCATTTCTTCATCTCTATTTCTATACTTTTTAAAGTGGATTCCTTAGACAGGCTTTGTGGGAAGTGAGATCATGTTTCTGAATGAGATGTAAAACTCTGCATCTGAACAGAAAGCCTAAGATGGCTTCAGCAATTTGCTTTCCACAAACCGGAAGCATTGGTACAAGAAAATGAGAATCAGAGCTGTCACCAGGCTTCTGAGGACTACTGATAAGAGATGAGATCCAGCAACTTGCTCACTCACTTTTTTAAATCTCTAAGGGAAGACCGCAGCAACAGAAGACCAAAACTTGTAATGCCACCTTTACTCCATGCTACCTTGAGCTGAAGTTCCTCTCTGTCTTGAGAGACCAGCTATTGCAAAGTGTCAAACTGAGCTGGTAAATTTTAGCTATACTAGCTCCAGCTGATGAGTAACAAAGACTCTCATATTTGTATTTTCTTTCACACATATGGAATGACTTGGTTAATCAAAGTCAGTAGTTTTCAACCTTTTTTTCATTTGTAGAGCTCTAAAAATTTCAAGTGGAGGTGTGGACCCCTTTGGAAATCTTAGATGTAGTCTGCCAGCCCCACAGGGGTCTGTGGACCACAGGTTGAAAATTAGTCCCAGAAAGTTAAAATACCTCCCAGAGAGTTAAAAGGACTGTAAAAGCTTTAAATGTATAACCACATACTTATGTTTCACACAGAAGCCTGGAAAGACCTTTGAGTCAATAAGTGGTTAAGAACGATGAGAGTGGAAATTTCATTGCCCTAGATCAGTGAAGCACTCCTTCTAACAACAGATAAAATCGAGGTTGTCTGAAAGAAAGCATGCTTGCCCAGATTGATTACAGCTTAGATATTAAGCACAAAACAGTGTGTCAGAAGAAAGAGATAATTAGCATCTACAAATAGACTATTACAAATAGACAACTACTTTATGCTTCCATGATACCTTTAATCCAAAGATGTCAAAAGTATGAAGTGTGAAATCGTGGCCCCACTGAAGTTACTGGCAAAACTCCCTTTAACCTCAATGTGTTAAAATACCCCTGTGAAGTAGATCATAATATACCCATACTACAGATGAGGAAACCCACTTCTAGGGAGATTAAGTGACTTGTCAAAGGTCGGTGGCAGAGTTCAGAATTGGTTCCAGGGAGTCCTGACTCCTACTTCTCTGTTGTAACTTGCAGACACATTCACCCAGTCAGGTAACAACATCCCTAAATCCTCACCCACACCTTTTAGCATTCGTTCTGCATTCTACCACATAGGTTGAGACTTTATTTTGCAAACTAAAAATACCCTTCCCGGCAACTCAAACTCAAATGATTTCATCACTGATGTGCAAGCTCAATTAGTTTTTAGGCAGTCATTGGTTCAATTTCAGATGGATCAAATATATGGGATTGAAAGCAGCCTAAATAGACCCTAAATCACATTTTGAAATGTTGGTGACCTTGCTATGTGCCTTGAGACAGTGTTGAGGAAAAGACAGCCCATCCTGGAGAGATGTGCTCTTTTCAACGAAACAGAAAGCAAACGCTAGCAAACAGGAGTGGCTAACAGGAGTTTTGCGAGGGAGTTTACGGGGAGTGTGTGTGTGGGGGGGTTACATACACCTAACATTCCTTAAATTATTTAAACGTAAGCCAAAAAACACCCCCTGATGAAAACAAAATAACTGCAAAGGAACGAGCTGCAGGAGTAAAAAGAGAATGCAGGCAGAAGTCCAGCAATAGAGTGGAGACTACCCAATTTATTGCACCAAATGCATGATGTATGATTACCTGCCCTATGGGCAGGTAGTGTATGTGTGCATTTGGTGCAAGAAGCTCTTGGCCCTTAGAGACCGTTTATAGGCTTTGGAGACCAGGGTGGCTGAACTGGAGGATCTGAGACCGAGAGCGACATAAATGAGACTTTCTGAGACACAGTAAAATGGTCCCACACCCAGTCAGACAACCTCTGTGCTGTTAAGGAGGATGAAAGTCTCAGGAAGGAGAACATCCAATTGGAGCAGAGGGAAATGATCCCATAGTTGGGACCCTTCTTCCAGATGATGTTGTGGTATCCTCTCGCACGGAGGATACCTCTCCAGGGGATCTACTAATGGATCCAGGGGATCTACTAATGGAGATTCTCTGTGTCCTAGTAAGGAAGAGAGTATAGAAGATGGTAAAATACAGCTAGGATCTGATGAGAAACAGTCAAATGAAATATGCCTCATTCAATTACATCATGTAGTGGGAGACAGATAATAAATGACATGTTTTTAAAGTGCTTATATACCAATGCTAGAAGTCTAAATAATAAGATGGGTGAACTAGAGTGCCTTGTATTAAATGAGGATATTGATATAACAGGTATCACAGACAGTTGATGGAATGAGGATAATCAATGGGGAACAGGGTACAAAATATATTTGAAGGATAGAACAGCTTGTACTGGTGGGGGAGTGGCATTATATGTGATAAAAAGAATCCAATGAAGTAAAAATCTTAAATGAACCAAACTGTACCATAGAATTTCTATCGATAGTAATTCCATACTTGAATAATAAGAATATAGCAATAGAGATAAAGAATATTGAAACAGGGATGTATTACCAACCACCTGACCAAGATGGTGATAATGACTGTGAAATGCTCAGGGAAAATAGAGAGGCTATTAAAATAAAAAACTCAATAATAATGGGGGATTTCAGCTGTCCCCATATTGACTGGGTACATGTCACCTCAGGACAGGATGCAGAGATAAAGTTAAATAAAGATAAATTAATAGGTAGCAGGTTTAAAACAAAGAAAAGAAAGTGTTTTTTTCACAATGCACAGTCAACCTGTCGAACTCCTTGCAGAGGATGTTGTGAAGGCCAAGACTACGGCAGGGCTATTAGCCAGGATGGGCAAGGATGGTGTCACTTGCCTTTGTTTGCCAGAAGCTGGGAATGGGTGACAGGGGATGGCTCACTCGATAATTGCCTGTTCAATTCATTCCCTCTAGGGCACCTGGAATTGGCCACCGTCGGTAGACAGGATACTGGGTTAGATGGACCTTTGGTCTGACCCAGTATGGCTGTTCTTATGTTCTTATTTTGTTAAACAAAAAAGAAGTTACTTTTGCATTTAAATAACCTATTTATTTAAAGTAACCTTGAAAGCTTAGTATGTACTTTTGCTTTAATATAGTTTAGCATAGGGAAGAAAGTTATGTGGGTAATGAGAATGCTCAGATTTTTATCCATTTTGTTTCTATTTATTAGTGCAAGTATTTGTATGAATTTATGGTTTGTATTCAGCTTTCGTATGCCATAAAGAGCACACATTGGTATATCATCAAGGAAAAAGAAAGGGGGGCTATACACCGGATTTCTGAACCCAAATATATCTTTTGTCAATTTCATTGATAGAGTTTATCTGTGTTGAGCCGAACTGATAACACAAATCTACCCCCCAACAAACTGCTTTAATAAAACAATGACAGTTTCCCATTCAGCTGACTATAAGCAGCTTAATCTGATGCTAGACATTAGTGATGATGCCATGTTACAGAAGCCCACATGGGACTGTTCTGGTTATTTTTGCTGGGTTTGTGTTTACTTAAGTACAAATGGAAGTGTCATGCACTGAAGATGAAAGCTCCCAGTGGAGCAGCACATGGCCTCATATTAGAAGCCTGCTGCCCTGGTTTCTAAGCACTGCTCTGTTTCCAGGGCTTCTAGAAACAAACTGCAGCAGTGAGGAGAGTTCAGGGGACGTGGGTTGATTGGTCAGTTCTGGGACACTGGAGGGAGTCACATGCACTGGCGTTAGGGATAGCAACAGGCATTTTCTTCACTCCCTCGTCCCCTGTAGCAGAAGTTTTAAATGAGGGCTGTCATTTGCTGCTTCTAAAAGAGAGTCTTAAAGAAACTTTGTGGGTTTTTTTCCCCCCTGGTTCTCTTTGGAGAGTATCCCTATACTGTCGATTTTCACAGGTACAATTTATTTATAAGCAAAATCCAAGTCCTGGCTACAAATGCAGCCAGCCGACAGATGCTTGTTAGTAAGGACATGCAGGTGAAAAGGCGGCTACTTGTTAAGGAGCAGATGCTTCCATACTCTTTTGCCAGATGCATATCAAGCACCACCTGCAAGGAATTTAATCCTTAGATATTCCTTTAAAAATAGTAATGCTTTGTAGTTAAAATGTTAATTTATAATGTTTTAAAAAGCAGGTAATAGATTAGAAAACACAATGAGCTAATTTCCTGGGACCGGTATTGCCAGCAGTGACAATATTTGACTACTTTTATACATTTGTAAAGTAAACAGCTATTATTATCCTGGGATGATGAAAACAAACCCAGTTTATATTTGCTGGTAAATAAAATACATGGCTGATTCTAGGTAATGGAAATGGAACTGAATTTTGGCTCTTTATGGAAAGCTAAGCTCTGGTGAATAGCTTCAGAAAGCACTGGGCTTCTTTGTGCTAAAATTTTATCTCACCATAATGTGACATTTTAAACATCTCTGATGGGAATTATTCATAATGCCTGCATTTTACCTTCCTGGGTGCTCTTTTTAATGAGGCTATTTGTCCTTTCCCCAGTTTATTATAACTACTGAGGAAGGTTATTGAGATAGGGAATTTGCAAATCCCTAGGCATGGCACAACAATTCCAAACCATACAGCCCATCTTGGAGAATTATACAACACAGAACATTTGATTTTAAATGGAATATACTGTGTATATATAGGAAAAGATGCCCATTTTAGTACTGAAGGCAATTAAATCTGCTCTTTTTATTAAGGCATTTGAATTTCAATAAAATAACCTACTTTACTTATGGTGGAAATTTTCTTGCCCTCTTAAAAAATATGACAGTCACATCTTCCTGTAGGAGTGACGTGAATCCATGTATTGGTAATAGTAAAACACTAGAATGTCCAGGAACAGAATACATTTATAATAAGGAGATTCAGTTCCCAGAGAGCATAATTCAGTTCTGATTATTATATTAATGTGCCTCTTCTTGGATAATTAATAGATGGGATAACCTGAAATATATAATTACAAGTACACCAAAGAGTTTCATTCTAATTTATTGACTTAGTACTTCATGAACAGAAAGTTCATTCTAATAAAGAGAGAGTGAGCTCTTTGTGTTTGAGACTCTCTCTCATTGCCTAATTGACACTCTGTAGACATTGTCATGCCCATTTATTATCTAGCTATGTCATATGTGCCCTGTGGACATGTTTAAAGTCAAAGCACTTTTTTTTTCTTCTTTAACAAGACGTGGTAGCAGGGATGGCAGCTTGGGTGACCCCAGGCTCCCAATTCACAACAAATTTAACTGTAAAGGTCCTCTCTCCTTCTGCTTTGCCTTGGCCCTTCCAGACGACTGCCACTTCCAAAACAACACCTCCTGTTTATTGCTTAAGAGATGTCGCTTTGGAAGTGCTCTTGCACTGTGCTACAGGGACACATAGACCTTCAGGATGTAAAGTCAGAGAGCAGATGGGGGAAAAGGAAAAAGAAAAACGGTCAGCCATAGGTTTTATTTCTAGGCTGAGCTTTGCTACAATGGCCTTTCCTAAATGCAAAGGAGGAATTGCTGCTCCACAATGAAGAAGATAGGGCCATGTCTCTTATGAGTTAGGGATTCTGGGGCTCAGTAAAGGGCACATTTTGCTTGGTGTCTAAGTTGGATACTTTTCATGGAAACTATCATCCCTAAGGGTTTTCCTGGAACTGCACCTCTGGACATGACTGAGTGAAAGATATTTTCTTTGTAGGATCACAAGAAAGTAAGAGACTTATGAGGAGCCTGAGAACACTAACAAGGGCATCATCCACTGAGGAAAGGTGAGGATGTAAAAAGCAAAAGTTGCAAATGCTGAAGTACTCAAAGCTGAGTACTCATAGCTAAGGGCATGTCTTCACTACCACTTTAATTCGACCTTAACGACGTTAGGTCGAATTAAACGTGTACCTGTCTTCACATACATGCCCTTAAAGTCGATTTAAAGGGCCCTCAAAATCGAATTTGTAACTCCTGCCTGACGAGAGAAGTAAGGCTAAAATCGACTTCTCTACGTCTATTGTGAGGCAGTGAAGAGGCATCTGAAGTTAAGCCTCCGACCTCTGAGCAGCCCTGCCCACCTTAACAGCCCCCCCCCGAGGGGGCAGCCCTGCCCACCTTAACAGCCCCCCCCCTCGGGGGGGGGGAGAGGGAGCCACGCTGCGGGCTGCTTGAGCAAGCCGGTCAGCTGCTTGATCAATTTCAGGTGAAACTGACTGTCACTAGGCAGCTGACCGGCTTGCTCAAGCAGCCCTCCGGCTCCCCCCCCCTCGGGCGGGGGGTGGGGGGTGGGTCCGGCGGGGGTGCTGTTCAGGTGGGTGGGGGGCTGCTCGGGTGGGGGGCGGGGGTCCGGTGCAGGGCTGCTTGAGCCAGCCAGTCAGCTGCATAGTCAGTTTCACCTGAAACTGACCAAGCAGCTGACGGGGCAAGCCCCGTGCTGGCTCCCCCCCCCTCAGGCGGGGGGGGGGGGGGTCCGGCGGGGGGGCTGTTCAGGCGGGCGGGGGGGTCCGCGGGGCTGCTTGGGTGGGGGGGGGTCCAGCATGCATTGCACTGTGGGCTACCTACCCACAGTGCAATGCAGGCTATGTCGACCCCTGCAAAAGTTCTAGGACAGACAGTGTCGACCACTGTCGACCTGCTGCCCTGGTGGGGACACACTGATTCGATTTTCTAAAATCGAATTTAGAAAATCGAATTAAGGGAAATCGACCTAGTCCTGTAGTGAAGACATACCCTAACAGTGTTTCTGAGTTAGCTATGAAGAGCAGACATAGCTTGAGGCTCATTTTTCAGGTCAGTTTTTTTTTTTAAATGCTGCCTCTATAAGAAACTTTATCTGGCTGCAGGATAGAAGGCACACTTCATTAACCTACATACACAAAAACATAAAACTGCCTTGCGAGATTCCATGTTATGCTCCAGACAGACATATATGAATCTTTGCAAGTCTCCACAGCAAGAAGAGAGTATGCCTCCACTCAAATTTCTCCCAAATAAATCCAATGTACAAAGAACTTTGTATTAACCCCAGGCTCAATAAAATCTGCTAGCCACAATGAACTGTAGGCAAATAAGTGAAAGTCCCACAGAAGTGCCAAACTTATACAAGTTCACATAGTTTTACCTAGCTCCTGTTTTACAGTTTCACAGATAACCAAGCTTTGTTGTGTTTGCAGATGTTTTCTCTAAACTCGGACAAAAATAGATTTGAAACATGTAAGCAGACATGATTAAAGAGAGAATAATTAACATTTTCTTTGACAGTCTGATAAAATTCTGGTTGTTTTAAGATTTAGAAACATGTATCATATATATAAATATATCTATCTATCTATCTATATATTATGGAGAGTCCTGCATAATCACCATTTCTTAGGTGTAAAATACTCTTATGGGGTCAATCTCTCTCTTATTGAAGTCACTTACAAAATTCCCATTGACCTTAGTGGGAGAAGGATCTAATTATAGGGAATAATAGATGGGATGGACAATACATTAAGCTAATACAAGGAAGTTATTTCAGTAAACTTTTTAGACACATTACAGACTGCAAAACATTTGTGTGTGCTTTGTAATGTCTTAAAATATGTACCTGGATATTTACCGACACTCATTTTTTGTGACTTTTAAACATAGGTCTCCAATTAGATAAAATGAGAGTCAAATCGGAACAAATATAATAAGAGAGCAAGATACTTTCTCTAAAATGAGAGGAGTCAGATTAAGAGGAGTGCTATTTTTTCAACGTTTTGTTTATTACATCATTAAGGTTAAAAAATGACTACACACCTGCTTAGCTAGAGGTCAAACCAAAAGAATGGGTTGTGGAAGGACCACTGGTAAAAATTACGGGCAGCAGCTTCAGTGCCTAGGCCAATGGCACTGCCAACTTTCATGCTGCCCACAGGGTTTTGAATATCATTAGTGAAACTGACCAGTGTCTAGTCACTTTCATGCTATTATTGTCTGTGAAAGCAAACTCAGGAAGGCACCATAGCATCACCACTTTCCAACCCATACATGCTTGGAAGACTATCTAGAGTAGGTTCTTTCACTCACCAGGGAAAGCTTCCCATTCAGAGAGACTGAAACCTACGAAACTGTTCCTGACAAATGAAACCAAGAGTGGGCTATGAAAAGAATCAACAAACTCCTTTTCCGGAACACAGTGCACAGCAGAGATGGATCCTAAACAATAAGCTTAATCCAAATGTCCAGATCTGTGGGGAGAGTCAAAATATGAAACCAGATCTGGACACAATTTTTTCAAATAACCCACATATTCACAATGCAGCAAGACAGCAATCCAGATCTGAACATCTTCAGGTTTTGGTTTGTTCACATTTTGTGGTTTGGGCTTATCTTGGTTATAGGACTTTGTGTATGAGAATTCCTTAATAAGGAGGAGATGCAAAAGTCAGAAGAGATTCCATAAAGATACAGAACTTTCATGCATTTGGGAGCTCTACTGTCTTTAAAAAAGAATTTCAACCTTAGAGTTGTGCGAAACTATTAATTTTTGCTTCTTAGCAGCAAAACTCACAACTTTTTCACTGGGTAAAAAGCCATTAATTTCACGGACAGATTTTGTCATTTTCATCCCCCTCACTAACCCTATACAAATTTCAGAAAAATGGATTTTCTGCCTTCAATAAAAAAAAAAAAGTAAAAAGAGAAAAAACAAGATAAAAAAAAAAACTGGAAACTAAAAGGTTGGGTGGGAAAGAGTTTTGACCTTCAAAATTTTGATCATTCAGCTGTTTTCATGTGTGTGTGTGTGTATCTATTTATGTGCAATGTTCTCCTCGCAGCTTTACTTCAAAATATAAATGAAAAGAAAAATGCCAGTATGAAGCTTAAGCAAATTCCACTTGTGGTTTCAAAGTTTCATGAAATCACTACACATTGCTCAGCAGTATCCTAAGCTCTCATTTAAATGGGCACAAATGCATGCCTGTTTCAATTTACATGTGCACTACCAAATGTATATGTACAAATGCCTGATTTAAGCACAAAACCAGTGAGATGGATGTGTACTGAAGTGTGGACAAATAGAAATGCACCTGCAAAGCAATGCACATTTGCATACACATCGGACTGGTGAATATCAGGCTTCTGTGATTTCATAAAAGCAGATTTTATGCTCCAGAAAGGAAGCATCAACACAACATTAGTTGAAGGAATAATTCAAGACTAATTTTGCTCTTAGCTCCAGATACCTCTGATTTTCTGGAAATCCTAAAAAGTTTTTCACTGAATTCTTAAATGCCCATGTTGCTGAGTGACTGAACATTTATACACCTTCTTTTAGAAAACAAATTTTCAGCTGAGATGATGTTGGAAAACCTGAAGGGCCATTAAAATATTATATTTTAAAACTCCTAACATTTTAAAATATAAAATGTTAAATGTAAATAAAAAAAGTCCTTCAGGTGCTTTTTAAATATGTACCAGCTGCTTTTCAATATATTAATACAGGCTTTGGGGCTTATCTCTTATTGTTAGATTGGGCTCATATTTGCAGTGTGTGCTTCCCTTTGTCTTTTTAATCTGGTTCTCCTGTTTGCACACATTGTTATAGCAAAAGAGAAAAATGCTGCCACATTAAATAGCCAGAGTCAAATGTTTACAAAATATGACATTGCTTCTTGTTAGGTCATCCTGACATGCATTTTGAGCCTTATACCTCACACACATATCAGGGAGTGCACATGTAAAGTAAAGCTTGCATGCATTTGTGCATATCTAAATGGGTGCCTAGAATACTGTTGAAAATCAGGTCTCAAATGCGGGTGTGATTAGTTGTACTGGTTAGTGAAGAATGTTTTCCAAGTTATTCCACCTATGAGTTATGCTTCTATAGGCTCAGAATCCATGCATGGGATCTTTGTGTCTCAGATGATTTGGTGACAATTTGGCCATCATGATCCAATAAACTTTCTTTGCAAAAGAGGGTGTTTCCCTATGGAAAAAGGTTGAATCCAGCTAGTTATTTCGTTACCTTCAAAATCTACAAGATTTCAAAAGTCAGGGTTTCCCCCCACTTCCCATACTTGTGTCCTGCATCATTTCTGTGTGCATGTATATTAAACAAGAACACTGATAAAAGATCCAAGTTAATAATTAATTTGGCATTGTGACTGTTAGATATTCTACATAAGATTCATATTAACACACATTACTGGGAAAATCTTAAAGACATCCTGGAAAGTGTGTCTTCAGCCACATTTTTGTTTAATCTAATTAAGTGCTGCTCATTCACAAACTTAATGTACTCAATGCTTTTTTCAGCTTTGTCTTCACGAACAAGGTCAGCTCCCAGACTACTGCACTGGGCAGCACAATTTGGGGAGGAGGTGACCAGCCCGCTGTGGAGAAAGAAGTGGTTCAGGACTAATCAGAAAAGCTGGACGACCACAAGTCCATGGGGCCTGATGCACTGCATCAAAGGGTGCTAAAGGAATTGGTGGAGGTGATTGCAGAGTCATTGGCCATTATCTTTGAAAACTCATGGCAATCGGGTGAGGTCCCAGATGACTGGAAAAAGGCTAATGTAGTGCCCATCTCTAAAAAAGAGAAGCGGGAGGATCCGGGGAAGTACAGGTCAGTCAGCCTCACCTCAGTCCCTGGAAAAATCATGGAGCAGGTCCTCAAAGAATCAATTTTGAAGCAAGTTGTGGAGAAGAAAATGATCAGGTACAATCAGCATAGATTCACCAAGGGCGAGTCATGCCTGACTGATCTAATTGCCTTCTATGGTGAGATAACTGGCTCTCTAGATGAGGGGAAAGCAGTGGACATGTTATTCCTTGACTTTAGGAAGCTTTTGATATGGTCTCTCATGGTATTCTTGCCAGCAAGTTAAAGACGTATGGGCTGGATGAATGGACTATAAGGTAGACAGAAAGCTGGCTAGATCATCAGGCTCAACAGGTGGTGATCAATGGCTTCATGTCTAGTTGGCAGCCAGTATCAAGTGGAATGCTCCAAGGGTCAGTCCTGGGGCCGATTTTGTTCAATATCTTCATTAATGATCTGGAGGATAGTGTGCAGATGAAAATAAACTGAGAAGAGGGTATATATGCTGGAAGGTAGGTATAGGATACAGAGGAACCTAGACAAATTAGAGGATTGGGCCAAAAGAAATCTGATGAGGTTCAGCAAGGACAAGTTCAGAGTCCTCTACTTAAGAAGGATGAATTCCATGCACTGGTACAGACTAGGGACTGAGTGGCTAAACAACAGTTCTGCAGAAAAGGACCTGGGCTTATGGCGGATAAGAAGCTGGATATAAGTCAACAGTGTGCCCTTGTTGCCAAGAAGGCTAACAACATTTGGGGCTGTATAAGTAGGGGCATTGCCAGAAGATCAAGGAACGTGATCGTTCCCCTCTATTCGGCATTGGTGAGGCCTCATCTGGGGTACTGTGTTCAGTTTTGTCCACTACAAGAAGGATGTGGAAAAATTGGAAAGAGTCCAGAGGAGGGCAACAAAAATGATTAGGGGTCTGGAGCACATGATTTATGAGGAGAGGCTGAGGGAACTGGGATTGTTTAGTCTTCAGAAGAGAAGAATGAGGGGGGACTTGACAGCTGCTTTCAACTACCTGAAAGGGGGTTCCAAAGAGGATGGATCTAGACTGTTCTCAGTGGTACCAGATTATAGAACAAAGATTAATAGTCTTTTATCCATTTATTTGTAATCCATTTATTTGTGGATTAGGTGCAGTTTTGAGCAGGGGGTTGGACTAGATGAGACCTCCTGAGGTTCGTTTCAACCCTGATATTCTATGATTCTATGAAAGTAGCAGTCTGACTTTTGGGCTGATTTCAAACATGTATTTAGATGCCTAACTTCCATTGAAATCAGTGGGAATTAGGTACATAAATGCCTTTAAAAATATGGACCTTAGTCTTATTGAAAAATCAATAGGACTTTGGCTCCTAAGTCACTTTTGAAAATAATATGCAGGAACCTAATTCAGTTAGGCCTTGCAACGCAGAATGGAGCAGTGCCTAAACACCTATAAAAAACTGGCCCTTAGGCACTTTGAAAATGCTTTTTACAGTCTGAAGGGCTAGAATGAAGTCTCTTTTTTTATACATTTGAAGCAAATGTAATAAAAAGCTGTATTATGTCAGCCTCTCTTTACACATGTGATAAATACAACATAGTCAGGGATAGTGGAATTATCCCCACGGAGCTGTGCCAATGTATCACAGCCTTGACCTAGATGTTTGAGAAAGTAATTTGGTCTCATTCTCATTTAATCCTTGGCCTCTCTGCTGAAACTGAACAACAATAGTGCCGAGGTGTGACTAACTTTTTCACAAACATACCCTGAGTGCTGTTGCCTTCTACATTCCTTTCAAAATTGCTTGTCCTGGAAGGGTCTGATAATAGATTTATTCCAGACTGAGACAAGTGCAGTTGATCACCCATCTAAATACACTCCTAAAGAATTTCCAAACCTAGTCAAGTTCCTATATCCAAATTTTGGCACCTACATTTTTCTGGCTGGATTTTAAAAGCACTGACGACCTGCAGCTCCCAACGGGCTTTGTGGCTGTTCAGCATTTCTTAAAATCAGATCACTTTTACGGGTTTCTCTATCACCCACTTGAAAGATTCCCACTGAATTCACTGGGCTTTGGCTTGGGTCCTTATTTAGATGCTTATCAATGAATTTAGCACAACTTGAGACATCCAGGTTTGAAAAAGGTGGCCTATGAGCCAAATTCTGTCATGGTATAAATGGGTGCAATTCCTTTGAAGTCACTCAAGTTGCACTCGCTTCTATAGTTGTCACATTTGGCCCCTCAAGAAAAAAATAGATCAGTATTTTATTCAGAAATCTTCTATTGCTTTGAAAGTGTGATTCTGACACACAAGTCTGATGTCTGTTTATTTGGTGTTTTCAACCTTTAACAATCATTTGTTGGCAGATGAAAACTGACATCCATTCTTGCTCCTTTGCTCAGATTACAGCTAGAAAGAATTAGAACCTATTGTTGCAGTTTTCTGTTTGGTAGTCCCCATCTGTTTGGTAGTCCCCATCATCTGGTGGGATGAGCTTTTGAGAGTAGTTTTATTGATGGGTACAAAAGGCATAACATTACCTTTATGTGAGGCTTAAATCCCTTACTGAAACAGCGTCCAGCAGAACTAATAAAACCAGGCTATTAGTTAATAGGCTTTGTTCCTGAGGATGTGTGAAGCAAAAGGCAATAGAAATAGTGTAAGCATTGTTGAGGCAACACCAGCACTGCATGTTTATGAAAATAAAAATAAGTGTTTATGCTGGTGAACTGCAAGATTTTCTACTACTTTCTTTACTTCAGCTGATACTTTTAAATGGAACACATTAAGCTCACTGGGGGAATCTGGCTCTGACACAGCGCTGAGATCCTCTTCATGAACTGAAAGCAATCTGTCTGACTGGGACATTGAGGAACAGTAATTTACTATCTCAGCTGTAATTTTAAATGCTCACCCACTGCAGGGATTGAAGCTTTCATTCTATAATTATAGAGGAATCAAAAGACTAGCACACTAATGTATTGCGCTACAATGCCAGCTATTTATAATAGTCACTTCTCAGCCAATATGTTTTTAATATGTCAGCATAGTATGGCTGTCAGAAACAATTCCCCTCCCCCCCAGCACCCCCGCAGTCTCCCTATAATGGTCTGTGACTGGAAATGTAAACATTTTTAAAGCTTAGCGTTTTACAGTAAAACAAAGATGCTGTGAAATGTACTAACTGCTCACTAAGCATTAGCATTGGTCCCTTTTTTTACTGTAAAGGTACGGGGCAATATCAGGATAGGAAACGTACGACAGCAACAATGGAGAATCATGTAGTGTGGTAAGGCTAAGTATCGGGTTTTCTTGGTGTACTGTTGGCCCATCGAAGACACTAAGCCAAAGGAGAAGCTCTTTAGATCACTCAAGCCGCGCAGTTACCTGATTCATAACACCGTTTGACATGTGCGGTTTCTCTAATAAAATGCTTTTGTTAGTTTTACAATAATCATTGAATGACTAATCTTGACCCATACAGCTGGGTTTACTCCACCATTTGGCCTTCTGCTAGCGCCAACCAAATCAGTCCATTCTATAGCTAGTCAAAATATTCACTGCACATATTTGTTTTGCAGTTAGGTCCTTCGCTGGTTATGGAGTCACCTATGAAAATACTACTTCCTTTCATCCCATTCTATATAGACTGCAAGTTTTGTGGGGCACGCACTGTCTCTTACTATGTATTTGACAGTGCCTTGCTCTCATTGGGGCTTTTAGTTGCTACCATAATACAAACAAATAACAATGGAAAACAGTTTAAAAATCCCCACAATTAACCCCTTGAGAAGATGGCGTGTCTGACTTTTGAGAAATCCTGTCAATTAATAGTCGATCAAAATTCAGTTGATACAGTCTTCGCTAAAAGCTCAGTGCAATGCTTCCACGGCCCGGCTCCTACTGAGCCCAATCCTCATTCAACAGACAAAAGGTTTTACTGCAGTGCTGTGGTTCAGTGATCTGATGGCACCCCTTTAACTTTTGTATCGAAGATTGACTCAGCGGAGCATTTTCAGAGAGAACACCGACACAAAGAGAAGGTTCTCTCAGGCAGACTAACAGTATATCCCCACAATCCATCATTCTTAAAGGGAAACGCATACAATTGCTACTTGTCCACAGTCAGCCAACAGACATTTGTAACCTGAGTCACGGTTGTTGTCTGTGACTGTGTCCATATATTCCTGCCCTTGTTCTAGTACTGAGCTTGGATAAGGCACAGAGAAAGTCTCATCTCTTCAGTTTAGCACAGCTGGACTGATTTCCCTTTCAGAATAGACATGCCAATGAACAATGCTTCATTGTTTAGCACTGACTACACATTTGGTGCTCAATGGTAAAGACCAGCACAGTCCCTATCCTAAAGAATTTACAATCAGGAAGACACACAGAGAGATGGTACCAGCCTGTACTTGGCTGATTGTTATTATGCTGCACTGTTCCCTGGGCTGGTTGCAAAGTTAAGGAAATTATAGGCTGAGTCTTGAGCACTGTTGTATTCATTCTTTTTGCCCCATTCGCTCATTTTGAGCTCTACTGCTATTGACTGCTATGGAATTGTCTCCACACTGAGTTCCACCAGCCTGGCTACTTTTTGACACGCTAAGTCAACTTAATTAGTTTCTCATATACTGTTGTACAGGTCACATGGGTTCTGACTAATGGTCCATATAGCCCAGTATCCTGTCTTCCAACAGTGGCAGTGCCACCTGCTTCAAAGAGAATAAACAGAACATGGAAATTATCAAGGGATCCACCCCGTCATCCAGTCACAGCTTCTGGCAGTCAGAGACACCCAAGGCATGGGTTTGCATCCCTGACCATCTTGGCTAATAGCCATTGATGGACCTATCCTCCATGAACGTAGCTGATTCTTTGTTGAACCCAGTTATACTTTTGGCCTTCACAACATCCCCTGGCAATCGTTCCACAGGCAGACTCTGCTGTGTGTGGTGAAGTACACCCTTATATGTGTTTTAAACCTACCACCTATTAATTTCATCTGTAGGCCCCTACTTCTTGTGTTATGTGAAGGGGTAAATAACACTTCCTTATTCACTTTCTCCACACCATTCATGATTTTATAGACCTCTATCATATCCCTTCTTAGTCATCTCTTTTCTAAGCTGAATAGTCTCTCCTCATATGGAAGCTTGTCCATACCTGTAATAATTTTTGTTACCTTCCTCTGCACTTTTCTCATTTTGAATATATCCTTTTCTTGGGGACAAGGGAGGGAGAGAGGGGACAACCAGAACTGCATGCAGTATTAAAGGTGTGGGCGTACAATAGATTTACATGGTGGTATAATGCTATTTTCTGTTTTATTATCTATCCTTTTTCTAATGTTCCTAACATTTTGTTAGCTTTTTGACTGCTGCTGCACACAAAGCAGATGTTTTCAGTGAACTATCCACAATGATTGCAAGATCTTTTTCTTGAGTTGTAACAGCTAATTTAGACCTCAACCTGTGATTACTATATTAATTAGGCAACCAACACCTCTCTGACACCACTTACTATAAAGAACTCAAAGAAGACCCTACATCACAATTTACCCAGGAATTTAAGGCTATCATCAAATCCTTCCTCATACAACTCCAAGAGAAACTCTATACACTCATCCCCTGCAAACCCACACTCCACAGGGACCTTCTATATGCTTCCCAAGATACACTAAGAAGGGAACCCAGGCACACCCATCATATATGACCAGGCATTCTTACTGAAGGAATATCGGAACTCACAGACACCATCCTCAAACCACACAACACAAAAAGGGCCAGATTCCTCCAAGATACAAATTACTTTCTCCCAAAAACTCCACAACATTATTAACTTCCTACTGACCACAATCCTTGCCACCATGGCATGGTGACCTCCCTATTTACCAACATCCCTTACAGTGATGGCATAGCTGCCTGCCTCAATTATTTACAAGACTATGGACAACTCCCAGATGTACACCCTAAACACATCACCAAACTCATCCATTTATCCTCACCCACAACAATTTTACATTCAACAAGAAACACTTTGTCCAAACCGGGGGACCAACCATGGATACTAGGAAGAACAACGAGGAGTCCAGTGGCACCTTAAAGACTAGCAGATTTATTTGGACATAAGCTTTCATGGGTAAAAAACCCACTTCTTCAGATGCACGGCTACCCCTTTGATACATGGGTATTAGGATAGCTCTCCAATATGCCAATCTATTCATGGGCCACCTTGAAGAAGAATTTTTGGACAAATGCACCACTTGAAATACCTAAATACTATTTGCATCCTCAGGATAGACGACTTAACCTCCCTCATAGACTTCACCACAACTTCAGCAACCACCACTTTTCCATTAAACTCTCTCTGGAACACTCCCACACCAGCATTAATTTTCTGGTTGGTGTGCTTCAATCAGCTTCAATAATGGAACCATACAGACCATTATATATAAGAAACCCACAGATAGCCACACCTACCTTCATTGATCCAGTACATACCCTAAATCCATCAAGAAATCTGTTATCTACAGCCAGGCACTCAGCTACCACAGAATATGTTCCAAGGAGAAAGTCCGTGACACATACCTTAACACACTCAAAACCACATTCACCAAACAAGGTCAGTCCACAAGAGAATAGACTGCATCATGGAACAGGCCACCCAAATATACTTTGCAGAAATAAAACCCCCTCCAATTGAACACCCCTAGCTGTCACCTACAAACACAATAGATTCCCTCTGGGGAACCATCAAATAGCTACAACCCATATTTGGTGGGGACCCCATCCTGGAGGAAATCTTTCCTAAACCTCCTCTTCTGGCCTTCAAACAACTGCCTCACAATTTCTCCAAGCTCATCATCAGAAACACGTGCTCCACAGACCATGACAAAACAACTCAAAGTGGCACCAGACCCTGCCAAAACAACAGACGCAAAACCTGCGAACATACCTCCACTGTTACAATAATCAACACCCCCACAAAACATTGGTTCTTCACATGCCTATCACGACATATTGTGCATCTCATTCAGTGGATTAAATGTCCAGATAGCAGAAAGATGGGTGAAATCACTATAATCTTGAATGAACTCACACAGGAAAACGATAAAAGACAAAAACACCACTTCACCTGTGGGTGAATACTTTTAACAAAGTGATTACTCTATATCTGATCTATTGGTCCCCATCATCAAAGGAAACCTGCATAACACTTTCAAAAGATGAGCCTGGGAGCTTAAATTCATAACTTTGCTAGACACTGAAAATCATGGACAGCACAGAGAGGAGCCATAAATCCAACCTATAGCCCACTTGCAACCCTCCCCTCAGCTGCTTCTCCCACCTCCATTCCTCCCTGTAACTGGAAAGGTGTTAACAGGCTACTTCACCTTAAATGGTCCCTGGAAACATGTGGTAACTACTTATGCTGGAAGATAATAAGGTGCTATGTAACAGTCAGCATGGATTTGTCAAAAACAAATCATGTCAAACCAACCCGATAGCTTTCTTTGACAGAGTAACAAGCCTGGTGGATAGGGACAAAGCAGTAGACATGGTCTATCTTGATTTTAATAAAGCTTCTGATACTGTCCCACATGATCTTCTCATACATAAACTAGGGAGATGTAACCTAGGTGGAGCTACTATAAGGTGGGTGCAAAATTGGTTGGAAAACCATTCCCAGAGAGTAGTTATCAGTGGTTCAGAGTCATGCTGGAAGGGTAGAATGAGTGGGGTCCCGCAGGGATCAGTTCTGGGTCCAATTCTGTTCAATATCTTCATCAATGATTTTGAAAATGGCATAGAGCAGGGGGTCTCCAAACTTTTTGAGATGAGGGCCATATTAGATTTTTGAAGGGGCTTTGTGGGCCGCTCCTGCAGCCCCCTTCCCTTTGCTCCTCTGGCTGCTGCCACAGCCCCCCGCCATCTTTGCTCCTCCAGCTGCACTGCGGGGGCACTCACCCCTCCGCACATGGGGCCACTGGCAGCAGCTTGTGTGGACGGGGAGCGGCTTCTCCATGTGCCTGCTCAGCTGGGGGGAGGGGCAGGGTGACGATTTTGTAGGGACAGTCCTGATTTTGGGGGCTTTTTCTTATATAGGCTCCTATTACCCTCCACTGCTTGTCCTGTTTTTTTACACTTGCTGTCTGATCACCCTAGCTGGTGGGCTGCATAAATCGATGCTGTGGGCCAGATCTGGCCCCTGGGCCGTAGTTTGGTCACCCCCGGCATAGAGAGTACACTTGCAAAGTTTGCAGATGATACCAAGCTGGGAGGGGTTGCAAGTTCTTTGGAGGATAGGATTAACATTCAAAATGATCTGGACAAACTGCAGAAATGGTCTGAAGTACATAGCATGAAATTCAATGTGGACAAATGCAAAGTAGTCCACTGAGGAAGGAACAATCAGTTGCAGACATACAAAATGCGAAATGACTGCCTAGGAAGGAGTACTGCAGAAAGAGATCTCGGGATCATAGTGGACCGCAAGCTATATACGAGTCAACAGTGTAACGCTGTTGCCAAAAAAGTGAACATCATTCTGGGATGTATTAACAGGAATCTCGGAAGCAAGACATGAGAAGTAATTCTACCGTTCTACTCTGCTCTGAGTAGGCCTCAACTGGAGTATTGTGTCCAGTTCTGGGTGCCACATTTCAGGAAGGATGTGGACAAATTGGAGAGAGTCCAGAGAAGAATAACAAAAATGACTGAAGGTCTAGAAAACATGACCTATGAGGGAAGATTGAAAAAAATTGGGTTTGTTTGGTTTAGAAAAGAGAAGACTGAGCAGGGACATGATAACAATTTTCAAGTATGTAAAACATTTTTACAAGGAGAAGGAAGAAAAATAGTTTTTCTTAAACTCTGAGAATAGGACAAGAAGCAAGGAGCTTAAATTGCAGCAAGGTGGAGGTTTAGGTTGGACATTAGGAAAAACTTCCTATCTGTCAGGATGGTTAAGTACTGGAATAAATTGCCTAGGGAGATTGTGGAATCTTCATCATTGGAGATTTTTAAGAGCAGGTTAGACGAACACCAGTCAGGAATGGTCTAGATAATTAGTCCTGTTATGACTGCACGGGACTGGACTAGAAAACCTCTATAGGTCCCTTCCAGTTCTATGATTCTATGCTAAACAATGTTTCACCTTTCATTAACAGAGACACTCAGTGCAAGGTAGCTTATGTTGACCTAGCTCTGTAAACATCTACACTAAAATCTTGCTCCACTGATGTAATTTGTATGCTATGCTGTGAGAGGTGTAGAGATTACGTTGACACAGTTGGGTTGACGCAGTGTCAGTGTAGACACTGCATTTCTTACATCAGCTGTTGATGGCCTTCAGAAAAAGAATGGCTCAGGTCTGGGAATCTCCCTCACATTCTATGCAGTGAAGATGGATGCAAAGAATTCACTTAGCTTCTCTGCAATGGCCCTTTCTTCCTTCAGTGTCCTTTTAGTACCTCGATCATCCAGTTGCCCCAGTGGTTTTTTGGTAGGCTTCCTGCTTCTTATGTATTTACAAAAACTCACAGCAAAAAATGTGTCTTTTGCTAGGTGCTCTTCACATTCTTTTTTGGGCTGCTTAATTCTTCTTTTACACTTGACTTGCAGAATTAATGATCCTTTCTATTTTCCTCAGTAGTATTTGACTTCAAATTTTAAAGGGTGTCTTCTTGTCTCCAACAGCCTCATTTACTCCGTGCTTAGCCACAGTGAATTTTGTTTGTCCTCGTACTGTTTTGTTTTGTTTTTATTTGGGGAATACATTTAGTATGAGCCTCTATTATGGTGTTTTAAAAATTTTCCATGCAGCTTGCAGGCATTTCACTCTTGTGACCGTTTCTTTTAATTTCAATTAACTAACTTCCTCATTTTTGTATCATTCCATTTTTTGAAGTTAATTGCTACAGTGGTGGGATTCTTTGGCATTTTTCCACCTACAAGGCTGTTAAGTGGCATCATATCAGGGGAGACACAGATCTTTTAAAACACTTTGTAATAACTTTCTCTGATCTTCTCTCCTGTTATCTCACCTCTGTTTTGAAAGAACAAGGATCAGAAAAGTCTCCAACAGCTGGAAGTCTCACTCAAGGGTTTCACCTAGAGAGTGAAGCAGTGAGAACTTTAGCCCCTTTCCAGTCCACACATCCCAAGAGGCTGTACGTACCATTTTATATTATGCTCTACAAGGTCTCAAACTAAGGAGACAGCACATTCTTAATGCATGGCAGCTGAGATAACTCATACTGGTTTACAACAGACAATATAAACAGGCCTCACCTTCCAAAAGTGTTTTGGTTCTCCGAGGAAGAGTGTTCACTACTTTTTGTAAATGAAACTCCTTTAAGGTGGCTCATGCTGAACACTCAAATATGCAGGCTCCCAAAAGCACTAGTCACTTTTGAGAACCTTGGCCTAATTCTACACTACAATGTAGTTTAGGCCCCAGTCCTGCAAGCTGCTGTGTGTGGGCAGAGCTTTGTTTCTAGCCATAGCTATTTGACTTCAATTAGGAGTCACACAGCCCGCTTTGCTGCTGGACAATTTGACAAAATCCCTGGATTGCTCCTGCTCATAGGGTACGTGACACAGGAGGTGGATGTGGGAGTCTCTCACTGCGCTATGGCAGTAATGACCAAGTTTAATGCCCTATCAATAGCGTGTATCACACCCGGTGAGTGAACACTAACGCGGCTCCATCAAAATTGACAAAAAATGACCTCATTGCCCATCAAAATCCAAGCCGCTGCTGTATAAATGGCACATACAAGTGCCTGACTCTGGATACATCATTTACTCCCACTAGTTATTGATGACACTTCACAGCTCACTTTTGGCTCCGCTTCACTGCGGTCATCCATTTATTGTGCAATGCTGTCTCAGAGTCAGACCTGTCTGTAGTCTCTCTCTTCCACGTGCCAAGGTATCCTGTTTCTAAAGGTGGACGTTGTTTTAAGTTTAATTGCATCATACCATATAGACATTACAACTCAACCACGCTCTGTAGTTATTTCCCTGTAATTAGGTCATCAAAGGGGTGTTTACAAATTAACACCACTGGAATAATGCATGTAGACAGCATGAGATACTGAACATAAATAACTTGGGGACTACAATAGGTTTTTGTTTCATTATGAAATAGGGTGCTATTCATCAGAATGAAGGGAGTCAGCAATGTGGCGTCTGGACTATTAACAATGCAGATACACATCAAGCCTATTATAGAATCTGACTTTCTGAGTTTATTTTGCCTTCCTCTTTTTTAACACCCTATATTTCTTGTTTAACAAATTGTTCTCAATATGACGTATTCACAATAAGCCCATAAGCACAAACTGAAACACAATTTCCTGCTAGCTTCAGTAGAAATACATTAATCCACTGGATATTTCCCAGGACAATATTATCTCTCATGTGCAGGCTATATTTCTCTCATTTGGCTGTGAAGGGAGGGGGGGGGGGGAATAAAACCCTAGAAAATTTGTTTGAAAAGTGACACAAGGAAGTCATAGGTAAACAGCCTCCTGCTCATGTGAAGACTTTATATTTTTCTGTATTTCACAATGCATCATTATAGTTAAAAAATATCTGAACACATCACAGTGGAATAAAAATAAAGAAAGGAAAGCAGGCAAGTTAGCCTGGTGCACTCCTTATTGCTTTGAAATGCCACCATCGTCTGTTACTGTCATGTAACACAGCGAAGGGGAAGGATACCTCCCTTATAGGGAGTGGAAGGATACCTCCAAACACACACCAGAAAGCATGAATATTTTAAGTGCCTACTGCCATTTTTCACTCATGGACTTGCAAGGCCATATATGCTGTCACGCTACATAAAAGCATGATATTAAATGATACCGAGCCTCTTATTAGTTGATTACTGGCCTCCGATGAACCACAAGGCTAAAACGCTAACTTGTTCTTTGCTGTACTGTCAGCTCGTAATGAAAAATGCTTTGGTTTCAAATAAAATACAAAAATGAAACCTCTTCACAATCGGCGGTCGATTTTTTTAAAAAGAGGAATTAGTTAACGTAAAAATGAGGCAGATTTTTTTTGGGGTGGAAGGCTGTATCCCTATCAAATGTATATATTAGGCAGCTGGGCAAGCACTGATCTTTGAGATTAAGGCAATGGACAGAGATCTAGCTGTGGAGAGCAGCAGTCAGACTTCATTTAGATAGAAATATGGACCTTCCCTCCCTGTCCATCCTCAGTGCTACCAGTACGTTGCGGTGATATGAAATGTGCTAGGAGCCCTTGCTGAGAGCTATAACAATTTTCTCTTTCTTTGAACCTCTGGAGTGCAATGCTTCTGGCGTGCCCAAGGCCACAGCAAATAGGGCGGGATTCATGATTTTCACGGGAGTGATGGAAGCAGTAAGATTCAGTTGTACAGCCATACACCAAATGGATACATTGTGTATAGATTTCTAGGGATATTCTGAGCAAGTGCAGCATGATTTGTCTTGTGGCAGCTGCCTCTCTATATTCATAGATATTGTGGTGGAAAGGCAGAGAAAAAAACATTGCAGTGGGCTGGTGACAGGAAAAAGGGGGATGAGAGGCTGAAAATATTGAGATGGGAGTCTCATGAATGAACAGACCCTTGGGGATGGGTTCTGCTTCTAGTTAGGGAGGAAATGCAGCAAGAAGAGGCCCTCTCTCTCAATCCTTCAGCATGCCTGCTTTGGGCACCAGCTGTGCTGATGTGGCAAATGGTATAAGAGATGGGGAGGGTGGAATAGAGAGCATGTCTACAAGAAGGTTTGGTTTCTTTTCACTGGGCCAGCCGGGAGATAATTCATACACAGGCCCAGGCTGGGGGTGGTATGGGGAGTCACATCACTCCAGAGCAAGCATGTGGTAGCACGAAGCCTCCTGGAACCACTGAGTATTCGCATTCAGGAGGATACCACCATGATCCATTCTTCAGGCCCCAGGCCGTGTGTGTGGGATGGGTGGGGACGGGGTCCCGACTCTGAGACTGATTGTGCCTGTCCTACGAATGGCTACATCTGCATTTGGAGCTAGGGGTGCAATTCCGATACACGTGTACTAGTGCTCGTTGACCTACCATGCTAAAAACAGTAGTATCACTGCAGTAGCATGGGCATTGGCTAACAGCGGCATAGGGCGGCTGCCCAGAGTAGATACCTGCCTGAACCGCATGGGTACATACGTCGGTGTGAGCTGTGACTCGCATCCCTCGCTCCAAGAACAGCTGTAGCCATACGTTGGCCAGTGTCAATGTAGCTTCAGGATGGGGGAGGGAGGAAGAGGAAGGCAAGGGGGCACAGAAAATGTAGAAGGAAAGCATCCTTTTGTCTCTATGCACCCAGCTCAAGGGCCAAGTGCAAGCTAACCTTTTAGTTTTCAGGTGGAAGGGTTAGTCCATATGTTACTCAAATGCACACCCCTATCCTTATTAATATGCACCCCTCTTCTGCTCCTATTTTAGCATGACTAAGATTTGTCAAGCAAAAAAGCACAATCCTTGGCTACTGATGAGTGCACTGATATTTTCAAACTTATCCTCCCAGGTATGTTATCTGAGTAGTAAATCCCTTACCCACTAGAGATTGGAATATTCCAGATAAGTTCTCTTGCTCTCTCGCTACAATGAAAAATAAAAACCTCTAATTTCACAGAAGATCCACAGCTAGAAATATCCCAGTTGAGATATTTATTTGTTAAAAAAAGGTCAGAGCAATCACTAAATATGGCCCTGATCCTGCAATGACTTCTGTGTGGATGGATCCCCACTGACTTCAGTGGGGCTCCGTGTGGGCACAGGGGTCTGCCCCACATGTGGGCACTCACAGGATCACGGCCTAAACCATGGAGACAAACACTTGGAAGTTAAAGGTCTGATTTTCAGAGGTGCTGAGCCTGCTGACATCAGTAGGAGTAATGGGCACTCAGCACCTCTGAAAATGAGGCCCCAAATTTGTAAGTCCTGATTTGGAATCACATCAGTCATGAATGCCCAGGCTGGCAGGTAAAGAGGATCTGTCCTTGGACTAGGAAGAGCAGACCTTGGCAGTCCAGAGGGAAGGGAGAGTAAAACAGATGGAAGGAAATTAATTAAATAAAAATAGATTAGACCTTTTAAACGGTATAGTTTTTAATATTTATGATGCAAAAAAGCCTTGCTGTCCTTAGCCAGCTATGTACACAGGTCTACATTTGACCCTCACTGCATAAACTGAGCAATGTATTTGAGGCTGAAAGAAAGATTCTTCTGTCTTTTCATAGATGTTTAAAGAAAACGAAGACACTGCATTTTTAATCGCATTGTAACACAATCCTCAACAATATGAAAATGGTAATATTTGTTCATAGCACATGACTGGATCAGGGTAGCCAATGATCTGTATCTGGGTTGCTACAGCGTGATATATTATAGTTTCCATAATTTGCTTCAGGCAGAAATCTTAATTAAGGCCTTTCCTAGAGAGTGACCTTCAGGGATTGTATTACAGAATTGGTGTAAAAATAGACAAACGCCCTAACAGCATTAGTAGAGCTGTGGAAGGGTGTGAAATATATGTTTTCTCCCAAAGATTATTATTTCCTGCTAATATCCAGTGAGTTGCAGGGTACTCTCAGAAATCAATTAGTTTAAAAACATATAGAGGTAGATTTTTAGCACAGTGCACTGGACTTAGACACACAGTTCCCATTAAAATTGTAATGGAAGATGCGCGTCCAATTTATAAATATACTCCTGCTGCTCTATTCATCAGTTTTATCCATGCCCATGTGTCTTCTTTGTTTTGGGCTCTCTCTAATTATCTAGCCACATGTGGTGTCTGCCCCGCATTCATCAATAATCCTCCTACACAGAACACAGTGGCATCTGGGCGTGTTTGGCTAGGCAAAAAAAAATAAAAATTGAGTGAATTTAAAAATAATGAAAGTAAAGGTCTAATAGCCCTGGCTAGAGCCAGGCATAGTGTTGGCAGATGGTATACAAGCATCTCCATTCAGCTTTGCCAATGCACCTCACTCCTCAGCTGCAACACCCCATGATGTCAGACTTGGGCCTTTTTATTCCCCCACTACAAACTGCCAGTATGTTTGATGGATCTGTGCTGTGTGAACACAGGGAGGGCCTAAGTTGAGGCCAAAAACCTCATTTTTCCCTTATGATCTGCCGTGATGTCTACAGAAAGCAGAAAAGGGCACTGAGTCACTGCACCGCCTCACCCCAACATGGCTCCCGTATGGTGCTTCACAGTGCATTTCCTACATAGGCCTCAGAGCTGTCTGAGGAGGTCGACAGGTCTGATGCTCTAAAACTGCTAACTCATCCTCCTCAGCTGAGCACTCTTTAGTACCAGGCCGAGGGGCACTTACCTACCAAGACAAGGAAAGCCCATTTCAGTTACCACTAATTAGATAAGCCACTTACATTATGAAGATGAAAAATAGTTTAAAAATAACCTTTTAAAAACTTTAGACAGGAGTTCTCCCCACCCAACGCCACCCTATTGTTTTTCTTCCTGGACGGAGACGAACTGAAATAGCTGCCAGACCTCAGAGAGAGCTCTGCTTCTAGACAGCGCTTTTGTCTGTTTTTTTGACAAGCTGAAAAGTCTGGGCTTTTAAAAAGCTGAACCCTACTGTGAGAGCTACAGACCAGATCCTCAGCTGGACTAAAGTGGCATGGTTTCATTGAAGTCAACAGCATGCGGCCCATTTACACCAGCTAAGGATCTGACCTGAATCTGTAGAGCAATATGGCATCCAGTCAGCAGGGTACTTAAACACTAACTTTAAGCATGTAAGTGGCACATATGGTAGTGTATTGGGCCCATTAAACTCAATGGGTGTTTTGTACATAGTATTTTGAATGTCCCTCTGTCCACAGCTCCAATTATAGTACTTCTTAGTATAGGAACTGCTTGTTGGAGTAGACTGCCCTAATCCTCAGCGTTCAGGGTGTCTGAAGGGTTTGGTCTATCTCTGTGTTAACATCACATGGCATGCAGTGAAACTCAGCCATGGAGGCAGCTGGTTAGTGGTTAGAGCAGGGAAACAAGCTGATTCCTGGTTTCTGTTCCTAGCTCTTTCAGTGACCTACTGGGCGACCTTAGGGAAGTTACCTCCCTTCTCTGCAGCCCAGTTTCCCAGTCTATAAAATAGGGTTAATGTTCCTTCTCTCAAAGTGGTGGTCCAAGGCTTGGTTCTTTAGGGTTGCCAAGAGCTTTAAGATGCTCAGATGAAAGGCACTATAGAATTGCAAAGCACTGATATTAGACTCTTTCTGAGTCATCAGACCCCTACATATAGTCCAGTAAATGGCATGAGGGAAAAAGCCAAGCTCCAGGCAAACCAGTTCACAACCGGGTCTTACCCCTGCACCCATTTCTCTCTCTTTGCAGAGCTGCTGTTTTGAGAACACCAGTATGACCCCATCATGTTACCAGATCAGCCACTCTCATCTGACCCAGAACTACTTCTGAGTCCCTCTATCACTAGCATTCGATCACTGAAATCCTTTGGGGGAAAAACAACATCAAGAACAAACAGGGGAGACAGCTCACACCTAGCCACACACTTATCTGGTGTGAGCATCATCCTCCAGAATATGTAATGCTCTGTATTGAATCATTTGCCATGCTGGCATCAGAACTCTCAGCTTCACTCAGACCAGAGCTATGACCCTGTTAATATAGTGGCACCAGTACAACTCAGAGTCTGGCAGAGATGCCTCTGCACCAGTCATTAGCTTTTCAAGGATTTGTAGTTTGGATTTGATTTCTTTATTAGTGCTTGGACGTCTCTCGTTGCACAAACAATGGGGTATGGTACCTGAGTTCCTCAGCCACAGAAATCACCTTGGACACAAGGCTGAAGGCAGGCATTGAATTTAATTGTTGAGGAAAAAAACATTTGGATGGCTAGTTCACTCAGAGCCAATCTCAAAGGCTCACAATATTTAAAAACCCCACCGAACCAAAAAAATCCAGCCCTTTCTGCCTGAGTGATAAGAAACTTGGGAATCCAAAGGCTCCTTAGAAAGGGAGGATGGTCCTGTGGTTAAACCAGTTGACTGAGATGCTCTGCCACAAACTCCCCAAGGACCTTCAGCACGTCCCTTAGGGTAACGTTTTCCAAAACACCAAAGTGATTTAACAGCGTAAATCTTTTTTTCAAAAGTGCCTAAGTCACTCTGGAGTCCTGGCCCAAATGACTTTCAATGAAACAGACTCATAATTGCCTGGGACAGTTCTGAAAATGAGTCTAGGCATTTTGAAATTGTTATTCCGTGTTGCTCTGTGCCCCATGTGTGAAAGGGGGATAACGGTACCACTGCCTTTCTCTCAACCTTTGTCTGGCTTGTCTATTTAGATTGTAAAGTCTACGGCCAGGGACTGTCACTTACTACATGTTTGTACAGTGCCTAGCACAACAGGCGCTAATCCCTGGGCCTCAGAGTGCTTTCAGATACAAGTGAGAATGAGGACAACTAACCAGCATTACCTGCATAATCTCAGGAGAATAAATCACCTCACAGTTGAAGGCAGGAATGACTCCTGGGGACAGTCTAATTGTAGAAGTTCCTCTTCTCTTCTAGTCTTGTGCCTTTGAAGCAGAATAGAGACACTGGAGGCTCCCCACGGCTAACACAAGAGGACATTGTCCTGGAGTCAAAACTTTAAGTGTTCTATTGGACCATCTGTCTGTCTATCACAGTGTGAAAGGAATTGCTCATCCATTGGTCTATCCTGCATGGAGCTAGTAAGCAGAAAAATAAAATCTCTCTCGTCTGGATGCCGTTGTGCACTCCATTAATTAGAGCGAGATGAGTGGAGGTGAGTAGCAGGTTATTTTTTGTACCTGCCTATCTCTAGGTATGAAACAGAATATTTATTATTACAGACCATCTTCAGGTTAGGCTTCAAAAGGGAAACAGGATGAGATTTAATTTTTATTTTAATTATAGTTTTACTTCAAACATCTATTTTCCCCCAGTCCAAGCAGGCCAGAGAAATCTTGCAGAGATCAACAAAACCATATACAAATGGCAAGCATGCGTCTCTTGGTGGGACTCTGCTTGGGGAGTATTTAATCTGCGATCTTTGATGGAAATAGCCTTCTAATTCCTCCAGCCTGTTTACTTTTAAATTAACAAATATTAACGGCACACTGCTTGTTTAAAGGATACAATTACTAGTGCACCTTTGTTTGTTTACCAATGGCATAGTAATAATATTATGAGCTGCTGAATTGTAACTGAAAATAACCCTTTGTTCTCGTTTTTTCTTATCGGCAGACTCTAACAGCACTCCTGGGGACAATAACCTATGAAATGGATTAAAAGCCTGTTAAATGCTCTTTTCAGTTTGGCAGATCATCAAACTCTAGTTTACCCTTAAGCTCTATTTCCTTTTAAATATGGCAAATTTACTGTAGCCATGTGACAACAGTAGTGTGCAATTTTAGAGTGATTAAAATGACTCAAACAGTATGTTATTAACTTTATAAACTTATCTGTGCTCTCTCCTAGGCGAGAAATACTGCGCACTGTTGAAGATGCCAAAAGACATGGGTCTAGTTTAGAGAGATTGTCCCTTTCTTGCCAGTATAAACTTTAAACAACAATAACAAAAATGTCCTAGCATTTTTCTACATGTTCATCCATCATTTTATCGTCATTGGATTCTGATTAGCAGTAAAATAGTTGTTTCGTTTTAGTTATTTTGTATCTTATGGCTGGTCTGGGCAATTCTGCACAAGTGTTAGAAATGGACAATCTGAATTCAATTGAACCTGTCCATTGGACTGCACTGTGAAATTGCATTTGTATGTTTGAAACATGATTACCAGCTGGATAGTGACCAGTTAGAAGGATGAAGCCTGTAGTCAAGCCTTAATACACTAACCTGTCAATATCGGATGTGACATGACCAAGGGCCAACTGGGACCCTCTAACAAAAAAAAACCATGGACAGAGGGGGCAGAGGAGTCAGCAAACTTGACCTACAGGAGTTTCAGGATGTAGGCTTTTGTTGGGAGAATGGGATAGGAAGAAGGGCTGGAACACAGCTTCTCAACCCCACAAAGCCTAGGAAACTATGAGAAAAGGATGCCCTGGTTCCATGGAGACAGAGGCATTAATGCAGGGGGGACAGGAGGGGAAGAGAGGTGAGGGACTCTCTATGCCGCTCTGCTGGCTCCACTCCCAACTGGCTACAGAGGGAGGTACCATACCAATGGTTGTGTCCTCCCAAAGTTATGATAGCAGGAACTGCCTGGGTAACCCAGCAGGAGTTAATGATGCCTGATATACTGTGAAATCCCAATGAAGTTTCCAAATGGAAATTCTATGCACAGCGGCTGGTCCCCTGCTCCGTATCCAGCAACTACCAGCCTTGCTCCCAAAATTCATAAGTCCAGACTCGTCGGGTTCTAGTGGAGGGTTCTGAAAAAAAAAACGTACAAAAATCCTATTTTTATTTGTGTATTTTTTAAACTAGAAAAACAGTTGGCCCACACCTTTTGACAAACCGAAAAAATGCAGGCCAGCTCTGGAACCGATTGACAATACAAAAAGAAGCCAATTTATTTTCAAGACTTTTCTTATTGAAAATAAAAAATGTCACTGAAAAACCGGAAGTGGAAAATTGAAACCTGTTCTAGTTTGGAGGAACGGTGGCCATAGAATCAGCACTCCCCCTGCTTTGCACAGGTAAGTCCCATTGCCCATCCACTCATGGTAGCCGAAAGGATAGTTGGGGCCCAACAAAACACACTGTAAGAAATAATGTCCCCTCCCCAGCATATTAGAAGGCTTGCTTGTGTGGTGGAAACTCCTGCCTTTTTGCTAGCTTATTCCAAACTCCTACAAACTTTGGGGAAGTAGGAATTCTAGTATCACAGACAGAACCCATTCTGAAAAGAATAATGAATGGGAAGGATTATATAAACCCAAGGGGCATAAAGAAACTTTCTCCCCATCAGTATCAGTATCTTCTTCCCCGCCAGCCTCAAGCCCTTAGTCCCAGGTAGGGTGACCATATAGCAAGTGTGAAAAATCGGGACAGGAGGTGGGGGTAATAAGAGACTATATAAGAAAAAGCTCCAAATATCGGGACTGTTCCTATAAATTCAGGATATCTAGTCTCCTTAGTCCCAGGCACCTTCTTCAAGTGCTTTGATCATGATAGTTGAACCCGTATCCTAGATTTATTTTAGAAAATTTGGGGTTATGCTATTTAACAAAGTAGTTTAAGATCCAAAAAAACAACTTTGTATTCTCCCGGCTTCCCACTGAGCTGTGATACTCGTCTCTCTTTATCTCCACATTTATATTCAACGAAGTACATATGTGATATGATTTTTATCATGCACGTTGATGATTCTCTGATACACCTTTCCAGAGTTAACTCTTAACATGATGCACCAAAGAAATAAACACAAGGCTTTAACATCTGTATATTATTTATATTGCTACTTCAAGCCACCTTTTGAGGAGCCTGAATATATTGCTAAATTGTATTGCCTGCTGCAAGTAGTTTTATTGCACATAGGCTTTAAAATGTAACAGAAATTGAGACAGAAGGAGGGAGAGTTCCACAACCACACCACTGCCCTCTACCGGATGGGAGTAGATGTGAAACTGACCACATCAGTGGCAAAGCTAAATTAACTGATGATTGTAAAGCATACTTCAATCCTCAGCTAGAAGGCAGTATACAAATGGAAAAAGTTGTATGATAAGCAACTAAGGCCTGGCATCTGAAAGGAGGAAAGTGACTTTTGTTTGTAACACTCATCAGCCTTCTTCATTCATCACTGGAAGGAAGACTTGGAGTCGATTCTATGGGGAAAGTGCCTTAGGCCTGCTTTGGAGACATGTTTTTTTCTGGTTGTTCACCATCTCATATGAAGCGATTTTGGTCAAACTTGGGGTGGCCCTTCATAATTAGTGTTTCTTGCCAACACAAATGAGGGATTTGATCTGCACCAGGATAATGAATGAATGAGTTTTAACCAGCTACTGGAATCTACCTATTAATCATCCATCCAAGTAACTGAATGTACCTCATCTCCCTCAAAAATAACTGTCGGCAAAATATATTAGTAGTGCCAGTGTCATTTTCCCTAAATTTGTCATTTGGAACATATATTTATTCATTTAATGTAAACACATTGGCAGGAAGAAGTCTGAATTATTGTAAGTGGCATGCATTTACATTTAAATAGTTGGAAAATTAGCACAGAAAAACCCGCTTTTATTCCTTGCGGCCATTTATTGCTCTTCAAAAGAGAAAGAAAGCTGTAGTCTGAAAAATATGACTGCACAGCAACCCATGCAAACAAACAGTATGATAGAGGAAGAATACACAATAAAAATTATCTAAGAAAAGCAGCTCAGTGAGTTCTATGAGAAGAAAAAGCACTCCTGTTTTCTAAACACTTCTCAAAACTACATTTGCCATCCATTTTGAAATCATTATCAGAGAACTGTCCTGCTTCTTAACTTTTCTGCAAAGCACAAGTATGGTAGCACCAGTGTGGATTGTCATTAGAATGGAAATAGGATGACAGTAATTTGAAGCTTCCATTAAGGGTCAACAGACCTGATCTAAAGCCATTTGGAGTCAACAAAGGGACCCCCTTCTTCAGCTGAGTGCTCTCACCAGTCAGCTAGATTGCATGATCAAACCCCACAGAAAAGATGGTGGAAGTAAAGTTCTCCCTTGAAGGTATCAACTGTTTGTCAGATGTTTAGAAACTGGCTTAATGGATGGGTTACCCAAAGAACAGACATTTAATAGGAAATCTGAATATCTTCCCAACTTAAATTTCTGTGTAAAGCCAAGATATTCTTGTTTATGAGACAGATGGCAACACTAGAATGTTGACAATGTAAGTTGCCTCAGAGCGGATCTCTCTGTACTGTAACCATTGTCACAGCGGCATATGTTGGGTTGATGCAAGTTGGTTATTCTGAACCCAGCACTTTGATACTCCAGTGATGGGTACCTTAGAATCCATACCTCTGATACTTTCCCTCTCTACAGGGGACACTTTGCTTCAAGGGAAATCTCCATACAATAAATAGCGTGTATATTTTTATTAATATTTATGTACTTCTGGACATCAACATTTTTAGAAGGAAACTTGATCTACGTCTAACAACAAAGGAAATAAAATGCCAAACTGGAAGGGGAGCTTTTATAAAACCATGTTTTTCCCTGAGCCCCCGTAAGCTGAAAACAAACTGAGCAACCCTAATTTAGCCTTAATATCAGTACCAATTTTCAGATGCTAAAAAAAGTCATTTGTTGTTAGGAATCTATGACCACTTAGACGCTTCAGAGTGATCACAGCACTGGAGGTCATGGCAGTAGCGGGACAGAACTCAGATCCTCCTGCTCCAGAAGTCTAAGACCCTACTACATCAGCTAAGGTAAGTCTCTAGCAGTAGAAGGTCTATGACACACAGCTGAGCAGTCCTAATTACAAAGGTGAACACCCCAAATAGACAACTAGCCTTTAGCAACTATTATTCAGTCTAGGAGAATGACAGAAGGAGTCCTCAGCAAAGTGCAAATGTTGCACTGGACATTGGCGATGCAATAGCTATTCTGTGTTGGCAACGCAAAGCTATTCTGTGCTTCATAGCTAGTGCACTGGTGTAATGTGCTTGTGTTGACCTACTCTACCTATAAGAGGACCTGTATTGTGCATTTACCTGAAGCTTCCAAGTAGTCATCCAGGACAGATGCTTGACAGGACGCATTGTAATCTAGCTTGGAGGTGACACAAGCTATCCTAACTGTGGGAACATCCAAATCTTGAAAGGAAATTCTGCAACATCTCAGCCAGCCTTGGAGGAAAACAGTCCCTAATATTAAGAATCAGAGAGGTAGCTGTGTTAGTCTGGAATAGCAGAAGTAACAAAGAGTCCTGTAAAAGCGACAAGAGTCCTGTTGCCTTAAAGACTAACTAAAGTATTGAAGCATAAGCTTTCGTGGGCTAATACCCACTTTGTCCTTTGCATCCGATGAAGTGGCTATTAGCCCACGAAAGCTTATGCTTCAATACTTTAGTTAGTCTTTAAGGTGCCACAGGACTCTTTGTTACAGTCCCTAATATTGTGCATCCTTGCAATGACCTACCTCGTGGATGCTAATTTCTTTCCCCATGACAGGAAAATAAAGTCCCAGCACCTCTAGCTGACAGATGACCTTTAGCTGACAAAAGCTAGGGTAAGTTTATTTCTAAGCTGACGAAAACAAAACTAGGCTTATGATTTGTAAAGGCCACAAACATACTGTCCTGGGGACTTTTAGTGAGGGGCCGTTTTACTCACATACTGTAGCAAAAGGCAGTCTTGTAGTGCTCTCAGAAACACAGAGAAATACATTGGGGTCATTTCAGTGGATTAGCACTGCCACATCAGCCATGGCAGCTTTCCACGGTGTCATCGACTTTGCTGCTGCCGTTCCCAGTCCCCATTGCATTGCGACGGTTACCGGCATTATACTTAACAACAAACAGCAAAATCAAAGACAATGCAAGATTGTTTATAATGGATCTTGAAAAATGAGGGGAGAAATGTTGATTCAAACACACACAGAAGGAAGGATGATATGTCAGTGAACATTGCTGCCAGCATCTAGGCTTCTTTGTGTAGCATCAACACCATATGGTGCTGCAATAATTTCCCGTTAAACACACTATTCCACTGATGTCTTTATTTGCACTGAAGCAGAATACAAGTGGATCCCAACTATTATATTTTCTGAAATACAGTGATGTAGCTTCACTGAAATCAAAGCAGTTATGCCAAGTAACTCTTGATGAGGATGTAGCCCATGGTTTTTTGTGGGACACTTGGTCTAGTGACTAACGCCTATGACTGGCATGTTTTAGCCCTGATTCTCCCATATGCTCATTTGATAAGTTACTTAAGGCTTAATTTTCAGAAGGTGCTATTGACTTAAGTAGGCATTCCAGGTGCTCCAGAGCTCTAACAATCACATACCAAAGCTCTTGATATTGTAGTCCCCCTCCCCGTTTATAATGAAAATAGCAATATTTATCTGCCTTTTACAAAACACTTAAGATCCTTGAATAAGAGGCACTAAAGATATGCACAGTACTATTATTACTACAGTGTTAGATGGTGAGAGAAAGATTGAAAAATCAGATACGACTAGGGTGACCAGATGTCCCGATTTTATGGGAGGAGTGAGAAATTTAATGCCTGATTTGTTGACTTGGAGTCTTAAATAGATTTCCTGATTTGCCTTTATCCATCCCTTGCTACTTTCTTTGGGCTGAACAAGTTCCAGCTAAAAGATTCATTTATTTCCTGGTTCCAATACTGCTTAAAAAAATAATCTGAAAATCATTCAGTATTGGGAAAACCGATGCTTTCTGCCACTTAGGGCTTGTCCTCACTAATGGGGGGGAACGACGGCAGATACGCAACTTCAGCTACGTGAATCACGTAGCTGAAGCTTGCGTATCTGCCGCCGACTTACCTGCCGTCCCCACAGCGGCGGCAGTCGGCGGCGCACTCCCCCGTCGACTCCAGCTTGCGTCTCCAGGCAAGCTGGAGTTCCGGAGTTGATGGCGGAGCCGCAGGCAATCGATTTATCGCGCCTTAACAAGACACGAAAAATCAATCGCCAGAAGATCGATCCCGCACCACGGGAGTGAAGACGAGCCCTTAGATCAGCTCTAAATCTAAAGTCAACATCATTGACCCTTCTCTGCAAAGCAATAAGAAGTGTATAAATAGGTAGGGTGGTTAAAAAGGGATCTTTGCAGTAGAAACCTAAAACCACAGATGGATAAGGATCTAAATTCCAGCACCTGAATAAAGTAGGACTAAGATTATTGTTAGGCAGATACTAAATGAAGCTTGTGCATTTCTTGTGAAAAGTTGCCTTTGATCATGACGCTTGTCTGATCTTGCAAACCTCTCCTCCCCCTTATAAAGGGTGAAATCCTTTTACATCGTGCCACACTTTTCTACAGCAGTGGAAGTATTAAAGCAGAAGCCTCATGGAAGCTTGGGGAAAATTTATAATTAGATACACGTCTCTCTCTCTATACATTTGCTCTTTAGTAGGATGTCTGAGCCAAATTCTCCCCTACTCCAGATATTATTACTTAGGTGGAGTTTCCTTTAATTTTTTCCAACCTGGATTGAGTCTGCGCCTCACTCCCACAGTATCGCTCTGGATATTTATTATGCACTCATTATAGAGGTAACTGATCACTAACCAGTGTATCAAAACACTTAAGGAGCCAGAGGTCGTGCTTTCTCCTCCTAAAGATCCTTTTGATGGCTACCTGAATTTTGTTTTCCTCTACCCTCTTGCACTCAGGTCTTCTTCTTTCCTCCTCCCCATACAGCGTTATTCTTGGAAGTGTTATTACAGGAAAGGTGGTTGAAAAACATGGCTTTTACTTCTGCCTGTGGGACACTGTGAACTCTTCGGTCAATCCAAAGTACCCATACTTGGGCCAGCCATCGATAAGGCCCTGTCTCCATCTACTTGAATCTTGGTCTTACAACTGCTAACTCTGTGATCCCTGATGACTGCAATTAGTGTGACAGATAATCTTCCGGGACAGAGATGGGAGTCTCTGCAATAGCCAAGGCCCAGTCTATTGAGAGTCCTAAAGATCAGGATGTTAACCCAGAGATGTAAACCTAGACGTAGTTGCAAACAGAGAGCTACGGATGGCATGTGATGCACTGGTTTGATATGGTCTTATTATTCTGTGTGCCTGAGGTGATGACTCACCATATATTAGACCATCGGGAGCTTCCCCCCCCCCATCATCTTTTCTGTAATCTCCAAGTTTGGTGTTGTTCCATAATTGAGCCTAGAGGTAACAAATATATGTCTTGCTGACCCTCAGGTGACAGAAGTATCTCCTCCTAGTTGATCAGCCAAAGATGGCAGTAAGCATTTTTGGCTACTGACACCATTTTGGTGTCCAGAAGCAGCAAAGCATCCAGGAACCCTTTGAAGCCCAAACCATTTTAATGTTCAGACAGCAGATGCCTCGCCTCGAGGGAGATGTTTAGGTCTTGACGGATTCTTCAGAGCATTTTTTCCCCCATCAGCATCACCACTGTCTTGTTTGGGTTTAATTTCTTTCAGGAGCTTTCTATAGTATGGCATTGAGATTGCTGGACAATGATTTTGAGATGAGCATGATGTAGAGCAGTGGTCCCCAACCCCCGGTCCGTGGACCGGTACCGGTCCGTGTGGCATTTGGTACCGGGCCGCGGCCGCGTTCCCCTCCGTGCCGCGGCCGCGTTCCCCTCCGTGCCGCGGCCGCGTTCCCCCCCTGGCCGCCTTTGCATCCGGTTCCGCGGCCGCGTTCCCCTCCGTGCCGCGGCCGCGTTCCCCTCCGTGCCGCGGCCGCGTTCCCCCCCCAACCGCCTTTGCATCCGGTTCCCTTCCGGTCCGGCTTCTGGCGGCTTTTAGGCGGACATACAAGAGTCCGCCCCGGCAAATTAAAGTATTGAAGCAGATCAAATGAATTCTGCGGCGATGAAAAGGTTGGGGACCACTGATGTAGAGCAAGTACCATTTACATACCACTGACAATGAGGATGGAAGTTCCATGGTCTAAACAATGCATCCTGAGTTGCGTTTGGATGTCAAGGGAGGCAAGGGGCTTCCAAGCAAGAAAAAAAGAGATTTTTGTTTCTCTGTTTATGCCACTATGGATTGTGACTTCAGGTGGGGTATCATTGGCATGAGAGGATTAACTCAAAAAATCCCAAGATTTTGTTTTGACTGCAGCAATCCTGAAGAAAACAAGGCATGATTCAACATGGTCTCATGGATACAGTGCAAGACTGAGCATCAGGAGACCTTGGTTCTGCATTTGGCTTTGCCTCTGATCAATTATATGACCTAGGGCAAGTCACTTTTCCTTTTTGTGGCTCTGTTTCCCTTCCCACCTGTTTGTGTCTTGTCTCTTTAGAGTGGAAGTTCTTTGGGAGAAAAACTGTGTCTGGATGGTGCCTGGCACAATGGTGCCTTGGATCTTGGTTATGGCCTTTCAGCCATACCGCAATACAAATACTATTAATAAATATGAGAAATACAGGTGACGGTGTGATCTAGAAGACCAGTCTGCAAGCAGAATGTGTTCGAGTCTTCTGGAAGGTGTGAGTGGGGCTTGATAATTCTATCCTGATTCACACATTTATTTTTCACCATTTATTAGCAAACCAGTGTTCTTTTGTGACTAACAGTAACGGTACGTAGAACTAAAATGTCACTTCGCAGATAGAATGATCAATCTCGTTGACTTCACCAGTAAACATGTTTCATCAGGGGGTCACTAATATGCTTTTATTGCCTCGCTGTCAGAGATGATGCCATTACTAAGCCTGATAAAGTATTCTATAGAGGATTCCTTTTAATTTTATTTTTTATGCGATCATGAGAGACCATAACCGATAAATTTAGTTCAATGCTTTCTCACTATTAACTAATTCTGAGTAAATCCACTGAGGCTGCCTGGGTACAAACACTTCAAAGAATTTTAACAGGATATTGAAAGTGATATTCACCCTGGGACGGAGGTTTAAGTACTGAGCTGCTACTGTTTTCTTTGCCATTAGAGCTACAACACTGCTAAATGTCATTTAGTCAAAACACTGTACTCTGAAGGATTTCTAGCACTAGATGACTATTTGTCTTTAATAAATTTGTTGCATCACGGTGGATATCTTAGATTATTTCTGGGGAGTTTGGGGAAAAGTGAATCATACCAAGCCATTGTTACTCAGTCTCTTATCAGGAGCCTGTTCCTTTTCTCACTGAAGTCAGTGAAATTTTTTCTATTGATGTCTGTGGGGGCAGGATCAGGCCCTACATCCCCGCAGCCTTTGAAGTGCTCAAATCCAAATTAAATTCAAGAGGTTTTCAGTTGAAAAAAGGGGAAAAGAGAAGTGAAATAAAGGCCTTTATGGGGAGGGTTTTTTAAAGGCCTGCTTTCACATCTGATACAACACCCTAAAAATTCAGGCACATGATATGAAATCATGGAAACAACTGGATGCCACAGGGTTTATGAACTACTTTTTCAAGGTTTGGACTTTGGGAATTTGTCCCGTCCCCCGTCCCCCGTCCCCCGTCCCCCCCCCCCGCCCCCCCCGACTGAAACCTGTAATATGTTGAACTTGTTATAAATGATTTTAGAGGCCACAGACTAAATTTAATTTGTAGTGTTTCTTTTCATCCTAAATGTATGACTGGCTTTGTTTTAGAAACAGACCCTCAGCTGTGTTGTAAATCAGCTCAGCTTCAGTAGAGCTCTGTCAGTTTGCACCAACTGCGGTTCCAGGCCTCTGAGATTGGACTTTAATATTAAAATCTTGGCAAGCAAAGAAAAAAATAGGGTGAATTTCCTGGGGTGTTATTTTAATGAGGCTGTGGCCAAATGAAGTTAAGCATCATTGTGGAAAGACAATACTTTTGCAATTCTACAGGTCCTTCCATCCTCCTCCCACCCCCCCGAAAGGAGATCAAAACATTTCACAAATAGCAGTTAAGCCTCATAATGGATCCTGTGAGGTAGGTATTAATATTTACCCATTTCAAAAAAAGAAGCAAACTGATGCTCAGAGGGGTCATAGCCCTTGATCCTATAAAGAGTTATGTACCTGTTTAACTTGACACACCGTGGACAACCCCATTGATTTTAAAGGGATAGTGTGTAGCGTTAAGCATGTACATAAATTCTTACAGGATGAAAGGACTAAGTAACACACCCAAGCTCACAAAGACTTCAGATCTGTGCCGAGAGCCCCAGCACAAGGCTAATGGAAGCACAGAACTTGTGTTGGCTTTCTACATAAGGTTAAATTTCAGCCACTGCAAATGTAGTTACAATAACTGTTATGAGGTTCATTTCAAGTTTCAGTTGAGGATGCAGGGAAACAAGTATATAAGAATGGATCCATCCCATGTCGCCTATTCCCGGCTTGTGGCAAACAGAGGCTAGGGACACTTCACAGAACAGTTTTGCATTACTGTCCATGTTGGCTTATCTAGTTCTTTTTTGAACCCTGTTCTTGGCCTTCATGGCATCCTCTGGCAAAGAGTTCCATAGGTTGACTATGAATTGTGTGAAGAAATACCTCCTTTTATTTGTTTTAAACCTGCTGCCTATTAATTTCATTCAGTGACCTCTAGTTCTTGGGTTATAAGAAGGAGTAACTATCACTTGTTTATTTACTTTCTCCACACCACTCATGATTTTATAGATCTCCATCATATCCATCATGTCTCTTTTCCGAGCTGAAAAGTCCCATTCTTATTAATCTCTCCTCATATGGAAGCTGTTCCATACCCCTAATCATTTTGGTTACCCATTTCTGTACCTTTTCCAATTTAAAGATATCCTTTTTTGAGATGGGCCAAACAGATCTACATGCAGTATTCAAGGTAAACCAATTTCAAT